>CM029499.1:12133854-12733854 GCA_017140595.1 Eucalyptus curtisii | reverse complement strand
CATGAAAAATATTTTCCCTAAGCAATTTATTTTCTGTGAAACGAACGCCGAAAAATCCAAATAATGTTTTCCTGGAAGTTATTTTTCATAAAACGAACGGAGTTTTAATATATTATATTATCCTAGTTTTAACTAATCATATCAGTAAAAGGAATGTTAGTGCATGGGAGGGGTCCTCAAGCTAGCCCTAGGTTAATAAAATATCTATTGATATTTATGAGGACTAAGAAACTTCCTCGGGTCAACCTTCCTCTTCGTAATCCTCAATGGAATCGTAGTTCCGCGATTTGCATCTTCCCATGAGTGGCGCTAAGGGGAATGGACAAATCTAGCTCGCTAATACAGGTGAATGTTATGGACAGCATCACGTGGGGATGACTCGACAAGTCGTCGAAGAAGATGGACTTCGCAAGTCGTCGTCGTTTGGACGTTTCATTAAAAGAAGGCGGAGAGTTGACCGAGAAAATATTAGGTGATTTCGAAGTACCAGCCAGCATAAAAAAAAAAAAAAAGTACCAGCCAGCATGCTCCTTGACCAATCAGAAAATTTCATGTGGCTCCGCGTCAGCGAGTGGTACCCACCGCTCTTTCCGCATAGAAAAATATAAAATTTCTAAACTTTTTTAAAATTTTCCGCTAATAATAGACCTGCGCACATCAATTCACGATAGATATTTCCCTTTCTCTCTCCTCCTTTTTCTCCTTCTGAAGAAGGAAGACCGATGCTTCCTCTCTCCTTCCTCTCCTCTCGTGAATTCAAAATTTTAGTTTCCCTCGGCTTTGCTCTTTTCGGTGCTCACTCGCTCTCTTCTCCAGCACTCGCTCGCTCTCTTCACCGGCGTCACTTCTTCACTCTCTGCTCCGGCACTTGTGCTCGTTGGGTCTCACTTTGTAAAAATCCATCGAGACTTCATCGTCCTCTCAGTTTCCATCGAGAAAAAAACCCAACAGCAAGCCGCAATCCTTTTTTGCGCGGGAGAAGAGAGGGAAAGAGCACGACTCGGCAAAGTTCATATTCGCGCTTGCGGCGGGAGACACCGTGCAGCTCATGGTGATGGTGTCGTGTCCCCGCTAGGCCACCCTCCATGTGCGCTCGCGCTCATCCCAGCAGCGCACCAAACGGGCAGGCGGGTCATCCACGTCTCGTCGGGGTTGGACGAGTCAAGAGTGTCCAGGGACGCGCTGGGGGCTCACGGCCTGCACGTCCACACACAATTCACTCTCCTGTTTTCCCCTCAAGAAAAAGTTAGTCATCTGCCAATATATTCTTATACGTAATCCCTTCCCTTCTTATTTCATTTCTCACGTTGAGCTCAGCTTGCTGTATTTGCTTCAACCTTGATCACAAAGCCGGAGGATGCAAAGTGCGAGTGTTGCGGGATGTCCGAGGAGTGCACACTGGAGTAGGCGACGTGCGTACGGGAGAAGTTCTCGGGGAAGATGGTGTGCGGGCTGTGCGCGGAGGCGGTGCGCATGGAGATGGAGAGGAACGGCGGGAGGAGCTGGGAGGAGGAGCTCGACGCGCACATGACTGCGTGCATGAGGTTCAATCGGATCGGGCGGGCGTACCCGGTGCTCTACCAAGCGGAGGCATTGAGAGCCATCTTGAAGAAGAGCTCGAGCGGCGGTAGTTCGAGGGTTAAGTCCATCAACCCTAGAGACAAAGGCGGACCGAAGAAAGCAGCCATCGTGAGGAGCTTGAGCTGCATGCCAGCGATCACGAGAGAAACCAACGACGACAGAACGATGGTCAATTGAAGCAAGCCGAATACCCGTGCAGATCAGGTTCATTGTCGACGAGTCTGCAAGCATAGCGAATTAATGATAGTAGGCCTTGAACAGATCTAAACATCGCATCAGTCCATATATACAAGCCTCATCTTCGATTGAAGAAGTTAGACACTTTCGATTAGGAGAGACGAGGATTATGATCGATGGTTAGTCATGTATGTTTGAACAATATATCTTAGGATCTTATACATCTGCGAACGTAAATAAATACTTGAAGGGTTGCTTCAGTTGCTAAGAGACGCAAGTGTATTCAAGCATAAGTATCAGAACTATTAGTGCTTTCTTCGTTTTTTGGCTAAGAAAATAAGGAGATTCATGTGTACTCGAGTCGCAATAGAAGTTTAGTCTCTTGTGATCTTGCCGCGATCCCTAAATTTCGTTGTAAGAACCTATAACTAGAAATTTTATATTTTCTGTGTAGAAAGAGCAATGGTGATCACTCGCTGACATGGAGCCACATGGAACTTTCTGATTGGTCGAGGAGCACGCTGACTGGTGCTCCGGAGAGGGGACCACCTAATATTTTCTTGAGTTCACGAAGAAGTCTTCGTCATGTGCTGCCGTACCGTAAGAAAATTCATTAATGAAAAAGACATTTGGAGAAGTGAGGAAGTAGTCCTTGCCAGCTTTTGTTTGCTACGTAGGCACGAAATTTGTCCATTCCCCTTACCACTTCTCATGGGAAGATGCAGACCACAAAACTTGGATTCCACTAAGCATCAGAAGGAAGGTTGACCCAAGAAAGTTTCTTAATCCTCCTAAATATCGGCTGATATTTTATCAATTTTTTTATATTATCGTAATTTTAATTGATAGTAATTAAACCAAATTTATTGGAAGTTGTTGATCAATTAAATAAGTTATCAATTCATTAAGATATTCATTCGACTCACAAAATTGGTGCACGCCTTAAAGAAGAGAAATCTTTGTAACGTTACTTTTAAGAAATCTATTCGTATCTCTACTTTATGACTGTTAGTATTTCTATGTCTAATCACTAGAAATTTATCTCCTCGGAACACTAACTATATTTATGAGTTATTAAGTTTAAAAGTTATGTATCAAGTCTATGAAATGCGACTTTTGTAATTGTTTTTGATAAGGTAAAATATGGTGTTATAAAGCAAAGGCTTCTTTGTCTCCTTCTTTTGAGCGTTGTCAATCAAAGCTATTCACCTTTTAACTCTATTGATCAAAGTTTAAATTTGCCGATTTGAGGCTTTCTCTCATCATGTGCAAGGCAGGGTCCTCAAACTAGCCTCGGGTAAAAATTTGATGAAATATCAGCTGATATCTGGGAGGACTATGAAACTTTATTGGGTCAAACTGCATATTTCGAGGGTGGCGCAAGGAAAAGTACAAATCTCAGGTCTACAGACCAACAAAAACTGGCAAGGACTACTTTGTCACTTCTCCAAAATGTCTACTTCCTTGATGAATCTTCTACAGGCTGGTGACGCGGGACAAAAACTCGCTTGTCATCGTGAACTCCACCTTCTTTGTTGAGACGCCCGAACAACAACTTGCGAAGTCCGTCTTCTCCTCCCGACCAAAAAAAAAAAAAAAAAAAAAAAAAAAGGAGAGAGAAGAAAAGCCCGTCTTCTCCGATGACCTGTCGAGTCATTCCCTCGTGATGCTATGGAGCCAGACTTTTTCATTGTTGGATCTGAACTTCCTACCCGCGCGACATTACCCGTATTCGCAACCTAGATTGTTAGAATACTAAGGGGTCTTCTTCGGTTTATGTGGAAAATTCTGAAAACCTAAATGGGGATTGACTCAACCGCAAGGGCGTCCCATGCTTTCGGCTAGAAAAACCGGTGGTTGTGGGTTCGAAATCTTTCCTAAGGAACTCAACTTTAAATGGGTGTTTACTCGAACGTCAAGGACGGTGTCCCGCTTTCGGCTTAAAATACCAATGACTGTAAGTTTTGATTACTATCCTAAGGATATCAACTTTAAATGGGTTCACCTCACAGATTATCGGGTGCACACGTATTAACAATCAAACCATTAATTAACTCATTAAAGATTGAATTTTTCCATTAATTTACACCATTTGACCATGGTGAATATGGACGAGTAATCTCATGAATAATACATTCCTTTTCACGATAATCACTAAACAAAACATACTCTCCTCCTCTGTCAGTATCTAACTCTATTAATTTCTACTTCTACTCTATGTAACATATCATAATTCAAACCTTCATTTCTATTCTTAAGCAAACATATTTTTGAATAATTAGAATGGCAATCAATGGGTATTCCATAATATTTCTTGCCACCTCTAATTATGGACAGTTTTGAAGTCACCAAAGTTCATATGGATTAGTCTAATTATGCAGATTCCACGAGCAGATGCACTTTACTCTTTAATCCGTTTAGTTGCAGCACATATTTCACATTCACTCGCGCTATCAGAATTCATACCAGAAATTAAACCCATAGAATGCATTTTCAGTACAGATGACCTATCAACATGTCATATTCTAGCATTGCCTATATAAGTCGTCAATAATCATGTTTATGAAATTTATTTGTGTGCCTCTATTGGTGCTGGTTGTTTTTCACCAAATTAGCTTTGTAAATCATCTCCTTTGACTATATTGCATGCAGCTGCTTAGGTTGGTCTCTTCTATGACGATCTGGTAATAATATTCGAAGGTGGCAATAACCAACAGAGATCGGAAATAAAAGATAGAAGTTGGTGTATGCATTATAGTGCATCAATAATGAACAAGATGGCAGGTATTTATGGGCAAATAGGCAAGCTACCAGAGCACATGTCACAATTGATAGGACTAGTACGCGCACCTAGAGGGGGGTGAATAGGTGATCAAAGAAGTTTTTGCAAATTGTAACAAGATAGATTAGTCTTCAACGATTGATAGACTAAAAGATCGAAGACAATAATAGATGTATGAAGCTGCGATGTAAAGTAAAGAGATTAGGGATAGAGAAACAAGACTCTAAGTTTATAGTGGTTCGGCTTAGACCAAGCCTACGTCCACTTTCCCGCACTGACAGCCCACTGGCTGGATTTCACTAAGAATCAAAAGAGAATTTACAGTCTCACGTCCTTGATTCCACAGTGTAGAGACTCTACTACACTTCCTCAAGGTCTCACAGATATTCAGTCTCTCTTTTGAGTACGAGTATGGTTCAATGAATAAGATCGCAAAAGAACAAGGAGATTCAGACTTTGAAATTTTTCTATCTGACACACTTGAACAACTTGAACGTCTCCCTTAAATACTCATTCATGCCTTCATTACCGTTGGCACATTCCAAAGGAGTTCTTCCAATCAACTCGTTGGACAGAATCAATCAGGGAGATCTCAAGCTATTCAAGGAAAATGACGATAGCCCACCAATCCTGCTCGCCCATACAATCAGGATCTAGGTTTCCATAAGTAGAACCTTCCAAGTGTGATTCGCGGATCAAATGAATCCAAGTTACTTGAATTAATCAATACGAATAACAGATCTTGAAATGCTATTTCCAGCCGTAAGATCTTTCTTAACCATATGAACCAAATCCTTAAGGATAAGCTTGTCTAAATTTAATTGAATAAAACTTTTCTTCGTCGGTCTGGAAACTGTCAATGAGGGCAAACTTTGAATCTTGAGTCTAGAGGTCTTCAGACTTTGTCAATAGAGTCTTCAAGTCTTTAGACTAGACTGATGGAAATGTTGTGTCAACTTCAAAACAAGTCAGGAGGTTTTTCTCTAACAATCTCCCCCTTTTTTATGGTGACAACTTTCCTGCAGATTTGGATACTTTCGACCTGCAACACTTAAGCTAACAAAGATATCTCATAATAAATTAGAATAAAGATAATGATGATTCTGCATCCACAGAAAACAAGTTAGTCCTGTAATAGCAATTATCTTTATCAAAACCATCATCATTGCTTAAAATACTGCAAGGACAAAAGTTTAAAGCAATCAGCAATCCAAGATCCAAATCAGTCCAAGCTCCAAACAAAAGATAAAGTCAATCCACAAAAATCATAAAAAATCAAAAAGGTTTAAAGTCAAATCTGCAACTTCTCCCCATTTTTGTCAACAGCAAAAGGTAGAGAAGATAAAATTAAGATGCTTTGGGAATGCGAATGAGCTGAAAATCTCCCATAGACTTGACAGTCTCCTCCAGCTTCTTCATATCCTTCTGCAGTTGCACTAGATCCGTACCCTTTGCAGTTGCCTGAATCTGAAGATTAAGAGCTTTAACTTGATCTTGCAAAGTAATGAAAATGGCATGATGAGCATTTTGCAGAGTCTGGAATTCACACCCCAATGCATAAACCTGGCCTTTAAGCTCCATAAGAAGTTCAAGCAACCTTTGAAAGTCTGCTGAGTTGTCAGTTTGTGTGCTTGCTTCAGCATGGTCAGATTATGGAGTAAAGCCAAATCGAACTTCAGCACGAGCATCCAAACTTGGAGATGAAGCCTCATGATCTTCTTCAGGAAATTGTGAGGCATATACATCCTCTAGATCGGCAGGAGAATGACTAACATTATCACTTGTAAAAGTGAGTAGAGGAATACCTTCTTTAACAACAGCTCCCCCTGTTTCAGTGCCTTCGGGTGGAGAGAAGTATTCTTCCCCGCTCGGGCTCTTCCTCGCCCATGATGCTCTTGAGCGTCTTTTTCTCGCTGGAGAATCACCACGACTTTCTCCCGCAGGTTGTTCTCCTCCTTGCTCCTATGCTTCTGTTCTTTCTTCTTCTTCCTCTTTCCTCATCGATTCCTTCTCCTCATTCCCTTTCTTTGTCTCTTCTCTGTCTTGTTGTTCTCGTTCTTCCAACTCAAGACCTTGTACGTTCTATGAGACAAAAGCGGAGATAGCAATGTCTTCTTTATCGTCTTCATCCTGCAAGATGATTGCTCTCCTTCTTTTGGATGGAACGGTCATGGGTTCTTTGCCTTTTCTCTTCACAACTGCAGAGTCTTGTCGAGACTTAACAGGGGTCTTCTCCTTAAATCGCTCTAGCACCTTGCTTAGCTCCTTCAGACACATCTTTGTAACCATCTTCAGCCCTATCACCATTTGATCAATGGTTTGAATACACAGAATTTTTGGAGGCTGAATGTTAAAATGTCTGAATAAACGAGTGATGAGAGCAGAGTAAGGAAGTTTTCCCTTGTCCTTTGCCATGGACCTATACATGTGAAACATGATAGTGTGAGGCAAGGAGAACTTGTAACCGATTTTGATGGCATACATCAGTTTTGCTTCAGAGTTTGAGACGTTTGTCTTTGATGTGGATTTGGGCCTGAGACAGTTGATCACAATTTTATGGAGCAATATGTTAGATGCATTCATCCTCAGATAAGAGAGTCGTCCTTCTGCACTTCTATCTTGAGCAAGCTCCATAGTTGCATGACCAACAGACACATTTATGGATTGGAAAGTCCCTCTCTCCACACCAATCACATCAGCAAGAATATCGATGTCTACCACATACTCCTGATCTCTAACACTGAATGAGAATCTATTCGCATCCAAAAAGCTTAGATTAGAATAGAAATATGCGGTAAGTTCAGAATGAGCAGCATATGTCTCAGTACAAAAATGTTCAAGTTGAAGTTTCTCAAACTTCTCTCTCAACTTGATGTTTAAGGAGTTGAGAAAATCAAAGTCCACACTTCTTGGGTTCATCACCCCTCGCTTCAACAACTTGGAATAAACTTGTTTGTGTTCCTCAGAACGAAATAATTCTGCCATTTTTCCTCGAATATCTGCAGCAGCACCCATCCTTGGCTTAAAATGTATGAACATCTTTTCATCGTCATCTGTTCCCTCAGGTTGATTTACTCCTCCAAAACAAGGATCACTATGAAAATTTGCTAAAGCCCTTTCCGCTGTACCAACAGGAACAATTCCCGAATGTTCCATGACTTTTAAGAAATGAGTTTCATTCTGATACCCTTTTTCTTTTAGAAATTCATCGATAAGAGTCATTGCAGAACCACCCTCCTTTAAAGCGGAGTAAAGCTTGTAAGTAAATGCAGGCTTAAGAGACCTTACAGGTTCAACATCCTCAAGGATTTCTTCCTCTGCTTGTTGGTGATGACGCTCATGTGACCTAGCAGGAGAAGAATGGCGCGGTTGAGAATGTTGTTGTTGACTTTCCTGCTGCCTCGAAGAGTCTTCGTCTTCAGTCAGATCGAAGTGCGTAGGACCCTCACGCATAAACTGTGGTCCCTTGCTTGCAATCATTGATGACTTTCTTTGAAACGACATTGTCACAGTCTTTGAGAGGATTTTCGAACTCGATTCGCGAGAAAGATGAGAACTTTAAAGATTAAACTAGAGAAAAAGTGCAAAAGTGAAGATCTGTGCTCTAGGGTTTGTGGGTAAAAATGAATAAGAAGAGGAACATTATATAAACCAGTCGAAACAAGGTATTCGAAACGTCACAAAAGGAAAAATAAAAATGCCTTTTCAAAAATAACTGTCATTTTGAAAATAGATAACTATCTTTTTCAAAAAGATAACTGCCTTTTTAATGTCAATTAGAGATTAATAGACAGTCTTACCTTTTCGAGATTATTATTTAAAGAATAAAAGCACTGTAACCGAAATAACTTACAGTCGTAACCTTTGGTCTTCTGAATCTGATCTTTTTGAGTCTGAGCCTTGTCAGATTTTATCTCTGAGTCTGAACTTCATCAGTCTTTAAGAGATAAGATATTAAGTCTTGAACGAATAGACTCAAATGAGCTTTTCTTTAGCGGCTTTGTGAATATGTCTGCCAGTTGATTCTTTGAGTCGATAAATTGTATCAAGACTTCTCCATTTTGAACATGATCTCTAATAAAGTGATGTCGAATCTCTATGTGCTTTGCTCTCGAATGAAGAATCGGATTCTTTGTGAGATTAATTGCACTGATGTTGTCACATTTGATCTCGGTGCATGAGTCTTCGATTCCAAAGTCTCATAGTTGCTGCTTTATCCATAATATTTGAGAACAGCAGCTTCCAAGAGCTACATACTCTGCTTCTGCTGTTGAAAGAGCTACAGTACTTTGCTTCCTTGAAAATCAAGATACTGCCCTGTTACCAAGCAATTGACAAGTGCCGGATGTGCTCTTTCTATCAACTCGCAACTGCGAGATCTCGCGTCGAATATCCAATGAGAGTAAAGTCTCCTTCCTTGGGATACCATAGACCAAGCTTAGCAGTTGTTGCAACATATTTGATGATGCGTTTTGCAGCGCTTAGATGTGATTCTTTGGGATCTGATTGAAATCTAGCACAAATGCAAACATTAAACAAGATGTCAGGTCTAGACGCAGTAAGATAAAGAAGTGAACCAATGATACTCATGTATAGTTTTTGGTCGACTTTCTTTCCTCCTTCATCTTTGTCTAGCTTCGAAAAACTTGACACTGGTATGTCAGTCTTTTTGCAATTCTCCAGTCCGAACTTTTTAACAAGTTCTTTTGCATATTTCTCTTAATGAATGAAAATTCCTTCTCTCAGTTGCTTCACTTGCAGACCAAGAAAGAAGGATAGCTCACCCATCATGCTCATCTCGAATTCATCCTGCATAGACTTAGAAAATTTCTTGCACAGATTCTCATTAGATGATCCAAATATAATGTCATCAACATAAATTTGAATGAGTAAAAAGCTTTTACCTTCCCTTTTGATGAACAAGGTAGTGTCTACCTTTCCTTTAATAAAACCATTTTGAATTAAAAACTTACTTAACCTTTCGTACCAAGCTCGAGGTGCTTGTTTTAATCCATATAGAGCCTTTTTTTGGTCTGAACACATAATCTGGTTTCTTTGGATCTTCAAATCTAGGAGGTTGTTCCACATAGACTTCTTCTTGAATAAATCTATTTAGGAATGCACTTTTGACGTCCATTTGAAATAACATGAAATTCTTATAACAAGCAAAATCAAGTAATAATCTAATTGCTTCTAACCTTGCTACGAGAGCGTAAGTCTCATCATAGTCAATCTCTTCTTCTTGCGTATATCCTTTGGCCACGAGTCTTGCTTTGTTCCTTATAACTTTTCCTTTTTCGTCCACTTTGTTCCTGAAAACCCATTTAGCTCCAATAATAGACTTACCTTTTGGTTTAGGAGTTAATTCCCAAACATCGTTAATGCTGAATTGTCTGAGTTCTTCTTGCATTGCTTCAATCCAACTTTCGTCAGTTAAGACTTCTTCTATATTTTTGGGTTCTATTTCATAAATATGTGCCACCGCACTATACTCTTCTCGCCTTTTGGATCTGGTACGAATCCCCTCATTAATATCACCAATAATGAGTTCTTCGGGATGACTAGACTTATGCTTCCAGTTACTGGACAATCTGACAGGTTGTTGATCTTTTTCATAAGTTGATCCTTCATCATCTGTTCGTTGTTTTTCTACTGGAGTCTGAACTGTTTCAGGGGAGGTAGACCTTGTAGAGTCTGGAGCAGGTTCAGATTCTTCAGTTTGAGTCTGAATCGGTTGGATTTGCGGAGAGTCTTGAAATTTGACGTTCATCGATTCTTCCACAAACTCGAGTCTTCTTGTTGAATACTCGTAAGCTTTGCTTGGAGTTGAGTATCCAAGAAAGATTCATTCTTCGATTTTTCTTCAAACTTACCAACTCGATCATTTGCATTTTTCAAGATAAAACATTTACAACCAAACACTTGAAAATACGAAACAATTGGCTTCTTCCCTTTAAATAACTCATAAGGAGTTTTGTCAAGAATTGGCCTTAAAAATACTCTGTTAATAATATAACAGTCAGTAGAAACAAATTTTCAGCCCAAAAACGTGAAGAGATATTGCTTTCAATTAAAAGAGTTCTTGCCATTTCTTGTAAAGATCTATTCTTCATTTCCACAACCCTATTTTGTTCTGGTGTATATGGAGAGGAGAATTTATGCTGAAAACCAGATTCATCACAAAATTTAGCAAAGTCTTGATTTTCAAACCCACCTCCATGGTCTGTTCGAATGCTTGAAATAGTATAACATTTCTCATTCTGCACTTTCTTAGCAAATTTTGAAAAATGAGAGAAAGTCTCAGACTTACTTGCAAGAAAGTAGACCCAAGTAAATCGTGAAAAATCATCCACTATTGCTAGGCAGAATCTTTTTCCACTAATGCTTTGAGTTCTAGTTGGTCCAAAGAGATCCATATGCAGGAGCTGCAATACACGATTAGTAGAAACTTGATTTATTGGTTTAAAAGAATTTCTAACATGTTTTCCCAACACGCATGGTGTGCATAAGTCAGACTTTTGGTATTTAAGGTTGGGTAGTCCTTGAACAAGCTTTTTGGAAGAGATTTTGGCAATTTGCTTCATGTTGATATGGCCAAGCTTTCGGTGTCATAGATTCACTTCATCTTGTACTGAAATTAAGCATTGTGATCTTTCTTGATTTATATCCAGAAGATAAATATTCCCATGTCTGCGCCCAGTAAAAGATTGAGATAAATCTTTACTAGTTCCTGAACATGTTCCTTCCTGGAAGTTGATTTTAAATCCTATATCACATAATTGGCTTATGCTGAGTAAATTGTAATTCAATCCTTCCACCAAAGAGACATTGTTGATTGTTAGACTTCCAATTTTTACTGTTCCGCGTCCAATGATCCTTCCTTTGCTATTTCCACCAAAAGAGACTTTTCCTCCATCTATTTGAACAAGTTTTATAAAACAACTTGAATCTCCTGTCATGTGTCTTGAGCAGCCACTATCCAAATACCATTTGATCTTCCTTTTGATAGTGACCTGCAATTAAAAAGAAATTCAAGTTTTCTTTGGTACCCATATTTTCTCGGGTCTAGTGGAGTTAGTGCAATAAACAGTCTTTGCCCAATCCTTTTTAACAGGTCTCCAAACCATATGACATTCCTTCTCAAAGTGTTCTGAGTTTTGACACTTTGAACATTTGAGAGCATTTCGGCCAACAAGTTTTACAAAGACTTTTTGAAAATGATTTCTATAAAAAGCTTTTGTAGGTTTCTGTTTGATTCTTTCCTTTACCTTTGGAAAATCAATTAGAGGAATGGTTTCAGGAGTCATACCAAGACCTAGTTTGTTAAAATAGGATCTTTGTATCGAAAGAATCTTATCCAACTTCTCATATCCATTTGAAAACATTTTTGAGATATTTGAAATATCATTTTTTAAACAGGTGTTTTCTCTTGAAAGAGAATCTGTATTTTCTTTTAAAATAATAAAGTTTTTTGCTAAATCTTCAAATTTTTCTTTCCAAGATTTTTCATGTTGCTTTAATGTAGAATTCTCCCTTTTTAATTCGGAGATTCTCTCAAGAGAAGTTTTGAGGCTAAGACAGAGTTCGTCAATATATTTTGAAACTTTAGTAGGAATTTTTAAATTACTTACCTCAATTTCACTTTGTCCGAGTCTCGAGTCTCAGATCTGTCTCAAGGTCTGAATCTGATTCAGATTTTGCCATTAAGCAAATGTTGGCATAATCATCATCACTTTCCTCACATTCAGTATCACTCCATGTTTCTGCTTTGAGAGCCTTTTTGTATTTCTCAGTCTTTCCTTTCTTTTTCTTCAATAAAGGACAGTTGGGTCTGATGTGTCCATTTTTCTTGCATTCAAAGCAAATTACGTCTTTATTGGATTCATCATCCTCAGTTGATTTGTTCTAAAATCTTTGAGTGCTTTGTTTCTTTCAATTGAATCTTCTTCCCTTTTTGTTCAGTTTTTTGAACCTCTTTATCATAAGTGCTAGGTCTTCATCATCTAAATCTTCTTCAGAGTCTGTAACATCAGAATCATCGTTAGACTTTAAAGCAATAGACTTCTTACCTTTGGAATCTTCTTCATCGTTGGTGTGCTCCACTTCATAAGACTGAAGTGTTCCAATCAATTTGTCTATAGAAAGTGGGGCAATCCTTTGTGTTTCCCTTATCGAAGTCTTTATATAATTCCAGTCCTTAGAGAGTCCACGCAGCAGTTTGTTGACCTTCATTTGTCCTGAGATTGGATGTCCCTGATATTCTAGGCCATTCACAATTTCAGTAAAACGACTAAACATATCAGTGATTGATTCTCCTGGTCTCATTTGAAGACTTCATATTGTCCCAGAAGGATATTGATCCTTGTCTCTTTCACTCGATCAGTTCCTTCATAGGTAATGTGCAGCCTATCCCAGACTTCTTTTACTGTTTCACAAGAAGATATTCTATTATACTCAGTAGGAGATAATGCACAATATAAAGAGTAAATTGCTTTAGCATCAAGAGCTTGTCTCTTGGTTATTTCTTCTTGAGTCATTTCGATAGGGACTGCAACTTCTTTTCCTCTCTCTGATCCTGATGCAGCTGTAGGAATGATTCCTTTTTATACCACTTCCCATTCCAGAGGATCTTTCGATCTTAGGAATGCTTCATCTTGTTTTTCCATATGCTGTAATCATTTCCATCAAAGTAAGGAGGTCTAACATACTAGCCATAGATCTTTAACTCAGAAGTAAAAACACTTCAAATAAATGAGTACACAAGCTCTGATACCAATTGATAGGACTAGTACGAGCACCTAGAGGGGGGTGAATAGGTGATCAAAGAAGTTTTTGCAAATTGTAACAAGATAGATTAGTCTTCAACGATTGATAGACTAAAAGAGCGAAGACAATAATAGACGTATGAAGCTGCGATGTAAAGTAAAGAGATTAGGGATAGAGAAACAAGACTCTAAGTTTATAGTGGTTCGGCTTAGACCAAGCCTACATCCACTCTCCCGTACTGACAGCCCACTGGCTGGATTTCACTAAGAATCAAAAGAGAATTTACAGTCTCACGTCCTTGATTCCACAGTGTAGAGACTCTACTACACTTCCTCAAGGTCTCACAGATATTTAGTCTCTCTTTTGAGTACAAGTATGGTTTAATGAATAAGATCGCAAAAGAACAAGGAGATTCAGACTTTGAAATTTTTCTATCTGACACACTTGAACAACTTGAACGTCTCCCTTAAATACTCCTTCATGCCTTCATTACCGTTGGCACCTTCCAAAGGAGTTCTTCCAATCAACCCATTGGACAGAATCAATTAGGGAGATCTCGAGCTATTCAAGGAAAATGACGATAGCCCACTAATCATGCTCGCCCATACAATCAGGATCTAGGTTTCCATAAGTAGGACCTTCCAAGTGTGATTCGCGGGTCAAATGAATCTAAGTTACTCGAATTAATCAATACGAATAATAGATCTTGAAATGCTATTTCCAACCGTGAGATCTTCCTTAACCATATGAACCAAATCCTTAAGGATAAGCTTGTCTAAATTTAATCAAATAAAACTTTTCTTCGTCGGTCTGGAAACTGTCAATGAGGGCAGACTTTGAATCTTGAGTCTGGAGGTCTTCAGACTTTGTCAATAGAGTCTTCAAGTCTTTAGACTAGACTGATGGAAACGTTTTGTCAACTTCAAAACAAGTCAGGAGGTTTTTCTCTAACAACAATGGCTAGAAGAATAAATAGGCAATGGCTAGTTCGACTGGGAATAGACGTCACAGCGGTTAGCTGATGGTTAGTCGAACGTCAAATGGTACTAGCCTCTTGAAATAATCCTATATACGACATCTTCAAATATGTTTAGAAGGAGAATGAGAAAAGGTAAAAGAGGACGGAATTTTTTTGGTCAAAAGAAAATTGTATTAATTACTCAAAAGAATGCAAAAGTACATAGTTTTCATGACAAAGCAAATCGAAACAAAACATGAATACTGAAAAACAAAGCCAAATCCAAAACACAAGAAGGATCAATGGAGTATTTACAAAGTTAAGCACAAACTCATTCCACATGAACAGATCTATCAAACAAAATTGGTGGCCAATCACTGGATCTCGTGTCTTTGTCAATGATGAACACACCAGAAATTCCCTCTTCAATTTACGACGTTGCTAGTTGGTAGTGCGTACCTAAGTTTGGCTTCCTCTACACCATCGTTGTATGGAAACAATTATAATAGGTTAAACAAACATAGATCTAACATGCGGAAGAGCAAATCTTCGTAATTCAACGAGATGCCAAAACTTCTGCTATCATCATTGAGATTAAAGGTAGAGAGCCTGTACACGAATAGAGCAAAGGGGCATCGAATGCCTAAAAGCATATTTATTAAATTCCTAAATTTAGATCAGGAGAAGATAGCACCCAAATCTAAAACTAGATCGAGAAAATTTAAACTCTCAAATTGAGAACTAGACTAGGAGAAGAAAGCTCCCAAATCTAAATCAAGAGAGAAGAAAAAGCAAGAAAAGAACAATAAAACACAAACAAAATCAACAAAAGAGAGAGGGAGGGGAGGGTGAGAAGAGCTCAAACCCTCACCCATGGCTGAAGGTTGAAGAAGATTATGGGAAAAGAGAAAGAAGATAGAAAAAAGACTTTTCATTTCCCTAATGGAACGTCGAAATTATTCGTTTTTTGATAATTATGTTATCGTACACATCTTTTTGTTTCTTTCAAGTGACTTTAAGAGGTTCCCCAAGAGTATTTCCTGAATAACCAATCATGAAACTTGTAAGTTCAGAAAACTTATTTTTCTCATGTTATAAATGCTCTTAATAGTTTGATAATTGGAAAATTCCCTACATTTTGGAATAGTCATGGATTTAAAATTTTGTTTGAGTGAAAATGAAAGTGACAATGAATTCACATTTATATTTGGTCACATATAGATAATATCTACTGACTTGTATGCGAATTGAAAAATATTGTTTTCCGGAGAGCGCAGCAATCTCTCTCCCAAGGGTCAGTATCAATGACTCGATTTTTCAATGCCACTAATACCGCTGAAGCATCGGCATTTAGACTAGATCTACAAATACCGGGAAGAGGAAAGCCACAGGAAGCACAGTCTGGTAAAAGGTAAGACGGAGGTGGCTGCGATGAAGGCGACTGTGGCGTGATTTCTTCCAGTGGCCTTGGTCTTGGCCACCTTTACCGAGAAGGACAACTGCGACCCAGTGTGCGGGAACATGAGTGTGCCTTTCCCATTCGGGCTCGACGAAAGTTGCGCGCGGAACTCCGACTTCGTCCTAATCTGCAGCCACACTTTTTCTCCCCCGAAGCCATTCTTCGACTATGAAATTCTGGTGTTCAACATATCTGTGGTGAACGGGACAATATCCATTGGTATATACATATCGTACAACTGTTATGACCAGAGTGGCAATCTGCTTGACGAATCTTACCCTGACACGTCGTTCACGATGAGTAAAGATGGGCGCTATACATTTTTGGACACTCGGAACAAGCTCACACTCTTTGACTGCGACACCTCGGCTCTTATCTCAGACGCTGCTGGGACTTATTGTTGGTAGTTTGTTTATAAAACAAATGAAAAGGTGCCTTGTCCCACATCGAAAAGATGTGAGTGCGCACGTGGACGAGATTTGGTACTAACTGACGATCATTATTTTTATTTATTGAAAATTCGGATTTATTCCTATAAAAATTAACTATAAAGTCTTGTTGAAACAATGTGACTGTTCATGAAAAGTTACGGTTATTTTTTTATTTTTTATTTATTTAATTCCGATTTTTTTATGTTTTTTCAACATAACATTTGAGACGTACTTGTTCATTTTGTAACCTTTCCCGAAAGGTTGTCTTTGTTCTTTTTTGCAACCTTTTGAAGAGTTGTCTCTATTCGAAAGACAAAGATAAGTAAGTTTGTTTTGAGATCAAACATACTTCTTCTTCCATTTTTTCGTTTTCTTTCAAAAGAAACTACAACCATTGCTTCTAATTGTTTTCCATTAGAGACTCTAGAGAAATACTAGAATTGCTATCTAGTATTCTCATTTTTGAGACTTTGTTGTATCCTGGAGGATATTTGCCAGTGACCATTAGCAATTTTGTGGGCCAAATAAATCCTTAAAGAAAGTGATATCACGTTTCAAAGTCTGACTTGATTACTCCAAAGATCCAACTTCATTGTTTTACCTAATTCGAAACCATATTTTCCCAACGATTTTAAGAATTTATTTGTGCAACAATGGAGTCAGAGACAATCAAAGTCATTACTCAAGACATGGGGATACCAAACTGGTTTGATGGCAATAATTTTGCTCGTGTGATTTGATGCAATGCATTTCGCTCTGAATATATTCCCTGAATCCTTTTGAGGAAGTTCTATTTTAGGCTTGTGAGTGAACCGGCAAGAAAACTGATTTCGAAAGAAACCGCGTCCTCTCTCCTCCATCGTTCATCACTCTCCTCCTTCTGCTCCACTGCCTTTGCCGGTGAGAGCATCGAAGCAAATAGATGGAGGAAGATGGTAATGGCATCAGCGGAGGCCGCGGCGGCGAATTCCTTCGTAGGTTGCTCCTTGAGCGTGGTGTCCAAGTTCGAGATGCGGTACGTAGGCGTCCTCCACCACATCGACCCGTATGGCGCCGTCAGCCTTTGTGAACGGTGCGACGTCTTCCGTCCCTTCTTCAATTCTTTGTCTCCTCAGGGAGCCCGAGTTTCCGCTTTTCTTGTGCCATCGTCATCGATCGGTCCGGCTCTAGGACATGCACAACGGTGCTCGGCAATTGCCATGGTATGGTTGTGGATATGGAACTTTTCAAGGCGTTGATAAAAGATTTAACAATGTTTCGCGTGTGTGTTGCATGTAATGAGCGAATGTTGAAGTTTCGATTCGTTACAAGAAGAGAAGAAATATTAGCAGGGAAGACTTGCATGCCTATGTTGTTCCCGTGCAGACAAATAGTGTCACGCCCCGATCCTCGAGCACATGCCCATCCCTCGATGGTCGATTAAACTTGCGATGTCCTAGGACGCGTCGCCGACCCATTCATTTTAATGCACATACGGAGGCAATTAAATAATTCCCCAAACAACATGAAGATGAGATAGAAAAGCAGGGCCACAATTTTTTTGAAAACTACCACACACCTTTATACATATCAGACTAAGTCATATATACAAGTCTAGTCTATATATACAAGGTCTACAAAAAGTAGAGGAGCTACAGGTCCTCTAAGCATTCAAACCCTCAACAGAAGACTTCGGGGTCTCTGGCTCCGGGGGACTCGGGTCTACCACTGCACCACTGGGAGGGTTGGCCGTACCCTTGCCAAAAGCAACCTCCAGCACCGACATAGGGACCTCAAATTCCAGTAGGGGACCTTCTCTGGGTCCTTTTTGCTCGCGACGATACCACGATCTATATTGATGGGGTACCATCCAAGATAGATCCGCATCAACCCAGATAATGGATCTCACGAGTTCGTAGACCCATCCCCTTGGGTCCCCATGAAACGGAATGTAAGATACCTGCTCAGTGACCTTCTTCAGCTAGCCAAAATGTTTGGGAGGAACCTCCATCTAAGGACCTAAAAATGTTAGCCCACGATGGGGTGAGACAACGTCTCAGCAAGTCCACCCCCTAACATCCGACTATGAAGAAAATACGCCTAAAGGCCATCTAGTCACACACAAGACATAGGACTTACCTTTGCCTCAGTTCCTTCCTGCAAGTCAGTACGATTCATATATTCAATCAAATCATCATTCAATCGATCCACTCAATTCCATACCGTCAATACCATCCATAAAATCCGATAGATACAAACACCGCTCACCCAAGCTGATAATAGATGGTATAGCTCACTAAAGCTGATAATAGATATATAATAATCCTCATCGAAGCTGTTATATATCTATATTGCTCACTAAAACTGAAATGTAATAGATGCTCGCCGAAGCTGATAGATATCTATAATTGCTCACCGAAGCTGCTAGAGTATATTGCTCACCGAATCTAATACATCAAGGCACGTAGGCGGATATAGTATACAGATCTCATTCACTAACAATTCACCGGCTTTATAATACCCAGTAAAAATAATCGTGTATGGGTACACAGTCGGCTTTAGCCAAAATACAATATTTTCCCTTTCCAAAATTCCCACCATTTTATATAGTTCACAAAGATATTTTTGGCGTTATAAACCGACGCCCAGTGTTTCCCGATTAAATACTTAAATTACTCAATTTTTGGATAAATTCCCAAAATTACAATTATCACTCAAATAACACAAATTAGCATTCAATTAAATAAAAGCACACCATTGCAATCAGCACGAAATTCCGGTCACCGGCTATCCCAGTATAATTTTCAGAAAATAATAAATAATTAAATAAATACCATTATTAATTAAATAAATACATTTAAATACCATAAATGCAAACTTAGGCCAGAAAAACCTAATTAAATGCCGAAATGGGCCCGGAAAAATTTTGAACCTATCTAGATAAATAATACAACCTATCTAGTTGCTAATTAAGCCGATCTAACCACCTAACAATCCGTTCTAACTAATCACCTAAACCTTAATTAGCCTAAACTAATTAACCCTTAAGCATCATTAACTCCCTAAGTAGAGTTTAGTGAGTAAACTCATCGGTTTCAAAATCCAATGAGTCCACGATGACGAGGACGCGAAGGCGAGCGACAAACACCCTTGTGGCGACACCAAGTGAGGCCAGGAAAGGCTTGGAAACGGGCCTCGAAGCTTCAAAGCCCTTGCTAGCTTTCAGCTTCTGTTCTTGGCCGAACAAGCTGAAACCAGCAGCTAGTTCGGCAAGATAGGACCGGCGAAGGCTGCAACAACCTAGGCGGAGGCAGGCGGTGGTTCCGGCGGCTCGGACGGTGACTCACAGTGGTTGGCGAAGCTGGACAAGGGGTGACTGCCAGGGTGAGACAAGGGCGCATGACGGTGGGCTGGTCGCACGGGCTGGTGTGCGGCGCAACAGCGAGTGGAGGGCGTCCGACAGTAATAGGCGGCTTCGGGCAGCTCCAGGTAGCTGGTCGACGGCTAGGGGAGGTCCTCTCTGGTTTTGGAGCTTTAACTTGGACAGCAATGGAGAAAGCAAAGCTTGCTGAAGAAGAAAGGGGGCAGCTGCTCTTGGAGGGACCCAACTTAGCCTCAAAGTCCTCCTCTCTATCTTCTTTGTCCCCTTGGCAAGGTCCCACCAGATGGGCTGGCTTCCTCAGCAATTTTTGTGCATCAAAACTCCTTAGAACAAGTCCCCAAGTGGTCCAAAAGTTGAGGGACCAAGGAGCCTACGAATTTGGGCACCAGTTCTCCCAAATTGGATCAATTCTTCTCTAATTGGACTTAAACCGGTCCCTATAAATTCCACCAAGATATCCTCGACCCAATTGACATTTTTCCTCATCAATAGAACCAACTTGCATCCCAAACACGAGATAAAAACGGTCCCCCGAATTTTTTGGACAAAAGCGGCCCTATTTTGAATTTCCACCAAAAATCTCAGTTTGCAGAAAAATCTTTAGAATATGAGTCAACGTTCCTAAAATAAATTGTGACATGTAAAAACTTTCAATTTCTGAAATCATATTCAAATTCGCGGTTAATTTCACTCTGGCGCGATTTTAGCATGACCTAGCCTACCAGGTAGCTTTTAGAAATTTTTGATGCAATTGACCATTGATCAATTTATTTCGAGTCACAATGTAAATCTTTGACACATTAGCAACGCTCGATTTTCGTGAAAATCTCGAGATTTCAAATATGGGCACATAGTACAAAAACGACAGAAAAATCGGTCTAGTGCCGATTGACGAGAATTTTGCAATCTGGTGGAATCACCCACACTTTGATCACCTATCTCAATTGAACTGACCTATCTCTAATCTCCAATCGATTTTTAATTGTGCCGTAATGATCTCTGTAGATGAGCACGGTCGAGTAGTTGATTCCTGGTCGAATTCTCAAGTCTATTGCGTTAAAATCCCTTAATAGCTTCCCCAAATATTCTAGTTATCTCATGAGTGATCAGCTTAGAGAATAGCACTATAGGTGCGTCGATGAAAGGCCCGATTCATTTAATTGAAAACAGAACTGGAATTTCAGGATGTCACAACTCTTCCCCTCTTATAAAAATTTCGTCCGCAAATTTTAAACCATTACAATTCTTTAAACAAAAAGTTGGGGGTACAGTCGTCTCATCGAATCTTCATTTTCCTAGGTTGCTCTTTTAGTGCCGTGGTGTTTCCAAACCACTTTAACCAACAGAATTGTCTTGGTACGCAAAATCTGTTCTTTCCGATCCACAATCTGAACCAGGGCTTTCCGCGTACGACATTCTGTCGTCCACGTCTAATTCCTCAAAATTAAGCACATGGGTCAGGTCAGGCTCATACTTCTTCAACATCGACACGTGAAAGATGTCATGCACTTGCACCAACCTCAGCGGCAATGCAAGATAATACGCTTGGATCCCGATTCTCTCAAGAATCTCAGAGGGACCTACGTACCTCAGACTCAGTTTTCCCTTCTTGCCAAAGCGCGAAGTACCCCTCATTGGTGACACCTTCAAAAAAACGTGATCACCAACTTGAAATTCCAAAAGTCTTCGACACTTATCTGCGTAGCTTTTCTACAGGCTCTGAGCAGTCTTTAGCCTGTCTCTGATGACTATAACGGCCTCTACTGACTGCTAGACTAACTCTGGGCCTGTAATCTTTCTTTCTCCGACCTCACCCCAACAAACTGGCGTTCTGCACGCTCTGCCATACAACGCTTCGAAAGGAGCCATCTGAATGCTCTGCTAGTAACTGTTGTTGTAGGCAAACTCGACGAGATGAAGCTGCTCCTCTCAGCTTCCCTTGAAATCCAACACGCAAGCTCGCAGCATGTCTTCGAGGGTTTGAATCATCCTCTCAGATTGGCCATCCGTCTGAGGATGATATACCGTACTATATTGCAGCTTCATCCCTAAAGCAGTCTGCAAGCTTTTCCAAAAAGCAGTTGTGAATCTCGGGTCTCGGTCTGATGTAATCGTCACTAGCACTCCATGCAGTCGAACTATCTTACGCACATACAAATCCGCATGCCTGTCCAAGTCAAGATCTTTTCGCACAGCGATGAAGTGAGCCAACTTCGTCAGTTTGTCGACCACTACTCAAATGGAATCATTACCCCTCTGACTCCTTAGTAAGCCTGTCACAAAATCCATCATGATATGCTCCCATTTCCACTCGGGAATCTCGAGAGGTTGCAGAAGTCCGCCCAGCTTACAATGCTATGCCTTCACTTGTTGACATGTCAGATACTTGGCGACATGCTCAGCGATATTCGCCTTCATACCGGACCACCAATAGTGTTGACACAGATTCTAATACATCTTCGTACTACTAGGATGAATGCTGTAACTGCTACGATGTGCTTCTGATAAGATCTCCTATTTAAGCTCTGTATCGTCAGGTACACACAATCGTCCCCGGAACCTCAGTGTTCCATCATCCGAAATCTGAAAATCAGCCTTTCTCTTATTGGTATCTTCTTGCAGGATTTTCTGAACATCCGGATATGTCAATTGAAGCGTCTTGATTCTGATCTGCACATCCAGCTCAATTCTGAGGGTGGCCATAAGATTCAAAAGGTGGCCTACCACAAATTTGAAAACCGAGTCTCGCACTCTCTCAAGTAAAACTCATTCCTTAACCATCATCTGTGCAACTGAAGACTTCCGACTCAAAGCGTATGCGACCTTATTCGCCTTTCCACGGTGATATAAGATATCACAATCATAGTCCTTCAGAAATTCCATCCAGCAATGCTGTCTCATATTCAACTCATTTTGAGAGAATAGATACTTGAAACTTTGATGATCGGTGAAGATCTAGAATCTTTCTCCACACAAATAATGTCTCGAAATCTTCAGAGCGAAAATAATTGCTATGAGTTCTAAGTCATGCGTCGGGTAATTCAATTCATAAGGTCTCAACTGACGAGAGGCGTATGCAACAGCCCTACCATGTTGCATCAGTACACAACCCAGTCCCCTGAATGACGCATCACTATCGATCTCGTATCCTCTGGGACCAGATGGAATGGTTAGCACAGGTGTGGTAGTCAGCTTCTGCTTAAGCTCTTGGAAACTACGCTCGCACTTATCTATCCACACAAACTTCTCTTCCTTCTTCAATAGTCGAGTCAACGGCGACGCTAAAGCTGAAAGTCCTTCCACAAACCTTCTGTAGTAACCCGCCAAACCTAAAAAACTTCTTATCTCTGTCACTTTTGTCAGTTCGGCCAACTCATAACTGCTTCGATCTTGGTTGGGTCCATGGAGATTCCTTCGCCTGAAATCACGTGACCTAGGAACGCAACACGAGTCAACCAAAACTCGCACTTGCTAAACTTAGCATACAATCCATGAATCCTCAGGGTTTGAAGTACCATTCTAAAATGACTCCCGTGCTCCTCAGAACTCTTTGAATACACCAGAATATCGTCGATGAAAACGATCACAAACTGATCCAGGTACTCTTTAAATACTCGTTTCATCAAATCCATGAAAGCAGCTAGAGCGTTCGTCAAACCAAACGGCATTACCATGAACTTATAATGGCCGTATCGAGTATGAAACGCTAACTTCGGTATATCCTCCTTTCTGATCCTCAGCTGATGATACCCTGTCCTCAAGTCGATTTTTGAAAATATCGACACTCCTTGCAACTGGTCAAATAAGTCGTCGATCCTCGGCAGTGGATACTTATTCTTGATTGTCACCTGATTGAGTTGACGATAGTCGATGCACAGGCGCAACGAACTATCTTTCTTCTTCACGAAGAGAACTGGTGCTCCCAAAGGTGATGCACTGAGACGTATGAATCCCTTATCCAACAATTCCTGCATCTGCACCTTCAGTTCTTTCAACTCAAATAACGACATCCGGTAAGGAGCCTTAGAGATTGGCTTTGTCCCTGGTGCTAACTCAATCACAAATTCTATCTCTCTCTCTAGCGGTAGGCCTGACAATTCTTTCGGGAACACGTCTGGAAATTCTTGAACTACTGAGATATCTTCGATCTTCAGCTCATCAACTGTCGTATCCACGACAGTTGCCAAGTAACCTTGACAACCCTCGTCTAACAAACGGGTTGCCTCAAGCGACGAAATTAAGGTAATTGAGAGTCCTCGATTTCCAACAAACTCGAAACTTTCACCCTCTAATGGGTTAAACTAAATCGCTTTACTATAGCAGTCCATCTTAGCTCGTTACTTGGTAAGCCAGTCCATGCCAATTATCACATCGAAATCATACATGACTAGGACTAATAAGTCTATCTTCCCCTCTCGCTCATCAATCGCTAACTTGCAACCAAGACAACCCAATGCAGCTAACACCTTATCTTTTAATGGTGTAGATATGCTAACCATTGACTTCAACAATTCAGGACTCAATCCTATCAGCTTAACATATTGCTCAGCAATAAAAGAATGAGTCGTGCCAAGGTCGAATAAAGCATAAGCAGAATGGTCGTTCAGCGAAACCGTACCTGTAATCACATCAGGCGAGTCCTCTGCCTGACCTCTTGTGATGGCATACACTATCCCTTGGGCTGGGGGTCTATTCTGTCCACCCTGCGGTGCAATCTGCGGCACTACACCCCTTATCTGACCCATCGATAGCGGCGGCGGTAACTACTGTTGTCCCTTCATTCTTCTGGGACAATCTCTGGCCAGGTGACCCTATTGGCCACATTCAAAACAAGCGCCCATCCTCCGAGGGCACGGGGCCGAACCATGTCGCCTTCTACAGAAGCGACATATGCCATTCTGATTTGACGCTGGCTTGCCAATTCCACCATTCCTATTGGGCGGAACATGGGACCTTTCTCCGATCATGGGCTTCTTCCCATATCGATTCCCATCTCTATTGGAACTGAACCTCAATCCAGACGAGGCGGCTTGCTCACTCATACTTCTCTCTATCAACTGGGCCCGACTATATACTTCGTTATAGTCCTTCAGGTCAAGCGGCACCAGCGGATTCTTTATCTTCCAGATCCTCTATCAGCCTTGGAGCGTACTGCGATAGCTCCGCGAACTTCGCTTCGTATTGATCCACGGTCATCATCCCTTGGCGGAGGCGTTGAAATTCCTCCATCTTTTGTTCTCGGGCGTTACCCAAAAAGTACTTGCTGTTGAAAGCTCTAAGGAAAGCGTTCCACACCGAGACCACGCCTTCTGGGAATACTGTACCTCTGGTGGCCCTCCACCAGGTATTCACGTTACCCTGCAGTTGGTCTACTACCAGGACAGCCTTCCTATCCTCATTGCACCTCGGAAGTGCAAAGGCCTTCTCCAAGTCTTGAATCCAAAGTGATGCAGTCTTTGGATCTCCAATACTGGTGAACCTAGGCGAGTTCAGCTTCAGGAACTGTTCTACTAATTTGTGGATCGGTCTCTCTCTCTTTCTCTACGACTATGTTCCCAGGTGGAACCTCGGCGGGTACAACAACGGCAGCGGTGGCAACGGCAGCAGTAGCGGCAGCTTGAGCGGCGGCGGCAGTGGCGGCTGCTTGATTCTAGGCCTGTTGCCCTATCAATGCTCCCATCGCTTAAAGCGCCTACATGATCCCTTCGATCTTGGGATCACCAGGGGCTGCTACCCCAACACCAACAGGAGGCGGTGCTACTCCACTAGCGCTAGCCTGAGTTGGCGCTCTACCACGACCTCCTCGGGTACCAACCCTCGTTGGCATCTTACCCCAAGTAACAAGCCTAATAGTACACTTTCTAGGAGTCCTCTGTTCCTAATCACTCATGATGCAAGTTTTCTACAGAAACCTGCCTTCCAATTCCACACAGAATTAGAAGCTAAGTGATCTCAAACAAACAATCTACCAAACAACTATCACTGACATGCACCAGCATGAAATGAAGATCATTCCTACTAACTATCCCATAAACTTATCGCACCTTATCACTCCAACTATCGACCAGCTCTGATACCACTCCGGGTTGGGATGTCATGCCTCGATCCTCGAGCGCGTGCCCATCCCTCGGTGGTTGATTAAACTTGCGACGTCCCAAGACGCGTCGCCGACCCATTCATTTTAATGCGCATGCAAAAGCGATTAAATAAATCCCTAGACAACAAGAAGATGTGATAGAAAAGTAGGGCCACAATTTTTTTGAAAACTACCACAAAGTTTTATACATATCAGACTAAGTCATATATACAAGTCTAGTCTATATATACAAGGTCTACAAAAAGTAGAGGAGCTACAGGTCCTCTAAGCATTCGAACCCTCAACAGAAGACTCCGAGGTCTCTGGCTCCGGGGGACTCGGGTCTACCACTACACCACCAGGAGGGTTGGCCGTACCCTTGCCAAAAGCAACCTCCAGCACCGACATAGGGACCTCAAATTCCAGTAGGGGACCTTCTCTGGGTCCATTTCGCTCGCGACGATACCACAATCTATATTGATGGGGTACCATCCAAGATAGACCCACATCAACCCAAACAATGGATCTCACGAGTTTGTAGACCCATCCCCTTGGGTCCCCATGAAATGGAATGTAAGATACCTGCTCGGTGACCTTTTTCAGCTGGCCAACATGTTTGGGAGGAACCTCCATCTAAGGAGCCAAAAATGTTAGCCCACAACGAGGTGAGACAACGTCTCAGCAAGTCCACCTCCTAACCTCCAACTAGGAAGAAAATACGTCTAAAGGCCATCTAGTCACACACAAGACAGAGGACTTACATTTGCCTCAGTTCCTTCCCGCAAGTCAGTACGATTCATATATTCAATCAAATCATCATTCAATCGATCTGCTCGATTCCATACCATCAATACCATCCATAAAATCTGATCGATACAAACACTGCTCACTCAAGCTGATAATAGATATATAATAATGCTCACCGAAATTGCTATATATCTATATTGCTCACCGAAGCTAATATGTAATAGATGCTCGCTGAAGCTTATAGATATCTATAATTGCTCACCGAAGCTGATAGATATCTATAATTGCCCACTGAAGCTGATATATCAAGGCCCGCAGGCTGATATAGTATACTGATCTCATTCACTAACAATTCATCGGCTTTATAATACCTGATAAAAATAATCGTGTGTGGGTACACGGTCGGCCTTAGCCAAAATACAATATTTTTCATTTCCAAAATTCCCACCATTTTATATAATTCACAAAGATATTTTTGGCGTTATAAACCGACGCCCGGTGTTTCCCGATTAACTACTTAAAATACTCAAATATGGGAGAAATTCCCAAAATTATAATTATCACTCAAATAACACAAATTAGAATTCAATTAAATAAACCAAGCACATCGTTGCAATTAGCATGAAATTCCGGTCACCGGCTATCTGGGTATAATTTTCGGAAAATAATAAATAATTAAATAAATACATTTAAATACCATAAATGCAAACTTAGGCCGGAAAAGCCTAATTAAATATCGAAACGGGCCAGGAAAAATTTCGAACCTATCTAGATAAATAATACAACATATCTAGTTGCTAATTAAGCCGATCTAACCACCTAACATATATAAACGAGTAATTAAATCACTAATCCTTTCTAACTAATCACTTAAACCTTAATTAGCCTAAACTAATCAACCCTTAAGCATCATTAACTTCCTAAGTAGAGTTTAGTGAGTAAACTCACCGGTTTCGAAATCCGATGAGTCTATGACGACAGGGACGTGAAGGCGAGTGACAAACACCCTTGCGGCAACACCAAGCGAGGCCAGGAAAGGCTTGGAAACGAGCCTCGAAGCTTCAAAGCCCTTGCTGGCTTTCAACTTCTGTTCTTGGCCGAACAAGCTAAAACCAATGGCTAGTTCGGCAAGATAGGATTGGCGAAGGCTGCAGCGACCTAGGCAATGGTTTTGACGTTTCGGATGGCGACTCACGGTGGCTGGCGAAGCTGGACAGGGGCTCAGGATTGCGGGGGCGATGGCCAAGGCGCAACAAGGGCGCAGGACGGTGAGACGGTCACGCGGGCTAGCGCACAGCGCGACGGCAAGCGGCGAGAGTGTGACGGCAGCAGGTGGCTTCGAGCGGCTCCAGGCAGCTGGTTGACTGCTAGGGGAGGTCATCTCTGGTTTTGGAGCTTCAACTTGGACAGCAATGGAGAAAGCAAAGCTTGCTGAAGAAGAAAGGGGGCAACTGCTCTTGGAGGGACCCAACTTGGCCTCAAAGTCCTCTCTATCTTTTTTGTCCCCTTGGCAAGGTCCCACCAGATGGGCTGGCTTCCTCAACAATTTTTGTGCATCAAAACTCCCTAGAACAAGTCCACAAGTGGTCCAAAGGTTAAGGGACCAAGGAGCCTACGAATTTAGGCACCAATTCTCCCAAATTGGATCAATTCTTCTCCAATTAGACTTAAGCCGGTCCCTTTAAATTCCACCAAGATATCCTCGACCCAATTGACATTTTTCCTCACCAATAGAACCAATTTGCATCCCAAACACGTGAGAAAAAACGGTCCCCTGAATTTTCCGAACAAAAACGGCCCTATTTTGAATTTCCACCAAAAATCTCGGTTTGCAGAAAAATCTTCGAAAGACAAGTCGACGTTCCTAAAATAAATCGTGACATAATAGAACTTTCAAATTCTGAAATTGGATTCAAATTCACGGTTAATTTCACTCTGGCGCGATTTTAGCATGACCTAGCATACCGGGTAGCTTTTAAAAAATTTTGGTGCAATTGACCCGTGATTGATTTATTTCGAGTCACAATGTATATCTTCGACACATTTGCAAATTTCAGTTGTCGTGAAAATCTCGAGGTTTTAAATACGGGTACAGGGTACCAAAACGACTTAAAAATCGATCTAGTGCCGATCAACGAGAATTTTGCAATCTGGTGGAATCACCCACACTTTGATCACCTATCTTAGTCGAACTGACCTATCTCTGATCTCCGATCGATTTTTAACTGTGCCGTAATGATCTCTGTAGATGAGCACGGTCGAGTAGTCGATTCCCGGTCGAATTCTCAAGTTTATTGCGTTAAAATCCCTTAATGGCTTCCTCAGATTTTCTAGTTATCTCATGAGTGATCAGCTCAGAGAATAGTACTATAGGCGCGTCGATGAAAGGCCTGATTCATTTAATTGAAAACAGAACTGGAATTTCAGGATGTCACAAACGGTTAGTGTGCGAAGATAGTTTTTCGCTTAGCCAAGGGTTTATTCATGTCCTGGTGGGAGCAAGAGTCAAGAACCGTATACGTATGATCAGAGAGGATGATTCTGCTCTTGAGAGATCAAAGATTTTTCTATTGTGCACGGTTGTAATTGTTCGATGATACCGAATTTGCTGGTGACCAAAAATTTTGGCGAGTATGTGGTTATAACATCAAGTAGTGAGTTGCAGTTCATGGGACAGTTAATAGCTGGAACAAGAGAAAGTGTAGGACAAAAAATTTGTGTCTGTGCTTATAGCTGGAAATGCTTTTGTGAAGATTTGCCTGTAATTTCATGGCACATTCATTTTAGGGATGTGATATGGTATTTGCATCTCTAGTATGCAAACAATAAAATAAATAAATAAATGCTTTACTTAGAACATGGATGCAATAGAGCTTATGTGGCGACTCTTCGGTATTATGGGCTTAATGGCTTTTACTTTCTAGAGTCTAGCACACTGCAACTGAGAAGTGAGATCTTTTGGAACAGAAGAGTGAAGAAAGGATGGTCCTCAGGTCCTTCCTGACCACAAAGTTTTTGACTACGTAAATTTCAGAGGGAGTGACATAAAGGGGCAATGCTTCAAAAGAACTTCTCGCCCAATGGAGTAATCTAGGAATAACATATGGCATGCAGGCAACTGAAATGTGTTAAATTGCTCATCGGCTTATACGCTAAGGTATGCAGTGTTTTTATCTCCATGTTTAGCAAGTAAACCATTACATTATTTGTCATTGATGGTTTCATACAAGCTCTTGGTCTTTAGTCATCTTTTGGCATGTGTGTTCAATTCCATATGTGGGATAATGTTAGAATTGAAGAGATGCGATATATGCCCCTGTTTAAGACTTCAGTAACAAGAAAATGGTACGCATGTGTATGCTTGGGCTGTTGATCGTTGTAGGCGGTTGACCAAGAAAGGTGAGTTCAATCGCAATGCATTACGAGATTGACACGAGTGTGTGAATTTTGAACTAGAACTAGAAGGTGTCCGTAGAATTTTGGTATTGTGTTATTGAGCTAGACTTTTGGCCTTGATTTGTTTCATGCTTTAGTATTTTTTAGCCATGCATTCAAGCACAAGATTAATTGGAATCGGCTTGATTGCTTGATGTCCGTCCTCGATTAATGTGCATGAATGTTCATGTTATTATGGGCTTATGCAAGCACATAAGCAATGGCATGAAAATTTGATTCAATCATACTTTCTAATGGTTTCAAGTCATAATAATGTTAAATTTATGGTTTTGCCCTTGCGTGCAATTTCATGAAGTGGAGGGTTAAAGTTAAAAAATAAAAAATAAAAAATAGTGGGGGTTATTCTTTAAGCCAAAGTGATTACATAGAGAAGATGTTGTATAGATTTAAACATCTTGTTTTCAAATATATATGATTACTCCATTTGATTCCTGGTGGAGAGTTTTTAATGTGAGTGCTATAGGGTCTTTAATGTATGCGATACATTATATTAGATATGATATTACTTTTTGTATATGCAAGTTGAGTAAATACTAGTAATCCAATATAGAACATTGGAGGGTTATCTTATTGTTCTATAATAATCCGGCTATATTAGAAAGATATACCAATGCTAGTTAGATTATAAGTGTGGGAGATGAGCGTTCCACTTCTGGATGGATTTTCACACTAGCTGGAGGTGCTGTATCTTGGACAAGTAAGAAACAGACATGTATAACTCACTCAACAATGAAATATGAATTTATTGCTTTAGGGCAATTGGGAAAGAGGCCGAATGGATTAGGAATTTGTTGTAGAATATCAAATTATGGCCTAGTCCTATGCCTCCTATTTCTATCCACTGTGATACTCAGACTATTTTGACAAAAGCCTATAGTAACACCTATAATGGTAAGTCTAGACATATTAGTCTAAGACATGAATATGTGAGACAACTGATTAAAAATGGTACCATAACAATTGTCTATGTGAGGTCAAGTAATAATATTGCCGATCATTTGACGAAGGTTTACCAAGACACATGGTAATAATGACCTCACAAGAAATGGGGCTGAAATCCTTTAATTGAAATCACCAATAATGGTAACCTGACATTTTTCTAGAACATCACTAGTTACAAGGTTTAATAGGTAAGAACAAGTTATTGAATGCGATTGTTTGATATTGGCGTAACCCTGATATGAGAAGTCAATATTGTCTATTACGTTTTGTAGGTTGGATTGAATTCTTAATGAAGTATAGTACAAACTTGTAATGTGTTGATAGGAATAGAAACACATGGTAGATACTTCACCTATATGAGCTTAGAAGTGGTGCCGCTTCTTACGAAAATTAAGGTTGCTTTCTAGAGAGCTCATGAAACAGGATCAAGCACAAGGCCATAATAATGCGGAGTAATATAGAACTTCTTGCTGAAACAAGAGGTTAGTGTATGTGTGGTATGTCCGGTTCTATTATATAAAAGTACAAGTTTAAAGCCGAGCTACTTATCACTTTGATAGAGCTTTGATATACTAGCACTAAGTAAAGGTTTAACTCGAAAGAGACCTTTATGTATGTATATTAATCTCACGAAAATTTTGGCTGTATATTTCCAACGTTTTATTTTTTGTTTTTGTTTTATAAACAAAAGTGGGGGATGTTGGTAATTTGTTTATAAAACAAATGAAGAGGTGCCTTGTCCCACATCGAAAAGATGTGAGTGCGCACGTGGATAAAATTTGATACTAACTGACGATCATTATTTTTATTTATTGAAAATTCGGATTTATTTCTATAAAATTAACTATAAAGTCTTGTTGAAACAGTGTGACTATTCATGAAAAGTTACAGTTATTTTTTATTTATTTAATTCTGAATTTTTTTATATATTTTCAACGTAACCTTTGAGACGTACTTGTTCATTTTATAACCTTTCCCGAAAGGTTGCCTTTGTTCTTCTTTGCAACCTTTTGAAGAGTTGTATCTATTCGAAAGACAAAGATAAGTACGTTTGTTTTGAGATCAAACATACTTCTTCTTCCATTTTTTCGTTTTATTTCAAAAAAAAAAAACGATAGCCATTGTTTTTAATTGTTTCCCATAAGAGACTTAGAGAAATACTAGAATTGCTATCTAGTATTCTCATTTTTGAGACTTTGTTGTATCTTGGAGGATATTTACTGGTGACCATTAGCAACTTTGTGGGGCAAATAAATCCTTAAAGAAAGTGATATCACGCCTTAAAGTCCGACTTGATTACTTTAAAGATCCAATTTCATTATTCTACCAAATTCGAAGCCATATTTTCCCAACACTTATGGGTGTGGATGCTCCTCCTATTGCCCCGAGGACATCAACTTCATAGCCGATAGCGCTTGCTCTGGCTTCAGGTGCTGTCAGACATCAATCCCCAAGAGCCTTGGACCCTCAATACATTCATGAACAACACGACAAATTACATGTTAGATCAGGAATTTAGCTCTTGTGGATCAGCGTTCATAGTGGAGCAGGAGTCGTTTCATGTCGTCGATTATAAGCTTCTTGTCAAGGCTGATATACGAGAACACGTTGACTCAAAGGCTGTCCAAGATTGGGCTGTAAGCCGTGAAAGCACACCCAAGATTTCCATAGCCAGAATTAAGAACGCATGAAGAGATTTGTGTACCTAATTTAAAATTCATCATTGTTGATACAAAACAACAATGATTCGAAATTCAAGTGTTTTTCCTCTATTGTCCTCTATATCACTAGCTCAATGAAATTACCCTCTCCCTAAGTGTTTTGTAAACACTCCTTATGTGAGGATATTTATATATGTCAAGGTTAGAGTAGAGACTTGATCAACATTTATAGAGTTTTTAGTCAGACCCTCTTATCATGAGTCGAGCTCAACACGGCCCCCACTTGTTAGTCCCATATTAAACTAATTAAGAAACTTTATATTTCACTTTATTAAACCAATCTCATAAAATAGTAAATAAAAATATCAATCAATATAGCCCACATTTAAAAAACTTTTACATTCTTCCACTTGGGCTATATTAATTGAAATTGTGTTGTATGTATGCACATTTATATTAGTCTAGAGATAATTCTTAACAGTTAATCTAACCCCATAAAGTCTTAAATGCCGAACTATGACAGTAATTGTATGTATACATACAAAAATTTCCATGGTTACAAGTGTTTTTAACTCTATTGATATAGATTCAATAAGATAGTGTGACAAATGGATAACGCCTCTATAATACCTTATGTGTTGTTGACATCTGAATTTTATCGACCGTTCAAGGGTCCCTTTTTAGCAAAAATATAAAAATACCAAAAAAAAATTAAAAAGGAGGAAATAAAAAATGGCAATAGATTCGGAGCCCAATCTTCTATAGCAAATTTTGGCCCTACCAAGCCCGCTTAGCCAGCCTATTTCTCTTATTTCGTTTGTTTCTATTGGCCCATGCGTCTAACTCACTTTCTTTGAGCCCATGTCTTTTATTGAATAACCCACCTGAACTTAAAAGAAGAAGGCCCGGCCATGTCCCAGGTTCCTTCTCTTTCGCATGCTCAAGTTTGTGAGCGAAGAAAACGCGTGCGAGGACCGTGACGCAACAAAGGAACAGCCACGAGCGAGCGTCCGTGATGAAGGATGAGGCGCGGCAAAGGTCACCGAAGCATGACCAAGAAGAGCCTTCTAGAATCTATTGGAAGATACACGTGAAGATTCACAATATCATTCACGAATCAATCTTGTTCATTGAGTATCGGATACAAATATTGTAAAATATTTACTTGCTTTTCTTATACATACCTTGTATTATAAACAATGTGAACATTGTACATTGAGAACATATAGAATACAAAGAAAATTCTTCTCTCGATCACTTCGTCTTCATCTTCTTTCATGGTATCAGAGCATCTTCTGATCCTGACCTAGCTTCCACATTCCTGCTTGAATTGCCTTCCAATTTCCTTTCTGTCTTTGTTACTGCGACACTCGCAAAACAGAGCAGCCTCCGGGAGGAATTCACAATCTGCAATTTTTCGTTATGACTAACCCACAACCACTCACCTCAGTCTCTGAGGATCAGTCGGGAGTAAATCCGACATTACATACTTTGCCCAATTCAGGCTCATCCATCATCACCTCTATAGCTAAAGGCCAAACACCATTACAGCACACGCAGTGGCAACAGAATCCGGCTTAGTTCAATCCAGGGTTGTCTTTCTCGGGCTATCCTTATCAATGGATGCCATACCCATGGATCCAGGGATTAAACCCGGGTACATCATTGCCGGGCTACCAGAGCGTGCAAACCGATGGAGGCCTACCAACCAACACTGGGGCAGGCACAGCCATCGGCCCTGAGCAGACGGGCGGATCAGAGAATTCGAGTGCGGGTCAGTCTACAAATCCAGGATTCCCAACAGGGTTCATACCTTTTCCATTCGCGGCCGCCATGGGTCGCCCAGAACCCGGCGACGCACTATACGTTTCCAACACCGACGGACCAGAGTTGCAGCTTATCAGCCACCCTCTCACAGGATCGGGAAATTATTCCAACTGGGCACGAGAGTTCCGTCGAGCTCTCATAACAAAAGACAAAGAGGGCTTTATCGACGGAACCATTCCGATCCCAACCGATGAAAAATTAGGGCGACAGTGGAAAAAGTGCAATCAGTTGGTCCGAACGTGGATAGGCAACTGCATCAGCCCAGAAATAGCAGCTGAGTTGCCTCCAACGGAAGATTCAAAAAAAAATTTGGGAAAATATACAAGAGATGTACGGGAAATTGGATCGCGCGAGAATCTTCTCGCTGCATCAGTCTCTCTCCGAACTGAAGCAAGGAAACACGTCGGTGACAACGTGCTTCAACAAGCTGTCAGCTCTCTAGAATGAGCTAGAGGCAGCGGAGGAGAAACTCAACGGACCCGAAACCACCATTCAACAGTACAAGGCGATAAAAGACAGAGAGAAGGCGACACGTTTTCTCCTTATTCTTAACGATTCTTACCTCCATTTCAGGTCACAGATACTCGCGATGGAGCCTGCACCCTCGATCGGCCGTATATTCCAACTCGCTGTGCAAGAAGAGAGCCAAAGGCTCGCTTCGACGGAAGGAAGAGGGGCGGAAACCCTAGCCTTTGCCACCGCAAGAATGGAGAGAAGCTCACGAACCCTAGACAGGAAACGCGATTCGAATCTAGGGTTCGCGGAACATAAGCCTTTTAAAGGCTTCGTCGCGGACGGTCACGATCGCACGCAGCGATCGGACAGTTGGAGAGGGGCGCGAACACACGGAGATCTGGACGGTGGAGATAATTCCCTCATTAAAGGATCCAACAGCAGGCATATTTCCGCGAAAAGTCACGGGCCAGATCCGTATTCCGCGAAAAGTCACGGGCCAGATCCGTATGGGCCTAATTCTCATGGGCTCAATTCTTTTGGGCCGAATTCGAGAAATAAGGGAAAATTATATTGTGAATTCTGCAGACGACCCCATCATACCGTAGAAAATTGCTGGAAGCTGCATGGCGACTGGAGAAAAAAGGGCAAAGAAATATCAGCGAGCGATATCAACTTACAGGACAGGCGAGTACAAATCAACCAATTACCCATGGTGAATATGAACAATTGATGCAAGCATTGAACAAATTGGATGTCCAAAAAAAGGGGGGGCAGCTTTACAGGTATTTCTCATTGTCGAATAAACAATATATCGAGGAATACTTGGATTGTAGATTCTGGAGCCAGTGATCATATTGCATGTGAGAAGGTATTGTTTACCACTGTTAATGAAGAACTAGATAGTCCTATTGTAGTGCAATTACCAAATGGGAATATTGCTCGTGTCACTATAACTGGGACAGTTGATCTTAGTCCTGAAATCATTCTCACCAATGTCCTATATATTCCTGAGTTCCAGTTCAATCTTATATCTGTGTCTAGAGTCTGTAAGGAGAATTCATGTCAAGTTTCCTTCAAAGCTGATAGTTGTCAATTTCAGGCCCTTTCGACTGGGAAACTGATGGGATGGGGTAATCTATCAGAAGGACTATTTTTCTGGAGAAGTTCGACCAAGAATCTGGATTTTTTTCGTTGTAATAAACAATCATTGTGTAATCTGACTACCAATGATAAAAATTTCATTTTTCATTCCAGATTGGGTCACAGTTCCTTATTTCCCTATTCTCAATGTCATATTTGCCCACTTGCAAAACAATCACGAAGCTCATTTCCATTGAGCAAAAGTCGTGCAGGTGACATTTTCTCTTTACTTCATATTGATGTCTCTGGGACCATATCATACATTGAATCATGATGGCTCTCGTTTCTTTCTTACTATTGTTGATGATCATTCAAGGGCTACATGGACTTTTCTCATGCAGTCTAAGAGTCAAGTCGTATCACATCTAAAAACTTTCCTTTCTTTGTCGAAAACTCAGTTTGGGAAAACTATCCAAAAAATTAGGATAGACAATGGGAAAGAATTTTTCAATTATGAGTGTACGACTTTATTATCATCTCAAGGGATTCTACATGAGAGTTCCTGTATATACACATCCCAACAAAATGGAATAGTGGAAAGGAAGCATCGTCATTTGTTGGAAGTGGCCAGGGCCTTAAAATTTCAGGGTTCCATTCCAGATAATTTTTGGGGAGAATGTGTATTGACTGCAGCATATTTAATCAACCGTATGCCGACCAAGATTCTTAACGGTCGAAGCCCCTTTGAACTTCTTTTTGGGAAGAAGCCACATCTTAATCATTTGAGGATTTTTGGGTGTCTATGCTATGCATCTATAGTAGGACCTAAGGATAAAATGAGTCAACGGGCTCGCCCTTGCATATTTATGGGGTATGCTACCCTACAGAAGGGATACCGAATATTTGATCCTTCTACGAGTGAATTCTTCGTTAGTAGAGATGTTCACTTCCAAGAAGATTTTTTCCCTTTCTCTACTAAGGAGTCGGATAAAGACAGACAAGGACATTCTCATACTAGCCATATCGAAGAATCCATCAATGATCCGGGATATGTTTTGATCCCTTTCTCAGCTAATACAGGTACTGCTCCTACACCCACTATGGCAATGACACCTTTAGCAGACGACACGGATCAAGACCCGAGTGAGAAGATTACATTGGAATCTTCCCATGTAGACATTCCAGCAACACAGTCCTCATCTGAAGACATCCAGCCAAGACGGTCAGGACGAGCCACACGTCCTCCAACTTCGACCAAAGACTACATCTGTGGAGTGAGAAAACCACCAGGTATTCTTTTTCCCATCTCTTCTTATATTTCCTTCGATCGGTTATCCGAGGAGCATAGATGTTGTATTACTCGAATTTCTGAAGAACAAGAACCATCAAACTATGAAGAGGCGAGTACTGATTCGTGATGGCAAAAGGCAATGGAAGAAGAATTGCAGGCACTGATGGACAATCAAACATGGGATCTTGTTAGTCTACCTCCACATCGCAAACCAATTGGATACAAATGGGTCTACAAAATCAAATACCGAGCTGATGGTTCAGTTGAAAGGTATAAAGCCCGATTGGTGGCCAAGGGTTTCACACAGAATGAAGGTTTTGATTATCATGAAACCTTCTCGCCCGTAGCCAAGGATGTCACCGTTCGTTCATTCCTCTCTGTAACAGCTTATCAAGACTGGCCATTACATCAGATGGATGTTCATAATGCATTCCTGCATGGAGACTTAGATGAAGAGATTTATATGGACATACCACAGGGTTTATGGAGACAGGGGGAGAATAAAGTATGTCGTCTCCGCAAATCCTTATATGGACTCAAGCAGGCATCCATACAATGGTACGCCAAGTTCTCTAAGTCCCTGATAGCTGCTGATTTTCGACAGTCCAAATTTGATTATGTTGTTTTCACATGGACCAAAGGTACGTCATCCATATACTTGATGATATATGTAGATGATTTATTGATTATGGGCAATGATGAGATGGCTGTCAAAAGTTTCAAGAAATACTTGCACTCTACTTTTCATATAAAAGATCTAGGGTCGCCAAAGTATTTTCTTGGAATAGAAATTGCTCGTTTAGATCAAGGAATATCTCTCAGTCAGAGAAAATTTGCCTTGGAAATCATATCAGAAGTTGGGCTATCAGGATGTAAGCCGGCTGTAATTCCAATCGAGCAAAATATCAAATTGACTACGCAGTATGATGCTGGATTTTCTCAAGAAGCTGATCCTATCTTGAGAGATCCAATGAGTTATCAAAAACTTGTTGGGAAGCTCATCTATTTAACTATGACCAGGCCGGATATCGATTCGCTGTACAAACTCTTAGTCGGTTCATGCATAGTCCAAAGCAGTCCCACATGAATGCAGCACTCAAAGTGGTAAAGTATTTGAAGAAATGTCCAGGTCTTGGAATTCTCCTCTCCAAGAAATGTGATATGAAGATGACTGCATATTGTGATGCAGATTATGCGACATGTCCAATGAGTAGGAGGTCCATAACAGGGTTACGTATCAAATTAGGGGATTCTTTACTTTCATGGAAGACAAAGAAGCAACCGATTGTTTCATTATCCTCGCGAAGCGGAATATCGAGCCATGGCAAAGACCACATGTGAGATAGTATGGTTACGCGGATTGCTTCGAGATCTTAGGGTACAAATTGAAGGGCCAACCAAATTGTTTTGTGACAACGATGCGGCTCTCAAACTTGCCTCAAATCCAATAGTCCATGAAAGAACGAAGCACATAGAAGTGGACTGCCATTTCACGCGAGAAAAGATCCAGCAAGGGATAATCGAGACACTGGGAATCCGAACAGAAGAGCAACCAGCAGACGTCATTACCAAACCATTGTGTCAAAGCCAGCACGCGTATCTCCTAAGCAAGCTAGGCGTCTTGGATATCTACAAGCCACCAGCTTGAGGGGGAGTGTTGGAAGATACACGTGAAGATTCACAATATCATTCACGAATCAATCTTGTTCATTTAGTATCGGATACAAATATTGTAAAATATTTACTTGCTTTTCTTATACATACCTTGTATTATAAACAATGTGAACATTGTACATTGAGAACATATAGAATACAAAGAAAATTCTTCTCTCGATCACTTCGTCTTCATCTTCTTTCAGAATCCTGAGCTGGCAAAGCTAACGGAAAAGATTCTTCACGGAAGCGAGGGGAGCATGCTCGAGGCTCGCTCATGAAAAGACAATGTTCGGCCATTAGAGCAAAGGAGAGCTAGCTGGAATCAGAGAGAAAGGAGGTCAAGGAAAACCAGGCGAGGGAGGTAGCTAGAGAGATAAACCAGAGAGAATCCGAAAGGGAGAGAGAGCAGGTTTCCGGAGAGGTTGAAAAGAGGCTTCCTGGAGTTCCCTTTGCTCTGGTTTTCTTCATCTGAAACCAGAGAGCGGTTGGCTAGAGGAGCAAAAAGAGATTGGACCGAGAGGAGGAGGTCGGGGAGAAGGTCTGGATAATTCTCTCAAGGTCTGATGATCCCTTTTCAGATTTGGTCGCTCTTAGACGACCATAAACTGATTTTTTTCCGAGCACCCGCCATCACATCCGCTTGAGGCCGAACAGAGAAGCCTGTCGATCGGGACCATTCATCGCAGGAAAGAAGGACTACCAGCGGTCTTCACGAGCCTCATCGTTGTGGTTGCAACTATCGAGACTCCGTAGCTCCGAACCAGGTAAATCTCTCATTCGTATGCATTGTTCTTCCCTGTTCTACTGAGTTTTAGAACACTGAACTAAACCGATGAGATTTCGGACGAATCGTGCAATACTGAAGTCGAGTTCTAGCGTTTAATGATGACTTGGAGTAAAATATATCGTTGCTAAGCTGAGAAATCCCTCTGAAACCTAGCAGAGAATTCGTATTGAAGTCGCGCTTCAGCTCTTCGATAAAATGCCTAAGAGAGGGCCGAATGTTAACTTGCGTTTAAACTCAAGATCGATTCGTACTTGTTGCGATATTTGTTGAATCAAGTCTGATCCTCGTATTTTCTCCGTGTTTGTATGTGATTTGATAAAAAAATCCTTCTTTGAGTCCGACGTGCATGCATATCACCAGGCTGGAAAGGTCTTCGTTGGAGACCTCCCCCTTGCTGGCGAAGCCAGTGGTTCGAGGCCACCCACCTTAGGCTATTCTTTCCTCATATTAACATATTCACGCCTGTTTGTTTCCCGGGTCGCTGGTTTTAGAAATTTAGGATCGGTAGGATTTTATTTTGTTAAATTTTGTGGTCGCCGAGTAATCCGCCGGAGACGACTGACGCCGGCCAGAGTAGGCGGCAGGTGGTTGGTGGTGGCCCGGCGGGGGACGTAGGCTCCGGCGACGACATGACAATAGTGGATGTTTGTGGCATTGAGAGCTGATGATCATGGTCCGGTAAGTTGCAGGTTGAAGGAGATGACCGAAGGTGGACGACGTGTGAGAAGAAGAAAGTACGGGGAAAAAAGACGAAGTAGGGAAAAAGATAAAAAAAATGAGAATTTAAAAAGTAGGAAAATCAAAGAAAATCAATAAAAAAAAATCTTTTTTTGGTCCAACGTGGGTCGGATCCAGCTAGACGGGTCGGGTCAATGGTCCGAACCCATTCCTTGAATATAATAATAACCTATGAAGCACCGACACGTTGTCCGTGCTTCCGTGTTGTGTCCGACACGTGTCGAAGCGTGTCGGACACGTCGACACGGTCGGACATGCGGTCAATGTGTGTCGGATTTTTCGACACGTGGTCAACCTTTGCCCGACACGTTTTGACACGCGTGTCCGGGAGGGAGCAAACCGTGAGCGACGGCGAGAGACGGCCGAGCATAGACTGAGGCGAGGGCCGGCCCTGTGATGCTGCGATGGATCCGACGAGGCTGCAGCTGCGAGGGAGAAAGGACCAAAGGTGAGAGGAAGAGGAGAGGAAGGCGGTCGTGTGGCGAGCGGCGAGGAAGGGGGTCGTGCGTGCGGCGAGGAGCAGCGAGCGGTGACCGGTGAGGAGCAGCGACCAATGAGGAAGGAGGTCGTGCGGCGAGCAGCAAGGAGGGAGGAGGAGAAGAGGAAGGGTCGCGAGCGGCGGAGAGGAGGAGTAAAGGAGCTAGAGTTTATGAGAAACTCAAAAGTAATTTAAAAAATGGGAGTCTATGGGTACCTATTTTGGGGGGAGGGAAAGTGACGGACAGATGGGGGAAAATGGACGAGGGAAATGGACGATTGTGGGAGGGAAAGGAAAAAAAAAAAAAAATTTGGGTGGGGGGAATGGACGATGGTGGGGACTGGGGAGGGAAAGGAAAATAAATTTGGGGGTGGGGGGAAATGGATAAGGAAAATAAGAGAGTGGGGTGGACTCTAATGGGAATTTTTTTTTTAATCAGAAAAATAAATAAATGAGATTAAAAAATAAAAGTAAATTTGGGGGGAGGGGGATTTCGAAAAATAAATGTAAATTTGGGATAATGAAATAAAAAAAAAAATGTAAGATTTATTAATATTATTAGTATAAATTCATTGTTTTATTAATATTATTAGTATAAATTCATTGTAAACTCTTTATTTATTTATTTATTTATTTATTTATTTATTTATTTATTTGTGAATTTGAATCAAATTAATTAAAAATAAAAAAATATTTATTTAATATTTAACGTGTCGGAACGTGTCGAAATTCTCTACTTTTTGAGAAATGACGTGTCGCGTGTCGTGTCGCGTGTCCGTGTCGCCGTGTCCGTGCTACATAGATAATAACACTTATAATTTATAATATACAATATAATATAATAAAAAATAAAAAATCATTAAAAATTCTAAAAAGTTAGAAAACTCTTAAAAAATAATAAAATATTTTAAATTCGAAAAAAATATAAAATTCATAAAAATTTAGAAAATTCAGGAAATCATTAAAATATTAGAAAATATAGAAAATAAGTAAAAAATTGGAAAATCCAGGAAATAATAAAAATTAGAAAAATCAATAAAAAATTTAGAAAATTCTAGAAATCAAAAAGAATTTCAAAAAAATTACAAAATCTCTAAAAATTAAAACCTAAAATTGGATAAGCCTTTATGGCTTTACTATAATATTCTTTGTTTTGGATTTCATTTTCCTTTTAAGAACAATATTAGGTTGTTTGCGTGTTTTTTCTTTGTAATTATACTTCGATGTGCGCCTCAATATCTCGTATGTCATTTTCCTTGTTTTAGAATGGTTAGGACGAAGCCTACAATTCTTTGGTAGGTTGCCATGACGTTAGCTAGCATTTAATTGAGTTAGGTATCGAAATGGCATTAGTCTTATGATTAATGTAATCAAGTCCGCAAATCTAGACTTTATGGTTGCGCAAATAATAAGATATTCTCCCATATCTTACTTACTTTTTAGCCGACCAAAAAAGGCTAGTGGTGGCTCTTTAATTGAAATTCATAGAGGGTTAATTACTTAAAATTTAAACGCCCGATGTTGTGCGAAATATGAGTTTGATAAAGCCTAAGTCAATGGAAGGGCATCGGCCTAAAGTTGACAACACCTCTAAACCTAAAATTCCCCTCCCTAGTCGAAGGGGTTAGGTCGTGACATGTGTCTCATGCACTTCATTGTTCAATGTTAGGTTTTCTTACCTTAAGTGTAAAAAAAAAAAAATCCCGATGTGTCATTAGAGAATATTTTTATGGTTCCAATGAACCTACATATGTCTTATCCTTATAATTAGCTTTTCTTTTTCATAACAAGACATATCCTTAAGGTTATGCCTCTAGCCTTTATTCAATGTTTACACAATGCCTTAAGATTTTCATCAATATATATTCAACTTGATGGCAATGCATTCAGAATCACTTTACTGAATGCAAAAGAATCGATACTTATCATAATATTACTAAATGTAACAAATACAGTTATAAACTTTATTAAAGTAAAATCGAAACATTTCCTACTAAACAATAGCATCCCATGATACTCCTAAGGCCATGTTAATGACATGTCGTTCAAACACACAAAGGCGAAGACCTTTTAATTAGTGGATCTACAAGTATATCATCTGTGGAAATACGTCCTATTATAATGTCACCATTCTAAATCGTTTCCTTTATGGTAAAAAAAAAATTCTATCATATGCTTAGACCCCTTGAGACGTTTGTTATTGTTGATGAATAATACTGTAGAGTCATTGTCTCAATACAACTATATAGGTCTATCCACAAAGTCAAATATGGTTAAACCCCTCAATGAGATTCCAGAGCCTTGAGTAGTAGTTGAAAAGCATGCTATAAACTCCATTTATGTGGTAAATGATGACAAAGATTTATATTTCTTGCTTTTCCATGATACTGCACCTTCTGCAAACATAAAAATGTACCCTCTTACTGACTTTATCCTAACAGCCAACAAAGTTTGCATCCACGTACCCTACTAGATATAGGACATTAACATGTCTATAAATCAGCATATAGTTTTTTGCTCTCTTTAGGTGCCTTAAAACCTTCTTGGAAGTAACCTAGTAATCGTATTCTAGATTTAACTAAAATCTCTTGTCGCAAAAGTGATGTTTGGTTTAGTTTAAATTTGAGCATATATGATATTTTCAAGTACACTAGCATAAGGACACTATAACAGATTTAATTCATCACTTTTAATGATAGGAGTAATTCCTAACTTGTAGTGCTATATAGTGAATCTTTTCAAAATATAATCAACATATGTTCTGTGAGACAAACTCAATATATGACAAGAACAATCTTTACAAATCTTTAAGTTGACAACTCTCGCCAACACTCCCCCTCAAGTTGGTGCATTGATATCACCGATGCCCAACTTGTCAAGTGAGTTGTAGAAAATCTTACTAAAGATAGGCCTTTTTGAGTATATTTGCCAAGTGGTCTTCAAATTTAACAAATGGGAATCAAACTATATTGGCATCAAAGTCTTGTTTGATGAAATGTGTATCTACCTCAATGTGCTTAGTACAGTTATGCTGGATTGGATTATGAAAAATATCGATGGCCACCTTATTGTCGCAAAATAAGCTCATCTCAAAATTGAGAGCAAAACGAATCTCAATCAGTAATATCTTAAGCCAAACAAGTTCACAAAGTCCTTTAGCCAATCTTCTTAACTCAGCCTCATCACTTGAAAATGCCACTACCTTCTGCTTCTTGCTCCTCTAAGTGATAAGATTGCCTCCTACGAAGGTGAAGTAGCCCATTGTGGACTTCCAGTCAGAAACACTCCCTGCCTAGTCTGCTTTGTATAAACCTCAATATTAACATGGTTATTTTTTTTTAGAACAAAAGTCCTTTCCTTGGAGCGGACTTCAAGTAACAAAGAATTCGAACTACCACATTCATATGCTTACGACATAAGTGATATCTGGGCGAGTATGGGATTAATAGATTAACTTACCCACTAATCTTTCATACCTCTACTTATTAGTTAGCACTTGATTAGGATACACTCCAAGCTTGTGATTTGAACAATTAGAGTGTCGAATGGCTTATAGTCTAGCAATCCCACTTCAGACAATAAATCTAGCACATATTTTATTTGAGAAAGAAATACGCCATTTTTTGGTCTGGCTATTTCTATCCCTAAGAAATATTTGAGAGCCCCTAGGTTCTTCATTTCAAACTCAATTGCCTATCTCTTTTGAAGTCTAGAGATCTCTTCCATGTTATCCCATGGGATAATCATGTTATCAACATAGATTATTAAAGCCATTACCTTTCCTTGTCAAACAAGAATAGATTTTGATCTGAGTTACTCTAGTAAAAACCATACTTCTTCATGGCCAAGCTGAATTGTCCAAACCATGCGCAGGATGATTGTTTTAGACCATACAACGAACATTGCAACTTACACACAACCTCTGTTTTTTTTAGGAAGTAGTGTACCCTAATGGAATATCCATATAAATCTCCTCCTCAAGGTCGCCATGAAGAAAGGCGTTCTTTACATCGAACTAGTGCAATGGCCAATCTAAATTTGCAGTAAGAGACAACAAGACCCTAATAGTGTTCAATTTCGCCACCAGTGAAAAAGTCTCTTAATAGTCTATGCCATATGTTTGTGTATATCCCATTGCCACAAGTCTCACCTTATATCTTTTAATAGATCTATCCGCCAACACCCATTTACACCCAATCGTCTTTTTTCCATCTGCCAGTGGAACAAGATTCCATGTTTTATTTTTCTTTAGCGCCTCCATTTCTTCTTTTATCAATTGAATCCACTTTGGATCTACTAAGGCTTCTTATATTCCATTGGGAACATGGACTGAAGAAATGTTGTATGCAAATACCTTGAGAGGTTATGATAATCTCCAAGCTGATACATGATTTACAATAGGGCATTTTGATCTCCTTCCCTTAAAATCTGATGAGTATCGATTTGGGGGCTTTCCACGATTATGCCTAAAAGGTAAATGATAATTGACAGAAGTATCCAAGTCCTTAAGAGAAGAAGGTGTAGTAGGAGAGCTTATCTCAAGAATATTCTCAGGAGATGGGTTGTTAGGTACTAAAGAGTGACGAGGTTTAACGATCTGTGTAGTATCATCACTGTTCCCCTACTCAATATCAACTTTATTCTCCTCACTAACCACTACTTCACTTTTTTCGCTCATTAGGCTGCCAGGTTGTCCAGTTTCAGTTTGTACTAAAGTGTATTCGGATACAACATAATCCCACCAATTTTTCCTTTCAACTAGTATCAATTGGATGCTAGTTACGATAAAAAAATCTTTTAGATTCCACGAAGGTTACATCCATGGTTACATAGGTACGTTTGGTAACAGGATTGTAACATCAATATTTCTTTTTTTGTGCGTCATACCCAAAAAAAAAAAAACACAACGAATTGCATAAAGGTCAAGCTTAGTACATTGATTTTTATGGAAATTAACAAAAGCAACACATCCGAAAACTCAAGGAGGAATCAACAAAATAGATGGTAGAGTAACATGTTTGGAAAGGACTTAAAATGGAGTCTTGAAATTCAACACTTTTGAAGGCATACGATTCAATAGATATACTATTGTGACCACAACATTATACCAATATCTATTCGGTGCATGTGAACTAAACAATAATGCACGAGTAGTTTCTAAGATATATCTTCTTCTTTTTTTCCATTCGACAACTCCATTTTGTTGTGGTGTTTAAGTACGGGAGGTTTCATGAAGAAGACCATGATTCTCGAAATCATTTTGAAATTCCTTATTAATATTCTCTCCACCATTGTTAGAACAAAGAATTTGAGTTTTAGCTAAAAATTACATCTAAATCATAGCATGAAAAGTTCGGAACATACCCAACACATCATCTTTGTGCTTCAGCAAGTATAACCAAGTCATTCGAGTACGATTGTCAACACATGTCATAAATCAATGAATTCTGGAAACAATAGTAATTGGAGAGGGTCCCCAAACATCAGAATAATTTAACATAAAGGAAATATCACTTTTATGTATACTTATTGAGAAAGGTGCATTATGACTTTTAGCCAAAATGCAAGTTTCACATTTAAAAGTAGAATCCTAAAAGTTGGAAAATAGATGAGGAAATAGGTACTTCATATAACTGAATGATGAATGTTCCAAACGACGATGCCATAGCCAAATCTATCTCTCCTTGATACTAATTGAGTGTTGCGTGTTGCTTTCTTTACCAGGACTAAAATAATCCATGTAGCATAACCCCTTTCTTGGTACCATGCCCATTGATCTCCTTTGTGAGAATATCATGAGAAAGACAAAAAGTGGGATAGATTAGAGCAACACAATTTAGCTCTTCTGTGGCTTGCCCTACATACATCAATTTATTTGAGAAAGATGGAACCAACAAAGTATTGGATAATGAGAAAAAGGGTGAGAGTAACAGCCCCAACTCTTGTAATAGGGTCTATGACCCCATTAGCATTGGCAATACTACTTTGTCTTGGTTGGTGATTGTCACGAACCTGATTCCATCTCTAGGGTCACAAGCGACAATGGTTATTTCGCGACGTCCCAAGCTCGTCGTCATATCGATTCTTTTTATCTTGTTATCATGCACATGCGGAAACATGAACAAATGAACTCCCTAGACAAACAACAGCTGGAAGACTAAGACATACATCACATAGAATACATTGATTTATATTATAATAGTACTTTTATAGGCCCTTTTTCTACGGGCCATTTTTCCTTTTTAAATCATACTACAAGTTTCCACAAAAACCAGGGGAAACTCCTATCTCCTCTAGCGTGACTGCGGCTTCCAAAACTGACGTGATGCTTTCTTGCCTACAAGTCTAAAATATAAGGAGTGAGTCCACGACTCAATAAGTAAAAACCCCTAATTTTTTGCTAGGATGACAACTCGTCATCAAATTTAGGATGAATGGTTGAATTATAATATCGATGGTAGATCGATAATAATATTACTGCTTCACCTCAACTACACATATATACCTTTCAGTGTAACTTCTATGCATGCTTACCTTCAGTTATCCATGAACACACCAAGTCAAGTAATAATAAACATACCGACATACATAAAAGGTTCGTTAACATACATCTTGGCTCAACCAGGGTATCTTGGCTCAACTGAGGCATCCAGCTTCAAGCTAGGCATCCTGGCTCAACTAGAGCATCCCGGCTTAACCGAGGCATCCTAGGGGTTAGCTCACCCGAGGCATTCAGGCTCAACCCAAGCATCCTGGCTCAACTGGGGCATCCCGTTCTCACGAATGAGGCATCGCCGCCAACACTATATGACGATGGTCTTCTTCTTTCATTTAATGATCACATCATGTGTCGCATAAGCCAGTATATTATCTTCCATCTTAACCCACACATGAGCAAATCATACAAAATGGACCTGCAACATAAAAATGACTGCTCATGAGTAAGCACATGACAAAGACTCAACGACGTAACATATCGCCCTAGCCAAGGGTTAGGAATTCTACTTACCTTTGATGAACCTCGATAAATTATAGGTGGCCTTACCAAGAAAGGGCTGTCCTGTAAGGCGGTGAGTGAGCAAGGCAGAAAAAGAGAGAGAGACGTGAGGAGGAGATGGCGTGTAAGAGGAGGAGGAAGGAGAAAGTGAATGGCATGGTGAAAAATGAGGAGAGGTCCTCCTATTTATGCTATTCAGTGCCATCATTATCGAGCCAAATGGTCTATTCTAAATTTTTCAAGTGTCCCGCCTATGGTCCTTAGGTGGCAAGCCTATTTATCCAATGATTGTGCCTAAAGAATGAGTTCGACGGCTAAAAGATCTCACTTGGCAATCTAGCTTTTTGGTGTCATCGATGGTGGCTCGCTTTTCACCCTTTCATTGGATCATTTGTATCTCGCATTTAATGAGGATTTAATGAAATTCGAAGATAAGATTATCAAGATTGCCAACTCAGTGCCTAAACTTCTTAGGTCATTAATGAGAGGTTTAGGTATTGCTTTTCGATTGGGCCACATGTGCGCCATCCTTTTCTTGCCCATCAAGGATATTTTTAACTTCATCATAGCCTTTGCAAAGTCAAAGGACACATCACCCCCTTTATTTAATGAGGGTGTTCTAGAGTTTTATTTATTTTGTCATTTTCTTCCTCAAGAAGGCGGTCCGGAGAATTCTATCATCTAAGTTGATTCCGAGGCAAAAAAAGGGGTCATTAGGTACACCTAAAAAAACTGAATCACATACACCCGAGATTCGGTCATCATACCCCACACTCGGCCAAAACGTTCCCTTGGATGATTGGTTGGCCTAAATGGCGGTCCATGATCCTTCGATCGGTCGAGGCCAATTTTAAGGCTATCCATGGCCTAGCACTAAGCTAAGACACTCATGGACCTTAGAGTTAGTGACAGAATAGCTGGGTCTATTCCTGAGCTCATTTCTATCAGCACTAGATCCATTCGTATGGTTTATGGTAATTGCATTTTCGATCCACGATCGGACATCACCAATTCAAGATTCATTTCCAATCACTACGAATTAATTAGGGAATGATGCATTTTTTGTTAGAAGACGATCACATTTGATCTAGTCAGATCATTTGTGTATCGATGCCTAGTCAGACGGAATCACCCACGGTTGGGCACTATAACCGGTCGAATCTATCCATGACCATTCGCCGATCCAAAATCATCCCATGACCAATCCTCATGATCAAAAAGTCATCTTATGAGCTAGTGATCCAATCCCATCAGTATGGTCGGTAAACGATTCATGGCCGACAGCTCGACCAGTTCATGGTCGGTCAATCGGTCGGTCGGTTGGACCATGACCGATCCTTGATTCTTGACCAATCGAACCGATCGATCCCATGGCCAATGGCCTATGGTCAATCCATTCAAGACCTTTATGGCCAATCCTTATGGGTCGGAATCGAAGATGTTATAGTAATCTTGACAAATTCATTTGAATTGAATGTCATGTGGTCAGTTGCTCCCGAGTCAACAATCCAACCATTGTAAATATCTTGATTATAACTAAGCAATGAATAACCACGATTACCTTGATTATTAAGAGTAGTTAAAATACTTGACGATTCCACATGTGGAATCAAAGGTAACCGAGGTTCTACATTCATCAAAGGAGCTCATCCCAACCCACTATTAGCATCTTTCTGTGCCTTGAGCTCTTTCCACCATTTTGGGTATCCATGTAACTTAAAGCAAGTTTCGCGAGTATGCTTCATGTTTCCACAGTGTGTAAAGCCTCCTTTCGATTGTGCCTTGGCCTTTGAGGTTGTATTCATCTTTCCATCTCCTAGAGAGGAAGAATCAGTTTTGAAAATCTGGAGCATTGATGGTCATTTAGGTTCCATCTGACTCCTTTGGAGGCCATGGCACTAGAATGTATAAACTTCATGCTTGACACCATAACTTCTTGTCTTACATCCTCCCTTTGAACATGAGCATAGGCTTGTTCAACCATAGGGAATTCTCGAATCTAAAGCACATATGCCCGTATCTTATCCAGATGATCATCCAACCCATCAAGAAAAGCATAGACTCTATCTTCCAGTATAACCGAGTTATACCTTTCTATGTCGTGGGACATTTCATTGGGTTAAGGCGATGGAAATCAATTTCTCTCCATAAACCTTGAAGACTGATATAATATGCTTCAATTGGCCCTCCAGTTTATCTCATTCTAGTCACATCTGTTTTCAGATCATACACTTGAGAGGTGTCAATTCCATCAAAAAAGTTGTAGAAATCGAATCTATTACCATTTTTGCTGTGGGAAAATGAATAAAATTACTTATCAAGGTTGGGTCGATGGAATTAATCAACCATCCCTTTACAATTGCATTTTCAGTTCTCCATCTCCTAAAGGTTGGATCCGTTGGTTGAGGTTGTGGCAAGTCCCAATTGATATATCCAAACTTGTCTTTATTGGAGATATACATCTCAAAAACTTGGGACCATAAGGCATAGTTAGTGTCATCCAACTTAATGCCAGTATGTGTAGCGGAAAAATCACTATTTGACACATGGATTTAAGTCTAATTCTAGGTCAAAACTTGTGTCATTTGGGTCATTAAATCCTTAAGGATGGAAGTTGTGGAAGGACTCTCGCCTTGTTGTTGATGCGCCACTCAATTGTTTCTAACATAGTTTTTGATCAGGTCTATTTCCTCCCTATTATAATTTAGGTTAGATCATAGCAAAAATCCCTAGGATCTCTACTCCGATACCATGATGAACATAGATGTTTTTCTCTCTTCAATATCTTTTCTAAATGAGTACAAAATATATATAGTTGTACAGAGAAAAAAAACTACAAAAAAAAAAAAAAAAAAAACTATTCTAGGCCATGCATTATCTTAGGTTACGAATTTGGTTGATTCTAAAAATACTTAGCAACTAATCAGCCCTACAATTTTTCCAATTAAAATTGACAACTCACGTCAACAGTTTTCAGATCTTTGCTGGCAATTAAATTTTGGTGTTGCATCTTTATGTCCTCATGTTTTATTATCGATTATATTCTAGCAAAGCTAGTATACTTTCAGTTTCGTTTGAACTGAAATTATCAGTTTCCTTGTGTCCTATGATATTTCATATTTAAAGGCATCATAGAATCTATCTCCTCTCATAAAAAACCAAAGAACAACTTCTAGTGAAATGTATTTTATCATGGAAGGAATTCCGGTGAAATAGTTTCACAAAGTGTTTGTCAATCCTCTTAAGCTAATCTATGGGATTTTGTGGATCATTACAAGATGATGAAGTACAACTATAGCGGCACCCCAAAAAAGATGACATGTCTTTTGCAATGCCATGGATATGCATTCCTATGTTTATGTCAATAAGCTCTTGTCAAATAAGATTGTTGTATATTCAATTATACTACTTCTATAACTTTTAAGTTGTCTGAATCTTGAAAATTTGAAAATGATGAATTCATATTGTACAGGTGTATGGATATCCTATAACAAAGAGTAAATGATTATCTCTGTAGAGAATTATTATTTTTCTCTCCGTGAACTATTATTTTCTAAAAGGAGTCCCTCTTTACTTCTCGGATTATGGATATAATGACTTTCAAGGGTTTAAAAAAAGTAGCCCTCTTCTATTGATAATAGAAAATATATTACACTCATCATGTAAACTCGACATGCACTCATAACTATATTTATAGCCATATAGAGGTGTATTAAAATAATCAAAAGAAAATAATCTTGCAATAATTTCGAGATTTTTCTAATAACACGTGAAAGTATTTGGTTAAATAAGATTAGCATCCATGAGTACATTTGCAACTATGATTTCAAACAAACATAAAAGGTAATCGACTTGGAATTGGGTGTTGGATATTTTGATTATGAATATCAATTAAGGGAAAATGTAAAAAGTAGTTGGTTTGCTGTAAGAGTTATAATTGCAATGCTAATTTTCATCATCAAATATATTTGACTTATATGTTTTTTTATGTGCCAACATATGAGTAGAGATTATTCTATGACTTAATGGGATGGTGTAACTATTATTGACAACTAAATTTTAGCAGACCATTAGAAAATTAGAGATTGACTCGATCCTATCAAAAAGAATTTTCATTAGATTACACAGTATGTAAGCATTTGGATAATTTACATCAATATTACTAAATTTTACTAATTTTATAATAAAAAAATAATAAAAGAATAACAAAATAGCAAAATAATAATTAAAAAAATAATTAATATAAAAAGGAGCCGAGCTGGGCCGGCCCGGCCCCTCCTTCCTCCTGTCCTGCTATTCATGCGCGGGACAGAGAACAGCACGTTCGAAGGACCGGGGACGGCGAAAGCGACCGCCGGTTCAAAGGGAAGAACGGGCGGCCCAGTGACAGGTCAAGCTGTAAATTCGAGGAGGAGCTCAAGGCCGCAGATCTGTCCAGGGCGGAGCACAGACCGGCGGCAGAGCAGACAGCAAGGGGAGGACCGCCGGTGTAGGCCAAGGACCGGCCGGCGCACGAGAGACCGGAGGGCGAAGGGCCTCTGCTGATTGGACCGTTCAGCAAGCCGAACTGTGGAGTAGAACTATAAAAGAGGAAGAGGGAGAGAGAGAATTGGGCGCACGACTAAGAGAAAACGAGGAGGCCGCGAGAGAAATTGTGAGAGAGAGACCGAGAGAAGAGGGGGAAAAAAAGAGTCGTGCCCGGCTGAGCGTCGTTCAGCCCCCCTCGACGCGAACCGACGGCCCCTAACTGACCCCACCGCGCCCGCGGCTTTCCCCTTTCTCACGGTGTTCGATTTCCGGCGAGTGAATCTGTCGGTTTGATCCGCCGTCTTCCCGAGGATCCCGGATTGGCGACACGGAGACAACACTAGCTATAGCTAGATTTGTGTCGAGGCCGTCATCGCCAAGCCAGGTAGGGACCCCCGCGGTTAAACGCTCATTCCCTCGAACCCTCTTTGCTCCGCCCTATTTTGGTTGAAGGAGAGGCTGCGGCCCGGCTTCCCTGGTTTATGCGTGTTTTACTTCTAACTTGTTGGTGTCGAGCCTTTCCTGGTGGTTTTCTTTGAGTTTGGATCCGAATCCGTGATCTAAGAATGGGTAATGTCTTCTTCTCGATATGTGCCCACCACATATTCGAGGGAACGCCCGAACCAAAACCGGTCGTTCTAGTCTCGAATTCCGAATTGTTCCAAGGATCTGCAGATGTGTTTTGTCCTGTACAACACTTTTACTGATGGCCGAATACATTTCTTTAGCCAGATTTCATCTCTAAAAAGTCCGAACAGGCCCAGATTTATTTTATCTTTCTCAAGGAAAGACATTTTTAGGAGTTATAGAAGACACCGATAATATGTATTAAATTGAGTTCAGTTGATTACTTATTCGCTTTATAATGACACGTGTTGAATTTTGTCACTGAACTAATTTCTATCACTGTTAAATTGGGTAGTTATATATTGAAAGATTGACTAACCATCCAAATCAATGGTGATGGTTGCGGATTATATGTGTAATATATATATATGATGGTTGCGGATTATATGTGTAATATATATATATATATATATATATATATATATATATATATATATAATTTAAATGGATTGTGCGTTCAAAATTAGTCTTTTTTAATGAAGAATGTGGAGCTTATGTGGATTACATGCTTGAATCAGTAATCTTAAAACATATTTTTTGGCAGTGATTCTTGTGCCTATCGTCTGCATTTATGTTGGTGCTTCAGTCTTGATCACTTGGAAGTGAAGAATCATAATGATAAACTTCAAACGAAACAACGAAACAGAGGAAATCTCTTGAAACGTCATGGAATTTGAATCTTTACGGAGGTAGAGCTGGCAAAAGCAACCGACAACCATGATGAAAGCAAGAAGCTAGGTTAGGGCAATTTCGGTTCCCTCTATAGAGGGAGAATAGTGGGGATATCGAGGTTGCAATCAATAAGCCTAAAGATGCGTACAAGTCTCTAATGAAGAACAAATTCCAGGATGAACTTAAAATTGTGACGCAAATAAACCCCAAACATGTGGTGAAGCTCCATGGCATATGTTTGGAGACTAGAATGCCCTTGTTGGTTTATGAATACATTTTGAATGGTACCCTCTTCGATCACATTCATTCGAAAGTGTCACCCATCTTGAAATTGTGGATAAACCAGTTCAGAATAGTTGTCGAAGTTGCTTTTGCACTTGAGCACATGCATTCCTACACAATCATTCATGGTGATATCAAGTTGGTGAACATAATATCAAGTTGGTGAACATACTTTTGGATCAAGATTACTCAGTGAAAATATTTGATTTCAAAACTTCAGTACTTATATCACCGAAGCAGTAGCCACCGAAATATCTTATCCAGAATATTTAACCACTAGTAAGCTAACAATTAAGAGTGATATATATACAACTTTGGAGTTGTCCTTGTGGAGTTGCTCACCAAAAAGAATCCTACAAACTCTGTTACTAACAAGTCCGGAGAGCCAATCAATATTATCCCTCATTTCATATCTTCCGTGAAGGATGAAGTCCTCTCTGATGTCATAAACTTTGAGGCTGCTATTGAAGATGAAATCAAGAGAATAGGAAGCATTGCTAAGATTGCAGTGAAGTGCTTGAACCAAAGCAGTAGATGTTAGGGAAATCCCTTATGATGTTTTGAAGATGACAAAATAAATCAAAAGCTACTAATGTGTTCATTGGTTGAGTAATAGACTATGCATATGATAGAACGTGTAAAGGATATTGTCAAAGTCTATACTTGGAAGAACTAGAAGACAGACTCTATGCTGAAGTTAGACTTGTTCGGACTTACATCTAGATTGTAAAGTCTATTGCACTCAGACTCAGATTGTAAAGTTTATTGCACTCAGACTCAGATTGTAAAGTCTATTGCACTCGGACTCTACTTCAGATGGAAAACACTCAGACTTTACATCCAGAACGAGACACGTGTTCCGAACGTAACAGAATCAGAACGAAGCATGTTCAGATCGAGACAACTTGACAGATCGTAACACAAGCCCTAAATGTATAAGGCTAGTGATCTGATTTGGATTCTACATCAAGATAGATTTGATTGACTCGATCTAATTGATTGACAATTGGATTTTGAAGACAAGAACTTTCTATATGAAGAAGCTCTACTTATGGAAACCAAGATTCTGTTTGTATGGGCGATCAGAATCAATTTGGGATTCTACTTTTATCACTCAACGGCTAGTTTGGAAGTGGAGGAGTATTTAAGGAGATCAAGGACCGATGAGCAAGTAAGAGACGGAGCGTAGAATTTATAATTCCAAAGTCTGAGCAAACTTCGATTATACACTTATCTTTGGTGAGCTTAAACGTTTGGGATCGTGAGAGAAATATCAAAAGAGTGACTTAGTGAGATAGTGTGATCTATCACTAAGTGTTTGCACTCAAAGTTGTAATCTCTTGTTGATTGCATAGTGGAATCCAGCAGAAGGCTGTTAGCGTGGGAGAGTGGATGTAGGCTTGATCTAAACCGAACCACTATAAACCTTATGTTCTTATTCTCTTCCTTGAACTCCTTTATTTTATTCCGCATTTATTTGCTAAGGATTATTTTAAACACCTATTCACCCCCTTTAGGTGTTCATACTAACCCTTTCAGTAGGAAGAGGCCGGCAATTGGGGAATTGGCTCAACAACTCACCGCAATTAACTAGAGCTCGACGATTGCAGAAAACGTTGAAGAGACCAAACTTGATGTCGATGTAGAAATGGATCCCTCCCCTGAGAGCCAACATGCGACGTCAAGCTGTCTTTCCTATCTGGGATTGGATTCAACATCTTCCTGCATCTAATCCTTTATTCCTACTATAACATGTGTACTAATTGCCCATAAGGACTTTTAGGGTTGATTGTGTGCTTTGGATATGTGTTATGTTGCCATTTGCTATGGACTTATGTTTGTGCAAGCATTTGTGTTGGTTTGAGTGTGAGAATCCAATATGCTATATGTAAAGCTGTGTATTGAAGTAGACTTATCTTATGGCCAATTTGAAATTATAATAATCTCTCTTTCCCTTTATCTTTTCTTGTTTTTCATTTTTCCCTTCATAAAATAATAGGTCTGGACAAAATCTACTCGCTCCTTTATATCTTCTTTGCTTAGTAATCTTATCTCCATTCACTCTTATGGCAGGTAAAAATCTCCATTCACATTTAGTCTTTGCTTTTCCCTAATTATATTGCAATTAATCTTAATATAATTTTCATTTCCAGAAAAAGAGATAATAGTTGTTGGCCAAAAAGACAAAAATAGGCTAGAAAAATTTGTACCTTTACTTGTTTTTATCTTTTTCATAATTTGATCTTAATTTGACATGATGGAAAAAAAATAAAATCTCAATTTCCTTTGTATTCTCTTAATTATAGTTCATTTAATATAATTTGAGGTTAGATGTTAAATTTGAAGTGAGAGTTGGAAAGACAAACAGATTCAAAACTAAAAAAAATGCCACATATTCCAACTATGATAAGATTACTCATAATTATGATAAAGGGTGATAGTCAATCCTATTCGGCTCTTAGATCTACATTATCTTAGTTGATTCAATAAGAACAAAAAGATCTTATCCAAACCTGTGAGAGGATCTTATCGAGAAAAGGGGATTTACTTGACAATAACGTTATTGTAGGGCGGATTTTTTTATTTTTCTTTTAAGAAAGATAAAGGAATGACTTTTACAACATTTACAGCAAGACATACAATCTGCCATTTAAGATGAAAGAACTTGAATTGTGTTATAAGTTTGATACTTAAAAACCGTGATGAAAGATACTAACTAGCAAGGAAGACCTAACCTCTTTTATTGTAAATCGAACTTTTTGTATTTCTGCCTAAATTTTACAAATTAAAGGCTTAGACAATTTTTCAAGCAAAATAAAAAAGGCTTAGAAAATTTATTTTTTAGTAATTGACAGTGATTTTACGTAATATCTTAGTATGACAGCGTAAAGAACCAGTCGCAATTATGTTCTATTGAATAGTCATGAACAAAATTGACGAAGAGATAAAATATGTACTTTTAATTGGTTTTCAAGGGTAATTTGAACCTGGCATTTGTTTTCTCCGGAGTATTTCAAGAAAGCATCTCTCAACAAGAGATAGAAAATTTAAAAAAAAAATGAAATTATGGGAGAAATATTAAAGTAATCACCAGATTTTTCTGGTCCCGTGCTAAGGCTAAAATTATAGTCGAATGCAAAGACATCCCAAGTGTGTTTCAGTTGGATGCTTTTTTCTGATAATTTTTCTTGTAGTTTACCTTCAAGTAATGCATCTTTGAATTTTTCAAAAAAAAATATTTTTTCACACTATTAAAGGTTTTTGACAGCCACTTTTGATAGCACTTTCAATTTATAGTCGAATGCAAAGACATCCCAAGAGTGTTTCAGTTGAATGCTTTTTTCTAATAGTTTTTCTCGCAATTTACCTCTGAGTAATGCATCTTTGAATTTTTCAAAAAAATAAAGATGATTTTTTTCATACTATTTAAGGTTTTTGATAGCCACATCTGATGGCCACATTTAAAATAAAGATTATATTTTGATGCCTTTTTTTTTTCATAGTTTTTCTTGTGGTTTACATTGAGTAATTCATCTTTGAATTCTTCAAAAAAATAAAGATTATTTTTTTCATATTTAAGGTTTTTGATAGCCACGTCTGATGGCACTTGTGGTGCTAGAATGGCAATTAACTGCAACTTAGTGCCATGTTACAACGCTTTCGTCAATATTTTAAATAGATGGGCCAATATAAATAAAACAAATAAACTTAAAGGCCCAGTCCAAACAAACATTACAGACTAAAAAACATTGTGCAGAAATAGATGTCCCAATCTAATTTATTGCGACCTAATCTCAGGTGAGCTGCCTAAGATTTGGCTAATAGATTATTAAGTGTAAACTTAGTTGGGACTCTTTAGGTTTGTACCAATTCGCAACTAACATGCAAATTTATTTTTTATCTATGAGTCACCACTTATTAAGTTATAGGAGGTGCTGGTTTGCATCAAGGGCAGCCGAACACCGCTCAGTCGGGAACTATTTCATCTCTCTCCCTCTAGGTCTCTCTTTCACGATTTCTCTCTTGGCCTCCTGGTTTTCTTTTGGTCGTGCGCCCAATTCTCTCTCTCTCTCTCCACTTCCTCTTTTATGGTACTCCTCCACAGATCGATTTGTTGAACGGTCCAATCGGAGGAGGCCCTTCGCCCTCTGGTCTCTCGTGCACAAGCTGGTCGGTCCTCTTCTTGCTCTTTGCTCTGCCGCCGATCTGTCCTCTACCCTGGACAGATTGGCGGCCTTGAGCTCCTCCCCGAAATTGACAGCTTGACCTGTCACTTTGCAGCCCATTCTTCCCTTTGAAGCGGCGGTCCCTTTTGCCGTCGCCGGTCCTTTGGACGTGCTGTCCACTATCGCGCGTGAATAGCAGGAGGGGAGGAAGGAGCGGCCGGGCTGAGGAAGAAATAAGGAGAATGGGCCTGGCCCAGGCAGTAAGAAAGAAGAGGATACGGGGAGTAGGTCGGCCCAGCCCAACTCCTTATTATATTAATTAATTTTTTAATTATTATTTTTCTTACAAAATTATTGAAATTTAGCACTATTGACGTAAATTATTCTAATGCCTACATGCTGTGTAATTTAATGAAAAATCATTTTAATAGGGCTGAGTTGATCTCTAATTTTCGAACAAATTGCTGAAATTTGGGTGTCAGCAATAGATATACCATCCCATCAAATCATAGAATAATCTCTAATCATTTGTTGGCACACAAAAAACATGTAAGTCGAGCATATTTGATGATGCAAATTAGTAATACGGCAAGCCAACTGCTTCTTACATTTTCCCTTGATTGATAGTCAAAATCAATATATCCAACGCCCAATTCCAAGTCGACTACCTTTTATATTTGTTTGGAACCGCAATTGCAAATGTACTTTTGGATGTTAATCTTATTTAACGAAATACTTCCATGTGTTTTTAAAAAAATCTCAAAATTATTGCAAGATTATTTTCTTTTTATGATTTTAATACATCTTTATATTTGGCTATAAATATGGTTATGAGTGCATATCGAGTCTACATGATAATTATACTATACTTGCTAATATTCATAGGGAGGGCTACTTTTTTTAAACCCTCGAATGTCATTATATTCGTAATCTGAGATGTAAAAAGTGACTCCTTCTAGATAATAATAGTTCCTAGAGTGAAAAAATTATAATTCACTGCATAGATAATCATTAATTCTTTTTTTTTTCTAGTGTAGCCATACACCATACCATATGAATTCAGCATATTCAGTTTTCTAACATTCGGACAACTTAAAACTTACAGAAGTGGTATAATTGAAATATACAATGATCTTACTTGACAAAAGCTCATCGACATAAACATAGGAATGCACATTCACAGTATTGCGAAAAACATGTCATCTTTTTTGGGGTGCTACTATAGTTGAACTTCATCATCTTGTGATGATCCACAAAATCCCGTAGGTTAGCTAAGAGGACTGAGAAACACTGTGGAATTGTTCCACTGAAATTCCTTTCGTAATAAAATAACTTTCATCGAAAGTTATTCTTTGATTTTTTATGAGAGGAGATAGATTTTGTGATAACTCTGGGCAAGAAATATGATAGGAACATAAGAAAACTGATAATTTCACTTCAAATGGAACCGAAAGTACACAAATTTTGCTAAAATTTAATCGGCAACGAAATATGAGGATATGAAGATACAACGCCGGAATTTAATCGACGATACAATATCTGAGAACTGCGGCCATAACTATAGCGCAAAAGTTAAAAGGTAACTTAAAGATAACAAGTTTTTTGGGTATTATGCAGGGGACCTCCGTGTGGCTATCTAAAGCCTACAATAAATGATTACCAATGGAGATTACAAATGGAAATTATAAACAGAGGTTATAAATAGAAGTTACAAATGGTTACTAAAAAGGAAATAATTTCCTAGGGGTTATGAGAAATTAGGACAATACCAACCAGTGGTTATTCTCTTGTCAATTGCTTGCTATCAATATTGATGACTTCGTCGATCAACTCCAAGTTTCTTGTTGATAACTTTACATTGTGTGTCATCGATGATTTCACTGGCGAGCTATTGATTCTATTTATAGTATGCAATAAATTCCGTCATAATGTCTCACATTTAGAATGAGTCTCACCAGCCAACTGGGAAGAAGCTTTACTAGATGCATATGAACAAGCGAATTGTGTGTGTTCGTGACATGTGTTTAAGTCGAACAATTCGAATACTTTGTACTTAAAAAAAAAATGCTAATAACTTGTTTTGGACTACATGGCAAGATTTTTGGGGTTGTGATAGCAAGTTAATTACCCTTCCATAATAGGATGAATTTAATCTAAATTGATGTACGATTGCAATTTTACTCACCGCCTAAGTCATCTTCTCCTATAACTGATCTTAATTACTGCACAAAGTACTAGTAATAGTTTAGAGACTTATGCTCCGTTTGGTAACCGTTCTATTCCTGGGAATAATTTCTACTCAAAAATAGTTTTTTCTGATTCTATTCCCCAAATGAGTTTTTAAACATTCGAAAGTGTTTGTTAACTACGCAAAATTTCTATTCTCGGAATAGAAAAAGAATATAAATAAATTTGGTACAATCCTCAAATTTTTTTGTGCCATAGAATTTATTTTAATTTATTTTAATAATTTTATGAGATTTTTTGCTGGTCGCTAGCCTCGGCGATGGCCGATGATTGGCCAGACGAGAGGTGGCTGCCAATGAGGTGAGGTCAAGCCTCACCTAGCCACTGCGAAGTGGCTGCCTCACTCAGCCATGGCGAGATCGAGCATCACCGAGGGCTAGAGAGGCTTCGGTGATCAACTAGAGGAAGAAGAAGAATAAAAGAAAACGGAGAAAAGAAAAGACAAAAAAATAAATCAACTTGATTCTAGAATTGTTCATTGAAAACAAAAAAGTAACTTTTTCTTTTTTTTTTATTGTGTTCCAAATCTATTTTCGAAAACAAATTTGTAGAGTAAAAAATTAGCTGATGTAATCAAATGGATTTTTATTATATTTTTGTTCTAGGGAACCAGAGAACATGAAAAACCAAGAATTGGCCGATTACCAAACAAACTTTGAGATTGCACCTTCACACGCCACAATTTTATAAATTTTCAGATATTAATAAGGTGTCACTCTTAACACTTGCTAAGTAACCATTTATATTTATTTTTTATGTGTAATTGCTATTTATAAATCAAATCCTTTTCCATAACAAGGTGGCATTAATTTTTCAAAACTCAAACACAAGGTTGACTAGAATTCGTCTCACTTGGACACAATGACTAACTTATCACATTGTGGCGATCTTCCCAAACAATGCATCACCTAACTCTAAACTTAATTCGAGCTTTCTCAAGCCCATACTGATTCGCGATTTAAGGTTCAAGTTCTTAAACGTATAAATGATTTTCAATTAGGAGTTGTCACTAATCTACTTTTGGTGGGTCAATTAAAAAAACCAAATAAAGTATTGGGAGATTTACTTTACTCCTACAAACTAGAAATTATGGATTCGATGTTCTAATGCCCCTTCGGTACCTTTCTCATTTATTTTCAAAGATATTTTGTCAGGCAGCTTGAATTAATTTTAAGCTACCACTAACATGTAAGGTGGTCATGCGGGGGTGCACAACTAGTAAATGAAACATTCAGCAATCAAAGCAATGAATAAATTACAAGGGCAAGGAAGGAATTTACTTATCTCAAAGTAACGTAAGCATTTGCAAAGTTAATTAGAAAATCACATTTTCAACCTAAATATGATTTCTAATTAACACTTAATTTCACTCAAATTGTGTTTACGGTTTTTTTCTTATTTAATGAAAATTAAACTATATGCAATGCAAACTATAATTCTAATATAACATGCAACATATGACTTTCATATGTCCTAATTCTAAAGATAATTAAAGTACTATTTTAACATGGCATGCAATTTCCTAGCTAAATGAACCTAGACATGCAATTTCTATGGCGTGCAATTTAATTAAATGACCTAACAAATAATTTATAATGATCGTCAAAATTGATATGCAACTATCCTAGTGTGACATGCTATTTTAATTAAATTAGTCTACATGACATGAAATTTAATTAAATGAACTTGGCAAGCAATTACTAATTGATGTCCCTTTTATGAACCTAATTTTATATGCAGGCACATGACATTTGTTGTATTTTCCATGAAATTTGTAACTAAATAAAAATTAAAATGAATTACTTCGATTAAGATATTATCCAACTCAATTTAAAAATTATTAGGTCAAATCCTAATTTAAATTGGAATATTATCATAACTAGATAAAATCCTAACATGCGATCTTATTAATAATGCAATGTTACCTACAAAGATCTACCTTAGTTTTACACATTATATGATCTAAGCACGCAAGTCTATCTAGACGATTTTTTAAAATCTACCTTTTTTAAAATCTACCTTAATCCTATTTGATATTTTTTTTTCTTTGCTATTTTCTTTGGATGAGAATAAAACCAAATTAAATCAAACATGGCAAAGATAGAACCAAATCAACTAAAGATAGCATCCGCATCCTTCCATTCAAAGTTGGAAGCGAATAAAATTGACGAATCATATTAAAGTATGAGATTGGATTGGCCGATTTTCCATATGATCATGAATCGTATCTCAGGCATAAAATCGAATTGTCGACCATACACACGTTGTGGATTAGAAAATTATTCCTAATTCTAAGGATACTCTAAACCTTAGAGATATGCACGTTAGATAACAATAATTTAAAAGAGGTAATAAAATCGAATACTCAAATATTGGATTAGAAAATTCTCTATTCGAATATTGAGTTTCCAAACTTGGACCGACGGATGGTTCGGCTCCAACTGTGGGCGGTGGTGGACTCAGTGTGGCCGATGTTGATGCTCATGGCGAAGGATGAGGGATTCACGGTGAGGTGGTCGGCAAGCTTTACACTGTGATCAACGCCGCAGCGAGAAAATATTAGGTGCGCCGGGCGCTCCACGTCACCGTGCGCCCCACCCAATCAGGATACGACACGTGTCGACACGTGGAGCCGGGTCCCACTTTTATTTTTAGTCAAATTTTTGCCGCGTCCTTCTCTCTCTTCATTAATGGCCGCGTCCTTCTCCCGCCCTTCGCATTTGAAGTGCCCTTTCTCTTCTGTCTTCTCCCGCACGAAGTCTCTCTCACAAAAATCTTTCTCCGCCTCCTTCGACACCGACGATCAGCACCGGCCGAGCGCCCTCCTCGTCCGGCGGTACTCGATCTCCGCCGCCGCCACCGCCGCCTCCTCGCCGCCCTCGCAGCTCCCGCTGGCCTCCAAGATCCAGAGCGGCTTTGAGCCGCGGAAGTCGTTGTCGACCTCCGCCTCCTTCGACGCCAACGACCAGCACCGGCCGAGCGCCCCCTCATCCGGCGGTACTCGATCTCCGCCGCCGCCGCCGCCGCCTCCTCGCCACCCTTGCAGCTCTCGCTGGCCTCCAAGGTCCAGAGCGGCTTCGAGCCGCGGAAGTCGTCGTCGACCACCGCCTCCTTCGACGCCGACGACCAGCACCGGCCGAGGGCCCCCTCGTCCGGCGGTACTCGATCTCCGCCGCCGCCGCCGCCTCCTCGCCGCCCTCGCAGCTCCCGCTGGCCTCCAAGGTCCAGAGCGGCTTCGAGCCGCGGAAGTCGTCGTCGACCTCCGCCTCCTTCTACGCCGACGACCAGCACCAGCCGAGCGCCCCCCTCGTCCGGCGGTACTCGATCTCCGCCGCCGCCGCCGCCTCCTCGCCGCCCTCGCAGCTCCCGCTGGCGTCCAAGGTCCAGCGTCTCGCGGACAATGTCCAGGTTTTTCCGAAACGCTCCGATCGTCTCGCGCTCTATTTTGGCTCCCGATTGAGTTGGGGATTTGACTATTTCGAATTTTTGCTTCTTGCTTCGGTTGATTCCTTCTCTGTTGCCGAGCTCTGAGAAGAGCGATTTCCGGATGCAGCTTGCGAGGCAGGATTACTTGGAGCTGAGACAAGAGGCGAGTGAACTGCAGAGTATTCCAACACGAAGCTCAATCGAGTCACGCAGTCACGCGCTAGCGTTCTCGCCGACAAGAAGCCGAAACTAGGTGAGGCGGTGCGGCGTCTGTTGTGCCTCGACGCACGTTTGCTTTCTCATTTTGGTTTTTGACAGGTTCTGTGCTTTGTGTCAGATCAAGACGCCCTTGAAGGTGAGGCTAGGATAACACCGCTCGTCTGTGAGAAGAGGAAGTTGTTCAATGAGTTGTTGACATCCAAAGGTCAGTCTTTGGTTTCTTAATTGAGTTCTCCCACTTTCCACACGAAGCACGTGGAGCGGAAGTACTTGGATACATGAGCTGATAATTCAGAAAATTTCTAGTTTGAATTGCAATTCATTTTCGGGATGATGTTCCTGTTGGATGGATGGGTAGAGATAGCTTGCTTGTATGGTAATTTTGCAGTGTGTAGTAGGAGGACAAAACTTGAGTTTAACGAGTAAGATCTAGTTGGAATATGACTGATAGAGTTTTAGAGATGAAGTGCAGATTAACTTGAGATAACAGCTGCCAGTTTGTGATGCATTTTTCTGATCATTGTTAGTCTGAAAAATTGAGCTGTTTGTTAGTTTAGGACTGATTATGCCTCAGAGATTTGTTAATCTGTAAATGGAGACTAGATATCAAGAACGGAAATGATTTTTTACTCTGTGTATCTTCTTCCTCCTCCTTTAGGATCAGTCTGATACTTTGATTGATGGTTACATAGAAATTGAATCTCTTGGATTAAACTAATGGAAGAACTCCCAAGAAATATGATTTTCAGACAAGAGTCCATCACCTGTGATATAATTTCCATTTGGACTCCTTTCACATCATCAATTCACCATTGATTGCCCAATCACTAGATTGGTCGACCTAAGTTATACTAATAGTGTTTAAGTCAGAAGTACAGATCATCTTCAAGCCATTTAGTTGGCTATGAATGCAGGAGGTGCACACATGTTAATTAACTGTTTGGTTTAGAAGTTGGGCTATTTGTTAGTTAGTTGCTGAGGGAGTATAGTTCAATTGGTTATTTTCCATTCGCACAGCAATCGATCAAGATAGGGAATTCCTTTGTTCTTTGTGTGCTCTCTTCTCTTACTATAATAATTTGTTTCAACAGCTCTTCTCTTCAATTTCCAGTCCTCCCTTTTTGAGGCTGTACGAAGTTTTTTGGTAAAAAATTTATGGGTATTTTCTTTCCTATGATGATTTGAAGATGCTTTTAATTTCAGGGAACATAAAGGTATTCTGTCGTTCGAGACCATTATTTGAAGATGAAGGTCCCTCTGCTGTAGAATTCCCGGATGATCTTACTATCCGTGTCGACACTGGTGATGGGACCAGTACCAATCCTAAGAAAGATTATGAATTTGATAGGGTGTATGGACCTCATGTTGGACAGGGTGAGCTAGAAAATGATTAATTTTGTTACATAACAGGCATCATTTGAAAAAAATTTGGTATATACTAGCTACATGGCTGGTTTGCGTGGAGGTTTGTTATCTTACAGTAGGACTGGTGCATGTGCAGCTAATATATTTAATGATGTTCAACCATTGGTTCAATCAGCTTTGGATGGATTTAATGTGTCAATATTTGCTTATGGACAAAGTAACTCAGGAAAGACGCACACTATGGTCTCTCTCTCTCTATCTCTCTCTCTCTCAAACATGCTCCCACTGAATATTATCTCCCTATGAGCTAAATATCCAAATATTTGGGTATGGCTTTTTAGATAAAGTATTTTGTTTTTTATTCTTATTGCATTCAAAAGGGTACTGATCTGGAATGAGGATGTGTTTTGTGAATTATGCATGTATGGCTGCCATTATGGGCACGGTCCATTAATGCAGATACTTCTGTCAGATATTGGTCTTATGTCATGTCTGAATTTAAGGAGCTAAAAGTTCTGCTGCTTGCATTTCTTAGATCTGATTGTCATTGGTTTGATCTTTGGCAATCATAGTTATCTGAACGGGGGCCTTTGTAACATTATGATGAACCACGTTCACCCACCATGTCATTCCACAAAATTCTGATATGGAAGTTGACATGATGGTGTTTTTTGATGCTTTTCAGGAAGGATCTAGCCATGATCGTGGTCTGTATGCTCGTTGTTTCGAGGAGTTCTTCGATTTAGTGAATTCAGATGCAACTGCTACATCTAGATATGACTTTTCTGTCACAGTTTTGAACTCCACAATGAACAGGTTTCTTTTCTTTTTACTCACCGTAAATAGCTTCAAGTTAGGTGTTCTGAATGTGTACGTTTTGTCTTCATATAATCGTGCTTCCACATGCTATGTAGGTATGAGATTTGGTGCATGAATCAGGAAAGCTCTAGTGCTTAATGGAGAGTGAATATGATGTCCCTTCTCATAATTGTGGTCTCCAAAGCCCGTCATGTGCCTCCCTACTAGCATGTCAAATAAAATATAGCAGATCAGAAAAGTTTTCCACTTACGGATGTTTGGCACTCCAGCTTGACACATATTGAATAGCTGACTTGCCAGATATAACCTCACCCTTTGTTGGCTGGAAATATTTTAAAACTTTATGGAAGACCTATCCATGCCGAAATTTATGTAAGGATTTCCAACTTCTGATTATGGATACTGTCTCCCATTATATGATTGTTCTCACTCACTTAATCTTGAAAATAGTCAAGTCAATTTAAATCTTGAAGAAGTGTCTGCAATCTGCACAGTGCACAAACCTTTTCCTTGAAAAATAGCATGTACTTTCTCATTTAGTATCTTTTCTTATCTTTCGGATCTTTTAGGAAGAATAACTTATTACACTTTATCTTGCTTAAAGTAATTGCAGGACATGCTTGGGAATTGGAGTATAAAAGCAAATGCTCCCGGGGACAATCTATTTGTGGCTATTTCAGTTCAGCATCCCAAGCTTGGTAACTACTTCACAGCTACCCTGCAAGCCAAAAGAGTTTCCTCATCAACTGTGTTAAATCATGGAATATTCTTCTGGTTGAAACTGTCTTTACAGTCTGCCTGTATGTTTTCTTATCAGCTTAGACAGTCAAACCCTTTATTTTCCTCTCATTTGGGTATTTCTTTTTTAACTTTACTTTCCTGAAGCCATGCCAGAATTGAATTAGGCCTTTATTTTCTTGTTGTCAGCTTTGGTTTGGGTAAACCTATGGAAGATCAAATTCTTCCAGGTGAAATTATTAAGAGGAGAGATGCCTGACATTTAGGTACGATAAGTTTTTGTTGGGGAAGACCATGTCTCATATAGATGTAGTACCCAACAAAGTGGTCAGGGGTCAAATTTATGAGAAAGGTCGTTCCTCAGGAGTTTGTGAAGGTTGGGAATACTTCCGAATGTGCTTTCAGAACTCCGATTGAGTTTCACAAGGATTTAATCACATGCAACACCTCCAAGTTAACATTTTAGCTACATTATAAAGACGAAAATCTCATTGTTTGCTTCTATCTTGTAGTCTCATAAGCTTGCTTCTTTGACTTTGTTCTGACCAACTTACTATGAGGTCATTGGATCGAGCTCCCGAGTTAAAATTTGCCCAATCTGGTCCATGGATCAGTGAAAGAGTCCTCAAGCTGTTCGCCATTCTCTTTATAGCAGTCATAAGCTATGTCCATGCCAATTGTCATTGTCCCATTCTCCACAGATATGTCGAACAACGGAATGTTCTCGCCGAGTACCAGGTTCCCTGATTTGTCGTCGCAGAGGAGGACGTGGTCGGGGCTCCACGCACAACTTTTACTGAGCCCATATGGGAAAGGCACGCTCATGTTGGCGCAACTTCGGTTGCAGTTGTCCTCCGCGGTAAAGGTGGCCAAGGTCAAGGCCATTGGAATTGAAAGAAAACACAAAACAGCCGCTTTCATCTTTTATGTTTCTCCAATCTGTGCTTCCTCTGGCTCTCGTCTCACCGGTTTTATAATCCTACTTTTGTCGATGCCGATGCCGATGCCGATGCCTCGGCGGCAGCCAAGTCAGTCAGCACATCGGAAGACCGAGTCATCAATTACGACCGTTGGAGAGTGTGGTGGGTTTTCCTGAAAACTTACCCGAATATAACTTGGCCGATGTTGATATTGCTTTCATTTTCAGTTAAAATTCCAACGTTCTAGAGCCGTGATTGTTCCCCAAGATAGAGAAAATTCTTCAATTCTCAAAATATTAATTGCACTGAACACAACAAAAATCAGTTCTTTGAATCTAGAAGTTTCATAATTGGTTATTCAATAAGCACTCTTGAGGAACTCCTCAACAAAATCCTGTTCTGAATATTCTCTTGCTTCAACTGCTGACAAAAAATGAAAAGTGGTAGATAAGTTTCATTCTCAATAGAAATCCAAATGTCCTTCGCCTCCATAACGAGGGATCTCATTTGACTTGCAATCACCGCAGCGTTCTAGTAAACTGGTCAGTCACTTAAAATTTGAATGAGTAATCTAAACATAGATACCGACAAAAAAAAAAAATCTAAACATAGATTTTTATGCTTTATTAAGTTAAATCTAGCGAGGGACTTTCCGTTTTTCGACATAAAAGTTGTAATGGGTGCAGTCTATTAGCTAACCCGCCCATAAGCGAAGATGTTCAAGGAGCGATTTCTCACGTAATTGCCACTTTACCCTCCACTGTAACTTCTATAACGTCCACTTTCTTCTTATCCCTTTTGTCGTACACTAATTTGTCTATATTTTTACAAATATTTCATTTACCAATGTAATTTGAGAGAGCCACCACAAATGCGTGCACATTGACGTTCTTGCATAGAGCTTAAATACCTCTTCCCCTCAACTATTTTGATTGTAATTTCCTTTCGCCTTTTATTTTTTTCCCCTTTTCTTAATTGTTGAGAATTTTGAATCTAAGAGGATAGTCGCATCTTACCTTTTGCACTTTGTGAAAGACATAAACAATCCTTGAGGATAGTGCAGCAACACACCTCATGCGTTCTTGATTTTTATATTTTTTGTTAGTGGTTTTTGGAATTTTTTAAAATAGTAGGAGGACTCAACCATAATTAGCCGCTTATCAAGAGAGAAATTAATATAACAACCCATCACCATGACCATCCACTTAAAGCTGAGTTCCCGAGATAGGAATCGGACCCACATCAATCGATTTTTTGAGCCAAACGCCTAAGAATGCCCTTATCATTGGGTCGATTTTAGGGTAGTCACTCAAAGTTTCAAAATTCGTCCAGACTACATAAACAAAATAAGACCCGTTAACAAGAAGTGACAACACGGGCTCCATATCAACTTGGGGGATGACTTGATGAGTCGTCACAAAAGGACTTCACAAGTCGTTGTCGGTTCATGTTTCAACAAAAGAAGGCGGAATTCACACGCAACTTTTGTTGTGCTAGGCACTATGTACTATAGAATATTTACTAAGAAAAATGACATTTTGGAGAAGAAGTGACGAACACTTCCTTGCCAGTTTTTCTTTGATGTGTAGACATGAGATTTGTAGCTTTCCCTTGCACCAATCATAGGAAGATGTAGTCTGCTAGAAATTACAATCTGTAGAGGACTAGAAGGGAGGTTGACCCAGAAAAGTTTCTTAGTCCTCTCAAATATCAGCTGATATTTTATCAAATTTTTACCCAAGGCTAGTTTGAGGACCCGAGCCATGCACAAACACCTTTTTATTGATATAATTAGTTACAACTACGATAAAATAATACATTGCTTTGTGGCACTCTCTAAAAGTACTAGAATCGACTTTCTGTTGATCTTTCTATTTTCAATACAATAATATGATATTAATGTTTATTAAGACTAAGTTGTAAAATAGACTAATGATTATATAACGTTAGATTTTTTTGACGAGTTAGTGCGACAAAGCATAAAGCACTAAAATAAACATTAAGGTGATCGCTATTATGGTGATTAAAGAGTTCAATATGTGATGATAGGTAAACTTGTTTTTAAAGAAAGAGTTATGTGCATTTAAGATAGGGTTGACACTATCAAAGATCTCAATTGTGTAACAAAAAATCCCGAACCGGTACACTAATACCACATTTATCCTAAAACCAGTGCACCCATGCTACAATTATCATAAATTGATTTTTGTGTTACAAAAAATCTCAAACAGATACATCTATGTGATATTCACCTATTAAGATAGATATCTACTTTTATTCCCAATTTTTCAGTACAATATGCTTTTTATTCTTTACGAAAGATCAAATACCATCAAAATAGCATATTTTAACATGTTGAATCAGGTTAGTTTTCAACATATTTCAAGCGAAAATAAAGCTCATTCCAACATTCGAGATCTCAAGCTTGCAATCTCGATTATTCAATTATACACTATTCCCGTGAAATCACTACCTCCTAATCCAAAAGCCTAATCCAGCTACCACGATTTCCGGCTGTAGGCAAAAGCCCTCTAAATGTGGGGACAAAAAAGCCAAATCCATATTACATATTCTATCTACACTAATTGACATTGCTTCCAAGCCATCACATGTTGATTTGTGTGGTCGTTTCACATTGGATATAATCAGTACGATTCCATAGTCATAATCATCATTGAAATATTTGTGATCTCGGATTTAATGTCAACATAAGAAACACTTTACTTAGAGAATCATAAATCTAAGGACAGCAATGTTTTGTAAGTTTATGTTACACAAATCTAATTGATATCCCCTATGTTAAAATCTATTTTGTCAATTATGTTTTGGAGAGATTTTGTAACTATTTTGTTGTCGAGTCATAAGGAAAGAAATGTAGAGTTACAAAGATGACCCCACAAAAGGTAGATAAATAGAGCCCACACGTGCGAGACCCTTGAGCACATATATCTCACATCATCAAGAGGACTAACCAGTCCTTAAAAATGGGGTCATAAACAAACGAAGTTCTCTCAGCTTTCGCACGACCTGTACTTTGTCAAAACATTTTGGAAGCACTAGGCTGACGGTGGGAATTGGATACCGTGAAAATCTGCGGTTGCACAAAGCCAGCAACCTTATTCCGATGCTGATGGCCACTGTCTCGGGTGGGCCGGGAGGAGGGGAAGTTTCATCTTCAGCCCTGCCCCGACGATAGTTGTGATGACCCCATCTCAGACCTGTGCTCCATGCGAGACAAGTTCATAGGTCTCATCCCACTTTCGTGGGGCATCCAAATTTTGCTAACCCTTGATATCTTCAAATATTTATATCAAACTTAAGTATAGCTCAAAAAATTATTTAAATGTAGCACCGTATAATTGCTTTAGTCTTTGAAATGTAACAATAAAAAAATGATTGTTCATTCGTAATCAAATCATAAAATTATGACATATGCCCTTTTTATATAAAGCATTAAGATAAATATTAAAAGTGACTAGGCCATGGGGTGGGGCGGTTCACGAGCAATGATGAGTGGGGGCAATATATTTGGCCCCAAACCCAAACCCTTGTCTTGTGGGGCGGGGCAATGTTGGTATTTCTTAATGTAGGTTGAATTGCCATTTCTCCCATTCTAGCGCCTCGGATCGTGCCCTCCATGGACGACATATCAAGTTTTACACACGAAGAGAGACAGTTGATTTTACTATGCTGGGAATGAAACATTATGAAAAGAAATGGGGAGCAAAGCGATGCCATTTCCCACTCCCAAAACGGCATTGTTTCAATATAAAAAAAATGATAAAAAAAAAAAAACCAAAGAAACGTCATTTGAGATCTTCCCCAAATGCACCAAATGGAATCTCAGAAATCCTAATTTGAGATGGTCCCTTAAAATCTAAATGAGTGACCTAAACATAGATTTTTATGCTTTATTAAATTAAATCTAGTGCGGGATTTCCAATTTTTGACATGAAAATTGTAATGAGTGCAATCTATTATTTATCCTGCCTATGGGCGAAGAGATTTATGGAGCGACTTTTCACGTAAATGCCACTTTATCATCCACTGTAATTTCAACAAACCTCCACTTTTTTTTTCTTTACTTACCCCTTTAGTTTTGTACGCTAATTTGTCTATATTTTACTAATATTTCATTTATCAATGTAATTTGAGAGAACCACCACAAGTGCGTGCACATTGGCGTTCTTGCACAAAGTTTAAATGTCTTTTTCCCTCCACCATCTTGATTGTAGTCTCTTTCCATGTACTTCTATTTTTCTTTTCCCTCTTTATTGACCTTTGGAAAATTTTAAATCTTAGAGAATAGTGACATCTTACTCTCTACACTTTGTGAAAAACTTAATTTATCATCAAGGATAGTACTATCACACCTTATACAATCTTGTTTTCTATATTGTTTTTGGCCCAGTTCCTGAAAAAAAAAAACCACAAACTTTACTTTTAGTTTTGATTTTATCCCAAACCTTTTTTGTCTCGAAAAAAACTGAACTTTCACTTTAATCACAAATTTACCTTATTCACCCTCTGTCCAAAATTACTATTAATCTTATAATGTGGCATTTCCACATCACTTATAAATCTATGTAGTCCACTTATGAGGAATTTTCATCACCGTTCATCATCTCCATATTTTTTCTCTTCTTATCGATTCCTTGCAAACTGCACTAATGGATGCTCAGGCTCAAATCTGGGCCATGTGGCCTCAGATGTGAGTCGTACAACCTTAGATCTGAGTCGCTGACATCAAATTTGAGGTCTCCCGCCTCAAATGCAAGTTTCCACCTCCACTAATGGAGGTCACCCATAGGGCACAAAGTCGAGGAAACGATCTGCGCCCTTCGATTGACGCTGGTCGTAGGGAAAGCTTGGGCTCGTTTTGTTATCGCCTGGGTGCATGATGGGTCTATAAAGCTTTGGGGATGGCTGAGCGAAGATGATGCCCGGTAAAAATGGCTTCTTGAAGTGTCAAAAACCAGAACGAAAATAGGGGTCTTGGCCGAAATGGCCGGAGATGATTCCGACGACCGCAACCATCACGAACGTGTCGTCGAAGGTCATGGCCTGGCGTCAGAGGTCCTGGTGGCGATGGATGAGCGCCAGCGAAGCTGTGACTGAGTGAGTCCATGCGAAGAGAACAGTGAACAGCGACGAGGCTTTAATCTTAACTGGCTTTGGACATTCCAATACCCACAATTCTTTAAGCTTCTTTGAGCTTCCTGTAATGATTAACTTCTCAAGAGGATCACATTTGGTCACTATCAATGCTCTCAGTTGGTCAAATCGACTGAGCTCAGTTCTTGAGGCTGAGATTGAGAAATTTATAGCTTTTACAAGTTTTTCAAGTTGGAAATGATTGACCAAAATATTATCGAGTTGAAATTCACAAGTTGCAGCTTCGGAAGCTTTGTGAGAGATTGCGAGAAAGCCCCAATAAAATCGCCTACCCAGATTTAAGCTCTTTGCTCGACCACCTATGTTGACGGAGGTTGCGAGGGTCAAAGAAGAAAAATAGCAAACAAGGATGACGAATGGTGACGAAAAATTCACGTAAGCAGACGACTTAAATATACTGCTGACATGGAGATGCCACTTCGGATGATTAACAGAGATTTTGGATGGAAAGTTAACGTGGGCAGTGAAGACTAAAGTGAAAATTCGAGATTTTTTTTTTAGACAAAAAAATTAAGGCTTATAACTGGGACTGGACTTCAAACTTGGAATCTTTTTAAGGAAATAGGCTCTCTTTTTTTTTTTTTTTTTTTTTTTTTTTTTTTCCATTAGCGGTTCTTGAAATTACTTTTGTAAATAATCCGAGGACCCAACCATAGTTAGCCGGCTATTCGGAGAAAAAACTAATGCAACAACGCACCATCAAGACCACCCACTTAAAGTTGAGATCCCCAGAGTGGGAGCCGAACTCACAACACAGGATTTTTTTTAGCCGAAAGCATGAGAATGCCCTTATCATTGGGTCAATCTCATGGTAGGTCCTAGGAAATTTACAACACCTACCGAGATACACACAAAAAATAAGACCTATTAGGATTTTAACAATCTAGACGTGAGAACACGGGCTCCATATCAACATCGGGGAAGACTTTGACTAGTTCTCGTGGAAGACAGGCTTCACAATTCGTCCTCGTTCATTGCTTCTGTCGCTGTAGAAAATTCATTTAGAAAATTGACATTCTGGAGCAATGACTAGTCCTCGCTAGTTTTTTGTTTGGAATGCAGACACGAGAATTGACCATTGTCCTTACCACTATTCATGCGAAGATGCAGACCGCAGAACTTAGCGTCCATGGAGTATTAGAAGGAAGGTTGACCCAGAAAAGTTTCTTAGTCCTCCAAAATATCGGCTGATATTTTATCAATTTTTTAGCTTTCGCACGAGCTGTACTTTGTCAAAACTTCTTAGAAGCACTATGCAGATTGCGGGAATTGGATAACCTGAAAATTTGCGGTTGCCCAAAGCCTGCAACCTTATTCCGATGGTGATCGCAATGGTGTCGGGTGGGCTGGGAAGAGGGGGAGTTTCATCTTCAGCCCAACAAGTTTATAGGTCTCATGGCCACTTCCGTGGGGATAAGAGAAGTTTCAAATAGAAATTTGAAGGTCCTTTGCTTCAAGAGGGATCGCATTTGACTAACAATCACCATAAAAGGGACCTCAATTTAACAATTGAAAAAGGACTCCGTGCAAATTTTATAATTCAAAAAGAAGAAGTCCATCATATATATTTGCATAATGTAATTATAATTTTTGTTTTACTTCAACGATCAATATCTCTCACTTATAAACTCATAAAGGCAAGTCGTCGCGCAAAATAATATACGGAGTCATCCATGGTACCGACCCGTGTGAGAGAGAGACCGCTGCATTTAAAACAACAAAAGACAGTTTGACATGTCCATGGAAAGAGAGGGAAGCCATCATTTGCCTCGGTCTATATGTACTCTAAAGATCAACTGCAACAGTCAATGCCTTTCCTATGCAGTTTTCTTGGTCAGTTAAAGTTCTTTCTCAGTTTTTCCGTGAAAGAGTTAGGGATAGTTGAATAACTAAAATAATATGCAAAAGAGAAGAATACAGAATTTCTATGTACTTCGATATATGTATAAAAGAATACATAGATAGCCTATTTATATGATTAGATAGAGGAAATTGAACGAAATCAAATCAAATATATTTAATCAAAATAGATATAGAAAATCAGAGAAAATATCCTAAATATCTCTAGAAGATATCCAAATATCTCTAATAGGTTGTAAAAGGAAAAAATAATAATCATAAAACTTACGTTCGGATTAACGTAGTTGGTCAGGAGCATTGGGCTATTTCCAAAAAAGGAATGGGAGATCATCATGCAAATTGCTTTGAGTTAATGCCACGTGCTCCTATCCAAAGTTGAACCTAACGCTTCATGGGATTTAAAAGGAATTTTATGGATTATCAGAAGGTAATAATAATCAATCATGCTCGTTATGACTTCAGGGCATTGGTGGGGGGAAAGAGACTAGCTACTCCATGGGGGTTAACAAGTTAACAACTTAACATAAGATTTTGTAGAGGGAAGAAGCACCTAGAGAAATTCGTTCTCTATTAACAAGCTTATGACTTCCAAAAATTTATCCCAGCATATAAAAAAGCAGGAATGTTTTATTCCTGAAAAAGGGGGGGAAGAAGCAATGGGCGACGACAAGAACAGTGAAACTTGTCATTAAAACCGCTCGTTTGGATTGGCCTCCATTGGTCATCCCAATTTCTTTTGTCCATATTTTAAATCCAATCCAGAAACACAAATTCATCTACGGTTTGGCCCATCTTTAAAAAACCCACAAGGACCTCAATTCAACATGTTCCTTTTGCTAGTGCCGTGAGAAGCTCAATGTACGCTATGATGTATACAAGACTTGACATATATTTTGTAGTTTGAATGATAAGTAGGTACCAACCCAATCCAGGTTAAGCACATTAGAAAACTGTCAAAAGAATACTAAGGTATCTAAAGGGAATTGCTGATTATACGCTGAGTTATCAAGGAGAGGATCTACGGCTTGAAGGCTATTCAGATACTGATTGGAAATGAGATTTAGATGAAAGAATATCTACCTCAAGATTTATTTTCTTATTGAATAATGGCGTCATATCTTGGCGTAGTAAGAAATAAACGTGTATAGCCTTATCCACGATGGAAGCCAAGTTCGTGGCATTATCAGTAGTAGTACAAGAGGATGTTTGGCTTAAGAGATTTTTGAATCATTTAGGTATTGTTGAGAATAATGCAAATTCATTATTGGTTAATTGTGATAGTCAAGCAACTATAGCATACACCAAGGATCTGAAATATCATGGTAAGACCAAACATATATATATACCAAGTATAACTTTGTCAATGATATGATTGCACGAAGAGACGTGTTCTGTGACCATATAAAATCTCTAGAACTACGTAGAGGCTGATATACCGAATGTTGTAATTTTCCTTAAGTGTTTACATTTGATGAATTTATATTTCATTATCAATGCCTATAAGTTTTGTTAACGTTTATGCATCTTAATGCTTAGTGCATTATATATAAAATTGAGAAAGTATGTCGAACAGATAAGAGATTAACCCACTCACACAGGTAATCGCCTCTATTTACTATATGATAAATGAAAATGAGACAATTTTAAGCTTATTATCTAGATGATAATCGAGAGCTCAAGCTTAAAATATAAATGTCGCCTTAACTAAGTGTTAAGATCAGGATATAATATTTACTATATTCAAAAGTAAAATAACTCACATATTTTACTTTATCTGTCTTTGATATCAAATGTGAGTTCGAATGGATTTTGTGAAAGAGTAGATGCGTTGGATTTTGTGAAAGAGTAGATGTGTGAACTCAAGTTAGACATTAGGCATATATAAACTATCATCTGTACAGTATTGAAAGTGAAGACATATGCTCAATGGGAAAGGAGTTAATACCGTAATATGTATTTCATACTACATATGCATGAGACAACCAATAAGAGTGTCAAAAGTTTTTATCTCAACTTTTATGCCGTGTGAGACTCTTGAAGATAAGAATTCCTCAATTTAATGCCCTCATGACTCTTGTTCTTAAGATTTATATTCAATATTTGTTATCTTAAAATGTTGCCAATGATTATGAATTTATTCAATCTAATTAGACATTTCTTGAAAAGCAAGTTGAACTGAAATTAAGAGTTTTAAGGAAAGATGAAAATCGAGTTTGGGATATCACATTCTAGTTATATTCACTGGTCGACCAATTATGATTGTTTTGGAATAATCATAATTGTGAATACAATATATATCATAATTGAAAAGGGATCAAGAGAGTCGATCAATCGATCTAGGGTATTGCATACTATATCTACTCGAAAACATTATGCTCATTTTTTAGCCGCTATATACTCTTAACAGATGTGTGGCAATGAGCTTTCAAAGTATGCTGATCACACAGATTTTTTTATTGGTATGAATGTTGTAGAAAGGATTAAAAAAAAAAAAAAGAGTTTTGTTCGGCTCATCATGTGTGAGTGCGAGATGATGGGTTTTTTATTTAATGGGCTAAGTCATGCATATCTGCTCATGTTGGGCCAAACCCAACCCATAAGAGGAAATGACAGTTATTTTCTCAGTGAAAATAGCCATAATATAAAAGTAAAAAGGAAGAACCTTGACAGAAGTTTTGAGAAAGTACGTTCTTTTCCTTCCCTTGAAAACTAGTTTACTCCCTTTTGAAGAACGGAACTCCAGGGCTTTAATCAATTCCTTTGAGATTGCAACAAGTATTTAATCTACAGTAAATAAGGTATGTCTGTCTCCGTGATATCTTTCGACCAATGTTACATGTTTCCTGGGCACGTTTTCCCGTTTATTTTCGGTATTCGATCGTTCGAGTGTCAATTTGTTTTTCAGGAATCTGTTTCCAACATATAATGAGCCAGCTATTTGGAGAAAAAACTAGCAATAATGCACCACCAAGACCACCCACTTAAAGTTGAGATACATAAAAAAAAAAAAAAAAAAAAAAAAAAAAAAAAAAGACCTACTGAGATACATAAAAAAAAAAAGACCCATTAGGATTTTAACAATCTAGACATGAGAACACAGGCTCCATATCAACATCGGGGAAGACTTTGACTAGTCCTCATGGAAGACAGACTTCACAATTCGTCCTCGTTCATTGTTTCTGTCGCTGTAGAAAATTCATTCAGAAAATTGACATTTTGGAGCAGTGACTAGTCCTCGCTAGTTTTTTGTTTGGTATACAGACACGAGATTTGACCATTGTCCCTACCACTATTCATGCGAAGACGCAGACCGCATAACTTAGCATCCATGGAGTATTAGAAGGAAGGTTGACCCAAAAAAGTTTCTTAGTCCTCCAAAATATCAGCTGATATTTTCTCATTTTTTTGGCTTTCGCACGAGCTGTACTTTGTTAAAACTTCTTAGAAGCACTAGGCAGATTGCGAGAAATGGATACCCTGAAAATCTGCGGTTGCCCAAAGCCTGCAACCTTATTCCGATAGTGATGGCAATGGTGTCGGGTGGGCTGGGAAGAGGGGGAGTTTCATCTTCAGCCCAACAAGTTTATAGGTCTCACGGCCACCTCCGTGGGGATAAGAGAAGTTTCAAATAGAAATTTGAAGGTCCTTTGCTTCAAGAGGGATCGCATTTGACTAACAATCACCATAAAAGGGACCTCAATTTAACAATTGAAAAAGGAGTCCGTGCAAATTTTATAATTCAAAAAGAAGAAGTCCATCAGATATATTTGCGTAATGTAATTATAATTTTTGTTTCACTTCAACGATCAATATCTTTCACTTATAAGCTTATAAAGGGCAAGTCGTCGGACGAAATAATATACGGAATCATCCATGGTACTTACCCGTGTGAGAGAGAGACCGCTGCATTTAAAACAACAAAAGACAGTTTGACATGTCCATGGAAAGAGAGGGAAGCCATCATTTGCCTCGGTCTATATGTACTCTAAAGATCAACTGCAACAGTCAATGCCTTTCCTATGCAGTTTTCTTGGTCAGTTAAATTTCTTTCTCAGTTTTTCCGTGAAAGAGTTAGGGATAGTTGAATAACTAAAATAATATGCAAAAGAGAAGAATACGGAATTTCTATGTACTCGATATATGTATAAAAGAATACATAGATAGCCTATTTATATGATTAGATAGAGGAAATTGAACGAAATCAAATCAAATATATTTAATCAAATTAGATTTAGAAAGTCAGAGAAAATATCCTTAATATCTCTAGAAGATATCTAAATATCTCTAATAGGCTGTAAAAGGAAAAATAATAATAATAAAACTTACGTTTAGATTAACGTAGTTGGTCGTCGGGCTATTTCCAAATAAGGAACGAGAGATCATCATGCAAACTGCTTTGGATCAATGTCACGTGCTCATATCCAAAGTTGAACATAATGCTCCATGGAATTTAAAAGGAATTTTATGGATTATTAGAAAGTAATAATAATCAGTCGGGCTCGTTATAACTCCAAGGCATTGGTGGGGGAAAGAGACTAGCTACTCCATGGGGGGTTAACAACTTAACAACTTAACATAAGATTTTGTAGAGGGAAGAAGCACCCAAAGATATTCATTCTCTATCAACATCCTTATGACTTCCAAAAATCTATCCAAGCATATGAAAAAGAAGGAATGTTTTATTCCTGAAAAAGGGGGGGAAGAAGCAATAGGCGTCAACATTTAGGAACAATGAAACCCATCATTAAAAGCGCTCGTTCGTGACGACCTCCATAGGTCGTTCCAATTTCTTTTGTCCATATTTTATATTTGTAATGCCCCGGGTCTCTACTGTATATATATTGTTCGCTTTGGACACTGAGTCTTTACAGTTTTGTTCTTCTCAGAGCAGTTCGTACCACCTCAAGAAAACATGTATTGTACTATTAGAGGGCCCATTGCCTTATAAGCTAGTCCAGAACTCCCTCCCTAGATAATGTGGGACAAGAGACACGCTCCCTTCCTGTGCACGTCCAGGGACCGAGGCGTGTACGCACCGACATCCCCCCACCTTGCACACCGCCGCTTAGGCCGTGACACTCTCCACCCCTTAGGAGCACAGTGTTCTCGCTGTCGGCCTCCATAGGTTGTTCCAATTTCTTTTGTCCATATTTTATATCTGTAACGCCCTGGGTCTCTATTGTACATATATTGTCTGCTTTAGATACTAAGTACTGACGGTTTTGTTCTTCTCAGAGCAGCCCATACTACCCCTGAGTCCTCACAGTTTTGTTCTTCTCAGAGCAGCTCATACTACCTCAAGAAAACATGTATGTACAGTTAGAAGACTCATTACCTTATAACCAACCCATAACTCACTCCTTAGTTGATGTAGGACAAGAGACACGCTCCCTCCCAGCGCACCCCGAGGACCGAGGCACAAATGCACAGCCATCCCTCCTCCCCTGCGCACCGCCGCCTGGGCCGTCACACTCTCCACCCTTTATGAGTATAACATCCTCGTTGTACACATGGTCGGGAGTCCGCTCTACTACCACTTGTAAAGCCTTTGGTCTCCATTATATACATATTGTCCGCTTTGGGCACTAAATTCTCACGGTTTTGTTCTTCTTATGGTAGCCCATACTATCAAAAAAAAAATGTATAATTAGAGCCCATTACCTTATAAGTCAACCCAAAACTCCCTCCCTAGGCGATGTGGGACAAGAGACGCGCTCCCTCCCTATGCACGTCCGGGGACCAAGGCGCAGATGCACTACCATCCCTCCTCCTCGCACACCACCGCTTAGGCCGCCACACTCTCACCCCTTAGGAGCACAGCGTCCTCGCTGTGGTCCTACACGCGGTCAAGATTCGGCTCTTATACCACTCGTAACGCACGGGCCACCACACTCTCCACCCCTTAGGAGCACAGCGTCCTCTCTGTGGTCCCACAGGCTCTAATACCACTTGTAATGCCCTTGGTCCACACGCGGTCGGGAGTCAGTTCTGATACCACTTGTAATGCTCGAGCCGCCACACTCTCCACCCCTTAGGAGCACAGCATCCACGCTGTGGTCCCACAAGCTCTAATGCCAATTGTAATGTCCTAGGTCTCCACTGTACATATATTGTTCGTTTTGGACACTGAGTCCTTACAGTTTTCTTCTTCTCAGGGCAGCCCATACTACCCCAAGAAAACACGTATGTACAGTTAGATGGTCAATTACCTTATAAGCCAACCCAAAACTTCCTCCCTAGGAGATGTCGGACAAGAGACGCACTCCCTCCCTGCGCACATTCGGGGACTGAGGCGCGGACGCACCGCCATCCCTCCTTCCCTCGTACCGCCACCTGGGCAGTCACAAAATCCAATCCAGAAACACAAATTCCTCTTCGGTTTGACCCGTCTTTAAAAATCCCACAAGGACTTCGATTTAGCCCTACGATATAGTCAGGTTCCCCGGGCTTTTGATTTTGAGGGAACAAGAGGAACTCGTTTTCTGCTTCTGGATGCAATGGTTCAAGCTGCAGTCCCTGCACCAAAATTCAATTACGCCACTGTCAAAGCCATGATGATCTCCAAACCCCAGACAAACCCTCCTCATGTCCATGCAAACATAGTAAAATCTTAAATTGATATAAATGTGATAAATTTATTTCAAATTAATTTTTCGATTACTAAAAATATCAAATTGGAACACCGATGACAAATTTTACTCAAACTAATTTTTTAATCCACTAAAAACCCCAATCTGGTACATTTGTGACAGATTTACCCCTATTAGTTTCCATACCACGAAAAATCACAAATTGATACATCTTTAACAAACGGAATGTAAAACATCAAACCGATATATCCATCAACTGCCACGTGTCATCTAATCAGTAATTTGACAATAAAATTTAATGGAAACTAACGGATTGTGAATTTATCACGGGTGTAATTAATTTGGGATAAATTTGTTACTAGTGCACCAATTTGAGATTTTTCGTGATATTAAACTATAGAAAAAACAAAGAGTTATCACTAGATCTTCGTTTGGTTGATATTTCTCTTCTGTCTTGCCTTCTGGCTTTTATGTAAGTGCTCAGGGCTGGAGCGTCAGTTTGCCGCTTCGACTGAGGAGCTCATGAAAATGAACTACACCACCAATGTCACTTTTTTCACCCTCAATGGAAGAGGACTACAGATTCAGAAATCCATACACTTAGTGGAAGCCATTTCCGAAAGGATCAAGACTCTAAAGAGACGTAGAATTGATGCCTTAGATCTTTTAATCAGTGCTAACAAAAAACGCTCTTTTACGTATAACATTCCAAGCCGTCTCGTGCAGATGATAAAGAGATGCGATTGACTGATTAATCTTTATTGTCGTGCAGCCTACATGCATAATCGCATAGTGATTATAGAAACATAGTTATCGTTTGTAACTGTAAATCTATGACAGCCATACACGGATCACGTAGCGAAAGGGTCATCCTTAATTTATGGGCCATTTTCCTGCAGTATAGATTCCAACAGCTCTTTGCTCTTTTGTGCATATTAAGAAAACTTCCGCCCTTCTATCATATGGAAATGTAGGACGCGTTTGGTAACAATTCTATTCCGGGAAATAATTTTTTATGAGAAATGATTTTTTTTTAATTCTTTTTTCAGGAACAATTTCTAAACAAAAGAACGCGTTTGATAACTTTTCAAAATTTTTATTTCCGGAATAAAAATACATTTGGTAGGATTCTTAGATTTTTTTATTTCTTTTAATTTATTAATTCTTTATTGTTTTTTCCTTTTTTTTCCTTTTTTTCTTTTTCTTTTTTTCTTTTTCTCTTTGGCCGGTCGCTGGCAACCACCATGGTTGGCAAGCGGCTAGGCGAGGCTCGACGAGCTCACCGAAGGCCAGCCTAGCCACCGCGAGCCTTGGCCTCCCCTAGCCATAGCAAGGCTTGGGCCGACAAGCCTCACCGTGGCTCGGCGCCTCCGGGGGTCGGCGAGGTTGCCGACCCTCGTCTAGCCGGCGCCAGCATGGCCAAGGTCATTGAAGAAGAAGAAGAAGGAGGAGGAGAAGGAAAAGAAGGAGGAGAAGAAGCAGAAGCAGAAGGAGAAGGAGGAGAAGAAGCAGAAGCAGAAGGAGAAGGAGAAGAAGAAGAAGGAGAAGCAGAAGAAGCAGAAGGAGAAGAAGAAGAAGAAGAAGAAGAAGAAGAAGAAGAAGAAGAAGAAGAAGAAGAAGAAGAAGAAGAAGAAGAAGAAGAAGAAGAAGAAGAAGAAGAAGAAGAAGAAGAAGAAGCAGGAGAAGCGGGGAGAAGAAGGAGAAGAAGCAGAAGAAGCAGAAGGAGAAGAAGGAGAAGAGAAGAAGAAGAAGGAGAAGGAGAAGCAGAAGCAGAAGAAGCAGAAGGAGAAGGAGAAGCAAAAGCAGAAGCAGAAGCAGAAGAAGCAGGAGAAGGAGGAGAAGAAACATAAGGAAGAAGGAGGAGGAGGAGAAGAAGCAGAAGGAGAAGGACGCACGGAGAAGGAGAAGCAGAAGGAGAAGGAGAAGAATGAGAAGGAGAAGAAGAAGGAGAAGGAGAAGGAGAAGTAGAAGGAGAAGAAGAAAAAGGACGCGTTTGGTAACAATTCTATTCCAGGAAATAATTTTTTTATGAGAAATGATTTTTTTTTTCTAATTATGTTTTCATGAACAATTTCTAAACAAAAGAACGAGTTTGGTAACTTTCCCAAATTTCTATTCTCGGAATAAAAATACATTTGGTAGCATTCTTAGATTTTTTTATTTCTTTTAATTTATTAATTCTTTACTATTTTTTTTCCTTTTTTTTTCTTTTTCTTTTTTCTTTTTCTCTTTGGCTGATCGCTGGCAACCGCCATGGTCGGCAAGCGGCTAGGCGAGGCTCGGTGAGCTCGCCGAAGGCCAGCCTAGCCACCGCGAGCCTTGGCCTCGCCTGGCCATAGCGAGGCTCAGGCTGATAAGCCTCGCCGTGGCTCGGCGTATCCGGGGGCCGGCGAGGTTGCCGACCCTCGTCTAGGCGGTCGCTGGCGCCGACCATGGCGAAGGTTGGTGAAGAAGAAGCCATGGCGAAGGAGAAGAAGAAGCCATGGCGAAGGTTTAGAAGAAGAAGAAGAAGAAGAAGAAGAAGCCATGGCGAAGGTTTAGAAGAAGAAGAAGAAGAAGAAGAAGAAGCCATGGCGAAGGTTTAGAAGAAGAAGAAGCAGAAGAAGAAGAAGAAGAAGAAGAAGAAGAAGCAGAAGAAGAAGAAGAAGAAGAAAGAAAGAGGAAAAGCGAAGAAAAGAAAAAAAAAAATAGACTCTATAAATTGTTCTCGGAACAAGAAGCTAAAGAGAGAAAAAAAAATAAACTCTATAAATTGTTCTCGGGAACAAGAAGCTACTTTTTTCTACAAGGCAAGATTTGATTTATGATTTATGGATGAGTCGCTGTCTATGCAGCTTCTTATAATCTTTTACTTGTCCTAGATAAAGCAATATCCCGAAATACCCAGTAACTAACAGCGAAGTTGTAGCCAATCCTTGCCGAGCGTGTATGAATGCAACAAATATCGCAAAAAAGCAGTCCCCAGTTGTTTTTGGCCGCCAGTGAATCAGCAACAACAGTTGATGGGCGCCATGCCATTGCTAATGGTCATTAAGGAGAGGCTTTTAGGGACGTCTTTGTCTGTTGCCGATTGTTAATTTTTTTTAGCAGTGTTTTTGAAAGAGCTGTTTCCAATATTTTTTGAAGTGCTTCTGATATTGGAAGCGTTTTGAACTTTTTGTAATCGTCAAAAAGCAAACCCTCTCCGTAGATTATATCCTCTATACTAGTCACGAGCATCAACAAATTCAATTATGGTGGCCACGTGATGAGAAGAATAGTGGCGCAAGGAGTTCATAAGGAAGACGAACCCATCATACCAGATGCAGCTCTTTCTTGTTCTCATGGGGAGATTCTATATAGAATAAGGGATTAAAAAAATAAAAAGACAATCCAAAAGTTAAGAGCATAATTGTCGTTCATATTAATATTCTTATTATATTAAGATGTTAATATAACCAAACCTGCGCAATGCATGTGATCTAGATACTAGTTAATAAAAAGAATCAGGTAAATTACCGGAACCCTTTACAGTTCCTGTATTTTAACGTTCAAGAAGAGAGTCCATGAGAAATCGTTTTATAATCAATGGAAAAATCAATATCTAAAATCAGCAGTATGGCTTTCTATTTTGAAAATTAGCAATCACTTTTTGGAATGGAACTTCACTCCACTATTGCAAGGTGGTTTCGAATGCGTTGGAGCAGATGCCCGGCCAACAGACCCGGGAACCCCGTGCATGGACCTAAATCTTGGCAACCCTGACCAGAGACCACGGTGGCTTAGCCCTGGGTCCGGTCCTCACGGCCTAAGACTAGGGACCGCCAATAAGCCAAGCTCAAGACTGCAGCACCAAAACCTAGGTCCCCAGGGGTCGGGTCTGTGATCAAGAATTTTTTGAAAGTGTATTTTAGAGTAGTCCAATAACAGTTATTGCAAAATGACTTTCTATCTCACCTGCAAAACACAAACATATACAGGAAAATGATATTAATTTTTTTGTTCACGATAACATCCTGTTGAAAGTGTTTCCAATAAAGTCCGCTCTTCACGAAACAAACAGAGATTTACCAGGATACTAAATAACAATACATCAACGCCGAAATAATAACAATAAAAAATAAATAAAAAACAATAGATGGTGCAAATTGCATTGACCAAGACTCTGTGTTGGGGGATTCTATAGTCCAGACTGAGTTACACTGAGGAGACGCTATTCTGGAGTTTGTTTATCACGGACCAAGCGAGAGATGCTATGCTGCTAAGTGACAATGTGGAGAACGGGACAGGCCAGGCAGGCCACATTTATTCATCGAATTAATTAGGTGTTACGTGAAAATCTAGTTTAGGTTAAGTCTTTTATTGACCAACGGATTTGAGTCACCACACTGGATCTAGTAGTTTTCACACGAGCATTACAGATCTGAGTGTGAGGATAACTCGAATCAACTTTGTGGGTAGAGTTTGTCATTCAAGCTTCCTCGCAGCTCTTGCCTTTCTATAAAGCGGCATCTTTTGCTATAGTGAAAAAAAGGCAAAAAAGAGAAAACGATGCAACGGCAAAAATTAGGAAAATGCCTTCGTGCTTTATTTGGGAAAGAAGGTCTACGGGAAACTGCAATTCAAAAATATAATTTCCCATTGAATTGTTCGAACAGATACTGAACGGCGCAATCATTCCGTAGTTATTCATCCAGTAAATCATAAACCGTGCTTTAAATAAGAATCATCCCTTAGAAAACTTCAAAATCCCTAATTAATCAAGACGGAACATACGACCCCTGGACTTGTTTATAGGTTTTTTTTTTTTTTTTTTTTGACGAGACTTGTTTATAGGTTAGAAAGCATGAATCAGACGCTGGAACTAGAAGTGGCAACTTCGATGTCAAATACCAAAAGAGCAGTGGACTCTAGTTTGTTCATTTCACTGATTGAAGTCCGGAAAGAATCACATCTCATCTCGTCGAGTAAACTTTGAGTCTCTTCGTCGTCCCGTTGATTGGCCCACAAGTTCTTGTTGATCCTAGCCAATTGCTTGCCCACTTTCCCTTAAAGTTTAAGCACCTTCTACCAAGCGAATTGACCGCCTCGATCTCCCACAATTCACTTTTGTCGCATGCCTCGAACTTTGTCATATGGATGAGTGTCTCTGTTGACACCTAAATTTTGACGACAAATTTAGTCATTTATCGCATTAAAAAATTAGAGGTTAATTTTATCCCTGAAAAAGAATATTAATTGCATAGCATATAGATTTAGGCGCATTTATTTATAATTTGCATTTTTATTTGCATTTCCATTGAGTCGGTGACAGATGAGTTCGAATTGATGGTTCAGAACTTTAATTTGATGAGTTGGGTTAAGCCCGCAAAGAGAGCAAATCGGCCCGGGCCTATATCCTCGGGGAGATTTTACGAATTTATCTATGCACGATTTCAAATTTGAGAAGCCTCTTGTAACCTTGAATCATATCAAAGCAAATATTACGTTGGAAAAGTAAATATTGCGTTTGGAAAGAAATCTTTATAGATATGAATTTGGAAAAATTAAAACTCTAATCCATAGCCTATAAAAGGGTTAAACGCGTAGGGTTTTGGGAGGTCACACAACAGAAATACACGGCCATATTGAGTTTTTTTATCACATCGAAGGGAGCTTTTTCTCTCGGGAGGGTCGAAAACAGAAGAAAAAAAATAAAAAAAAAAGAGGAAAAATGAAGGGGAAGAAGAAGAAGGAAGACCCGAGCTCCGCTGCCTCCACCTGTGACCCCCGATCGTCATTGCCCGCGCTCCGCCCTCTTCTCGCCGGATGCCGCCGTCTCGCCACACCAGCGCCACCCAATGCCGGTAGCTGAACCCCTGACCACAGTCGCTCCGCCATCATCGCCGTGCCCCGCCTGCTGTTCTCAGTGCCGGCCCGCGCCTGACCCTTCGTCGCCGAACCTCACCGCACCTCCGCTCCGAGCAGCACCGCCGCGCCTTGCAGTCGTCCGAGCTTCCCGGGTGCTCCCATCTCCGCTCGCAGCGTCGCCGCCGGCCCCGCTTTCCGCCGTGTCGGGACGCTCGCCCCCGCTTCGCCGCTTCGATCTCTCTCTACCACGACCCGGCAACCGAGTCCCCTCTCCGGCGGCCACGCGTGCCGGCCACCGCACCGCTCCGCGCCATCACCGCTCCACCCGAGTCGGCCGCCACCTTGCAACAACCAAACCGTCACCCTGCTGCACCTTCACCCGCTGGTCACCGCCTCTGCTCCGACGACTCGACGCGCCTCCGTCCCCCTCGCTGCTGCACCTCCGCATAGACCCGCGACCAGATCCCGAGTCCTCGCAACGCCCTGCTGCCCGAGTCGCTTTGTTCTGCTACGCCTCCTCCACGAGTCGCCGCACCAGGGCGTTTTGTTCTGCTACGCCTCCTCCACGAGTCGCCGCACCTCCGCCCCTGCTCACTTGCCACCAGCGACGACTGTAGCTCCGGACCGCTACCCTCTTCGCCTGAGCGCCGCTGTTGCTCCGCCTCGCGTGCGACACCGTTCCCTGTTTGTTGCTGCTCCGCCCACTGCCGGTCCGCCCTCGCCGGAGCTCCAACGACCACTCCCCACTCTCAACGGCTGCTCACCATCACCGAGACCCATCCTCGTGCCGCCACGCTGAGCCTTCATCGTAGGTCACGGGTCGCCATTTGCTAAGCTTGATTAGGAAATCGGAATTCGAATTTGGTAGACTTTTATTTTATTTTTAAATGTTTTGTTTTCTTTATTTGAAATATTACTTGGTGTATGATTGAAATCCCCGACTGATATTCGCAATTTGAGAAGCATTGACAGTCCGATTTTCGCGCCCAAAATTCGACTCGCAATCGCTTGGAAAGTCGCCAATCTGGTCTCACGCTCAAGATTCAATTCGCAGTTTATTTAAAATTGACCAATCCGATCTCATGTGCGAGATATGGTTCGTCAATTTTTTGAATATCAATCTTATCTTACTCTGATTTTCTGTCGTGTATTTGGATTAGAATTAGGTTAGTTTTAGAATATTCCTCGTCTTAGGGTTATCTTGCATATTTAGGATGGGAAATTTATTTATTTCGAATTTTTGAAAAAATATAAATCCAAAAAAAATGCATTCATTTAGGATGTTAGTTTTTTTTTTTTTAAATTTGAATTGCACGTTTAATTATTTGGCAATTTTAATTTCGAATTTTGTAAAAGAAAAAGAAAAATTAGAATTATGGCATTCTTTGCACGATATTGCATATTAGGATAGATTGCATGCTTATTAAGAAAATAAAAAATCATGTGCACGTCATATATAATTAGGTTCAGGAAATACATGTCATTTGATGAAATTGTTGCCAAATCCATTTAGTTAGAAATTACCCGTCATTAGGATTAGGTCATTTAATAAATGTCACGTGACATACCTAACATCTTGCGTGTCATTTTGTACGTCATCGCATTGCATTGCACGTAATTTCTAGGTTTCATTTAAATAAAAGAAAATATTTAAAAAATGAGTGATTGCGTGTTAATTAGAAATCATATCTAGGACTGTCGATATGAATTTTGATTTAATATTGTAAATGCTTTCGTTGCTATAAGGTAAGTCCTACAATTTATTCATTACTTTATCTGGGTGTTAAATTGGTGGTTTGCGCACCCGCATGATCGCCTCACATATTAGGGAAGTAAGTTAAAATCACTTCAAGCTGCCTGCAAAATATTTTTTTCAAAATAAAAGGGAATGGTACCGAAAGGGCGTTTGAGAAATCTAACGTAATCAAGTTCCCGAACTCACAATTTCTAGTTTGTAGGAGTAAAGTAAATATCTCGTTACTTTACTTGGGTTTCTAATGACCCACCAAAAATAGATTAGTGGCGACTCCTAATTGAAAAATCAATTACCTGTTAAGAATTTGAACCTAATTCGCGAATTGATATGGTCTTGGGAAAGCCCGAGCTAAGTTTAGGCTTAGTAATCCATTAGCCAAACCCTAAGTGATTCATCCGAAATTTTAGTTGCGAAAGTCTAGTTTTCCATAGCGGAGATGAAAGATTGGACGATGTTGATTTTTCCCCATATTCTGCCCGTTGAGTTAGCATCTCTCCGGTGAGGAGCTCCACAAGGACAACCCCAAAACTTAAACATCGCTCTTCATGGTTAATTCACCAGTCATGAGGTACTCAGGGTCGAGGTAACATATTGTGCCTTGTGCTCTATCGGCTATATGAGTCTTTCTAGGTGATACCAAAACCGAGGCTCCGAAATCAGATACTTTTGCTGAATACTTCTCATCTAAAAGTATATTCTGATACTTGACATTGCTGTGAATGACCGGCGGGTCAGCTAGGGAATGCAAGTACTCAAGGGCCAACTTCCAAGGCAATCCTGAGGCAATTCTTCCACGAGCGCAGAACGGTCGATCTCTTGTCATGAATGTGGTGATAGAGAATCCCATTAGGAATGAATTCATTGACCAACAGTGGCACTTTTGTCTCCAAATATATGCCGAGGAGCTTGACCAAGTTCTTGTGATTCACCTATGAAATGATATCGTTTTCGTGTAGAAATTCATCGTGAGTACTCAGAGACAAGTCCTTGTTCATGTCTTTCGGCTTATTGACAAGGACATCTCTAGGCTTCTTGACTACGACTAAAACGTCGCCGTCGATTCTTCCTTTGTAGACTGAAACAAAACCACCCTCACCAAGCTGTTGCCAGTATTGTAGTTATTGACGGCTCTAGCCAACTGTGCCTCAATGAAGATTTTCACTCTATGGTGCTTCAAGACCTCTCCTCCGTTCCGCCTAAAGTATCTCTCTTTGGCTCTCCTCTTGTGCCCACTAACAACTGCACTTAATGTTACCGATACACTGACTGCCACAAAATAGAGGAATAAATGAATTAGTTTCTCCCAAAAAATTTGACTTAGGTTATACGATGAATTCGGGCCTTCTAAATTTAAGAACTAAATTTTAATGTTAACTTGACCCCCTTAGATACTTGGATCTCAGAGTTCTTCAACCTTCGACTCTTAGATCGGAGGTTTGTCCGTATTTTTTATTAAACTCAATTGAGTTCGTTTATGTCATTTTGGTCATGTTGGTAAACTTGCAATTTTTAGATGAAAATTGGACTTTTTAGCCTTTTAGCCAAAAGGGGTTGGGGTGTTTTTGAAGTAAAGAGAAAAAAAAGCAGTGTGGTGTGTGCAGTGAATTTACGACCAGAAGAAAGAAAAACACGGTGCAGCCGGGGTGTCTCTCTCTTCTTCTTTTTTTGATGACTTAGGAACTGTCGGAGATCACCCTTCGGGTATCACACGATCCTCCGGTGTTCGGTAGCACCGGTGGGGTCTCGCCGCAAGCCGCTATTTAAACATAAACTCTCGGGGGGAGGGGGGCTGGCCCAGTAAACCACCCCTGGGATCCCCACTTAAGTCGCGAGCATCCGGAGATTCGAACTCATTCCCTCGGCGATGAGAGCCAACCATCACGGCTACCTACGGGTGGGTGCGGCCGGGGTGTCTCTTGGTGAACATTGAGAAAGAAAAAAAAAAAAACAGATAAGGGGCCCTTCTATGGTACGTGGAATGGGTTCTCGAATTATAACGGATCGTAATTTGTCACAAGCTTTTGTAATTCCTATACAAAATATTATTAAGGCACAAAAATTTACTGCCTTTGCAATCATTGGCCGAGACTGACCTTTTTTTTTTTTTTAAATATCCGATTGTCATCGAGTGGTGACCAATGATCTCTCGGTTGAAAAGTAGGATCGAATACGATTTCAGAACATCTCAACATAAACCAGATCAATAACGAGTGGACTGGCGGTCAGCAAGAATAGAATAGTTCGTCGAGCGACCATCACAAGGGAATAGAATCACCTGCAGCGGTTGTAGCAAGACTCGAAATTTGGCAACTGACTTTGCCATCACCTGTCATGCCAAATGGGCAGTTGCATGTGTAGTTCCCGGGCGTATTCTTGCAATTTCCATGACATGGGTGTCATCGTGGATCTTTGCACTTATCAATGTCTATATGAAGCAGAATCAATGGTGAACTGTAAATGTACATTCTTGTGTTTTCGGCTTCTTAATATGTGTTGAAGCATCTAACTCGACTCAATGAAAAACTGGTGCGAGGAAATTGGAACTCTGAAAATTTGGCCCAATCCAATCATATAAACTTTGGCTTGCAAAGAGAACAGAACGATGCCTTGACATCCTGGGGACAGCGGAGAGGCATAGGGATTCCCCTTGTACCCAGTATCACAGAAGCAACGATAAACCCGCCCGTTCCTGAAGTCAGAGCAGAAACCATTGGCACCGCAAGAATAGCTCAATCGGTTCGATTGCGCTTCCTTGCAGGTGAAATCCCGTTCAACTACTCAATCCACGACAACATTTGAGCATTTTTCAACGAGCATATCATCTGGGACAGGAAGTCTGTAATCGGAGACGTTAAACGAGTCCTGGTCCACTAAGAACGCTGATCCACAAGAGCTGAAGTCCTGAACTGAGGTGTAATTCGTTGAGCTGTTCATGAATATATGGAGGCTCCTGAGGCTCTTGGGGATCGATGTTTGACAGCATCCGTAGCCGGAGCAAAAGCTTTCGGCTGTGAAGTTAATGTCGTCGCAGCAATAGGAGAAGCATCCACTCCCAGAAGTCCCAATGGCATCCAAGATAACAGCCGAGGTGTCGCAACTGTAGACAGTGAGCTTGTTCCGGGTGTCTGAGAATGTATATTGCCTGTCTTCATCCAATGTGATCGACGTGTAAGGGACCGAGTCATCAAGCAGATGGCCACTCTCGTCGTACCAGTCGAAAGCTCTGTATTGGCCAATGGTCATTTTCCCATTCTCCACGGATACGTTCAACACTGGAATGTCATCGCCGAGGGACAGGTCCCCGGAAGTGTGGTTGCAGCTGAGGACGAGGTAGGAGTTCTGCGCGCAATTTCGTCAAGTCCAAATGGGAAAGGCACGCTCATGTTGCCGCACGTTTGGTCGCAGTTGTCCTACACGGTAAAAGTGGCCAAAGCCAAGGCCATTGGAATTTAAAGAAAGCACAACACAGCCGCTCTCATCTTTATGTTTTTCCAATCTGTGCCTTCCTCTGGCTCTCGTCTTACCGGTTTTTATAATCCTTACTTTCGTTGATGCCGATGCCTTGGCGGCTGCGAAGTCGGTCAGCACATTGGAAGACCGGGTCATCGCTACTGACCCGTGGGAAAGTGATTGCCGGCTTTTCCGGCAAACCATGTTTTTGATTCATGAACAAGTTATAAATATTACCTCATACAAACTTTGATTTTCGTCTGAACCCGATACAAACTTACTTAAATATAAATGTGAGCAATTAACATATTCGTTTTCATTTTCACTCAAATTGCAAACATCCTAAAGCCATGATTGTTTCAGAAGTTAGGAAATTTTTCAATTCTCGACGATGTAGTAATTTTATTTGACATGAGAAGAATCAGTTTTTTCAAATCTAAAAGTTTCATTATTAGTTATTTAATAAATACTCTTGGGGAACTCCTTAACAACATAAAATCTCTTGCTCAAATTCTAAACAAAAACAAAAACAACCATAAGAGACATTCTAAATAGAAACTTAAATTGCTTTGCTTCTAGGGATCTCGTGAGAGTAATTGTCAACATGATGTTCCAATAAACTTGTCGGTCACAAATTCCAAATGAGTGATCTAACCAAACTCTAGTGTGCTATGCTGCCTATGAGTAAAGAGATCCAAGGAGCGACTTCTCACATTATTGCCACTTTATCCTGTATTGTGACTTCTCTTAACTTCCACATTTTTCTAAACTTATCCATTTTGTTTTTTGGAAATTGACACAAGTGATCTTTAAACTTTAGCCCAATATGCAATGTGATTTTTGAACTTTATATCGATGTGCAATGTTATCCCTGAACTTTTAATTAGTTCAATATGATCTTAGGACTTTTGGTACATATTTAATTTTTTCCCTTAACAATAAAATATCCTTGATCTTGAATTAATGGAAGGACAACACCAAACACTTTTATATAATTCAGGGACTATATTAAACATGTATTAAAAGTCCAGGGATCACATTGAACAAATTAAAAGTTTAGGGATCGCATCAAATAAATTATAAGTTTATGGATCACATTACATATTAGGCCAAAATTCAAAGACTATTTGTTTCATTTATCCCTTTTGTTTTGTACACTAATTTGTCTACATTTTTACAAATATTTCATTACCAATGTAATTTGAGAGAACCACCACACATGTATGCACATTGGCGTTCTTGCATGAAGTTTAAATACCTCTTCCCCTCCATCATCTTGATTGTAATCTCTTTCCATATACTATAGTATTTTCCCTTTTTTGACCTTCAAGATATTTTGAATCTTCGAGCATAGTTATACCTTCTGCACTTCTTGAAAAAAATAGTTCTAACACACCTTGTACATTCTTGATTTCTATAATTTTTGTCAGTGGATCTCAGAATTTTTTCTTTTATAATCCGAGAACACAACCATAATTAGCTAATGATATGGAGGGAGACTAAAACAACAACCCACCACCATGACCATTCACTCAAAGTTGTATTCCCCAAGGTAGGAGTCGAACCCGCAACAATCGATTTTTTGAATTGAAAGCATGAGAACGGCTTTACCATTGGGTCAATTTCAATGTCGGTTCTCCGAATTTCACCATACATACAAAATAAATAAACAGAATAAGACCCATTAGTGTTTAAACAAGAAAGGAAGTACACGGGCTCCATATCAATATCGGGGAAGACTTGAAAGGTCATCCTAGAAGCCGGACTTCACAAGAAGCCGTTTGGATGTGCTGACAACAGAAGGCGGCATTCACCAGCAAGTCTTCGTCTCGCTCTGTGCCGTAAAAAATTCACTAAGAAAAATGATATTTTGGAGAAGCACTGACAAAATCGTCCCTGCCCGTTTTTGTTTGGTGTGTAGACATGAGATTTGTACCTTTCCTTGCACTACTCATGGGAAGATGCAGTCCGCTAGAAATTACTATCCATTAAGGCTTAGAAGGGAGGTTGACCAAGAAAAGTTTCTCAGTCCTCTCAAATATCAGCTGAAATTTTATCAAATTTTTGCGGAAGGCTAATTTGAGGATCCGTGCCATGCACAAACACTCTTTATACTAATATGATTATTTAGAACTTCGATGAGATAGTGTACTGATTTATATCACTTTCTAAAAACATTAGAATCGATCTTTCTAGTGATCTTTCTATTTTCAATGCAGTAATATAATATCGATGTTTATTGTGAGTAAGTTGTAAAATAGGCTTATGATTATATAACATTAAATTCTTTTGACAAATTTGTGAGACAAAGCATAAAGCACTAATATAAGCATTAAGGAAACTGTTAATATAGTGATTATAGAGTTCAAGATGCGATGTTAGTCAAACTTATTTATAGAAAAAAGAGTAATGTCCAGTTAGGATACTATGTGACGTTATATTACATTTAACCAAAGGTAATTAAAATAGTATTTTCGCTAGAATTGCTCCCGCGACGAAATGTCTTATAAAACTTATAGTATAAAACACTAAATATACAAGGCGGCTAGAGTCCGAGGTTGGAGCGGTTCATGAGCAGTAATGACTGTATCCATCCTCGTGCCACTCCTTTTAGGGGTGGGGCCAATATATTTGATACTGAGAGACTTTTACCCTATGTCCGGAGATGAATTTTTGCTGGGAAATGAATTAATATGGAATGGAAACAAAAGGGGAGTGACAAATCTAACTTATGGATCATTTCCTTTGAAAATTAAAGTGTTGCAAAAAGTTCCGAATCCATGTCTCCTCCCAAGGATGCTCCGACAAACAACGTTACCAAATATGAAACAAAACTCCTATTAGCTCGCTATCGTCAATGGCATTTCATTCAGTCTTGGAACACACTCGTTTTATCGAACATGTATAGTACAAATCTTAAAAGCTCGGGCGGTCTTTCCTATGGCTGTGCGACGATAAGGATCTTAAGAGTTGAGAATAAAATGTAGAAGACAGATTTGAGAAATTTCTATATAATTTGATATATTCATAACAAAAATTACATCAGCCTTTTTATAAGCTTTTATGAGATGACTATTGAAGGTAACATATCAATCAATGATTTACACTATCAAATGAGACATATACATAATCTCTAAAGATATTTACAATCAATTAGATTTCATAATATCGCTAACACAGAGAGAAAGGCCTTAAAACTCCTGAGGAACTGGAATGGGATAATGGATTGCGGAGATCAGAGGGATTCGAGATACTTAGTAGGATGTGCAAGTCAAGCCAATTGTTAATAGAGGGATGAAGAAAAGGAAGATTCTCCCTGTTGACATGGAAGTAGACGATAGGCCAAGAAGTTGTTAAAGGAGAAGTTTGGAGGAAAGATGAGAATGGCGAAGGAGGTAGAGGAACCGCGCAATAAGAGGAAGTCTCCGTATGTACAGGAAACACACTCTATATCTTAAAAGAAAAGAAAGACTTACTTGAAGGAAATAAGAAGGGGAAACTCTTAATGCATCAAGCTTTGGACTGAATTAAAGGAGATGAAAGAGAGTCCGCGACAACTGAAATTGGTTCAAGCAAAATTTCTGTCGATCCGATGCATATCTCTAGCTCAGAAATAGAAGCTCTGATTTAATGATCTACCCTCACATGCATGCAGAAGTTCGTTTACAAGGTAAAGTGCATAATGCATTGATGTCTATAAGTCGCGGTCAGTAAGCGGAATCAACTCCGCTCACTTCATGGGAGGTCGTGACCCTGTGAACCTGTGCAAGACGACATCACATGTACCAAACATGTTTGCCATGATATAGAAAGGAAAAAAAAAACTATGCTCTGATTCTTGAAGAGGAACTTATGTTTTTAAAGAGCACGTGCTAACAATCCATATTGTTTGCTCTGTTACCTATTAAGGAGAGTAGAGCTAACTACGAAGATTTTGTTGCCATGATATTTGAAGAGGAAATTAAGTTTGCAAAGAGGGAGCATGAACTAGCAATGTATATCTCTTATCGCTCAGATACCCACAGAGGAAACAGTGCTTACAATGGAAGAGCATATGCTTGCAGAAGAAGAGCGTCTATAAAGCTTACCTGACTTTCATTAATAGAAGAAAACTTGCGCAGAATCTTGCGCTTCCAAAGATTCATGTTCCATACTCTGAAAATTATAGCTCTTGTATTTGTAATTCTTGAACAGAAAACGCTTCTATTATGCTTTGATGCTTAAATAGAAAAAATTAACATGTTCTGATGCTTAAATAATAGAAGTTGATTCTACCAATGATAAATCATCTCTCTCTCTCTTTTTTTCTATTTTTCCAAAAGTGATCTTATTGCAAACCTGCTTAACTTGGGAAAATATTATCTTAAATTTATTCATTTCATTTGACACACGGGAAATATGTCATGCATGCCAAGTACTTTGATCTAAACTTTATATATAACTTTGGCTGAATGGCAAAAAATTTTACTTTATACACAATAAATAATTCAAAATCTTCATTCGTCTGAACATATTTATATAATTAAAAGGTATAGAAATTTTTTATATCATAAAAAGGGAGCTTTATGGATAAGCTTCCTATATTTTCTAAAGTTTAAAAAAAAAAATCTAAAATAGTCCAGTCTATGGATAAGATTGAACATATACCAAAAGTACAAAGATCACATTAAATAAATTAAAAGTTCGATCACGTTAAACGAATTCTATGTTGCTACGTTGTCCCTAAACCATTAGTTTTATGACGTATAATTTTGACCCAAAAAAAAAAAAAGCCTAAATGAAACCTTTTTTCATTGGGCTTCGGTGCACCTCATTAGATTGGGAAAGCCCAATTTCTTATGTGTTTTATAAGCCATATTGGACCTTCCCACTAAATATAGGGCCCATTTAAGAAAAATTTAAAGTAACATTGGGCCTCCCCTCTTCGAATTAAATATAGGGTGTGTTTGTTTCATGGAAAACGTAACGTTTTTGGAAAATATTTTCCGGGAAACCATTTTCCAGGAAAATGGTTAGTTTTCCTTTGTTTGGTGATACGTAACTGAAAGTATTTTCCGATGTTTGGATTGCATTTGAAAAATGATTTAACAATTGATAATAGTGTGCCTCTTACTTCCAAATTAATTTGTTGAGTCCATGTTACTTTATAAACGGATTTTCCTCGATCAGTTTAGTAAATCTAGAATTTGAACCTACAAAATGAAAAGGAAACTTGAATTCATACACGTATTTTTTTTTTCCTGAAAATGGATTTCCGGTTACAAGAGCAAGTCAAAACGATATCATTAATCGCTTCAATGCATTTGGCTCTCTTTAGATGGATGCGCCTCCCATGCGTAATATTAATTAATTTGACAAAAATTAATGAAAGATAAATTCATTATAAATGTACTAGTTTAGAGGTTCTTTGTGATAAAAAATTTAATTTATAATAAATTTATAATAATTATATTGATTTGAGATCTTTTATATAACATTATATTAATTTGTATTTTTTCGTGATATTAAGTAGGAAGTAAAGGAAGCGAAAATAAAGAAAAAGAGAGAAAGGAGAAAAACGTCACCATCTGTCCATATAATCGGCACTAGCAAGCTAAAATCTCTTTCTTTCCTTTTCTTATTATAGATTTGAATGTTTCAAAAGGTTGTGCTTCTCTTTAAATAAGAGGCAAAAATTTGGGAAAATAAATAAAAGAAATACATCTAAAAAGGAAAAAAAAAATCTTAGAAGAAACATTCCTTTTCCAGCAAAATCGATCCCCCAAATTTGAATCCCCCGGCTCGCGCACAACCATCCAAAAATCAAATCCATTTTCCGCTCAAAATTACCAAAAAAAAAAAACCCAAATAAAAAATTAAAAAATGGGCTGTACACACACCGAACTCGAGTTAGCCTAACTCCCTCTCTCTCTTTCTCTCTCTAGCCCGACGACACCGATGGCCGACCCGTCCTCCTCGCCGCCCCCTCCTCCGATCCCTAGCCTCCTCCTCCCGCCATACTCGCCGCCGCCTCCGCCCCCCGGCCCGGAGCAGCCGCGGATCCTCTTCTTGTTCCCAAAGCGGCGGGCCCTCCGGGTCACCTCCGAGTACGACAGCGACAGCTCCGTCTTCCTCCAAAAGGTCTCGTGCAAGCTCCTCGACGGCCTCGCCAAGCTCAAGCTCTCCTTCCGCAACGACCGGAAGGGCGATCGCGGAGCCCCGGCTGGCCTTCGTCTCCAAGCACCTCTCCCTCCACTACGACGTCGAAAAAGCGAAAGAACCTTCAATGATGTAGAAGAAGATCTGGACCTCCAATGGCGAAGGAGATGCGTGTCGTTGAAGAAGAGCCGAAGAAGAAAGATGAGGGAAAGAGCGAAGGGAGAGAGGGCGTACCTCAAAAAAATTTGGAAAGTAAAAGTGAAAGGACAGAGAAAAATTGAAAAGGGAAAGTGTTTTCATCTCCTCATGCTAAGGAATTCGTTTTCCTAAAATAACACGTGATATTTGTGTTGACCAGAAAGTCATTTCCGTTGACCAAATCTGTTTTAGAGATTCAAACGGCTGAAAATCCGGAAAACACTTTCCGGTAAAACACTTTTAGTGAAACAAACATACCCTAAGAATCATTTTCCAATAGAGTCTTAGAAATTGTATAGTAAGGCCCTTCGGCTCTCTAAATTTATTGGACTTAGCCTCGTTGCATCACCTCAGATACGAGTCTCATTGTCCTAAAACTGTCGAAATGGCATTTAGGCTGCTCATGGACAGGCCCAGTTTCGAATTTGCATCGGGCCTTGATAATATTACGTTAGGCTTTCATAGAGGCCCATTTCCGGAATCTTTTTTAAAGTTGTTTTTTGCATGACACTTTTATTGACCTTGCAGCGCTTGAGACATAAAATTCATCCACTTGGGTGCCGTTGGGTAGTCAAAAGGGATAATGATGCAATGGTCCCTGAACTTTTTATATATATTTAATGTAGTTCCTGAACTATGTAAAAATATTAAATATTATCCTTCCATTAATTAAAAATCAAGGACAGCATGGAATATTTTCATATAGTTTAAAAACTAAATTGAACTTTTATAAAAAGTTCATAGACCATACTGAATAAATTAAAAATTAATGAACCACATTGAATAAATTAAAAGTTCATGGACCAAATTGCACACCATGCCAAAGTTCAATTACCATTTATGTCATTTTTCCGATAGTTAAAAGACTCAGCTTGTTTTTCAAACCTTCCATGATGATTTCCCAGCTATGAAAACCTTGGCAAGAGATATGATTCGAAGTTTAAGCCCTTGATGTATTCTAAAAGAGCAACATATTCATGAAAGCAATGTAACTAGGACTCTAGGGCACATGGATTTCTGTTTCTCATATTTCATTGTAACAAAATCTTGACCCGGGGCATATAACAAGACTATGTTTAATGGTTGCCCAACGCGGCTAGGCTTGTTTTTTTCCACTTTTATTTACCATCTCATTTTTTTTATTGCTTTACATACATTTTTCACATTTGGTAACTTTTCGAGTGTATATTTTACTACCATAAATGCTTGAAAATGCAGACGCATGAGAGGAAATAAAATCGACCGAGACTGTATAAAAACTTTCCTTTTAAGAATAGAGGTACCGATCAATGGGCGTTAACCAAATACCTGTACCTAAATTCTCTGATTTTGTAGAGGTAAAGCTATCTCTCATGTCATACCTGACTTCTAACTAGTCTACAATAGATTATTCACAACTGCCTATTTTATTTTTATTTGATTAGTAACAAATGAGAAATCAAATTGCGATCAATACGACTTGAGAACTCGTGTGAAGCACAATTGCTACCTTGCAAGAGAGTTATTCGCACCTGTGTAAAAATTCGCCTACTCCCTTGTGGTTTGCCTCAAAAAGGATTGCAACAAATAAACATTTAACTAGTAGTGTAATGGTTGTTGCTGCAATTAAACGTGTCGTCAATACTTAACGAGACATTTGTATATCGACTGTATCGTGTCTTTGGAATGAATAATGAAGTAACTGGAGTGGAAAAATCTAAAAGAATTTGCCGGCATGTTGCACCACAACTTGCCCATCTTCTAAGGTTCCTAATCCTACACGTTGCATCAATGTCGAGTTGTTATGATTTTCCAAAAAATCAAACACGGGAATTCATATCTAATTAGTGTTATGATTAACCTGTTACATCGTATATGTGTATGTGATCGATCTATAATATTAATAAGAAAATTTTTGGAAAGGAAAAGAATTTGTCTTGCACGCAACCCTAACCATATCTAATTGCTAAAACAGGCAAAATATTGCATACAAAAGGACATGGCTCCTAGGTTCATTGCGTCGGAAGCTTCAAACAGAGGCAATTTCAATATGACAATTGAAAGTACACTACAGTAAATAAAGATACAAATTTGAGAGATATCTATGTCTTTCTTTCATCTCTAGCTAAAGTATATATCCTTTAATCATGTCTTTAATTGGCATATTATATATTAACAAGATACAAATTTGAGCGATATCTATGTTCGAACGTAAGCAATTGAAAGATTTGACTGAGTTTTCATACCATTTATTGGAGGTGAATGCTTCCTCGCTCTTTTTTCTTTATTACAAACCTTCTTTATTATAATCAAGGAAAGACATTGGGAGGAGTAATAGAAGACGCTAGTAATATGTAATTTAACTGAGTTCAATTGATTACTTTTTCGGTTTTGTAATGATGCACATCAAATTTAAATAAGGACTCACATAAGGCCTGTTACATGATACATAATGTGTAGTCATTAGTTTTGGAAACCAGTTTTGTCACCATTAAATTGGGTAGTTGTATTTTCAAAGAAGGACCAATCATCCAAATAGATGGTAATGGACGTTGATTATGTAATAATAGATTAAATGGTAGTCCGTTTGAAATTAATACGAAAGTCAAATTACGATGCAAATAAACCCCAAAAATGTGGTGAAGCTCCATGGCATATGTTTGGAGACTAGAATAACCTTGCTAGTTTATGAATACATTTCAAATGGTACCCTATTCCAAAACATCCATCAGAATGCGTTGACCATCTTAAGATCATGGAAAAACTGGTTCAGAATAGCCGCCGAAGCTGCTCTTGCACTCGAGTATATGCATTCCTGTGCAAAACCCCCCCACTCATTCACGGCAACATCAAGTCCGTAAACATACTTTTGGATCAAAATTACTCTATAAAAGTATCTAATTTTGAAATTTTGGTACTTATATCACTAGAGCGTAGTCATATCATAGCTAATGAAATACAAGGCACGTTGGGCTACATCAATCCAAAATATTTAACCACCGGTATACTAACAATTAAAAGTGATGTATATAGCTTTAGAGTTGTCCTCGTCAAGTTGCTCACCAGAAAGAAGCCCACAAATTCTATTACAAAGCCTAGAGAGTCAATCAATATTATCCATTATTTCATCTCTTCCATGAAGGATAAGATACTCTCTGATGTCATAAGCTTCGAGCCCGCTACTGAAGATGAAATGGAGAGAATAGGAATGGTTGCTGAGATTGCAGTGAAGTGCGTGGACTCAAGTGGTGCGAGGAGGCCAGCGATGAGGGAAGTGGCTGAGCAACTCACCAGGATTAACCCCAAGCTTGGCAGCTCAATAGTTGAAGAAAATATTGAAGAGACCGAGAGCGTGGTGCATGAACCCCTACTCCCATGCGACAACTACTTCGAGGATGAGCTAACATGTGATGACGGGCTCTCTTTTCTATTTAGCAGGTTCCAACATCCGATCCTTTGTTACTATAATGACATGTCTATTAATTGTCCATAAGGACTTCTAGGGTTGATTGTGTATTCTATATATATGTTATGTTTGCCATTTGTTTTGGACTTATAGTTGTGGAAGCATTTGTGCAAGTTTAATAGTCACAATCTAATATTATAGTGCACTGAGGTAGACTTATAGAAGGCCGACATATGATCATTTTGACATTATCATAATCTCTCTTTCCCTTTATCTTTTCTTCGTTGTCTCTTTTTCCTTGCATATGATAATAATAGGTCAGAATAATGATCTACTCACTGCTTTTTATCTTCTTCTTTTTCTTATTATAAATTTCTTATTATAAACCCAGTTCACTTTTATGACAAGTAAGAATCTTCATTCACTTTCAGTCTTTATTTTTCCCTAATTATATTGCAATTAATCTTAATATAATTTTCATTTCCGCGAAAGATAACAGAATTGTTGGCCAAAAGGATTCTAATAGGCTAGAAAAGTATCTTTTTTCAATTTTTCTTCCTTTTTTGTAATATGATCTTAATTTGATATGATGGCAAAACAAAAATAAAATCTCAATTTGCTTTACTTTCTCTTTATTTTTAAGTTCATTTAATCAATTTAGTGTTAAATCAGAGTGAAAGCAGGAAAGATAAACTGATTCAAAACTTAGAAAATACCAAGTCTTCCAACCTTGATATGATTACTTATAAATATGATAAAGGGATGAAAAACACTATATTAGTCAATTCAACAAGAACAAAATGTTCTTATCCAAACCTAGATGAGAGGATCACAATATCAATAAAGAAGTACTAGGGAATTTACTTGATAATAACTTTATATCAAAACAAACTCGTTTTATTTTTAGGACGAACGAACTTAATTGTTTTGTAAGTTTGATACGATGAAAAACACTAGCTAGCAAGGAATATATAACCTATATTAAAGTTGATAGAATTTTTTTTTTTTTTTGGGTTCTAAAAGGGTGATAGAAATAACTAGTACTTTTTCATACTAACTACCAAAAAACTTTACAAATTCATGGCTCATACTAGATTAATATTTTAGTCATTGACCGGGGTCCTATATAATATCTCAAACGACAGTGCAAATAAGTAGCCTCAAACTATATACTTTAATTGATTCGCAGGCGTAACCGAAAAAAAAAAAAAAAAAAAAATCTCTTATCAAAAGATTGAAAACAAAAGTATTTCTTGTGGTATACCTTCAAGTAATGCATCTTTGTTGTATTTCTAAGGCTTCCTTACATACCAAGTCACCACAATGCCTCACATTATATTGAAAATGAAGTTAGAATAATGCTTCTGTACATTGCAACTATTACAGTTCGATTGATCGTGATAACCTAATCTTTACACTATTTGGAAAGAGCGCATCCGGCGAGCTACCCCGACGGCCCTTATCCCTCCAGGTTGCCCACGAACACAAGATGGTCTAACATCTTAACCGAAAAACTAAGACGTCTGCACGGGTTGCAGTGGAAGCATAACCCATGACTGTCTTCCGAAATTTCATGAACTTTATTTTGGGGACCGAGTGCACGTACATCCTGTACATTCTGTCCCTTAAATCAGATGGGTCTCATGTGACAAGATCGTTGGATGTGCCGAGCATATCACGATTTCATATCAGGACAATTCGACACCAAAATGTGGCAGTTGAGTTCAAGCCTTGATGGTAGTTTGGATTAGGGGTTGGATCAACTAACAAAACCGCATCGTCTACATAGGCTAACTCCCACTGAGGGTGGGCCTAAAAACAAGACATGGGCTGGCCCAGAAAAGCCCAGTAAGCGGGTCGGTATTGGGCTCTTCTCATGGCCCCCAGAGAACGCGAGCTCGTGCTGCACCGTAGCAAAGGAAACGCCACGTGCCGATTTCTCCTGCAACGACGAAAGGTTGGTTTCAAAGCCTGCGCATGAGGCGACCTCGGTGGCTGCGGCCACCGACGCGGCGGGACATTTGGGGTTGGAGTTCCCGCAGCTCGGCTGGGCCAAAAGTGTTGCACTTAAGGGCTCCAAGCCCACCCATTTCTTCTCCTTCTTTCTTTCTCTCTCTTCAAAATAAATAAATAAATAAATATTTCCCTTCGTCTTTTGAGCCCTAACTATTCCGATTTTCACTGCACGTGTGGCAAACTCCTCACATTTTGCTCCTTCCTAGGATTTAAAAAATATTTAACTTTTCATATTATTTAAGGTTTTCGATAGCCGCATCTAATATCACATGTGGTGCTACGATAGCAATTAGCAATTAACTATAACTTAGTGCCATATTGGCAACGCTTTCGTAAATTTTTTAGATAGATGAATCGACACAAATATTAAATATATATATACTTGAAGGACCCAATAAAAAAAAAAATTACAGGCTTGATCGGACATTGTGTAAAAATTTTGATCCAACAGTTACACTATCATGCGAAAGATTAATCTGAGGAGAAAACACATATTGGAGACTTGGTAGCTACATCCATTTGCTGGCACAAAAAAAAAAAAAAAAAAAAAAAAAACAAAAAGAATGTCTATTAATGACCAATTTCTATGTAAGTTAGCATATTTTATGAAGATCATTACCATTATCATATTTGTTTCCAATTATAACTCTTACAGCATATCGTCTGCTTTTTTTTTTATTTGCCCATACCGAGAACAAAATTCGAAGTCAACTGCTTTTTATATTTGCTTGGAACTACAATTACAAATGCATTCTGGGATGCCAATCTTATTTAAATAAATATTGCAATTCATTATTAAAAAAAACTCTAAAAATTAGTGCAAGTTTTTCTTTTTGTGATTTTAATACATCTTTACATGACATATACCCATAATCATATTTATTTTAGAAACTAATAATTCTACGGATAGAATCATTAATTCCACATTTTCAACATTCAAAAATTATAATAACTTAAAACCTATAAAAGCAGCATAATTAAATTAACAAAAAAAATGTTATGTGGCAAGAGCTCGTTGAAATGAAAACAGAGAGACGTATCCACAGTGTTGCAAAAATCACCATCATATTCTTTGGGTATCAGTGTTGTTGTACTTGATCATCTTTCTATGAGATCGAGAGATCATCAATAAAATCCTATAGATCATTATGGGGAACAAGAATATTTAGTTGTGGACCATAGGGGATACGAGGACTTGGCACACAAAATGGCACAAGATTTTGTTTTAACGCAAGAGGGCAAGATTTTGGACGGTCCTCTTCAACTCAATAATGTAAACAAGTCTCTTTTGAATAAAAAGGAGCACAGACTAGGTAGAAAAATCCCAGTTACTGTTTTGTATGGATGCATTGCTTTCTTGCTTGGCTGTCGAGATTTGATTGGCCCGTCCTTGAAGTTTGTTGATAACGACGTTCCCTGAAATCTGTTGTTTTAGTGCCCACCATTACCCCTCTACCCCCTCCCCCTCCCCCCTACTTTGCTTTTTATTGTTGCCATATCATATACATTTCGATGAAGGGTGGGATTATGTTTTTTCCCCTACGGAGATCCTTTTAAAGTTCATATTTACTCGATGCAATATTATTGCTTCCACACAAAGTGACAGGTCAAGTGCTTGGATTTCACATGAAATTTATATGATCTAACAAATCGTATTCACTAGGTCTTAATATATCGAGTGCATATGAGAATAAAGTAACCTTTTTAAGTCTATGCCATGTTGTCCGCATTTCATTTCAAAAGAAAAAGAAGACTGTGTACCGCTCATCAAGCAACGGTATGGGCCAATTGGCTGGTCTATTATCATGGACAGTGAACTTGATGACCTCATATAGAAGAAAATAGGTGGACAGGTCAAATCAGCTCGAAGCACATGCGGGGTTGTCATTTTCTCCTTTTAATGTGGCATTTCCTTGCTTTCAAGAATTCACATGCAACGAGAATGAGAAACGCTTTCGGTGGACCCCTACTGTACTCCTATTGCTCGTCAATGGCTATAGACAACGAACCGAGCGACGACCGGCTCGCGTGATACACGTTTCCTCGCTGTGGAATCTCCCATGTGACGTCCTCAATTCGCGTTAGTTTCATTTCGTCATCCTCCGGATGGATGACAGAGAGAACCCAACAACGTCTCGTCTCTTCTGTATGCTTTTTCTCTGGCATGTTGTCCTGTTCTCCGAAAGACTTCGAGACGACTGGAAGTCTTCATGCGTCGAGAGAGCAGTGTGAGCCGTGTCACTGTCACCAAGTCTCCCCTGTTGGTCGCCAGGCGTTGGGCCCAGTGGTTTTAGTGCGGATCCGAGTCGCACTTGCATGAACCGGGTCCACAAGATCTCGATGAATATTAATTGTCGGATGAGGTAAGTTATATGGAGCCCAAACAAATCAACGTTGGTGACCGACTAGGCTCGCTCACATGCGAACCATGTTCTTAACTTTCTTTTCTTCGGTCCAAGGGTGGGCCAATTGTGTCTGCAGCGAGCACAAAAAGATAAACGTCTCCCCTTAGATTAATCCCAAGTACTTTTCTATACTTAATTTTTGTTGTGTGACAGGTGTTACTTTACTTTGGTCAAGAGAGAGGGGCGTGATGGACTTCGCATCCGATATAAGAAAAAGGCAGTTCGAAAGGCCTCTATGATCAAAACCATTTGGTGATTACTTCCAATCAAATTATTTTGTTTGGGAATCTTGCATTGTTGGCTGAATGATTAAACATTTAATTTGTATGCGGTAAATTTTATCATAACGTTGTACCTTCAAACTATGTCTCACTAATCACATTATGAAAAAGCTTTACTAAATATATTCGAACGGGTGGACTATGAATGTTTGTGATATTTGTTTAAGTCGAACAGTCCAAATATTATGTTATACTCATCAAAAGCATGAGAAGCATAATTTTGGGTATTCATTTAAAATTTATTTCTGTAAAAAGTGTTAGATCTCAAGAATATCATCCAATACAGATGAATCAATTTCTTATATTTGTTTAGAATTTCACAGTCCACATGACTCGTTACTTGAAAATAACATAAATTTGTGAAAGATCGCACTGAATAGAAAGGTTCAATTTGCAAACTGAGATCACAAAATAATTCAAAAAAAACATAGATCCATCATGCAAAATTTATGTTCTTACCTCAATACACGTTGGTGGAATCTCATAAAGGCTGCTCTAGTAAAAAGACATGCTATTGTCCACCTTAGAGAGGCGCACCACAACAATACAACTTTTTCATGGTATTTCATTCAAAAGTGGTTGATATTTAAGAGGCAGAGACAGCTTGCATAAAGTCTCTTGTTCATATAATTGCTACTTTAGATTTCCCATAAAAGCTGGGGGGAGGGGGGTTATAGTTATTGGGTTTGGGATTAGTGCATTAACACTGAGCAAATTGAATGCATTGATCAATTGATCTAATTTGTCTTTTAATTCTATTTACCGTAAATCAAAATAATAGTTTGTGCACAAAGATCTAAATACGATGTTGAGTTTGTATAGATGATTAATCCATTCAAACTGATTTATTTCATGGGTAGAGGATTGAGAAAAAAAAAAAAAAGGTCTTTGTTCCTGATTTTAATCATTTTAAACTCAGATTGGAAATTCCTACAATCAATTGCAACGTAAATCAGGCTCCTACTAAAAGCGAACCTCCACGATCGGATTGAGCAATTATTGAAGCTCGAATCACAGAGATGTGAGTTGGCCATGTAAGTCGTTGCTTTGTTTTCCAAGTCAAGGCCAACATCAAGATTGCACGGAACGGCCTTGTCAAGGATCCCTCAGTAAAGAGAGGGGACCATGGATGAGTCCGGGGCCCACGATTTGGAATCCAACGCTGCTTTTGTCAATTGCATCTGCTGGTTGGACAAGGAATGGCCCTGAATATATTGTTTCAAGCTAAAGGAGCAATTAGTCTGCTTTAGAGAGTTAAAATCAAGAGGAACAGTGATAGAAATCCTACTTTGATTTTTCTATTGTTATTTGGTTGGAATCAGGATGGCTGGTAAATGATGCAAACAAAAATCAATGGGTCCAACTCTTTTTAATTTTTCTTGACTATTACAAGATATGTGACACAACTATTTTTACAGATTCTATAAGTTCCACAAATTTTCTTGAAACATTATGCCACACTGTATTTGTTGAAGCCCGACAAGAGATGCAAGACTGTCATCGCACTTGGTCAACTCTCCCGTTTCCTGCATTTTTCATAAATATTTATTATTCTATATTGTTTAAGGTACTTGACGACAGATCTAACACCACATGTGATGCTAGAATGGCAAAAAACTGCAAATTGATGCCATATTACGAGGACTTTCGTCAATTTTTCAAATAGATGGCCAAATGTAAGTAACAAAAACACATATACTTAAAGGACCTAGTCAAAAATAAAAGTATTAAGAGCTTGACTGAACATTGTAAAAAAATTCTTGATGAGGATAAAACACATATTAGAGACTTTGGCAGCTATATTTATATATTGGCACATGAAAATACATGTCAGTTAATGGCCGATTTCTATGTAAGTCGAGCATGTTTCATGATGAAAATTATTATCGATCATTCGCATTGCCAATTATTACTCTTACGGCAAGTCGGCTACTTCTTATATTTGCCTTTGATTTATAGTCAAAATCAGCATATCCAATGCACAATTCTAAGTCGACGGCTTTTATATCGCAAATGTACTTTTGGATGTTAATCTTATTTAACCAAATACTACAGTACACTATTAGAAAGTTCTTGACATTATTGCAACGTTATTTTTCTTTTTTATAATTTTAATACATCTTTATATGATCATAAAAATAGTTATGAGTATATGTCTAGACTCCACGGAGAGCATGCGATATTTGTTAATATACAAATAGGAGGCATGCTTTTTTTAAACACTAGAATGTCTTATCTCTATAATTCAAGAAAAAAAAGTGACTTCTATCATAAATTAATAGTTCCCTGAACGAAAAAAGTATTCTTTGCAGAGATAATGGTTGATACTTTCTTCTAGTATGTCTACTACATGAATTCAACATTTTCAGTTTTTCAAGATTCAAACGACTTAAAACATATAAAAGTAGTATAATTAAATTAAATGGCGATATCATGTCACACGACTTCGTTTAAATAAATATACTAAAATAGGAATACAAATCTGCGGAAAGTGAGAAACAGCATTCTCTTCTTTTGGGTGCCGCTGTTGTTATAATTCATCATTATCTTCTCGGTCAAGTTCAGGAAGACCGAGAAACCCTCTCTGTGGAGCCCCTGTACCCCTCTCATGGTCGTCCATCGCGCGCGGCAGACACAAAGAGGTAAAGGCAAATTCGTCATTAGCTGAGTGATCAAACCTTTAATTTATATTCAATGAATTCTGTCACAACATCTCGTATTCAAAATCAGTCTCGTCAGCCACATTATGGAAGAGCTTTACTAGATGCATGTGAACAGGCAAATTGCATGTGCTCGCAAAATTCTTTGAACTGTGTTAAAAAAAAAAGTTATTAACTTGTTTTGGATTGGGCGTCAAGATTTTTTGGATTGTGATAGCAAATGAGTTACCCTTTTAAAATAAGATGCTTTTAATCAAAATTAATATACAATCGTTATTCTATTCACTACCTTAATAGGACCTTCTCCTATTGGTGATTTCAATTGCTATACATAGTACCACTAATAGTTTCGAAATTTTAGAATGCACCATCGTGCGCTACAATTATACAAATTTTCAAATAGTAAGAATTATGACACTAGTTAAGTAACCAAAAAGTATATATATTAATAATTTTTAGTACTGATTTTCATTGTTATATGTGTGATGACTATGTATAAATAAAATCCTTTTCCATTACAAGGTGGCATTAATTTTTCAAAACTCAAACACAAAGTTGACTAGAACTCATATGACATGGATTTTGTGATTGACTTGTTACATTATATCCGTTCGCAACCAATTCATAATATTAACAATAAAATTCTAGAAAAAGGGAAAATACTCCATCTTACAAGCAGTTCTAAACATATTAATAGTTAAACGTTGAAATATTGGATACAAAAGGACATGACTCCTAGGTTCATTGCCTCATAACTTTTAAATGGAGGCAATTTTCCAACTAAATATTGTGGTAAATAAAGGATTTCTTACATGGTCCATTGACCCAATGTAGTTGCAGCCATTGATCATGCGGAACTCAATTGTGCAGCCCGCATGGTCAACGACTATGATGGGTCTAATTTAGTGGTCTTAGGTGCATTAAAAAAATTTGCTGGTAAAGAAACACATTTCATAAGTAATTTTGCATAAGAATATAATTATCTCGAGATTGAAATAACATGTAATGTTTCCCATAAATTAGGCGGTTGAAGGTTAAGAGAGATCCTATTTTGGATCCCATAATACAATAAAGTTATGCTTTACATTGTCCCGTAACTAGATTATTAATCTTTTTATTAATTAATGATGCAATTAACTACACTGTAATAACCATCAACCAAGTCCCCTTTTCAATTTTTTTTAGTTTTGTTTGTAACTACTATTACAAATGTACTTTTGGATGCTTTAATTTTTTTAGTTTTGTTTGGAACTACTATTACAAATGTGCTTTTGGATGCTTATCTCATTTACTCAAATACTATTGCATATCATTAAAGAAGACTTGAGATTATTGTAAGATTATTGTTTTGGTATAAGTGCACCAGGAGTCCTAAAACTTGTCACGAAAGTGCATTTGAGTCCTAAAACTTGCAAAAAGTGCATTTAAGTCCTAAAACTTGTCAAAATGTTTCAAACGAGTCCTAAAATTGACGCTGTCTAATTTCTTAAAAGAAAAAGCTGACGTGGCCCCCGCGTGGCTTTTTTTAATCGTTTCTCTCTCCTCCGTTGCGAACAGATTAAAAGAAAAATGCCACGCACTCAAAACGACGTCGTGTTCTCCTTTCTTTTTCACCATCGTGTTACCTCCCCTCCGTCTGTACGTCTTCTTCACCATCGTCTTCCCTCTCCCCCCTCCGTCTCTACGTCTGCTTTCGCTATTCCAAGCGAACCCTAAGCCCCAAATCGAATTCATCCGAACCCTAAGCCCCAAATCGAATTCGTCCGAACTGCAGTTCTCTTGCGATTTGGGTCCTCATCGACCTCGAGTTCGACGCTCGTCGTGAGCTCGTGTTCTTTCCTTTGACGACTGCGAGTTCGTGCGAAGACCTCTCTTGTGGGAGTCTCGACATCTCAGCAGCGAAGCGATTGGCGTTGGGGACGACGACAGGGTCAACGACGGCGATGGCGACTCCTCCTCACGCAGTATCGCTCTCGCATTATAGCATTTTGTTGTTTTCCATTCTAATATACTTCTATTAGGTTCCTATAATACAAAGCCCGGAAGAATTAGGGCGCCAACATCTCGAATCAAGTGGCGTAACTCCTAATGAGGTCAACTCGGAGCTAACATGTTATTGTGGTCTTCAATCGCCAATTCTTACGGCAAAGACAAGGAAAAATGCAGGAAGAAGGTTCCATGGATGTGCTAAGTTTAATAGTCCAAGTTGCTGCGATTTCTTCATGTGGGTTGATCCAAAGATACCGAGATCATGTGAGGGACATGATAGTTGACCTACTTGAAAGAAATCAAGCATTGTGTGAATCAAGCCAATCGAGGCGTGACGAAGTCGATGTGAACTCATTGCTAGCTGAAATGAAGACTCAAAAGGCGAAAAATAGACGTTTAAAGGAGGAGCTCGCACGAGTGAAGAAAGGAAAGATGCTATATCAATCGGCATTCATTGTATGCATGTGTTATATTGCTGTATTGGTTATATGTAATGTGAAAGTTGGTGGGAATTTTCTAAGTCTTCCATAGTACCTTATTTCTAAGTTTGTAAGTTTGAACACTAGTTGTGGATAATTGAGATGGGAATGAAATCTGATGTGAGTTTGTAGTTTGCAAGATCGGTTGCTTGCCACGCGAGAAATTACTTTCGCATTGAAAAATGTTGCTTGATTTGTGTGCTTGTCAATAGCACTATATGAGCTATTGCCACCAGAATAAATTTGGAAACTATTAACAATCCTATTAACAATCCTATTAACAATAAATGGGAAAGAAGATGACAAAAGTATTGGAAGAATGAAAATTCTTCATGGACAATTTCAGTAATCACCTATTAACAATCCTGAAGAGCAACCACTTTCGTGCACTATCCAAACCAAAACCAAGCATCCCACATAACTCGTTGAAACACGATTCATTGACAAAGCAACATGCTTACATTTCAGTGCACAAAAGGCTTTGTTCAAGAAAATGCCTGCACTTTCGGTGCACAAAAGGTTCTTTTCAACAAAATATGCACTTTCGTGCACAAAAGGTTCTATGCACAAATGCTACATGTCTCATACAGAAAACCAGCTAATGATTGACATAAATTCACCTAACAACACCAATTTCAGCAAACATATCAATCCACTATGATGGTCTCCGGTGGTCCAGTAGGTCCAGCCTTCACTTGATTCATAATTCTGGCGCTTTTCCTTATATATGGTCTCGCAGCGATAGGCTTTGGAGGAGTTGTCGTAGCTTGAGATGACTGAGCCTGGGATGACTGAGCCTGCAATAGTGGCTTCGACTTCACCGCAATGTGTCTTCGAGGAGCTGCCTGGGGTTGTGATGGTGCCTTTCGCTTTAAACCAAGATGTTTCTGAGCTATTGTAGCTTGAGATGACCGAGCACAGGAACCGGCCTCGGGTTGCGATAGTGGCTTTGGTTTCATCGCAACATGCTTTCGAGGAGCTAATGTTGCACGAGATGATTGAGGTTGGGAACTTGCCTTGGGTTGTGATGGTGCCTTTCACTTTAAACCAAGATGCTTCTGAGCTCTTGTAGCTTGAGATGACTGAGCCTGGGAACTAGCCTCAGGTTGCGATAGTGCCTTTGGCTTCATTGCAACATGCTTTGGAGGAGCTACTGTTGCATGAGATGACTGAGGTTGGGAACTGGCCTTGGGTTGTAATGGTGGCTTCGGCGTCACCGCAATTTGTTTTCGAGGAGCTGCTGATACATGATATAACTGAGGTTGTGCACTGACTTGGGAATGCACCTTCACTGTTGACGTAGCTCTTGAAACTACCCCTTTGTCCGGTAGGTTAAAGATTCTTGCACCAGTTGTATTAGGCTACATAAGAATGAGCATGTTTTTAGCTTAAGGAGATAAGCAATTGCTATTAGAAAATTTTAAAAATATTACTCACCTTAAAAATATGAAGGTTTGTCATAGGATTTGCATCAACACCCAACCCTACCATTTTCATCCTCTTGGCCTCGTGATTCTCTTTGTATCATGTCATTTTCAATGGCGGGTCTTTTAATCTGAAATAATAAAAAATTCATTGAACATGAGAACGTAGTCACAATACATGTATGTTTGGGGATTGAGGTATTACTCACTGGAATTTTTTCAGGTCTATGCTTAGCCATTATATTGGCCGGTGCACAATAAATGCCTTCCCTTGATCGAACGAACTTCACCAACAGCATTGGCCGCACCAAGACATCCTCTAACATCGCACTAGCCCGAGCATAAGCGTGGCAGTACATTCTCTTACATTTGCACGAGCACTACACCCTCTTACATCTGCACTAACCTAAGCAGAAGCATTAACATGCCCACTATTGTCTCCTATTGAATTGGCATTTGCAGAAGCATTGGCATGGCTTTCGAATCCTCCTCCAGTTACGCTTGTCGTTGCTTTAGCTTTAGCCTGAATATATATTCATAATTACTAAATTGGAACCTTGACATATAAAACTTACAATAATTGTTAGATGACAACTTACTTGTCTTTTTCCGAGCCTTGGTCCAGTGGAATTAGCCTGAGATTGAGCATGAGCTTCAGCTGTACTTACATTGGCACGAGCATTGGATGTACATACATTGGCCCGAGCATTGGATGTACATACATTGGCCCGAGCATTGGCCTGAGAAGCGCATATTAAGCATTGATTAACAACATGTTAAAGTGACATGCCCAACATTAAGATGATCAATTAGTTGAGGAAATACCTTCTTTAAAGGACATCCCTTGCGCTTATGTCCAACCACATTGCAAGCGAGAACAAGTCATTTGCTTACCCTCTTTAGACATTCTATCACCTCTTACAAGCTCAATCGGTTGCTTTCTTCTACTCCTTTTTGACCTACCAGGCATGTTCTTCATTGGTGGGGGTTGAGGAGCTTCTTTATTGGTTTTATTCCAAAAATTTTGTCCTCTCACTGTAGGCATCATGAATTGATAAGCACTTAGATACTTTGCATTGTTGAAGCACTCAGCTAGATAGTCACCGGGTCATTTCTCTTATGGTGTATTGCACAAATGGCATGACAACATGGAATTCCACTAAGTTCCCAAGCTCTACAAGAACAAGTTTTTAAATTCAAATCAACAACATATTTGTCACCACCTTCCGTAATCTCATATCCTTCCTCTCCATTCCATATTAAATGGCAATACCTACTAGCACTTGTATTCTCATGTAACTTATGCAGAATCCTTGGACCATAATTTCTAGTCCACCTAGCACATCCATCCCTCTGAGTGTGCATTCTATTCATAACCATGATTCTAATATCCTCCAGCATATTCACAATGGCCTTGCACCTAGCTTCCACACACCTGCCATTAAAAGCTTCACAGAGATTATTATCAACGACATCACATTTAATGTTGGTGTCAAAAAAGGCTTTGCACCAATGTTTTGGCTCAATACGGAATAAATCATCATGACCTTCCTGAGTCATTTCCTTCAACCTCTGTCTATGTACCTCGAAATCTGACATATTATTACTCTTGACACATCTCCAAAATTGTCTCATCAACTGTTTTCCTTTGTATTTTTTACCCCAGTTGGAATATATGTGCCTTGCACACATCCTATGCTCTGCATTTGGCAAAAGTTCAGCTACAGATTGGACGAGACCCTGACAATTACCCAAAAAAAGAAAATATATATGAAAACAGAAAGAAAAGCATTGTAATATCACAATCAATTACAAATGAAAACAGAAAGAAAAGCATACCTTTTGTTGGTCACTTATCAAAGCCCATCCGTCACCATTACACATATCGAGGTCTGACTTCAACAATTCGATAAACCAAGTCCATGTGTCCTTATTCTCGATTCTTACCACTGCCCATGCCACTGGATACATTTGATTGTTGCCATCCCTTCCTACGGCACATAACAACTCGCCCTTGATCAAACCCTTCAAAAAACATCCATCTAATCCAATGATCTTCCTACATCCAGCCAAAAAACCTTTCTTGCAAGCATCAAAGCAAATGTAAGCCCTATCAAATAATGGTAGAGAATTTGGCAATGGCCTTTCAACGTTCAATTTAAAATTGCTTGAAGGGCTTGCAGTGTAAAGCTCTCCCAAGTAGTCGTACATCCGTGCATATTCCTTCTTGTAATTGCCTTGTAGTTCCTTCAATACTTTCAGCTTTGTTCTCCTACACCGACCGAAAGTGACATTTACTCCCAGTTGTTCTCGACTAATTTCTTTAACTCCGGTGCTTTGATTTTGGGCATTGCAGAAATGAGAATCATGAAATGCTTAGCTAAATAATTACTAGACACTCTCTTATTCTCGAAAGTGATACTGCATATATGCTGATTTATGTACTTTCTCAAATGAAATGACCCAGTTTTGCTATCAATAGCACCATAGATCATCCACTTACAATTTTCCTGGGCACACCTGGCTTTTACAAAGCTTTTTGTGTTCTTAGTGTATTTGATTACTCTTTGCTCAGCCACGTACTTCAAAATTGCATTTTTGAACTCAGTTGCATCCTCAAATGTCATGCCAACAATAAATGATCATATGATGGGAACCTACTTCTCCTCCTTGAGATACCATCAACCTCTTCCTCACCCTCATCATTTAAAATTGATTGAAGACTGTCTTCCTCATCTGAATCAGCATACTGTGTTTCGTACCTAGAATCATCTAACGATCAAGCCTCATCCACAATCGGTGGTTGGAAGTACCAGGTGCCTCACTATAATCGTCAATTTTGAGCCTATGTCTTGCTGAAAATTCGTTTATTTTTTTCCTTGCATCAACCAGTTCAAAATCATCATCGTCACTCGACTGTTCCACATCCACCAAATTATGTGCATCATCATCCTCTTCCTCATCTAGATCCCTATTGGCATCATCATCATCAATATTCCCAATCACATTAGACATACCTCCAGTTTCCATCTCAACACCCCCCATCTCAGCTCCTTTCTTTTTTTCATCAACATGCTCAACATATAGCTTAATATTTTCAGAGCACAGATGATGATAAAATAGATCCATCACATCAGAGTTATCCCATAAATACCTAAGAGTTATGCCGTCTACAAGAGTCCTACTTCCAGGAACTCTGTAAAAGAGTTTCTCTATTTTGCACACACCCGAAGCCTCAATAGATTCAATTATACTAGATAGTGAACTCTTACTTAAACTTATTTCAGCAACATCAGCTCTTCCACCTATGTATTCCAACGGTGGGCCAACTTTAAATTTACCTCCATAGCGAATAGTGACATAAACTTTATTCTCGGCCATTGGACCTACAAGGGAACAGAAACAAAGAGCAGAGCACTTTCAATCATCAAATTATTGAAGCAATGTTCAAGTTAAAAGACTAACAATCAATACAGAAACAGCAAATTAACATAATGTGCTTTAAAACCACAATGCAACTACATGATCAATAGTGACAGCGAGGGACCTATTGTCGCCTTTCGGTAGGCGATGTTCTAATTTGTAGCAATGTTCTAATTTATCGCAACAATTGGAAAATGCAAAACAACCATAATGCAGAGAGTAAAACACCCTTGCAAAACAAAAACAAAAATCGTAATATTACCATGACATACCCAAATGCTGTAATGTAGAGAGCGATACCTGCGTGAGGAGTCGCCATCGCCGTCCCTGATGCCGCTCGCTCCGCCGCTGAGACGCCGAGATGCCCGCAAGACACGTCTTTGCACGAACTCGCAATCGTCAAAGAAGATAACATAAAGTCGATGTGTGTCAAACTCGAGCTCTCTGAACTCCAAATAATGAAGAAATGAGGACGCCAACTGACGTCGTTTTGCATAATGCAAAGATTAAAGCACCTTTGCAAAACAAAAGAAATCATAGCATTACCATGAGATACCCAAAATGCTATAATGCAGAGAGCGATACCTGCGTGAGGAGGAGTCGCCATCGCCGTCGCTGACCCTGTCGTCGTCCCCGACGCCAATCGCTTCGCTGCTGAGATGTCGAGACTCCCACAAGAGAGGTCTTCGCACGAACTCGCAGTCGTCAAAGGAAAGAACACGAACTCACGACGAGCGTCGAACTCGAGGTCGATAAGGACCCAAATCGCAAGAGAACTGCAGTTCGGACAAATTCGATTTGGGGCTTAGGGTTCGGACGAATTCAATTTGGGACTTAGGGTTCGGACGAATTCGATTTGGGGCTTAGGGTTCGCTCGGAATAGCGAAAGCAGACGTAGAGATGGAGGGGGTAGAGGGAAGACGACGGTGAAGAAGACGTACAGACGGAGGGGAGGTAACACGATGGTGAAAAAGAAAGGAGAACACGATGTCGTTTTGAGTGCGTGGCATTTTTTTTAATCTGTTCGCAACGGAGGAGAGAGAAACGATTAAAAAAAGCCACACGGGGGCCACGTCAGCTTGTTCTGTTAAGAAATTAGACGGCGTCGATTTTAGGACTCGTTTGAAACATTTTGACAAGTTTTAGGACTTATATGCACTTTTTGCAAGTTTTAGGACTCAAATGCACTTTCGTGACAAGTTTTAGGACTCTTGGTGCACTTATCCCTATTGTTTTTGATGATTTTAATACATCTTTTTAAGACCCTAAATATGGTTACGTGTACACATCAAGTCTACTGGGAGAGTACACGATACTTGTTAATGTACTTATAAGGAGATTGCTTTTCGAACAATAGAACGTCACTATCTCGGTCATTTGAGACGTGGAAAGTAACATTTTTTCAGAAAAATAATGGTTCCGGAGTAGAGGAGATAATTCTATGTAGAGACAATCTTGATTGTTCTCTTGGGAATCCCAAAATATCCCTTTTCTTTGAATGATTTTGAGATGACTCATTATGTCTTTACGAACCGTCGTTGCCTGGTCTTCCCACGGGGTTCATGCAGTTACCAAGCATCGGGCTTGGAGGTTCTAGTGCGCAATCTAGGCCACACTTGCATGAACCGGATGCACAAAATCCCAATGAGCTTCTGTTAGTTAAATGACGTTGCCTTATTTGGTGTCCATCTAAATCAACGTTGTAGATTTACCGGACTCATCTTCATTGCGCAATCTAAGCCACACTTGCATGAACCGGATGCACAGAATCCCAATGAGTTTCTGCTGTTAGATGACGTCGTCTCATGTGGAGTCCATGTGAATCAAACGTTGGAGATCCACCGGACTCATCTTCATGCAAAGCATGTTGTGAATGTTTGGATGCAGGGTAGGCCAACCGAAAGAAAAAGGTCTCCTCAGAGGTTGATAAAAAGGTGGTTTCCTACGTTTCACTTTTGTCGTGAAACACATTAGTTTGGTCTCATTAGAGGTGCACAATAGATGATACAAAAAAATTACTGCCCAAAAGAGGACTCAATGATCAAAATAGTTTGTTTATGATTTTCCTCGTCTAATACTATTATTACTATTATTACTATTATTACTACTATTATTACTACTATTATTACTACTATTATTATTACTATTATTACTATTATTATTATTATTACTACTATTACTATTATTATTATTATTATTATTATTATTATTATTATTATTATTATTATTATTATTATTATTATTATTATATGCAATCGGGTCCTTTAATTTGTTCTATTGACACAATTAGCCCTTCCGCCCTCCGTTACTGTACTTAATTTCACCTATTTGTCCATGTGAATATATAATGGGTTGGGGTGAGCGGCTCGGACTCATACTTGAATGCCACTCCGTGAACGAGGACAGAAGCACAAAGGTCCCAAAAAGGAGAGAGAGAGAGAGAGAGAGAGAGAGAGAGTTTCCGAGAGTTTTTTGGAAATGAAGGTAGTGCATCGGCTTTTACTGGTGGCTGTGGCCTGGTGGTTGCGACAAGGTGGCGCTCCCACCGTGGCCGGAGACTGTGCACATGCGTGCGGGGGCGTGTCCGTACGTTATCCGTTCGGGCTCAAACCCGAATGTGCGAGTTCCAAAGAGTTTTCGCTCGATTGTAGTACCTCAGGGAGCCGTGAGCAACTACTGTTGGGGAATATTCCGATACGCAAGATCTCAGTCGAGGACTCGACCATGCTCGTCAACCTCCCCGAATTATACGACTGCTACGACAAGGATGGCCACTCAACAAAAACAAACGGTGATCTGTTCATCAATCTAACTTCACATCCACAGTACAGATTGTCCGACACCCAGAACAACCTCACAGTCCTCGGCTGCGACACCTACGCGCTCATATCCGACCAAGATGGGATGTTCCGGAGCGGCTGCATCTCCTACTGCAGCGACCCCAAACCCGTCGACTTTACCAAGGAGACCACTTGCCCCGGTCGAGGTTGCTGTCAAGCATCCCTTCCGAAGGGGCTCACGACTCTCCGCATTAAAATCTCCTCCATCGACGGATATAAGTTGGTCTCGCAATTCAACCCCTGTGGAGTGGCCTTCGTGGTGGAAAGAAGGGCATTCAATATCTCCGACAGGACACTCCCGAGCCTCAGTGATTTGGGCAAGAGGGCGAACCTTGTTCTGGACTGGATGATCGGATGGGACGTGACTTGCGGACAGGCCACGTTGAACCAGTCAAGCTATGCCTGTGGTAACAACACAGAATGTAAGGATTTCGGAAATGGACCGGGTTATCGTTGCTTTTGCAAGGCTGGATACCAGGGGAATCCCTATGATCGCTTCGAGGGGTGTCAAGGTAATTTACATATAAGACTCATGTATTATCGCCTTCGAATGAACCGTGTGGATACCTAATTAATTAATCACCGTGCAAGAGCTAAATAGGGGATTACGCTATCTGTGCATTGTTTCCATCTAGTTTACCCATTAGATGAGGCGCCGTTTGATTTGTGCCACACTTTCTCTCTCCTCAACCTCTACCTCCACTCTCTGGTTTGCACCTCACGACATTGCCGCAGCCACATCATTCGCCCACCACCTTAGGCAAGCCTAGTTTCGACCCTCAAGAGCGTTGGATCCCCACAGCCGTCTCTCTCTCTCTCTCTCTCTCTCTCTCTCTCCACGAGTCTGTCTTGTACCTCATCTCAGCATTGACAAGTCCCCCCGAACGTCTCCTCCGCAATGAAGGAGATGAGATTTGCTTGCTAATCTCTTCCATGAACGGACGAGACCATATCTATAGGTCTCCTACGAAGAAGACAAAACTGCAGCAACATTTCATAAAGAGCGACGTGGCAATGGTGCATGCGTGGCGGTCATCGTGGGGAAGTGGGAGAAAATATTAGGTGTACAAGCAATATCACCCCAGATTTGGAATAGTCCATTGAATGAATGACACGTGTCATCCGTAGGGTCCACCGTCAAAAATTTTATGAGAGTCTCTATCTCTCTCCTTTCTCGTCGGTGCTCTTTGCTATCTCCTTCCCCAAAGATGCTCTGCTCTCTCACTCTCCCTACCGACTCATGATTTGCTCTCTCTCGCCGCTGCCCCCGCCACTGCCTCATCCGCTGGTAAGTAAGTGTAGGTAATCTTGCTGGGACCAAAATCTATATCTAGCAAGCATGTGAAATGTGAGATTCACATGATCAAAAATTATAACAAGCCCGATCAACTAAATTTAGACTTGGGCATGTGTTTCTCCTAAGTTTCCAACTTTTTGCCTAATAGAATAAGTCAAGGCCGTTGCCACCACTCTACAGACATCGACATCAACATCATTTCTAGTGACTCTATTTTCATGTTTGGACAACAATCTTCCCTTTTCCTTAAAATCTCTTTTCCACTGCCCTCTTCATTATATATTCACTAATCCCGGTCCACGTACTAAAATACATCTAGATAAAAGATCCCACAGTATTTAGTGATAGGTATACATATTAGCACACCCACCTCACTCATGCTTGTAAAGATCAATCTAATGCTTCCTAGGTAAATAACATGGAAACAGTAACACTTCGCCTCGCTCTTGCAACGTCGGGTTCATGCATCACTTCAAAAGCTCAATTTCTGCAAGTTTTGTATGTAGGATCCTTTCCGAGCTATTGTGACCTCAATGGGTCTCATAAATAGAGTTCGAGGCAGCGATGATCTCCGTCGATGGCAAAGAATGACGCCAATGTTTTAGCTCGGATTCGATTGGGAGAGAGACAGAGAGTGGGGAAGGGAGATATCTTAAAAGAGAGTGGACATGTATCACAATACTTTGACAAAAACCTGAATAAGATAGCATCGCCCGTCTAACAATCCATGCACAACTTGTTCAATCTGTTTTTACCATTAACTGAAATAAAAGGTTCATTGTCTTCTGCATAATGTAGACATCAATGAGTGCGAGGACCCGAAGAAATACCCATGTCGTGGAAAGTGCGAGAATCTGCCTGGAAACTATACATGTATGGACGGCAACAGCGATCGTCCCATCATAGTTGTTGTAGGTAAGTCCATATATGTCTCAACTGATGATTCATATTCTATCAATCCATTCTTGATTTTGCAGTAGGTTTGACGTATGTGTTTTAAAGATTACTAATAGCCGGTGTAATCCCAATAACACGAGCAGCGAGCCACAGGCCGCCAGGTCCCTATTCAGTTTTAGGCTAAAGCTATTTACATCTTTTCTTTATTTTATTTTTTTAACTTTTCTCCTCGCCATTCTTTTCCTTTTTTTTTAAGCTAACACTTTGAAACTACATTTGTGGGAGGATACGCAGCAGATCTAAATGAGAATTGCTCCAATAACCAAACCTACAAATCTTGGGCCAAAAAGAAAGCTAGACCTACAGATTTCACGAGGAAAAAAACCCTAAAATAGCAAAAGTGAGAACAAATTTGGACTAGAAAAAGAAAAAAGAAAAATGGAACACAAAGTTCCGATAAAATAGAACGTGATTGTTGAAGAAGGCAATGCTGTTGAGCTTCGTTAAATCTGAAGCGTGAAAATATTGGCCAAAAAAGTAGCTCTCTTGAGTCTGATCGATGATTTATTTCGAAACTTTCTCGGCTTCTCTTGTGAGTTGCTAAAGTGATGATGACTCCTAAGCACTATATGAACACAAAGGCCCAAATGAAACAAAAAATATTGGCTCAGAAGCAGTAAATGTATTAGTTTTTCTCAGGGCATACAAAGTTATTTTCTCATTTATATTACATATTTAAAGCTATTGAAATTATTTATGTATGTGTGTGAAAAAATTGGGGAATCCGCCCCACGTACACTTTGAAGAAGAATATATACATATTTTATATACGTGTATATTTATTTATTTCTTTAATTTTATGACAATAATTTCTTTTAAAAATATGGAATAATAATAATAAAACCCTAAAAACAATATCTTCTCCTTATCGATCTTGCTTTCATAGAAGAAGCAAGCCTGGTAAGTTCTTTAGGTAAGTAATGTGGCACAATTATATTTTAAATATTTCATCATCACATTGTCTCACATTGGCTAATTTGTTAAGATTGGAATTTTTTTTCCCTATATAAAAGCAATCCACGAGGCCACTCCCTTTTTTTTTTTATAAAATTCACCCACGGGGCCATCCTTTTAATTAAAAAATAAGAAAAAAGTCACATGGTCATTTAGAAAGTGGCTTAGATCATTTTTAGAAAAAAAAAAAAAAAAAAAAAATTGCGGCAGTGCCTCGCATGGGACGGCGGCATTTCATTTTAAGGAGTGGAGATGAGGAACCTGATCCTCGTCCCAACCCCTCCCCGTGCCCATCCCTAGTTAAAACTAGTTTTACTATAATAGTCAATCTATAAATTATAAATGTTTGCATTTCCCTTCGTCTCTAATTAGAGGAAGTGTCTTTCAATCATGCTTTTGACTGGTGAGTAACATATTATACAAATTATCCACGTGTCAACTTAACTAAATATAAATTTAGGTGGTGATATGTATGTTCGTAGTCCATCAGTTAGAGTTTCCACTTATAAAATGGACAAAAAAAGAAACATTTAAGCATGATAATTATAAGGTGCATAGTTGGTTAAACAATGCCTCCAAGTTTTGATACCATTTGTAGATAGAAAGATCTAAAACAATGGGAGGTGAATGCCAATGCCTTCTCATTCTCTTTTATTACAAACCTTCTTCATTATAATCAAAGAAAGACGTTTGTAGGAGTTATAGATGGCACTAGTAATATGTATTTAGTGGAGTTCAGTCGATTACTTATTCACTTTATAATGACACATGTCAAATTTTAAATAAGGACTTTTTATAAGGATTGTTACACAGCAAGTAAAATGTGTAACCCATTTGTCACCGAAACAATTTCTATCGGCATTAAATTGGGTAGTTATATATTGAAAGATTGACTAAGCATCCAAATCAACGGCGGTGGTTGCGGATTGCATATAAAAAAAGATTAAATAGGTTGTGCATTTGAATTAATCTTTTATAATGAAGTATGTGGAGCGTATGAGGATTACATGCTTGAATCAGTAATCTAGTAACATATATTCTTTGCAGTGATTCTTGTGCCCGTCATCTGCATATATGTTGGTGCTTCAGTCTCGTTCACATGGAAGTGGAGAATTAGAAAGATAAACTTCAGACGAAATGGAGGAAATGACTTGAAACAACAAGGAGTTCGAATCTTTAAGGAGGCAGAGCTAGCAAAAGCAACTGAGAAATATGATGATAGCAATAAGCTCGGTGAGGGCAGTTTCGGTTCTGTTTATAGAGGGAGAACAAAAGGGGGCACCTTGGTTGCTGTCAAGAAGCCTAAAGATGTGCACAAGTCTCTAATGAAGGGGGATTTCAAACATAAACTTAAATTCGTGATGCAAATAAACCACAGAAATGTGGCAAAGCTCGAAGGCATATGCTTGGAGACAAGAATACCATTACTGGTTTATGAATACATTTCGAATGGAACCCTCTTCCAACACATCCATCAAAATGAGTCAACCATCTTAAAATCGTGGAAAAACCGGGTCAAAATAGCCACCGAAGCTGCTCTTGCACTTAAGTGTATGCATTCTTGCACAAAACCTCCAATCATTCATGGCAACATCAAGTCAACGAACATACTTCTGGATGAAGATTACTCAGCTAAAATATCTGATTTCGAACTTCATTACTTATATCACCGGAGCATAGTCATATCGCGGCCTCCGAAATAGAAGGCCCCTTGGACTACATCGATCCGGAATATTTAACCACTGGTAAGCTAACAATTATGAGTGATGTATACAGCTTTGGAGTTGTCCTCGTGGAATTGCTCACCGGAAAGGAGCCTACAAGTTCTGTTACCAACTCTGGAGAGCCAATGAATATTATCCCTCGTTTCATCTCTTCCGTGAAGAGCGAAACCCTGTCCGATGTCATAAACTTCAATGCCGCTAGTGAAGATGAAATCAAGACAATGGAAAGGGTTGCTGAGATTGCAGTGGAGTGCTTGGACCAAAGCACTGCGAAGAGGCCGGCAATGGGGGCAGTGGCTGAGCGACTCGCTAGTATTTACCCCAGCTCGACAGTTGAAAAAAGGAATGAAGAGAACAAACGCAAATTTGATGTAGCCATTAAGATTCAATCTCCTGACGAGGCGAGCCAACATGCGATGTCAAGCTGTCTTTCTTGTCTGGGATTGGATTCAGCATGTTCCTGCATTTGATCCTTTATTCCTACAGTGACATGTGTAATTGCTCTTAAGGACTTTTAGGGTTGATTGTGTGCTTTGATTATGTGTTATGTTGCCATTTGCTATGGACTTATGTTTGTGCAACCATTTGTGCTAGTTTAAGTGTGAGAATCTAATATAATATAATTAAAGTTGTGCATTGAAGTAGACTTATCTTATGGCCATTTTGACATTATAATAATCTCTCTTTCCCTTTATCTTTTCTTGTTTTCCAATTTTTCCTTCATATAATAATAATAGGTTAGGAAAAAATCTACTCTCCTTTATATAATCTAATCCAAATTCACTCTTTTGGCAAGTAAAAATCTCTATTCACTTTCAGTTTTTGCTTTTCCCTAAGTATATAGCAATTAATCTTAATATAATTTGCATTTCCAAAAAAAGACAATAATTGTTGGCCTAAAAGACAATTACAGGCTAGCAAAATATGTCCCTTCACGCTTTTTTTTTTTTTTTTTCGTTATTTGATTTTAATTTAATATGGTGGAAAGAAATGAAATCTCAATTTACTTTATTTTCTAGTAATTTGTAGTTCACTTAATCTAATTTTAAGTTAGATTTTAAATTTGGAGAGACTAACTGATTCAAAACTCAAAAAGTGCCACATCTTCCAACCATGATATGATTACTTCTATATATGATAAAGGACAATAGTCAAACCTTCGGACTCTGAGATCTACAATTATTTTAGTTATTTCATTAAGGACAAAAAGTTCTTATCCAAACCTATGTGCAAGGATCATAAGATCGAGAAAGAAGAATTGGGGAATTTACTTAATAAAAACTTTAGAGCTCTTATACACTCCTTGAAACACTGTTTTGACAATTTTATCTTTTGTATGTCACGTCTATTTAGCAGATTATAGCCACTGACGATTATTAAAGTTAAATGCAGGGCCCATTTGTGTCCCACTTTTTCACTTTGTTCTTCTTTTTTCTCACCGTTCTCTCTGTTTGCTTGTTTGTCATCCTCTTCTTCCTCTGTTCCTTCTCCACCTATGTTCTCCATTGCGCCCTCGACTCCAAAGGCTCCATCAATCGTGACGTTCGCTTGTTCCGCTGCCCCTTGCTACCTCAACCTTGTCGTCACGAGACCTTTTTTATCGTTATCCACTTCGCCGTGAGGGGGCACAAGATCGATAAGTGGTCACTTAAAACCCAACCCCCCCCCCCCCCTTCCCCCCACTCCAGGTGTGGCTAAATGACTTTGAGGATGAAGATCCAACCAATGGTGATGAACTTGAGGAACTTGAGAGAGAGAGAGAGTGTGTGTCCCGGCAAGGAAAGAGGAGGTTTTACTGGTGTTGAAACCCGATTTTTAGTCGACATATCACAAAAAAAGTAAAAATCGAGATTAGGACTTTTGATTGCAACGGAGTCCGTTTCTTGACTAAGAAGTGTTTGTTTTTCAGTAATTTATTATTCATTTCCAAGAAAAACTTAAGAAGTCAAATGATTGACTTTTTGGTTGACATTTTGATTGACCCTTTTCAGTCAAAAGTTGACTTTTGGCACAAAAAAATGTTAAATAGCTTTAAATAGTTATAATTTCACTTTAATTAAGTCAATTTCCAAAAATTTCAAAAATTTGACTCGAAAATCAATCTTTTAGGAAAAATCAACTAAATAGTTGACATTTGATCAATTTTTTTACCAAAAAAATAAAAAAAAAAATCAAAAATCTTCAAAACGTATTTTTTTATTGCCAACTTTACTTTAGTGTAAAAAATTTCACAAAATTCGATTAAGAACCTTATTTTCCGAATTTTTCAGTTTTAGGTTCAAAATCGACCAATAATAAAATTTCTTTCATTTTAGTCATAATTAGGCTTAGTTTCTTTTACGACATTTGATCTATGAACTATTTTTAATCCAATCATTCATTCAATTTCAAGAATTATCGTATTGAAAGGCGAATTATCATTTTAAGCCCTAATTAGGGAGTCCAAATCAATTCTTCATGAGTTGCATATGGACAATTGTTTTCTACTCATTTTCTTAAGGTAAGTCTAAATCCGGGGTCTGTTTTGGAAGATTCACTCGAGAACTTCCTAATTTGAGGAATTTTGCTCTCTTGGATATAGGAAAACTGAGCAATTGAGCTTCAATTGTAGAAATTCAAGTTGACCATTCAAGATTAGGGTTTAATTTCATGAATCAAAGTCCAATTGCCATATAAGACCTCGATTCATTTTTTGACCTAAGTCTCGTGACTTAAATTCAAGGCCAATTTGGATGCAATAGGCTAACTTAAGCATGGGTGAGTAGTCGAATAGGTTTATTGTAATGTTAATTGAATTCAATTTCAATTAATTTGAGAATTTGAACGAAGAATCACAAAATTGCCCGTTTTTAGCCCATAATGCTCAATTACGTATACCGATGGTCTAGGTCTGCTATTTTTCACAATTATCATTAAATTAAGTCGATAGAAAACCCATGGATTGTATTTACGAGGTTTAATTAGCTTAATTTAGTCAAAATCGAACAATTTCTTCTCAAATTGGACAAGTTTTCTCTTCAATTTGGTCATCGAGGGACCAAATCGCATAAATTTTGAACCTCCAAGGACTGTCCAACCATAAACCAATCAGAATTGGCTGCCGGCAAGGCAGGCTGATTCAGCCCCTTGTTAGCCAGTTCTGAGTCACTGATGACCGGTTCCGAGGTCCTTGCTGTGTGTATTTTACCTCAATGCCCTTGCAATTTTCGGATTATGTAGATTAACCCCTGAATTTCCCGAATTTACAATGTAGTCCTTAATTAGGCGATAATCGCGATTCTCGTTTTAAACTTCAATTTTTGTGAATCAAACTCATCCGATCGATCATAGGACGCATCTTAAGTGGGATTAACCCTTAATCAATTTGATTTGGCCATTAAATCAAGATTTTGATTGTCGAATTGAATCGACGGTAAAGATTCACCGATTAGGTCCTAATATAAAAGGGATTTTCCTCCAAAATACAAGGAGAGGCTCATTTGCTAATCTTTACGAAAAATTATAGAAAAAATTCTCTCTCCCATTTTCTCCCACCATTCTCTCTCTCTTTCTCTCCCCATCTCTCCTCGTGTGCGCCAATTGCCTCTCACCGGCACGCTATTTGCTACCAGCTAGCGCCCTCGTCGGCGGCCACTCGCCCTCACCAACGATCTCCTCTCCCTTCTAGTCCTTGTCAAAGCAGTAGCAAGAGTCATCACTGCAGGTATTTTCCCGTCCGGCGTCTTCTTCATGGTGAAGTCAAAGACCAGTGTCTACGTCGGCCTTGTTCTTGGCCGGTTCATCCAGTCGATTCGGCTTCTGTCTGGAGGTCTTTAGAGCCTCGACCACTGCCGATCATCCCATAGAAGGATCCTCGACCCTCTAGTGGTCGAGGTTTGAAGGATTGGCACCAGATCGCTTCCGGCAGGCTTTTCTCCTTGCTGACATTCGAGGGCGGTCCATCTCAGACTGATTCAGCTTGGTGATCAAACCGGTGGTCCATCTAGTCCCCAGCTGATTCTTAGGTAATCCGATCAGCATCTTCAAGGTTCAAGGTTCACTCCGGCAACATTGATTTCATCCGATCATGCTTAGTTTCAAAGAAAAACGCAAAGATAAACATCCTAAATCTCGAATCTGATGAGGCGGGATCAGTGTATATTATCAGGGCTAGGATTCAAGTTTAGATTTATATAAGATGCCTAAATCTGAGATTGATGATGTGATGGATTGATCTGCTGTGGTTTGATGTTCATTAATCATGAGTTTGTAGTTGATTGAACTTGATCTTCATTCATCTGCAATTTCGTAGCTTTGTGATAGGCTTACTGTTTGGGCTGAAACAAGGTATTAGATAGCTTTTCTGACTTCGATTCCTTCTAGACATGGAAAATAGAATTCCCGAGCTTCAATTTGACAGGCTGCACATCCCAAACAGACGTCATTTGGTCGTCAAAAAACACCTCGGAAATCGATCGATTCTACAATAGTTTTAGGTTAATTTGTAGTTCTGACTTTGTTACGATTTTCCGTATTGCTATTTTCATACTGATTTTTTTTTCATTTGATTCTGGAAAAGTTTTCTTCACGAGATTTGTTTGAAATTGTCTTGAGCACGTCATATATTTTTTTCTAGAATGTTTGAAGATTTTTTAATTAGGAAAAATAGCTTAAAATCAACCCTAGGTAGATCTACCTTACACTAGATACGAATTGCATTTGTGTGGAATAGAGGTTGTAGATGAGTACATTTGACTTCATGTCCTTCATGAGACTTGTAATGCATTTTTTAAGGATTCTAGAAAGGTAAGATTCAGGCAGACTGATCATTGTTTGGCGTGTTAATTGCATGCTCGAATCTGTCTAGGTTTTGTTGTAATAAATGTATCTCATAGCATGCATTTGTTTTGCTATTTTTGCATAGGATTGTGTGATCCAAACTAAGTCTTAACATCTCCACGAAAAATGTTCTTCATTGTGCATTCTGCATGTAGAATTTTTCATTAGATTTTTGCACGTCACGGGATGATTGAAGTGTGCATTACAAGCTTCATGTTCATAAACAGCATGTCATAATTGAACTTCATTTAGTATGTAAACGTCATACGTTAATCAGGTCAATTGCACTTGAAATTCATTGAACACGTCATTTATAGTTCTAAGTCATTTTGCAATATTGAGTTATCGTGCGATTCTTTCGCATTCTAGCTTAGGGGTAAATGTTTTACCCAAATCATTGTTGCATCTAATCATTTGTCACATGTGAGTTTCATGCCATTCATGCATTTTTTAAATGGCCATTTGAACTATTCAACATGTACCATGTTCTATTTTGTAGATAGCTTATTCGAATGCTTTCACAAACATCAATTTTTAATCCTCAATTTGACCTCGATTGAACTTGGACTCTCCTAGGAATACATATTACTTATCTAGATCTTTCAAATGCCGCTGATTTTGTGCGATTTGCTTATCATTTGATTCCTTTCCATTTTTACCAAGTTAAGTTAGAAATCTGACTTAGATCAAATTCGAAACCCCTGTTTTACCCCTATTAAGTATGGTTTTTGCTATTTTTGTATGGTTTTTTCATTAGAGATTCTTGCGTAGGACCCTTAACAAAAAATTGTCATTCTTTTGACTACCTTGTGATGAAATTTTACATTTTTTAGACCTTGTTTGCTAGGTCAAATTTCAATTGTAATGTTATGTTATCCTGCCGTTTTTGTGAAATTTCTGATGCAACATTGAACTTCATGAATTTTTATAAATGCCTACAAGACTCGTTTCAGAAAACTTTCTTAATGACGTTTGTTCCCTGTGATGTTATGCACGTTGTATGATTTTCTTGGGACAATTCATCAATGGGTCCCCTTTTAATTTTTCTGATTTTGTTTGTCCTGTTTGTAATGCTTTGTTGCAAATCTTTGATGTGAATTTTTATTATGATTTTTTAGGATGACTTGCATGTAAAATTAGGATTTATCATCTTCATGAGACCCATTCCAAATTCCATAATCTTCATTGTTGAAAATTTTCAATAAATGAAATGATCTTTTGATGACATTTTCTCCAAAACTATTTTGGATTATTGATTTTGCATATCAAAATGGATTTGGTACATGTGATACTTCCGACATTAATGTTTTATAATCTTTTAAACTTTTTATTTGACATTAGAATTATCAACGTTTGGACCGTATTTAAAATACCTACATGTCTAAGAGTGCATGACATGCAAGCCTTAGACTAGCCTTGGCAATTTAATGTGTTCTATAGCTGAGATTCTCTTTTGTCTAAATGTTTTGCTTTCCTTTCTCGACGTTTTAAATACTTCCAAATTTTTTGAAGCATCACATAAACCACAAGTGCATAACATCATTTTATTAATTAGAAATGCCTATCATTGTTATTGGCGCCTGTCAAATGAATAAGTAATCCGTTGTCAGCTCATTCAATTTGATTGATTATTTGAGATATAAGGCTCAAGGGCCTATTGCATGTTTAATTCCTACTAATGCCTGTGGAATTTGGATGTATGTTTAGGTACGATACCTATGAGTAGATCTTGGGATTCACCTAAAACATGTTTTCAAGGACTTATAAGTGTTAGTGGCCATGCAAGAACACAAATTGTCACAAATGGCTGTAAGTCATGAAAATGAATTGGGGTAAGTATCTAGAGGGATCGATGCATGAATTGCAAATGCCAACCCCGAGGCCCTATATGCTGACTTGTGCATTTGATTTCATTTGTCTAATTGTTCTTGATTGCTTCATGTGCTTTTGATTGTTTTGTTGTGAATGATTATTTTTTCCCATTATATGTACCTAGTTTTAGTTCTAAGGTTAGAATTAGATTAGGCCCATGGAGATGGAGATCCCTCAAGACATGAAGATGATGGAAGGTTGATATCCATTCTGACTACATTTTGTACCCATTTTCCCGATATATATTTCAGGTTTTCTTGTATTGTATAAATACCCGACGATGTGCGAGTTCTATTTCTTCCATTCCATTTTTTGTCTTTCATTTGAAGTTTGCATGTTAAATTTTTTGTTTTCCCTACAACTGGCTATTTGAGTGTTTACTTAGTGTTTCACTTTTAAATTTCAATTGGGCGTTTTCTTCTCTCTTTCTTAGGAATAGAATTATATGAAAACAACCATCCATACATGACCACTTACTTTAGACTCATTGACCCGAAAAAGAAAAAAAAAACACATGCATGATCACCTTAGGAAACACGACAAACTATTAGATACCGAAAGGTCACTAATGGAAATATTAACGTAACTCAAGTCCCCATACCTAGATTTCTAGTTGCATAGAAATTGAGGGACAACTCCCGACCCTCGATTGGATTTTCTAGCCGATCCCTAAAAACAAGGCTAATGGCAACACTCATTTTTTAGGTTATTATAAACAACTGGATAATAAAATAAACCCACTCATTATGAGGGGCTTGGGTCTCGACGAGGCTCACCTTAGTTTAGTATACCCGTTGTGGAAAGCTCCTAATGGATGGAGTAATGCCATCTTTAAGGAAAAGAATATTAGTAGGAGGACTACCATGTTAAAGGTACCCCTAAATTCGATATCCACATCCGATCTATTTTTCCAATGTGTGTCACCCATGTGGATATGGATCACGACATCTTCCATTGTCACGCGAGGTATGAGCTAAGGAGAGCTCACGATTGTGTACGAGGAAACTCACAAGGGTTTGTTCCGAAATGCGAGGTGATGACGTTTTTTGGAATGCGAATCGTAAAAGAACTCTCATAGTCAAGTATCCCTAAATCCGACATTTTCTTCTGACTGGGGAGAGTCGAGTCACAACAACCAGCAAGGAAAGAGAGCACATGCCTAGACTACACAGAGAGTACAATATTTTTTAACACGGAATGCAAGGATTTCGGGAATGGACCGGCTTATCGTTGCTTTTGCAAGGCTGGGTACGAGGGATATCCCTACAATCGCATCCATGGGTGTCAAGTTAATGAACATATAAGACTCATGCATTATGGCCCTCGAATTAACTGTGTGGATAATATTAATTAATCACCACGCAAGAGCAAGATAGGGGAATACTGTATTTATGCTTTGATTCCATCTACATTTTCAAAATAGAGTCGCCACTAATCAATTTACGATAGGTAAATAAACACCTGAATAAAGTTTTGTGAGAAATACTTTATTCCTACGAATCAGAGATTATGAATACAAAGATTTGGTTACACTAGACTTCTTTAATATCCTTTCGGTACCGTTCTTTTATGAAAAAAAATGATGTTTGGCAGGCAACTTGGACTCATTTTATTACTCCATAACATGTAAGCTAATCATGTGGGTATGTGGGTACGCAAACCATCAATTTAACACCGATAAAGTAATAAATAAATTGCAAAACTTACTTCGTAGCAATGAAAGCATATGCAATATTAGCTCAGAATCACATCAACAACCTTAAATATGATTTTAATTAATAAGTAATCACTCAATTTTTTTTGGAATTTTCACTTGTTTAATGAAGCCTAAAAACTACGTGCAATGCATGCAATGCAAATGCAATGATGTACAAAATGTCTATAATAACATGACACACGACGTACAATTAAATAAACCTAATCGTGCAAAACTATATGCCATGCATTATTAATTAAATGACATAATCTAATAACAGGCAAATATTAAATGCAACTATCCTAACACATCATGCATTTTAATTTAAATTATCATAAACATGCACCTTACTAAACGACATGCAATATGCAAAGTAGTTCTACGTGGCACACGCATAATTTTTTTTTTTTTTTATGTTTTCTTTTTCCTTTTATTGAAATCAAAAATTTAAATTGCCCAATAATTAAACATGCAATTTAAAGTAAGGAAAATAAAATTTAACATCCTAAATGTTTTTTGGTATTTTTTTTATTATAAAATTTCGGAATAAATAAATTACATAATCTAAGCATGTGATATAGCATAAAACAAGCAATATTCTAGCAAGAATCAAATTCAATTCAAATGCATTTTGTGGGTTTTTTTTTTTTTTTTAAGGAAGGCAATCAAACAATAGACTAAAATTTAATTAAATAATGCAATCCACAATCTTATTTTATATAAGATAATAAGGACACCAAATAACCAATGATCATATTCAAGTGGTTATAGATATTGATGGAAGATTATCCATTCAAATTTGGAAAATGATAAATCAACGATCATATTCAAATAGTTATGGATAGGAAGGAAGATTTTCCATGCCCTAGGCATCGTATCTCGTAACTCGTAATTAGAGATCGGATGGCCATCCAAAAACGTTGTTTAGGAAAATTTGCTTTTTGAGAGGGACATCTTAGGATCTCATGATGTTATATCATTAAATTAAATATCTAACATATTTTAATTGCTAACAGAATATATCAATTAATTGAAGAATATATCGAATCACTCAAGTAAGACAATTAAATATTCAAAATCTACTAGAGATATGCACCCTACCTTATTTGAGAATTTTATTTCCAATTTGAGCCAAGTGCAATCAGACCAGAATCGCAATTAACTCTTGAGGCAGCACGTTAGCAAGCGGCAGCAAGCGTTATGTGCACGACAACAATGGCGACGCAACGGGGACAGCGATCTTGGGTAGCAGGGACGTTGACCTCACAATGGTGGATCGGAGCACCGGCAAGAATGCAACTAAGGACTCGAGCAGCAGCTCGGAAGACCGGCACGTGTATGGCTCGATGGCAGCAGCAAGCGGCGGTGGTGGCTCGTGGTCAATGGACGATCGACTAGGGAGCTCGCGGAGAGGACCCACGGCAAAGGATCTCCGCGGTAGTTGTCGTGGTGGGATCTCGAACGGGTTCTATGAGACCTGAAAACGGCTTGAACCGATAGAGGCTCAAGTCAACTTTTGGCTTTTTCCTCTTGGAGCTTGGACCAAAGAAATAGCGCGCTCCCAAATTCCAGCACTTGAACTTTCTTCAGCCAAAAAACAAATTTCCACCGATTGCTCCAGCTTTGTCTTCTTGCGTCAGTAATTGTTGCCCTTGGCACACACGCTAGTGCTCATTGGGATTTTTACGTCGGCTCGTTTGAAATTGTTGGGAGCGCCTGGAACAAGGACGCTGCCCACTGTTGTATCATCAGTGGAAATTCGCTAGAGCTCGTCTTCTTAGCTGAGTATCGCCTGAAACTCGCTGTTCTGCATTTGACAACTACTGGGACATCACTTGGAAGACTCGTAGGTGTAGGGACAGCAGCGACAGTACAGCGAGGGAGAGGCAGTGCGGGACGGCGTCATGGACAGTGAGGGTGTCGCGTGGCGACAGTCTTGGCCAAGCTTTGGCTGAGAGAACTCTCTTTCCTCTCTACTCCTCACGTGTATCGCTTGATGCTCTAAGATGGTGATTTTGGCCCCCTCCCTTGGTGAAATTCCATCACTTCTTTTTTATAGTCCACTCATCGACTCTTCCCTTTTAACTATTGCATATTTTCATGCCTTTTTTCCTTTAGCAGAGATATTCGGTCCATCTTTGGATGGCTTGACTGAATTTTCAATGGTTAAATATATGTTCTCCGTGGGCGAGCCATTCATGTGCAATCATGTTGCTCCTGCTTATTTTCTTCAAACAAAATATTTCTTTCCTTTTCATTCTCCCACATTTATAAAATCAATAGAATACGTCCATATTATTTCCAAGTTTATTAATGCAATATCCTCTTGATTACGCGTGACCTTCAAATATCTTGTACGAAGCACGACGTGATTCTCATCCATGGGCTTGTCTGAACTCTCTTAAACTCCCGGGCTTAGTCCAATTTCATCAATGTTAGAGCCATCCATTTAAGTTCTCTACCGCTAGTCCAATGTAAATGAAATAACTAAACTATATGATAAATGCTCCAATACTATATGCAATTTAAGTTAATATTTTTGCTAGGGGTTGGATCAATTCCTAATTTTCTATGCAATGAATTACAAAATGGGACATCAAAATTTAGATGTCAATAGGTTTCAGAATCAATGGCCAATTCAATAATCTGAAATGATTTGAGAATCAATCACCAGATTGATGATGTGAAACAGTTTCAGAATCAAATGACCAAATTAATGTTTTGAAACGGTTTCAAATTTGATGGTCGAATTAAATTCTGTAAGGTTACAAAATTAATGCCCAAAATAATGTTCTATAACGGTTATAAAATTAATGACCAAATTAATACCCTGATACGATTTCACAATCAATGTCCAAATTCAAAATCCAAAGCGAGTTCAAACTCAACGGCCGAATTAATGCTTTAGAACGATTTCAGGGTTGATGAGTTGAGTTGATTTAAATAAATGGGATTTGATAATGATAAATAGAGGTGATTAAGAGAAGATCACGCAATGATAGAGATCAGTCAAATTAGTCAATCACGGAAAAAATTGCTAATACAATTGAAGTGGTGAACTCTCAAGTTTCTCTCTACCATTCGACGTTAGATTGGTAGCATATTTGAACTAAAGGTTCGACATTTGTGAAGCAAGAACTAAAGAACATCGAAACCAGAACACTTCAGGCACGCCACGAGAATATAAGATGTTTATGGTATGGATCTAAAGTACGTCAAAACCAACTTGCTTTGGGCACTGTGACATCCTGATTTTCTGATTCTGTTTTCGATTGAATGAATCGGGCTTTTCATCGATGCGCCTATAGTCTTGTTCTCTGAACTGATCACTCACGAGATAACTAATCTATCGGGTGAAGCTGTTAAGGAATCTAAACGCAAAAGACTTGAGAATTCGACCAGAAATCAACTGCTCGACCGTGCTAATCTGCAATGGTCAATACGGCACTGTCAAAATCGATCAGAAATCGGAGATAGGTCGATTCGACTGAGGTATATAATTAAAGTGTGGGTGATTCCACCTAATTTCAAAATTCTCGTCGAACGGCACTAAACTGATTTTTCTGTCATTTCTGTACTATGTGCCTGTATTTGAAATCTCGATATTTTCACAACAACCAAGAGTCGCCAATGAGTCAAAGATGTACAATGTGGCTCGAAAATAATCGACAACGGGTCAAATGCGATAAAAATTCCTAAAAGCTACCCGATAGATTAGGTCACGCTAAAATCGCGTCCGATTGAAATTAACCGCGAAATTGAACCCGATAAAGTTCTGTCATGTCACGATTTATTTTAGAAACGTTGACTCATCCTCCAAAGATTTTTCAACAAACCCGAGTTTTTAGCGAAAATTCAAAGTTGGGTTATTTTGGACCAAGGAATTTAGAGGGCCATTTTTTGTTGCATTTTTGGCAATCAAGTGGGATCAATTAGCAAGGAAAAATGTGGAATTTGATGTGGGCATCCTCCTTGACATTTTGGCCTTCAAATTAAGTCCAATTGGAGAGAAATTAAGTTGGAATTTGAGGGGGAATGTTTAAAATTCGTAGGCCAAAAGAGTGTGCAACATTTCAGCAACTTGGGTGGCTTCTAAGGGAAGTTTTATGAAGGAAAGTGGCTGAGGTTGAGGCAGCAACAAGTGGGGGCCTTCCTCATGATGATTCAAGATATTTATTGAAGACTTTGGAGGCATTTTGGGTCCCTCCTTGCAGCTGTAGTCTTCTTCTTCTCCCTAGCCTTTGCTTTCTCCATCGTTGCTAGTTGAGAGCTTAAGTAAACCAGAGGAAGCAAGATGAAGACCAGCAACCACCGTCGACCCCCTTGCCGCCCGTCCGAACACCGTCCGCCGCCCGCCCGAGCCACCAAAGTCTTTCGACCGCGTCCTTGCATCCTGAGCCATCGTCCGCGCCAGTCCATCGTCCCAAAGCCGCGAGTCACTCCACCTGCTTCGTCCACCGCCGTCCACCGCCGCACAAGCCAGCCCGTCGACCTCCAGGCCCGTCGTCGCCCGTCCAACCGCCTTGCCACCTCAGCCCGCCATCCCAACCCCTCGACTCCCTTGGATTAGCCCAAGGCAGAGGCCGAAGTTTCAACAAGGGATGAGAATTCATGAGCCATTTCAGGCCCCGTCCGGACCTCCCTTGGCGTTGTCGTAGACCCAAGTGTCGCTCGCCATCGCGTTGCCATCGTCGTGAACTCACCGGCCCGCTAATCTGATGAGTTTACTTGCTAAACCTTAATTAGAAGGTTAATTATGCTTAGTAGGTAATTAGATTAGCTTAAGTATGGCTTAGGTGGTTAGTTTAGATTGATTAGTGATTTAGTTACTTAATTAGGCTAATTAGGTGGTTAGATTAGATTAATTAAGGGTTAATTAGATTGTAGCATTTAATTAGATAGGTGCATTATTTTTCTAGGCCCGTTTAGGTGGTTAAATTAGTGTTTTTGACCTAAGTATGCATTTATCTAATTAATTTGTATTTATTTAATTATTTTTGCAATTTATTTAATTATTTAATATTTTCCGGAAATTATACCGGGATAGCCGGTAGCCAAAATTTCGTGCGGATTGCAGTGGTATGCTTAGTTTATGCAATTGATTTTTAATTTGTGCAATTGAGTGGTGATTGTGATTTTTGATTAATTATTTCAAAATTATGAAATTTTGGTATTTAATTAGAAAATACCGAGTGTCGGGTTTTGACATCAATTTTTTTTTTAAATACTATATCAAATAGTGGGATTTTAAAAGAAATGATATCAATTTTTAAGGTTCGATCTGACCATGTACCCAAACACGATTGTTTTACCGGGTGTTTTTAATATGAAGAAAATAGGCTAAGTTCACTATTTTAATTGAGACATTTGAGTGCAATGCACGGTGTCCTTGGTCGGGATTGAATGATCGTGTGATCGCTATGAGAATCCGTCATGAGCTTTTGAGCCAGACGATGCTCCTTCGGGAATGCCCCAAGTCAACGGATGTCGGTCGCAGTGGAGGCTGGACCGATGCTCCCATATGGAATGCCGTCTAGATGTAGACGTTGCCATGCTCGATGGTACGAGACGACGCCCGGCTACGCTGAAAGACTGCTGACTGTTGAGTCGACCACGGCCATTGGGTCGTAATCAATTAGGACGCATGGATGTTTGAAATTGATCCGCCTAATTATGGGATAAAATGATGTGGCACGAAATGAAACATACTATAACGATTTGGCCTTATAATCGGGAGCCCTATAATTATTTGTGATATAAGTTGAGACGTCCCGATTGATGAGTGCTTTTAATGCAATTATATGTGATATGAACTGTAATGACGTACAGGAAGGAACTGAGGCGAGGTGAGTCTTGTGTGATGTGTGGTTAGACTACCTCTAGGTATATTTTCTTCCTCATCAGGGTTTAGGGCATGAACTCGCTGAGACATCGTCTCACCCCGTCGTGGGTTTAACTTTTTCAGGTCCGTAGATGGCGATTCCTCCAATACGTATTGGACAGCCAAGGGGGTATACGGAGCATAGTACCAACGTCCCTATTCCCGAGAGTCTTTGGCTCCATGAGCTCATAGTGACCACCATCTTGGTCAATGAGGGCCGACCTCAGTTGGTACATCATCAATTCAGGGCATGGTTTTTCCATAGGCCTAATGGGGTCCAGGAAGGTCCCTTGCAGGGTTTTGACATCCCTACCGTTGTGGTCAACGCCGCGGCAGGTGAGGGGGTAGCTAATCCCCCTGATGATGTCTTGGAGGACCTAGAATCCCTGGATGTCTCAAAGGTCTCGGTTGAGGAGTCTTGTGCCTAGATCGTTCAGTGACTCTTCTTTTTGGAGTTAGGCTTTTGTTTATAGATTAGTATTGTATATAAACTCAGTTAATTTATAAAAGTGTTCAATGAAAATTGTATCCTGCTTTTCTATCTCATATCCATGTTGTTTGGGGATTGTTTATATGCTTCCGCATGTACAATAAAATGAATGGGTTGGTGACGCGTCTTAGGATGTCGCAAATTTTATTGACTACCGAGGGATGCGTGCACGCTCGAGGTTCGGGGCGTGACAGGCACAGTATAAGGATAATGCGATTAGCCCTCCTTTTCATTTCTATGCATTTTTCACTAAAATGCATGAACAATACTTTAGAAATTCGTACATGGGGATTTTGCTTCCGTTGTGAATTATTATTTATTCATTTTACTCAAAGGTAACAATTTAAGGAGACAAAGGACTTTTGCCATTTTTCCCCTCCTCGGGTACTATTCACTCATCCTCTCTAGCTGGGCGCTCGTGCTATTGTTCCAGCGGTCAGTCTTCGTGCGTTTCCAGGAGTTCCGGCCGGTCGTTGAAGCTGATTTTTGGAGGACAGCTTATGGCTTCCCTCCTTTACCCCTCCACCAAAGCTTTTCTCCTTGTAGGTCCTACTCGTGTGCCTATGTCCCATGGTCGTTAGGGTTTTCAGGGTTTGCTCCATGGAATATGCTAGAAAAAACTCGGCCCCCTCCTCATCTATGATAGAAGGCTAGTCGGCCTTGGGTAAAGCCTATCTTGATGCACTGTATACCTGTGGACAAAGCCGAGGTAAGGCCCCCAACGTTCCTCCCCTTCCCTCATCGGATATGGATGAAGGCCAGACCGGTTCTTTCCAGGCCCCTCGAGCTGCAGATGCTCAAGAGGTCGCAGCCGTGTTAGGCTCCCCACCAACCGTCCTCAGGCTCAAGGCCAACAACTTAAGGGCTCTAGACCCCCCCCCCAAATCGCTCATGGGCGAACGTAGCCAAATCGGCGCTAAAATGGTACAATTTTACCTTCGTCCCTCCTTCTATGGTTGATAACAAAGCTGTGGTTAACCTATCGGAGGAGATTCTGGAAGCAACAGACCCCAAGTGGCATGAATGCCTGGTTGGGTATTATGTGGGGAAGAACCTCCCCTTCAGGCTGACCGAAACTGCCTTGAAACAGATCTAGGGTGCTAAGCTTGCTGATGTTATGGCTAATGATGACGGCTTTTACTTCTTTCATGTTCTCGACATGGAATCTCGAAGGATAATTATGGATGATGGGCCATTGACAGTGGCCAAGGTCCCTTTAATTATGCAACAATGGCATCCAATGCTAGAACTGAAAAAGGATCACCAAGCTTATGTCCCGGTTTGGGTCAGGCTAAAGAATTTTCCTTATGCTTACTGGTCAGCGCCGAGGATCAGTTCAGTGGTGAGTGCCATCGGGAAATCACTATACGTCGACTTCAGAATGGAACAAATGAAAATGATCTCTTTTGCAAGAGTTTGCATGGAGATATAAGCTAACCTACCTCGTTGTGATGTTATAAATGTCATACTTAATGGAGAAACCCACTCGATGAGGGTTGAGTATGAATGGAGGCCGATCCCGTGCCCAAGCTGTGGCACCTTTGGCCATAAATGCCAGACTCAATCAAGTCCCGCCGGTTCTTTAGAGGCTACTTAGCCAAAGCCAATTGGTGATATGCCCCCCAGCAAAAGCCCAGCTCCTACCCCTCTCTAGGTTTGACCCCTGTTGTAGGTACCTCTGAGGAAGGCTGGAAACTAGCCAAGTCCAAGAAGAACAAGCTTGCCTTTAAACCAACGGAAGCAAGTTCCATTGCCCCGTTGAGGATAGATGAAGTTGGCCCTTGTTAAACGCTTCCCTCTATTGCAAAAACGGAATAAAAGAGGCAAGTAATGCCTAAACAAGGAGTTGACTTGGTTCCCTCCTCGTCCACCAGTGCTGTTCGAAGTTTGAATTCTCCCACCCCGATTCTTTCGTCTAGCTCTGATGAAGCATCTGGTGATGATGCCAATATCGTGAGCAGTTCTTACGAGGAGGATTGTATCCTAAATGGCTCTTCAACTCCTAAGGTGTCAATGCCAAAGGATTCTAATCCCACTGCTCCAAAGCTAACCTCTCAACAGATTAGGCCCTCTCAGGATCCTGTCCCTAATCCTCCTTTATCTGCTCCTAAATCCTCTGCTCAGGCTAAACCGGTGGCCAGCCGCCGGTGGGTGAGCAAGTGGCGGTGATGTCCCTCTCATTCCTTCTTTTATATATATATACATAAATATGAATATAGGTATTTGGAATATAAAGGGGTTGTTGGTGGACACGTTGAAGCAGGTTGAAGTTCGAAACCTTGTCTTCTCGAATAGTCTATCTTATGTAGGGTTGCTGGAGACCAAAGTTCCAGCTTCTCGTTTCCCGTCCGTTTCAGAAGGATTGTTGATAGGGTGGAACTAGGTGTCAAATTACGATTACTCCCCTAGGGGGAGAGTTTGGATGGGTTGGAACCCGTCTCTTGTGAATCTTGATATTATTTTGACCAATGCTCAAGTGATCAATGGCATGCTTAAGTGTCTTAGAACGGGCTCGGAATTCTACCTTTCGAATATATGTGGAGCATACGTTCATTTCTCGTAGACAATTTTGGGAGGACATTATTCTTGCTAGTGCTTGTCAGTAGGACTCTCCATGGTTAGTGGTCGAGGAATTCAATGCTATCCAGGACCTATCTGACCGGGTAGGTAGCTCGAACACTTGGATCCCTTCTTTTGACGAGTTCCGACAATGCTTAGTCCAGGCGAAATTAGAGGATCTAAGATATATAGGCTATCGCTTTACATGGGTGTCTTCCTCTAGTGTTAATCGGAAGTTGAGAAAGATTGATAGGGTACTAGTCAATCCGAAATGGTGCCAGGTTTTTTCCTACTCGGAATCATCCTTCCTTGCTCCGGGCATCTCCGATCATACCCCTATGGTCGTCAGAGTCTTGTCCCCCATAAATCAAATAAAGCCCTTCAAGTTTTTCAATTTTTGGATGAAGCATCCAGACTTTCATTCAGCTCTTGGCTAGGCATGGGAGAACCTTGGAGAGGGATCACCCATGTACAAGTTGGTTTGTAAATTAAAAGCGCTCAAGGGCCGCCTCAAGCAAATCAATAGATACTCCTTTTATGATATATCAGCTAGAACGTTTATTGCAATAAATGCGTTAAGGGCCACCTAAGATGCCCTTTAGCAGGATCTGAGCAACCTTTGGCTGGCGGAGCGTGAGAGGAACCAGCTTAGGACCTTCTCGGATCTTAAGATTCAAGAGGAATCGTTTTATAGGCAAAAATCCAGGATCCGGTGGCTCAAAGAATGAGACCAAAACATCAAATTCTTCCACCACTCTATCAATAGAAGACAATTGAGGAATAGAATTCTTATTGTTCAAGATCAGGGGTCGGTGCAGCGGCTCTTTGTCTCTCACTTCCAGGACCTTTTGGCGCCACTGGCTCTGCCCTCCCAACCTGATGTTCAAGAGATCTAGGCGGTTATTCAACGTACTCTAAGTGAGGAACAGGTACGCTCTCTTTCCCGTCCGATATCTAATCAAGAGATCTGTGACTCCCTCTTCTCCCTTTCTATCGGCAAGAAACCTAGTTCTAATGGCTTCAATATAGAATTTTTCAAGCACAATTGGGAGGTTGTAGGGCCGTCGGTCTTAGCTGCGGTGAAGGATTTCTTTATCTCTGAGAGGTTACTACGTGAGATAAATAATACCATTATTGTCTTAGTTCCAAAAATCCCCAATGCATCTACAGTTTCAAACTATAGACCCATTGCTTGTTGCAATACAATTTATAAATGCATTACCAATATCCTTGCTAACCGACTGGCCGGCGTTCTTCAAACCATTATTAGCCCTCCTCAAAATGCCTTTGTCAAAGGTCGGCGAATCAGTGACAACATTTTGCTTGCCCAAAGCTCTTTAGTGGGTTTCACCATGACACATACTGTGACATCCTAATTTTCCTATTTCTGTTTTTTTTTTTAATAAATTGAGACGGACATTTCATCTTCACGCATATAGTTCTTTTCCTTGGGTTGGCCACTCATGTGAAAACTAGTCTATCAGGTGAAGCCGGTAAGAAATTCTAATGCATCAGACTCAAGAATTTGACCAGGAAACGACCTTTCGACCGAGCTAATCTGTAAGGGTCATTACGACACAGTTAAAAATCGATTAGAGACCGGAGATAGGTCAACTCGACAGAGGCATGTGATCAAGTGTGGGTGATTCCACCAGATCACACTATTCTTGTCGATCGGCACTGGACCGGCTTTTCTGTCGATTGGGTCCCCTGTGTCCGTAGTTAAACCTTGAGATTACCACGACAACCGAGAGTCGTCAATGTGTCAAAGATGTACATTATGGCTTGAAAATAATCAACCACAGGTCAAATGCATGAAAATTTCTAAAAGATACCCGGTAGGTTAGGACGCGCTAATATCGTGCCAGAGTGAAATTAACCGTGAAATTGAAAGCGAATTCAAAAAGTGGAAGTCTTGTTATGTCACAAATCTTATTAGGAACATTGGATTAATTTATGGACTTTAATTGGGCTCAATTGGAAGAGAATTGATTGGAATTGAAGAATTTAATGTACAAGATTTTATGCCCCGGCGGAAAAAGAAATTGCAACCATTGGAAGATGTTGTGGAGGATTGGGATAGTGGAGTGATGTCATGGTGTGGGGCAAGAGTGGCTAGGATGTTGACAAGTGGAGGGTGGAGATTGAATCTCAAAAAGGGACCTATCAACATCATCTTCAAGCTTGGGAAGAGAGAGAGAGGAGAGAGAGAGGGAGATCCGGTTGAACCAGACCAAGCCCGTCCGATCGCCGGCCGCCCTCTGTCCGCCCGCTCGCACGCCGTCGTCGCCGTCGCAGCCACCGCGCGCCGCTTGCTGGCCAGCTCGCCTCTCCGCTCCGCCTCAGCCCGCGTCTCCAGCCTTCGTCCGCCGCCCAGCAGCCGTCGTCCTGAGCTGCTGCCGTCGCCAGGGTCGCCGGAGACCCGCCGAAGCCGCCGCCTTGCCCGCACGAGCTGCCGCTGCTCTTCATCGCCAGTTTCGCGCACAACCGGCCGCCGAAGCTCCTCCGATCAGCCTTGGACAGCAGCCGTGAGCCAGCCCTAGATCTAGAACTTCAAGGCCCGCTTTGGGTGTCTTCCCGGCCTCCTTTGGTGTCGCCCCGAGGAGATTTGTCGACGGCCTCGCCGTCCTCTTCGCCGGGGACTCGTCGGAAAGCGATTCCGGTGAGTTTAACTCAGTAAATCTTGATTAGAGGGTTAATGATGCCCTAAGTGTGCTTAGTCTAAGTTAAGTAAGCTTAGGTGGTTAGATTAGTTTATTTAGTTGAGGATTAGATTAAGGTGTTTAATTAAGTTAAAGTGTGTTTAGTTTAAAGCTAAGTAGGTTTATTTTAATATAAGCCTTGATGTGACATAATAGGTTTTATTTTTGATTTACTTAAATGTTTCGAAATTCTGGAATTTTTAATAATATATTATATTTCAAAATTATTAAAATATTATTATTTATAAAAAAATTCGAAAAATTATTTCTGACCTTTTTTTTCTTAGAATTTCGTGCCGATCGCTACTGTGCATTTAGAATTTGAATTTGATGAATGGATGTGGCAAATTGAGTGTTGATTGTGATAAATAGAGATTTTATTCATAAAAACCCAAGTGTTGGGTTTAGATGCAAAAATTGGATTTTAAGTATTATATTAAATAGTGGGGTTTGAAAAAGTGAGATATTGGTTTTCTGGATCGAAATTAACGTGTCCCCACACACGTGGTTAATTTTTGGAATTTTTTTAATATGAAGAAAAATGATCGAGATTACTATTTTTAATTGGGAGCATTGAATGAAATGCAAAGTGTCCTGGAGCCAATTGTGAAATTGTGTGTGATAATTAAGAGAAAATTGTCCTGGGCTATTGAGCCGGACTTGCCCCTATATGGGATGCCCTTTCAATGGTTGCGGGTCGCAGTAGATTCTGGACATATGCTCCTTCGGGAACGCCGTCGACGTAGTGATGAAGCCGTGCTCCAAGGGGAGAGGCGATGCCTGGCATTAATGTCAGTAAATAGCTGAACTGCGAGTAGGCTATGCCCTTGTGTGGCAGTGAATAATAATTGGAATGTGTGCTAAGTGCGATTGTGGTTTATATGAAAGAGATGACGTTCCAATTGTTTAAATTCTTATTACTACCTGAGATTGTGTGATACAAATTGTGCTAACCTGCAGGAAAGGAATTAAGACGAGGTAAGTCTTCTGTGTGATGTGGCTAGGCCACTCGAGGTGTATTTTCTTTCTAATAGGGGTTTAGGGGGTTGAACTTGCTGAGACAATGTCTCACCCCGTTGTGAGCCAAAATTTCAGGACCGTAGATGGCAGAACCCCTGGAGCGTTATGGTCTTCCTGTGCGTAGTACGAAGCAGAAGTTCAGTTGTCCCGACCCCGATGGCCATTGGATCTATGAGCTTGTTAGGACCACGGTCTGGGTCCAGGAGGGCTTGACTGTCGGGGTACCTCATAGATATAGGGCTTGGTTCCGTTTTGGGCCCAATGGTTTCAGGATTGGTCCCCTTAGTAGTTTTGATATTCCATCTGTTGTAATGGAAGCCATCCTAGGAGAAGGAGTAGATGACCCTCCTGATGGCAGAGTGGAGGACCCATCGTCTCCGGAGGCTGTTCAGTCTAAAGTGGGATCGAAGAGCGAGTCCGACTAGTAGGCTTAGGACCGTTCCTTCTTTTTTTTTGGTAGACTGATCCCTTTTTGTAAGCTGACCATTTTTGGCATGTATGTAAACTCTAGAATGTTGTTTATCCATGAAAGCACGTTTGTTTATGAATGTATTGATTTCCTGCTTTCCTACCCCGTGAGTTTTTGTCAGGGGTTTTATAACACGTTCTGCATACGCATAATAAATGAACTTGGGTCGGCGACACTACCTGGGAATGTCGCATTTGTCTGACCATGCCGGGGTGTTCACGTGTCTCGGGGTTCGGGGCGTGACACATACTCGCCAAAGTGTGCTGTCAAAGTAGACTTTTGGAAAGCCTATGATACCGTAGATTGGAGCTTCTTGGAAAGAACTCTCTTTGCCTCTGGGTTCCCCGAGCTTTTGATTGAGCTTATCATGATTTGTGTTCGAACACCAAAATTTACCGTTTCGATAAATGGTGAGCTGCATGGTTTCTTCTCGAGTGGTCATGGCCTACGTCAAGGGGATCATATATCTCCTTACTTGTTTACCTTGGTCATTGAGGTATTTTCGGGGATCCTGCACCTTCGCTCCAAGGACCGGATACATGTTTATCTCATCTCTTCTTTGCAGATGATGTCTTCCTCTTTAGTGAAGCAGATATGGTATCGGTTTCTCTCCTTAAGGAAGGCCTCCAAACATTTTCTTCGTGGAGTGGGCTATTTCCTAATATGAATAAGAGTGAAGTATTCCTTACAGGGAGTACAGAGGTATCTCGAGCCCAAATTCTTCATGCTCTTGGCTTCTAAGAAGGGAACTTGCCGGTCCGTTACTTGGGAGTCCCTATCATTACGACGCGGCTTGGTAAGGCGGATTGTAACTCCCTAGTTAACCTTATAACTTCAAGGGTGCAATCCTGGGCACAACGCTTTCTCTCCTTTGCGGGCCGCCTACAGCTTGTTAGGTCAGTACTTCAATAAATACAAGTCTATTGGGTGAGTATATTTATGCTACCTAGAGTTGTACTGGATCGCATTGAACAAATTATGAGACAATTTCTCTGGAAATGCCCAAGCCTTAGCAGTGGAGGTGTAAAAGTATTGTGGGAAGAAGTGTGTCTTCCAAAAAATGAGGGCGGGCTTGGTATTTATAGACTGCGTGATGGTAATACAGCTACTATGCTCAAGCACATTTGGATCCTCTTTACCGACAAAGAGTCACTTTGGTGTAAATGGATCCATGCAACTTACTTGAAAAGGAAAATTTTTTGGGTTGTCAACAAACCTACCTTCTGCTCGTGGGCTTGGAGGAAGATACTTGACCTTAGGATTGAGTTTCGACAGTCCTTCCGTTGGCGGGTGGGTGAAGGCCTATCGGTATCCTTGTGGTTCGACCCTTGGTACCCTCGGGGCCCTTTAAATTTGTTCTTTACGGACACATTCATTTACCGATCGGGGCTATCTAGGCAGACGACCGTTGTGGACCTGTACATAGCCCCGGGCCAAGCCACCAAAGACGTTCTGGAGACCTGGGGTCACCCATTACCATTACTTTCACAAATCCCAGACAGATTCTTGTGGCTGGAATCTCCTTCGAGTGCCTTCACAATTGCTTCAGCCTGGGAATCAAGTAGACCGAAAAGAAGTCCAGTCCCTTCGTCCTCATTTATTTGGAACAAAATGCTCTCACTGTGGTTTCAATTCCATCTTTGGCTCATTGCTAGGAACCGCTTACCGACCCAGCACCTGCTTCTTTCCTATAGTAGGATTGCCCTGGGTGGGGGGGCTGTGTGCTTTATGCAATACCAGACCAGATTCAATTGACCATCTTTTCTTTGGATGTCACGTTTCTTCTAGCCTTGGGTTGTTTTGGGTTGCTAAATGCAACTTCTCGTGGCAAAATAAGTCGTGGATAATCTTCAATGGATTATCAAATTTATATCTGGTAAGGACTTTTCTCAATGCATAACTCTGCTCTTTTTTGGAGCTCTTTGCCATTTGATATGGAAGACGAGAAACGATATTCTATTTAGGAACAAAGCCTTATTTGTGCCGGCGTTAAAGAATCACCTCTTTAAAGTTGTCAAGGACAAAGCCTTGACTTTTAGCAATGTTGCGGACACGCCAAGGAACAGACGGACCCAGCGCAGTTGGAGACTCGACCCCTCCTTATTCTCTCATGAGATGTCAGATTTTCTTGTATAGTTTCTGTTTAAGCCCCCCTCCCCCCACCCCCCTGGTCCATGCCAAGTCCAAGCCTCTCTGTCAGCCAGCTTTGTTCATGGTGAGGATTTCGAAGATCAGGGAGTGTATTGTTGGGACGACCACCGCTTTTGCTGACCGGTCCCTCTCCTTTTTAGTCCCTTTTTCTTGCCTCATCGCTATTTGGCTGCTTGTTGGCCTTTTTTTGGCTAGTTTCGTTGCCGGTTTTGGCTATTTGTGTTCTTCTTCTTACTCGGCACCCTTCCACTCATTACGACATGTTTGTCTTCATGAGTGTAAGTTTTTGGTGCCGACGTCCCCTTACGGTATAACTTATTAGTTAAAAGTCAATATATATCTTACCTTACAAAAAAAAAACAATTTAAGGAGACAAATTACTTAATATGAATTGTGGGTTGGTTCGGGTATGAATTGTTAAATTTGCATTTCATATAAATTGGTTAATTTGAATTGAACCATTTTTTTACCCAATCCGGCCCACTCATTTGACAAGCCTACTCTCAACAAAAGATTGAAAACTCAAAGTTATTATAGAATTATTGAAGAAAAACTGAAGGAGTCAAAAGATTTTATAGTCCCTGGGCTAAGGCTAAACTTTTAGTTATATGCAAAGACATCCCAAGTGTGTTTCAAGTTGTTGCTTTTTGCTACCGGGTTTGCCTATAGCTTACATTTTGAGTAATGCATCTTTGCTCTGTTCTATAGGTTCCTTACATATCGCATATTATTTAGAAACAGAAGTCACAACAATGGCCTAAATGGTTGACGGAAGCACCATCCCCACGTGGCCCTCCCATACTCCTCACGTTTCCCAAAGCTCCACTTAGGGTGCATCTAGGAAGTGCATTGCCAAGGTCTTTAGAGCCTAAAGCTCCTTAGGTTAATGCAAATACCATTTGACAAACATTTTGGAAATTTTCGAAAAGATGCAATTGCATTATAAAAATCTTTTAGCTCAAGAAAGGTCCGGAAGTAGGGGTGAGCATCGGTCCAGGGTCAACCCTGGACCGACCTTGGATCGGCCCAACCCTGCCGGTTCTGGTCCGGTTCCCACGGAGACTGGGTCGGTCCTTGGTCCTAGAATTCCTGGACCAGCACTGTGCAAGTCGGTCCTCGGTCCTGAGAGTTCCGGGTTGGTCCAACCCGGACCAACCCTGAATATATATATATATATATCTAATATATTATTTATAATTTTTTTATATAGAGAAAACCTTAAAATAAATGGCGTCAACAACATTAAACAACTCTTTAGTGAGGAGTTCAAGTAATTTTACATTGTTCTTTAATAACTTAGGTTTTTAATGTCTTTTACGGCGTCAATAGTCATAATTTACGAATGAGAAAAATGTTTTTGTAAGGAATCCTCACGGCGTCCAAAAATGCACCTTATGGCATCCTCCTAGAGTATTCGTTCTCTTTTGTCTTATTTGTCCTTTTAGTCTTCAATTTGCCAAAATTGAAATAAACAACTTCTCCGCTCGTCACTCAACACTCGCCTTGCTCGCTTTGGGTCACTTGTGCCGCTCACCGCTTCGTGCCACTCACCGCTCGATGCTCGCTTGGCTTGTTGCTCCTCGCTCGACATTTGATGCTCATTCTGTTCGACGCTCACCCCACTTGACCCTCGCCGCTTGCATTTCTTAGCTGACCTCGCTCATTATCGAACCCATTGGGTCGGTACGATCCTCGGTTGCCCTTTCAAGAAATACAAAAAATTAAATAAAAGATTATTGGTTGGTCCTAGGTTGACCTTGAAACCGGACTGAACCCATTGGGTCACTCCAGTCCTCAATCGTTTTTTTAAGGATTACAAAAAATGAAATAAAAAATTATCGGTTGGTCCCGAGTTGACCCTGGAACCAGACCGAACCCATTGGGTCGGTCCGGTCCTCGTTCCTAAACTCAATAAGGTCGGTCCTCGGTCCAAAAAATTGAGGACCAACACTATGCGGGTTGGTCCTAGGGTTAGGGGTGGACCGGCCCAACCTGCACCATGCTCACCCCTATCCGGAGGTGCTTTGAGCTTCGAGCACTTTTGGAAAGCAAATAAATTTTTTTTCTTCCAACTTTGCCATCACTCAATTTTCATAATTTTAGTAATGTCCTCATCTCACACGACCTCACCAACAAGAGTTCAAGCCGCTGGTAAGCCAATCCAGTGTCGATCGGCCTTACCTGAGGTCACGTGACCTCAAAGTGGCTTGGGTCGCTTAACGCCTGTGGTCGCCAATCTTAGGCGATGTCGCCCAAGTCACACAATCTCAAGCAAGGTTGGCCATCGGCTTAGTTCCAATAGCAAATAGTTTGAGCATTTTTTAATTAAAAAAATAACAGTAGACATTCACAAATTGTAGTTTTTTTTCCAAATGGCATTTAAGTTAAAATTACTTTTCAATGCACTTTTAAATTAAAGTACCTAAAATCTTTTGCATTTTACTAACGTTTTTCCTCAAAATATTTCCAAACGCACCCTTAAATCCGTATAAAATCTGAGTTATGGTCACTGCCATCACCACGTCCAATACCACATGCGATGCTTAAAAAAATGGTAATTCTCTACAAGTTAATACTATGTTACGAGCACCAACCAAAAAAGAAAAATACTATGTTACGAGCGCTTACTTCAAAATTGTAAATGAATTGACCAATACAAATAAAGAATATCTATTTAAAGGACCCAATTAAAAAAATTAAGACCTAGGGTGTATTTATTTGAGTAATAGAATTTTTTGCAAATTAAATTTTTGAACTTTCAACTCCTTGGTTGGCTAAAAATGATCAATCAAAAAGATACCATTTATGGTCAAAAAAATATGCATACTTAAATTTTTCAGAATATAGTATCCTTTATTTACAAAAAAATTTCCGAAATAAACACACCATTAATTGAAAATAGTGCAAAAGTTTTAATTTAATAGCTACTTATTCAAGCCAAAGAATAATATGAGGATAAAACACGTACAGAGGACTTTGGTATGTATAACCATCTGCTGGCACATAAAAAGAACATGTCGAATTAAGCCTATTTTTATTGAGGGCAAGCATAATTTATCATGAAAATTATTATTATCATATGTGATGCCAATTATGACTCTTACAACAAGTCGGGAAAATTGTTCAAAAATTCTTAAACCTATTGTACAATTATTAATTTAGTTCTAAACCTTTCAATTGTGCCTATTTAATCATAAATATTTTAACAACTTGTCGATTTAGTTATAGACCTTTCAAGTGTGTCAATTTAGGCATAAAATTTTTAATAATTTGTCAATTTAATCCTAAACTTTTTTTACGATTTGTCAACTTAGTTATTCCGGTCAATTTTGATCGAAAATTGCTGATGTAATGATCTAATCAATGCCAGTTATCTTACGTAGTATGGTTGGTGCTAACGTGAATAATTTATGTAAATTTTTTTTGAAATTTTATGAACTTCTATTTTCCTTTTCTTTCTCCATTTTTCTTTCCATTTGACTCAGCATGGGCCACCCTCACTGGCCTCGAACGAGGGATGCCCATGCTTGGGCTGGTGAGGGACACCCTCGCTTGAGGCTGGTAGAGAGAAAAAAGAAAAAATTTTAAAAACTAAAAAAAAAAATGTCCACGTAAGCAATTTCTAATCAAAATTGTCTGGAATAACTAAATTAGCAAATCGTTAAAAGGTTTAGAACTAAATTGGTAAATCATCAAAAGTTTTTGGAACTACGAATTTACTTTTGGATGCTAATCTCATTTTACCAAATATTGCCATGTATTATCAGAAAATTCTCAAGATTATTTCAAGATTTTTTTGTTTTTTTATGATTTTAAGACATCTTCATATGACCAGAGAAAAGGTTATGGGCACATATCAAGACTACACGGAGAGTACGATATTTTTAACATATATATCGGAGGACTACTTTTTCTAAACATTACAATGTCATTATCTCCGTAATCCGAAATGTAAAAAGTGACTTATCTTAGAAAATAATAGATCTCGAATAAAAATAATAATAATTTTCTGCAAAGATAATTGTTAATTCTTTTTCTCTATTATACACACACATCTATAGTATATGAATTCGACACTTCAATCTTACAAGATTCGAAAGACTTCAAATGTATGACTGTATTATAATTAAATCAACAACGATTTTATGTGACAAGAGCTCATTGAAACAACAGTATCAAAATAGGAAGACGCATCCACGGCATCATGAACAACATGATTTATCTATTTTTGGCTGCTGCTGTGTTATATCTCATTATCTTGGTCTGAGATGGAGAGATCATCCAACAAAATGCAGTAGGTTTTAAGTTTTAGAGGAGTGAGAAACGCACTTTGTGGAACCCCTCCACTCCGGTCCTCCATGGCTATAAAGAATGGTCGTCGCTCCGACCAAACCGGGCGAAAGCATCTTTCAATTGTCTCTCCCACCTGACGTCCTCATTGCGGATGGATCGCAATCAACCCCACAACATCTTTTCCGTATGCTTTTGTTCTCTGGCATGTTGTCTCGTTCTTCGAAAGACTTTGAGACGACTTGAAGCCCTCATGCATCGAGAGAGCATTGCAAGTCTCTCCTCACCATCACCAAGTGTCCCATGTTGGTCATCAGGCGTTGGGCCCAATGGCTTTAGTGCGGATCCAAGCCACACTTTCATGAACGGCTCAAGATCTCAATAAATTTTAACTATTAGATGACGTCAGTTTCACATGAAGGTGACATGCTACTTAATCTTTTCTTGAGATAGGGTCGCACCAACTGAGTCTGAAGGTAGCATAAAAGCTAAAAGGTTTTATCACGAGTTAATACAAGGTACTTTTCTATGTTTAATTATTGTTGGGTAACACATTTTACTTTAGGGTGAAATGAACTTTTCATCTGCTATAAAAAAAAAAAAATGGCTGTTCTAGACTCTATGATCAAAATAATTTGGTGATAACTTTCACCTTAGTCAAATCATTTTGCTTTACAACCTCAAATTATGGACTAAGTGGTTAAATATCTAATTTAAATGTGGTAGAGGGAAAATCACCAAAAAAAGTCCTAAACCTATTGTAATTGTGCAAATTCAGTCATAAACTTATTTTTTTGACCAATTGAGTCCTAAACCTTTTACAATTATTCCCGATCAGTCTATCCGGCCAAAATTGGCCGACCGGCGCTGACGTGGCAGCTAACCGGAGTCGACGAGCATTTTTTAATAATATTTTATTTTTTAAAATTTTTTATTGATTTTTTTTCCTTTTTCCTTTTTTTTTTCCCTCCTCCCTCTTCCTCCCTCCTCCCTCCTCCTTCCTTTGGCTCCGGCGACTGGCTAGGCTGGCCGGTCGCCAGATTGAGGCAATCCGGCAGGGCGAGCCCTCGCCGGACGCGACGGCGAGCCCCCTCGCCAAATCTAGCGAGGGCTCACCTTGCCCGACGACCGCGAGGCGAGCCCTCACCAGATCCGGCGGGGGCTCGCCCCCATATCGCCTCGCCGATCCGGTAGGGTTTTGGCGAGCCCCCCTCGCCGACGGTTAGAGCTCTTTCCGAGGGCGATTTTGCCGGCGGGGCGATTCGGTCCGGTCCGGCGGCGGTGGGTGGGTTGGCTTTTTTGCTTAGGGTTTTGGGGGGGTTGATGTTCCCAAGGTTGATCCAATCCCACAAGGGGCTCATCGGCCCCGACGACTTCGGCGGCGGCGGCGGCGGTGGGCCTAGGCACCAGGGGGACCCGTGCCTCGTGCTAACCTTCGATCCCAAGCCGCGGCTCCGCTGGACGACCGATCTCCACAAGCGCTTTGTTGACGCCGTCACCCAGCTCGGCGGAGCGAGCAGTGAGTCCTCGCTCGATCTAGCGAGGGCTCATCTCGCGGTCACCGGGCGAGGCAAGCCCTCGCCAAATCCGGCGAAGGGGGCTGGCCGTCGCGTCTGGCGAGGCCTCCTCACCAAATCCGGCGAGGGCTCGCCCGCCGACCGCCTCGGTTCGGCAACCTGCCAAGTTGGCCGGTCGCCGGAGCCAAAGGAAGGAGGAGGGAGGAGGGGGAAAAAAGGAAAAAATTAATAAAAATTTTTAAAAAATAAAATATTATTAAAAAATGCTCTCCAGCGCCGACCGGTTGCCACATCAGCGCCGGCAGGCCAATTTTGGCCGAATTGACTGATCGAGAATAATTGTAAAAGGTTTAGGACTCAATTGGTCAAACTTAGCAATTTGACATTAAGATTTAACGAAAACTAACATAGGGTAAATTTATCACAAAAGTACTAGTTCGGGGTAAATTTGTCAAATGTGTACTAGTTTAGGGTTTTTGGTGATTAAAAAATTAGTTTGTGGCAAATTTGTCAAATGTGTACTAGTTTAGGGTTTTTGGTGATTAAAAAATTAGTTTGTGGCAAATTTGTCAAAGGTGTACTGGTTTGGGATTTTTCGAGTGATTAACCCATTTATTTATGACAAATTACATCACTAAATAATGCGGCATCACACATTCTTGTGATTAATTTATTGCTAAAAGCATGAGACCCAAGACAAAGTGTACCTTCATTTTATTATCCAGTAATTACATAGTACATCATCTAGCAAGCATACTTAACTATATCTTTTTGCAAAAATAGATTATACATCGCCAGTACAAAAGAAATTTCAATCTCATTTATCTTTAATTTGAAGATTATAAGTACCAATTTTTCAAATAATTGGTGTATGCAGTCGTTCGTTTAAAATTTTATCTACACTAGTTGCATATGCTATAATTACTATATATTTTTCCACTATAGCTATTCTCACATTGTAAATATGCATCTTCACAACATGGATATTTGCACAATAAAATTTATTATTGTACATCATAATAGCATTACTGTTCTAGTATTATTTATAGGTAAAATTAAAGGAAATGGCAACCAGCCTTGCTAATTAACTTCCTCTAAGCATTATCATAAAAGTTCCACACATGTAACACGATGTTCCATATAAGCTATAGCTAATTTGAGCAAGCCTGTCATCATCGGCTCACCATGATATAGTGAGAGAACAACCGGGATAATCCTATATCATGTCATAGTCAAACATAAACAACAAACAAATTAAGATTTCCCAAGGCCAATGAGCAACTAGAAAGTTTTGAACTTGTGACTAGTGTGGCTCGAGAGGTCCAAAACTACTAGAAAGTAAGCTTTACTCAAAACGGTGATAATTCCTATTGTTCATTTTACTTCATCTTGAATTTCTTAATAATGCTATTTCTTGACAAGTTACGTTATATGTATTAATAAATCATAAAAAAATTTCATAGTAAATGATGTGGCAATTTTTTATTGGTTCTTAATAAGCCGGCTATTCAAAAAATGGATCCCAATTTGAATGCTTATTTGAAAGCTTACTTGAACGCTCAATTGAATTTATCATATCATTTGTTTTGGTAGAATTTCTTATTGTTATATTTGCTTTTTCTTTTTAGATACAAAGATAGATCAAACTTTGCGAAGCTACCTCGTTTATTCATTTTTGTATGTTGTGACCATCCATTTTACTAGGACAAAAATTCAAGGTGCATGGTGTGATATGGGACTTAGCCAACTTTTCTAAAAGCTTAAACTGTTATATGAAAGCATGGTTTCAATATTTAAATATATTATCATATTACCCTTAGTGTGTAAACTATCTTTTGCACCGGTAGTTTGACCAAAAAAACTTTGTATGTCTTTTTATTTTATTTCATTCTATCTTGCATTTCTCCATATATGCGATCGGATCCTTCAATTTGTTCTATTGACACAAAAGCCCTTCCGCCCTCCATTATTGTACTTAATTTTACCTATTTGTCCATGTGAATATATAATGGGTTGGGGTGAACGTCTCATATTTGAATCCCACTCTGTGAGCAAGGACAGAAGCACAAAGGTCCCAAAAGGAGAGGGGGGGTGTTGGCGGTGGGGAGGGGGATAGAGAGAGAGAGAGTTTTTTGGAAATGAAGGTAGTGCATCGGCTTCTACTGGTGGCTGTGGCCTGGTGGTTGGCGGCGGGGGAGGGGGAGAGAGAGAGAGAGAGAGAGAGAGAGAGAGTTTTTTTGGAAATGAAAGTAGTGCATCGGCTTCTACTGGTGGCTGTGGCCTGGGGTTGGCGGAGGGGGAGGGGGAGAGAGAGAGAGAGAGAGAGAGAGAGAGAGAGAGTTTTTCGGAAATGAAAGTAGTGCATCGGCTTCTACTGGTGGCTGTGGCCTGGTGGTTGGCGGCGGGGGAGGGGGAGAGAGAGAGAGAGAGTTTTTGGAAATGAAGGTAGTGCATCGGCTTCTACTGGTGGCTGTGGCCTGGTGGTTGCAACAAGGCGGTGCTCCCACCATGGCTGGAGACTGTGCACACAAGTGCGGGAGAGTTTCCGTACGTTATCCCTTCGGACTCAAACCCCAGTGCGCGAGTTCCAAAGAGTTCTTGCTCAAATGCTCAACCACCGAAGGGAGCCGTGATCAAACTACTGTTGGGGAATATTTCGATACGCAAGATCTCAGTCGAGGACTCGACCATGGTCGTCAGCCTCCCCGAACTATATGACTGCTACAGCGGGACTGACTACTCGACAAACACAAGCGGTAATCTGCTCATCTATTTATCTGCATATCCACAGTACAAATTGTCAGACACCCGGAACAACCTCTCAGTCCTCGGCTGCGACACCTATGCGCTCATATCCGACCAAAATGGGATGTTCCGAAGCGGCTGCATCTCCTACTGCAGCGACCCTGTCGACTTAGCCAAGGAGACCGCTTGCTCCGATCACGGTTGCTGTCAAGCATCCATTCCGAAGGGGCTTAAGACTCTGCATTAAAATCTCCTCCATCGACGGACACACGTTGGTCTCGCGATTCAACCCCTGTGGAGTGGCCTTCGTGGTGGACAGAAAGGCAATCAATATCTCTGACAGGACACTCCCGAGCTTCAATGATTTGGGCAAGAGGGCGGACCTTGTTCTGGACTGGATGGTCAGATGGGACGTGACTTGCAGACAGGCCACATTGAACCAGTCGAGCTATGCCTGCGGTAACAACACGGAATGTAAGGACTTCGGAAATGGACCGTGTTATCGTTGCTTTTGCAAGGCTAGGTACCAGGGGAATCCTTATGATCGCTTCAAGGGGTGTCGAGGTAATTTACATATAAGACTCATGTATCGTCGCCTTAGGCAAGCCTAGCTTCGGCCTTCATGCGCGTCGGATCCGCACAATCCTCTCTCTCTCTCCACAAGTCTGTCTTGTACCTCATCTCAGCATTGACAAGTGCCCCCGAACGTCTCCTCCGCAATGAAGGAGATGAGATTTGCTTGCTAGTCTCTTCCATTAAACGGACGAGAACATATCTATAGGTCTCCTGCAAAGAAGCCAAAACTGCAGCGACATTTCGTAAAGAGCGACGTGGCAATGGTGCGTGTGTGGTGGTGGTGGAGGTCGTGGGGAAGTGGAAGAAAATATTAGGGGCACAAGTAATATCACCTGAGATTCGCAATAGTCTATTGGTTAAATGACACGTGTCATCCTTTGGGGTCCACTATCAGAAATTTTAAAAGTGTCTCTCTCCCCTCGTTCATCGATGCTCTCTACTGTCTCTCTCCCCAACGACGCTCTGCTCTCTCACTCTCCCTCCTGACTCATGATTTTCTCTCTCTCTAGCCGCTGCCCCGCCTCGTTCGTCGTTTTCGCCACCGCCTCATTTGCCAGTAAGAAAGATTAGGTAATCTTTGTTGGGACCAAAACCTATATCTACTATTGAGCACGTGGAATGTGAGATTCATATGATCAATAATTGTGATAGACCCAATCGAATAAATTCGGACTTAGGCATGTGTTTCTCCTAAGTTTTCAACTTTTTGCCTAATAGAATAAGTCAAGGCCATTGCCACCATTCTACAAACATCATTTCTAGCGACTCTATTCCCACAGTTTCAACAACAATCTTCCCTTCTCCTTTAACCTCTGTGCCGCCGCCCTCTTAATTATATATTCACTAAACTAATTATATATTCACTAAACCTGGTACATGTACTAAAATGCATCTAAATAGAAATATCCGACGAGCCCATCATATTTAGTGATAGGTATACATATGCAGTCACATGACATTTGTTGTATTTTCCATGAAAATTTGTAATTAAATAAAAATTAAAATGAATTACTTAGATTAAGATATTATCCAACTCAATTTAAAAATTATTAGGTCAAATCCTAATTTAAATTGGAATATTATCATAACTAGATAAAGTCTATCCTAACATGCGATCTTATTAATAATGTAATGTTACCCATAACGATCTACCTTAGTTTTACACATTATATGATCTAAGCACGCAAGTCTATCTAGAAAAATTTTTAAATCCACCTTAATCCTATCTGATATATTTTTTTGCTATTTTCTTTGGATGAGAATAAAACCAAATCAAATCAAACATGGCAAAGATAGAACCAAATCAACTAAAGATAGCATCCACATCCTTCCATTCAAAGTTGGAAGCGAATAAAATTGACGAATCGTATTCAAGTATGAGATTGGATTGGCGATTTTCTATATGATCACGAATCGTATCTCAAGCATAAGATCGAATTGTCGATCATGTGGATTAGAAAATTATTCCCAATCCTAAGGATACTCTAAACCTTAGAGATATGCACGTTAGATAACAATAATTCAAAAGAGGTAATAGAATCGAATACTCAAATATTGGATTAGAAAATTCTCTATTCAAATATTGAGTTTCCAAACTTGGACCGACGGACGGTTCGGCTCCAACTGCGGGAGGTGGTGGACTCAATGTGGTCGATGGTGATGCTCATGGCGAAGGATGAGGGATTCACGGTGAGGTGGTCGGCAAGCTTTACACTGTGATCAACGGCAAGCCAACTCAGCCAAGGAACTCTGGAAAGAACCTGCAAAACAGAGAATTGTCCAGTCGTGGGGGAACCGCCGGCCTAGACAGGAATCAGTGCAGCAGGAAGACGCGGCGTTGCTAGCACTTCGTGCTGGCTGAAGTTGCTAGCCTAGGGCTGGAGGCTCGGGTGATCGTGCAGCGCAGTAACAGCAGGAGTCATTGGTTTACCGGACGTGATGGAACTGGACGACCTCGCCAAAGTTGGAATCGTGACAGCAAGACAAACCGAATCGTGCAAGAACAGCAGCAGACGATGTGGCGTGGACAGGAGCTGGACACCAAACGCTGCTTGAAGTTTGCCCAGAACAGAGGCGAGATGTCACTAGGTCATTGTTCTTCTCACTAGTGTATGCATTCTCCTCTATTGTTTTCTTCTCTTGGACGTGCTGCACTTCCTCCCTCTATTCTCTCACTCACAACTTTTGTTTCCTCCTCTTACATTGTGGCCATCCTCTCTGACCTCTCCTCTCTTTCATTCTTTGGCCGTGTATGCTAATTGCGCGGCCTTAAATTCTATGAAGCCCCCCTTTACGATCGTCTTTTCTTACTTATATGTGTCGATCCTGATTGTAAAAGGCAAAAGAGAATCTTGGGATGGCGTAAATGAAGATACCGCTTGGCAGTTTCACTGATTTGCTCAGACTCTCAGTGCGTAAATCTCTCACCCACTGCCCTTCCGTTGGGATGGGCACGGGGCATGAGGATTCTCTGACCAGGATAGCATTAACACTGCCCACTGCCGCATCTACACTTTTAAGAATAACTATATTTCTTTATTTCTTTTACATTATTTATAATGATGATGACGATGATGAGGATCCGAAGGATAATCACTTCTCCTTCGAAGTCTTGCTTCTTTTTTTCTTTTTCTTTTTTTTGGGTCTGAACAAGTCTTGCTTTTAAAGAAGACGCAAGTTTGAAAAGGCCTTTAGGTAAGCAATGTGGCACAATTGTTTTCTATATATTTCATCTTCACATTATCCCGTGTTGATTAATATTTGAAGATTGGAGCTTGTTCGGCTCTATAAAACCGGCCCATAAGCCCACTCATTTTGTATGAAATCCAGTCCTGAAGCCATTCATTCTTATTAGTATAAGAAAAATATTTCACGCCCATATGAGAGAAATTAATTCCATGGTGGTGTCCCCACACAGGGCATGGGGAGGCGGCGGGGCAATTTTTCATTTCAAGGTGGTTCAAATTAGTTTTGGAGACATAATTAATATGTAAATGAAAATGGTTATGTTTTCTTTCATCTCTAGCTAGAGTATATATCCTTTAATCATGTCTTTAATTGGCATATTATATATTAACTAGATACAAATTTGAGCGATATCTATGTTCGAACATAAGCAATTAAAAGATTTGACTGAGTTTTCATACCATTTATTGGAGGTGAATGCTTCCTCGCTCTTTTTCCTTATTACAAACCTTCTTTATTATAATTAAGGAAAGATTGGAAGAAGTAATAGAAGACTCTAGTAATATTTACTTGAACTGAGTTCAATTGATTACTTTGTCGGTTTTGTAATGATGCACATCAAATTTTAATAGGGACTCACATAAGGATCGTTACATGATACATAATGTGTAGTCATTAGTTTTAGAAACCACTTTTGTCACCGTTAAATTGGGTAGTTGTATTTTGAAAGATGGACCAATCATCCAAATAGATGGTAATGGACGTGGATTATGTAATTATAGATTAAATGGGTAGTCCGTTTGAAATTAATTTCTTTTAAGAACTCTATGACTGGATAAGGATTACATGCTTGAATCATTCACCTAGTGAAATATATACGCTGGCAGCGATTATTGAGGCCTTCTTCTTCATGGCTGTTGGTACTTTAGTCTTTGACAAGTGGCAAAGAAGGAGAATCACAAAGAAAAACTTCAACCGAAATAAAGGAGAGCTCTTGAAACACCAAAGAGTTCAAATCTTTACGGAGCCGAGCTGGCAAAATCAACCAACAATTACGATGATAGCAATATACTTGGCGAGGGCGGTTTCAATTTAGTCTCTAAAGCTAGAATAGTAGAGGACATCTTGGTTGCGGTCGAGAAGCCTAAAGATGTGCACAGGTCTCTAATCAAGGGGGATTTCCAACATGAAATTCAAATTGTGATGCAAATAAACCACAAAAATGTGGTGAAGTCTCATGCCATATGTTTGGAGACTAGAATAACCTTGCTAGTTTATGAATACATTTCAAATGGTACCCTATTCCAAAACATCCATCAGAATGCGTTGACCATCTTAAGATCATGGAAAAACTGGCTCGGAATAGCCGCCGAAGCTGCTCTTGCACTTGAGTAAATGCATTCCTATGCAGAACCCCCACTCATTCACGGCAACATCAAGTCCCTAAACATACTTTTGGATCAAAATTACTCTGTAAAAGTATCTGATTTTGGAACGTTGGTACATATATCACCAGAGCGTAGTCATGTCTTAGCTAATGAAATACAAGGCCCGTTGGGCTACATCAATCCAAAATATTTAACCACCGGTATACTAACAATTAAAAGTGGTGTATATAGCTTCGGAGTTGTCCTCGTCGAGTTGCTCGCTAGAAAGAATCCCACAAATTCTATTACTAAGCCTAGAGAGTAAATCAATATTATCCATTATTTCATCTCTTCCATGAAGGATAAGATACTCTCTGATGTCATAAGCTTCGAGCCCGCTACTGAAGATGAAATGGAGAGAGTAGGAATGGTTGCTAAGATTGCAGTGAAGTGCTTGGACCCAAGTGGTGCGAGGAGGCCAGCAATGAGGGAAGTGGCTGAGCAACTCGCCAGGATTAACCACAAGTTTGACAGCTCAATAGTTGAAGAAAATAATGAAGAGACCGAGAGCGGTGCATGAACCCCTACTCCCATGCGACTTCAACTATTTCGAGGATGAGCTAACATGGGACGACGGGATCTCTTTTCTATTTAGCAGGTTCAACATCCGATCCTTTGTTACTATAATGACCTGTCTATTAATTGTCCATAAGGACTTCTAGGGTTGATTGTGTATTCTATATATATGTTATGTTTGCCATTTGTTTTGGACCTATAGTTGTGGAAGCATTTGTGCAAGTTTAATAGTCACAATCTAATATTACAGTGCACTAAGGTAGACTTATAGAAGGCCAACATATGGTCATTTTGACATTATCATAATCTCTCTTTCCCTTTATCTTTTCTTCGTTGTCTCTTTTCCCTTGCATATGATAATAATAGGTCAGAATAATAATCTACTCACTGCTTTTTATCTTCTTTTTTTCTTATTATAAACCCAATTCACTTTCATGACAAGTAAGAATCTCCATTCACTTTCAATCTTTTCTTTTCCCTAATTATAATGCAATTAATCTTAATATAATTTTCATTTGCGCGAAAAAAGATAACAGAATTGTTGGCCAAAAGGATTCTAATAGGCTAGAAAAGTATCGTTTTTCAATTTTTCTTCCTTTTTTGTAATATGATCTTAATTTGATATGATGGCAAAACAAAAATAAAATCTCAATTTGCTTTCATTTAATCAGTTTAGTGTTAAATCAGAGTGAAAGCGGGAAAGACAAACTGATTCAAAACTTAGAAAATACCACATCTTCCAACCTTGATATGATTACTTATATATATGATAAAGGGATGAAACACACTATATTAGTCAATTCAACAAGAACAAAATGTTCTTATCCAAACCTAGATGAGAGGATCACAAGATCAATAAAGAAGTACTAGGGAATTTACTTGATAATAACTTTATATCATAATGAACTCATTTCATTTTTAGGACGAACGAACTTAATTGTTTTGTAAGTTTGGTACTAATAAACTAAGATGAAAAACACTAGCTAGCAAGGAATATACAACCTATATTAAAGTTGATAGAATTTTTTATTTTTTTGGGTTCTAAAAAGGCGATAGAAATAACTAGTACTTTTTCGTACTATCTACCAAAACTTTACAAATTCATGGCTCATACTAGATTAATATTTTAGTCATTGACCGGGGTCCTATATAATATCTCAAACGACAGTGCAAATAAGTAGCCTCAAACTATATACTTTAATTGATTCGCAGGCGTAACCGAAAAAAAAAAAAAAAAAAATCTCTTATCAAAAGATTAAAAACAAAAGTTTTTCTTGTGGTATACCTTCAAGTAATGCATCTTTGTTGTATTTCTAAGGCTTCCTTACATACCAAGTCACCACAATGCCTCACATTTTATTGAAAATGAAGTTAGAATAATGCTTATGTACATTGCAACTATTACGATTCGATTGATCGTGATAACCTAATCTTTACACTATTTGGAAAGAGCGCATCCGGCGAGCTACCCCGACGGCCCTTATCCCTCCAGGTTGCCCACGAACACAAGATGGTCTAACATCTTAACCGAAAAACTAAGACGTCTGCACGGGTTGCAGTGGAAGCATAACCCATGACTGTCTTCCGAAATTTCATGAACTTTATTTTGGGGACCGAGTGCACGTACATCCTGTACATTCTGTCCCTTAAATCAGATGGGTCTCATGTGACAAGATCGTTGGATGTGCCGAGCATATCACGATTTCATATCAGGACAATTCGACACCAAAATGTGGCAGTTGAGTTCAAGCCTTGATGGTAGTTTGGATTAGGGGTTGGATCAACTAACAAAACCGCATCGTCTACATAGGCTAACTCCCACTGAGGGTGGGCCTAAAAACAAGACATGGGCTGGCCCAGCAAAGCCCAGTAAGTGGGTCGGTATTGGGCTCTTCTTCATGGCCCCGAGAGAACGCGAGCTCGTGCTGTGCCAGAGCAAATAAAACGCCACATGCCGATTTCTCCTGCAACGACGAAAGGCTGGTTTCAAAGCCTGCGCATGAGGCGACCTGCGGCCACCGACGTGGCGGGACATTTGAGGTTGGAGTTCCCGCAGCTGAGCTGCGCCAAAAGTGTTGTATTTAAGGGCTCCAATCCCACCCATTTCTTCTCCTTCTTTCTCTCTCTCTCTTCAAAAATAAATAAATAAATATTTCCCTTCATCTTTTGAGCCCTGACTATTCCAATTTTCACTGCACGTGTGGCAAACTCCTCACATTTTGCTCCTTCCTAGGATTCAAAAAATATTTAACTTTTCATATTATTTAAGGTTTTCAATAACCACGTCTAATATCACATGTGGTGCTACGATAGCAATTAACTATAACTTAGTGCCATATTGCAGCACTTTCGTAAATTTTTTAGATAGATGAACTAATACAAATATGAAAATATATATATACTTGAAGGACCCAATAAAAAAAAAAAAAATTACAGGCTTGATTAGACGTTGTGTAAAAGTTCTAATCCAATAGTTATACCATCATGCCAAAGATTAATATGAGGAGAAAACACATATTGAAGACTTGGTAGCTACATCCATTTGCTGGCACAAAAAAAAAAACAAAACAAAAAGAATGTCTATTAGTGGCAAATATCTATGTAAGTCAAGCATATTTTAGGAAGATAATTACCCATTATCATATGTGTTCCCAATCATAAATCTTACAGCATATCGTCTGCTTTTTTTATTTGCCCATACCGAGCACAAAATTCAAAGTCAACTGCTTTTTATATTTCTATGTAAGTCGAGCATATTTTACGAAGATAATTACCATTATCATATTTGTTCCCAATTATAACTCTTACAGCATATTGTCTGCTTTTTTTTATTTGCCCATACTAAGCACAAAATTTGAAGTCAATTGCTTTTTATACTTGCTTGGAACTACAATCACAAATGTATTATGGGATGCCAATCTTTTTTAAATAAATATTGCAATTCATTAATAAAAAAATTCTAAAAATTAGTGCAAGTTTTTCTTTTTATGATTTTAATACATCTTTACATGACAATAAATATGATGATGGGTATATGTCAAGTCTACATGAAGAGTACCCAATATTTTCTAATATTCATAGAAGAGGGTTACTTTGTTGTAAGGCATTCAAAGGTCATTATATTTGTACTTTGAGAGATAAAAAGTGACTTCTTTTAGAAACTAATAGTTCTACAGATAGAATCATTAATTCAACATTTAAAGATTATAATAACTTAAAACCTATAAAAGCAGCATAATTAAATTTACAAAAATGTCATGTGACAAGAGCTCGTTGAAATGAAAATAGGGAGATGTATCCATGGTGTTGCAAAAATCATCATTATATTCTTTGGGTACGAGTGTTGTTGTTGTACTTGATCATCCTGCTATGAGATCGAGAGATCATCAATAAAATCCCATTGGGGAACAAGAATATTTAGTGGTGGACCATAGGGGATACGAGGATTTGGCACGCAAAATGGCGCAAGATTTTGTTTTAACGCCAGAGGGCAAGATTTTGGACAGTCCTCTTCAACTTAATAATGTAAACAAGTCTATTTTGAATAAAAAGGAGCACAGAGTATGCAGAAAAATCCCAATTACTGTTTTGTATGGATGCACTACTTTCTCGCTTGGCTGTTGGCCCGTCCCTGGAGTTTGTTGATAACGACGTTCCCTGAAATCTGTTGTTTTAGTGCCCACCATTACCCCTCTACCCCGTCCCCCTTCCCCCTACTTTGCTTTTTATTGTTGCCATATCATATACATTTTGATGAAGGGTGTGATTATGTTTTTTCCCTACCGAGATCCTTTTAAAGTTCATATTTACTCTATGCGATGTTATTCTTCCACACAAAGTGATCAATCTTGGATTTCATGAAATTTTATGATCTAACAAATCGTATTCACTAGATCTTAATATATCGAGTGCATATAATAATGGTCTTATTGCTATTACGTTCAAGTGATTCTAATATGAGAAGAAAGTAACCTTTTTAAGTCTATGCTGTGTTGTCAACATTTCATTTCGAAAGAAAAAGAAGACTGTATACCGCTCATCAAGCAACGGTATGGGCCAATTGGCTGGTCTATTATCATGGACAGTGAACTTGATGACCTCATATAGAAGAAAATAGGTGGAGAGGTCAAATCAACTCGAAGCACATGCGGCGTTGTCATTTTCTCCTTTTAATGTGGCGTTTCCTTGCTTTTTCGAATTCACATGCAACGAGAATGAGAAACGCTTTGGGTGGACCCCTACTGTACTCCTATGGCTCGTCCATGGCTATAGACAATGAACCGAGCGACGACCGGCTCGCGTGATACACGTTTCCTCGCTGTGGAATCTCCCATGTGACGTCCTCAATTCGCGTTAGTTTCATTTCGTCATCCTCCGGATAGATGACAGAGAGAACCCCACAACGTGTCGTCTCTTCTGTATGCTTTTTCTCTGGCATGTTGTCCTGTTCTCCGAAAGACTTTGAGACGACTTAAAGTCTTCATGCGTCGAGAGAGCATCGCGAGCCGTGTCACTGTCACCAAGTCTCCCCCGTTGGTCGCCAAGCGTTGGGCCTGGTGGTTTTAGTGCGGATCCGAGCCGCACTTGCATGAAACAGGTGCACAAGATCTCGATGAATTTCAATTGTCGGATAAGGTAAGTCATATGGAGCCCAAATAAATCAACGTTGCTGATCGACTAAGCTCTCTCACATGCGAAGCATGTTCTTACCTTTTTTTTTTCTTCGGTCCAGGGGTGGGCCAACTCTGTCTGCAGCAAGCATAAAAAGATAAAAGTCTCCCCTTAGATTAATCCCAGGTACTTTTCTATATGCACAAAAATCTTTGAATTGTGGGAGATTTGAGCTTTTCCAAAAAACGGCAGAAAAATCCTTCTTCAGATGCTTCAAATGATTCTTGGTATCACTGGTTTGTGCCCATGTCTGAATGGCACACAGTGTGTGATTGGTGGGTTCATCTTCTAAGGAGAAGACTGATTCAACATCATCATCCTGGAGTGACACTCCAGTTTGATTTTCTATTTTCTTAATCAAATGAGAGTTTGTGGACACAAAAGTGGAAGATTTAAGTCTAGACTTAATCCTTAAATTACGTTTGGCAATGGATAAAATTCGATAGGATATGATAAATCATATCATACATTTTTAGTGACTTCAGGACGGATAAAAAGTTTTATATAATGGGGATGTAGGCGGGATAAAATTATCCCATGAGGAGGTGGGATAAAGGTGGATAGGATTTCTAACGTTCATAATAGGAAAGTTATTTTTCTCGAATAACAAACTTATTAAATTAACAAAATTGAAATTATATTTCAATATAAATAATATTTGAATTCTAATAATTTATATAGTCAACTTTAATTCTATCTTATAATAAACATTCAATCTATAAATTAAATATTTATATTTATTATATATTTAGGTATGTTAGTATAGTTTACTATTTGATAAATTTTATTAAAGAATGATAAAAGGGGAAAAAAGAAATAATACAAAAATAATATAAAAAAGAGGAAAATTAAATTAAAATTAAAATTAAAATTAATTAAGAAATAGTGTTATGAGAGATTTTCACCATCTCCGTTTATAAATATTTAGGTTCATTTATAATGATATGCCGTTATATCAAAAAAATGTATATAATATGATGTGAATATATCCGACTTTAATACTGTGATTCCCCAAACAATGGATAGGATATAAAAAAAATTTCAAGATTTTATATCATATCCTATCCAGTCATATCCCGATTAGAAATCCGAACGACCAAACGTAGCCTAAGTCTATTCATTTATATGTTATTAAGTCCAAACTCAACTGATCAGAAGCATTTTCCTTACATTCAATCCTACTAGTCTAGAACCATCATTTGTTATCCAAATTCACTTGCCAAGCATCTTGATTGTTGAGTATTGAATGTGCTTGTATGAGTAAAGGTAAGAGGTAAAAGTATGGTTATCATTATCGATGTATGTGATTATTGAAAGAGTGAAGTAAGGATACGCATGAAAATGTATTATGAAATGGATGCCGATTGCTAAAGTGCATGTAATTGATTGGTCATTATTAATTGCGTAAGAAATGACATATGATAGCATGACAATTGATATGTTATAAGGATGTGTATGCCCATGATGCCATGCAAGGAAAACCTTTGCCACAATCGGTACACTTGTATGAGTGTGTGTGAAAGACTCTGGAGTTAGCTAGATGTTCTATCATATAAGACGATTCTCTACAAAGTTGAGGGGACTCGAAAGTCCTATAATTTACAATATGAGTTGGCTTGTGTAGCCTGAGTTGACTTGAGTAAACTTGTGTTGACCATCATCATGCAATCATATAGTGGCATATTTATCTTTGCCGATGTAGAAGATGCTCGCGATAATTGGGTTGTGTGGTATAGCAAAGAGGTAATTATGATTCCGTCCCCCCAAGAGTTGGTGTATACCCCGTGTAAAGGGATATCTTATGAGTCGAGATGGGTCTTGACTAATGTAATGACAAGTATGAAGTCACTTGTGTTAATGTTGATGAGCTTCATGACCCATATGAACTCATATATGTATGAATTCAAACTCACTTATGAATGGTGGTGAGAGTCATGACAAGTATGGAAGATATGCATAGTGGTGGAGAAATGCACGACATGTATGAATTCACTTATGTGCGTGGTGAAATGCATGACAAGTATGGACCTACCTAAGTATACTCTTATAAATGGTGGTACTAAACCAATAGGCGATACTAGTGCATCATGATATATCGGGTCATATTTTATGCTTGCTTATGAGTGGATGAACTTGCAATATGGTTAATGGTTTTATTGGCATATGGTGTTAGTAAAGAAGAAGAACTTGTCCACACATAATTATTGTCTTGAACTCATGTTATTTGATTGGTACTAGGTTAAGTGCTAAGACGATCTCCTACCTTATACGTAGGGATTTCATTTATCAAGCTTCAATTCATCCTTTATTTTTCAGTGTGTAGGATGTTCCCTTCAAGATATGACAAAGAAAGGGATGAGATGATGCCTGAGACCATTAACCCCCAAGTCGGGTGGTGGCTTGCTTGTGGATTAGTACATGAGTAGTAATACTGATGGACCCATAACCTACAATTCTTGGGACTATATGTTGTGATAATAAGTACTAGTATTTGTATGAAGAAGAAGAAGCATATATATTAAAGTAGTGCGACTTTCTCATATGGTATGTTGTGATGTATTTTGTGGTATTTTTCGCATGCGTAATTATGATTATGAGTATAAATGGAAAGGACACATGTAGTATATGATGTACCTGGGACGTCACATAATCATCCAATAAATCTATAAATAGGCTCACGTATTCTTCTTCAATGTACATAGAAATATATAAAAATTCTCCAATTCTATTCTCCCCATGATTCTTTTAACTTTTTTTTAGGGAATCCCACTGTCTCTCTTTTCTTTACTTTTTACTCTAATATTTTGTCGTGTTCTTTGAAAGACTTCAAGACTTGTAAGTCTTGGTGCACTGTCACCAAGTCTTCCCGTGATATCATGCGGCCGCCTGGCCCAGAGGTTGTAGTGCGGAACCTGGCCTCACTTGCATGAACCGGAGCACAAAATCCAGATGAATTTCAGCCGTTAGATGATGCCGATCTTATGTCAAGCCCACATAAATCAACGTTGGATATCTACTAGGCTCATCTACATACGGAGCATAATATATGTTCGGGTGCAGGGTCGGGCCAACTGGGTCCTCACAGGCTAATGAAAGGTAGTTCTCTATGTTTCACTTTTGTCGTGAAACACGTTGCTTTGGATTGGTCTCGATCGGATGGGGCAAAGGACAAAAAATGACTGCCCGAAAGTGGATTCCATGATCGGAAAACTTGTTGGTTACTTTTGTCCTAGTCGAATCATTTTGCCTTAAAACCTTGAATTATTGATTGAATGATTGAATGTTTGATTTAGAGATGTCGTCCGTGCGACACGTATTAAGCAATCCGACAAATATGCCAATAACTTTTATCATTAATTATTTTTTTGTAATAGTTGTATTTAATATTTATAAATCAAAACCTTTTCCATATAGAATACTTCACCATCAAAACTTTTCCATATAGAATACTTCACCACGACTCTTAAGAACTCATTGACAAGATTTCATGTGTTCATATGGGGCATTGTCTAACGCATCTTCTTCCCAACCGTGTATTCACGATATAAATCTAATTAGAACACCACCGACTACAAAATTCTGTCTATACAAGCAATTTTATATGTAGTTGACTCGTGATTATAATCCTACTAGATAATGAATGAGTAGAAAGACGGACAGAATATGAGAATCATAGGAATAACAGGCAAGAGAAAATTTGAGAGGGAATGTCGGAGTTCAAGTCATTGTGCACTGAGACCATGGTAAACTTACTGTTTTTAAGCCACTGAAAATCACGTCAATAATTTATTTATCACAAATTAGATAACAAAATGATGTGGCATCACTCATTATTATTTTCAAACAACTTAAAACTTAGGATGTCATCCCATGTAAAGTTGTCTATATCATAGTGCCACGTTGACGGCCGGTGATGACCGGGATGCCACATCAGCAATTAGTCAAAAGAACTACATTAAAATTTCACGCACAAATGTTTAAAGCATCATCGGCAAAATTGAAAAGTTAATAACTGAATTAACATTCGTATAATAAATTTATAATCGATTTGGTAATTATCTGTCTCATTGCCAAATTCATGATATATATTGGTTGAAACCAAATTCATGAATTGAAATGTGGAATGGGAGGTCTCCATCATTTCATGAAAATAATGGAGGTTGTCATGCTTGTGTCACAGCCCGATGAAGCAACACGTTGAATGCTAGATGAATCAACCCTTGACACTTGCGTCTCTTGATTGAGAATATGAAAGCACCGTTGTTGTCTCCATCACGTAATTTTTCAAGGAAATTGGGAGACCCGTTTGTTCGGTCTCCTGAGGAAATTGATAATCTCGCTTAATGGGATATTTCTTGATGGAAAATCCCATTGAGTTCTGTATTTATAATTATTTCTTTTGAAACAGATGGCCACAATGAAAACAACGAAAAATCTCAATGAATATGATCAAACGCTCTATTTAATTTTTTGGTTTTGTATATATTTGATTTACTTGTGATCTTATACCCCTGATATGGCCACAAACATGAACTATACAAATTTTTCTTTGCGATTTTCCTTTTGTACGAGTTTCGAATTGTAAGGCCATTTTAAACATAACTCTAATAACCGTTTAAATCTCATTATAATTCTAGGGCCATATTAGTATCACCTTGAGTTTGGTTAACCTTATAAGTCGCCTGGCCATTCTCCCATAGTGGAATCTATGGCCGATATGTGACCATCATTTTAAGACATAACAGCCACCGTTAAGCTCGTAGCGCTCTAAAAATTTTATAATAAATAATATAATAATTTCTTTTTGGTACCTAACAAGCTAGACATTCAAAGAATAGATCTCAGCCCTCAGTTGAAACTTGTCATATCACATAGTAAAAAAAAAAAAAAATAATAGTTCTTTATGGATTTAGAATTTCTTAGGGAAAATTACCAAAAATATCCTAAAACTATCACACTTGTGTCTATTCGAGTCCTAAACCTTTTAATTTGGCCAAATTAATTTGCCAATATAATCCATCTGGCCAATTATAGTAAAAAATCGCTAACTAGATGCCAATCGTCCGACATGGCACCGCCAATGCTAATATGGACAATTTTTGCAATTTTTCAAAAAAATTGAATTTTGTTATTTTTTATTTTCTTTTCTTTTTCTTTATTGCAGCCAGCTAGGGCTAGTGAAGGCCCAACGACCCTCACAAATTATTGGGCAAAGTCCCGCAAGCCCTTGCCGATCGCGGGGAGCGACCCTCATCGGTGGCCGGTGTAGGCAACCCTCACCAAACCCTCTCCAACCTTTGCCTGTGGCTAGTCTCCGGCCATCAACGAAAAGGAAAGAAAAAAATAGAAAAATTAAGAATTAAAAAAGAAAATTTTCAAAAAAATTAAAAATTGTCCCACATAAAGACTAGCAACGTCACGTAAGACAATCGATGTTGATCGGCCACCATGTCAACATTTTTCGATATGATTGGAAGGACTACATTGACAAATTATCAAAAGATATAGAACTAAGTTAACATTATTGAAATGTTTAGAACTCTAATTGACACAAGCATAATAAATTTAGAATAGTCTTGGTAATTTTCCTAATTTCTCATTGCTATGTGTACTTGTTTTTTCTTGGATACAAGAAAGAGCAAAGTGTGCTAAGCAGCCTCAAAATCACCATCATGTATTCATTTTCATATATTGTGACCATCCCTTTCACCACGACAAGGATTAAGGGCGCATTACCCTCTATGTGTAAAACCTTTGTACATTTTTTTTTTCAATTCTTACTTGCATTTGTTGATATATGCAATCGGGTCCCTCGAAAAAGTTTTAAAATAGTCTTTTCAGGTAATTTTCCTTTTAAAAAAAATATGGAAGCCTCTTGACTTAAAATTGCACTAAAAATTTGAACAAACCCTTAGAGCTCTACCTTAGGGTTTCAATTGTCCTTAAAGACAATTGTCCTTATTGTGTGCTTACACTGATTTTGGCTTCCATTTAGTCTAGTTAGGAGTAACATTTATCTTTTTCTTAGTGTTAGGTATTTGTTATCCCATGCGAGTTTACTTAATAATTTTCTTGATTGCTAATTATTATGTTAATGATTGCACATCTACATGGTCTTTTCACGTATTAGTGGATAGGTTTAAAATTAATTCAAACTACTTGACACAAAAAAAAAAATCTTTTTAAAATGAATAAAATCAGATACCGAAAGAGCAATAATTAGTTAATTAGTATAATCAAGTCTCCGATACAAAATGCGCTCCCATACTTCACTTGGTTTCTAGCCGACCTTAATAGGCTTTTTAAAAAAATTTCATAGCGTTAATTTGAAAGCCTAACGCCACGCGAGATAGGCTTAGGAGAGTCCACGTTTAAATTATGAGCCGTTAGGCCGTCTTAAGAATACCCCTAAACCTATGTTTCCCTCCATACCGAGGGGTAGGTCACGACAATACCCGAACAAATATTTGCAACTAATAAAATAATACAAAAATCTCAACAGCCCTAAGGAGTCGCGATCAACTTTACAATTAAAACAAACTCAGTTACTGGTCCAAAGTTGGTATCGCCCGTTTAGCTCCAATGAGTCAAAGAAATCAGAAACCAAAAAACCCAAAAAGGAACATAATAGTAACAACAAACATATGACTTACCACATTAGTACTTCCTCTATGATAAAGAATTTTCTAGCTCATCCCCGTTTTGCAGACATCCTCCCTCGATTTCGGCATTAGTTTCTTCCCATGGCAAAGTGCATCTTCTCCTGCTTGCCACATATTTTTAGTCGTAATTCACCGACATCTTTCCTCTCATCTGATTCCCAATTACTCTCATGCTGCGATATACAAAGATTTTAATTACTTCCTATGTCCAAGTTGTTGAAATAGTTTGTTATAATAAAAAAGGCATCTCTTAATTAAGAGAAGACGTGACTTTTGATCGAAAGAATACATCACTCTTAGTTATGACAAGAGGTGACTTTTTGGTCTTAAAAGGAGGTTATCCATAATTATGAAATAAAGTTATTCTTGACAAGAAGAGTGATAATAGTTGAGAATAAGGTACTTATTTCCAATAATTATGTTGTTTGGTTGTATGTGAATAGAGACCAATTCACATATTATTTATAACAACCACAAACGTTCATAAATACTATTTTTTTCGAACTCTTTTTTCTTCTCTTTCCATACACACAACTTTAACAACATATTCAAAGTGAAATTCCAAAAAGAAATTAAGTAATTGCTGAACTCATTTCTCTACGACTTTGATATATATTCTTGAGGTATATTTGTTCTAAACTCATGGTAACAATAGTGGGAACAAATAATACCTAAGGACAGTGATCGCATCATGCATCAAAACATCAAGAATCTATTACTACTTCTCTATCTTCATTAGCAATCAAATTTGCCAACACAAGTATTCTCCAGAACCACTAGGTCAGAGAATAATCGGTACTTCTCACATCGCAGCTTATTAAAAAGAGGGGTATGCAAATTCAGATATGCCAAAGCTTAATTTCTTGATGGTATTTAAACCTTGCACTTGCATGGTCATCTCGAAGCAGTTCCTCTCCAGATAAAAATGCACTCTAGTCTGCCTTCGTATTTACATTGGCTTCCATCTGCTTCCTCTTATTTGTGAGTAGATGTACTCCCTAAATAGCACCACAATCCAAATGTCTCCAATTGAAGGGAGCATTACAACCAACCTTCTGTAAGTTTCTTTAGAAGAGGCAAACACAGACACAAACAGCGGCAACAAGCAGCATGGAATGGATATAGGGCCCACGAAGCAGCCCATGCGAGGTCGGTAATCTCCTAACATATTTTGTTGCCGCGACCGCACATCTCGAGCACGAGCCCGCACTCAACTGAGACTGGGCACGCTGGCCAGACTCTTGTGCAACTGACGGCTGCGATTCCTTCATTTTCGCTTCCAATCATCACAGAAATTTGACTGTTCCTCCTGTCAGCAAGTTTACACGACACAAGCTCATTGTAGGAGTGATTATTCCTCATCACAATATAGGAATACGGCGACTGCCCACTGGAATCAAGAAGGAGTTCCAGCCGTTTAATCCAATCTAGAAAGAGATTAATAATAATAATAATAATAATAATAATAATAATAATAATAATAATAATAATAATAACAATGATGATAATGATGATGATGATGATAAGTGTTAGGACCGATATAAAGATCTAGCAATCACATGACCGCACGCTCATGGCGTGCGCCTGTACATAACATTTGTCTACTTCATAAACCACACTGCAAATAATAAAACAACTCCAAATAAGCAACTAATACCGAACTACTAAGCATCTCATATGAATAAGATAGGGAAAATTGTTCAAAAAGTCCTAAACCTATTTCACTTTTGCCAATTGAGTCATAAACATTTCAACTTTGCCAATTAAGTCATAAACCTTTCGATATTTTGCCGTTGAATCCATCCAGCCAATTTTGGCCGGAATTTGTTGACATGGACGTCAATCATCCTACGTGGCAAGACCGCCGGTGCCGACGTGGATGAAATTTATTATTTTAAATATTTTTTTCGATTTTTTTATTATTTTTTGTATTTCATTTTCTTTTTTTTTTCGCTTTTCTTTTTCATTTTCTTCCTCCGGCCGGTTGCTAAAGACCGGGCGATCGGCGCAGGCCACGACCGGCAAGGGTTGGCCTCCCGGCCTTGGGCGAGTTGCCCTCACTAAGATCCGGCGAGGGCGACCTCACCGTCCTTAGGCGGGCTCGCCCTCGCCGAGGCGAGCGAGGGTCGGCCTCGTGGGCCTCGTGCAAGGTTGCCCTCGCCAAGATCTGGCAAGGGGCGACCTCGCCAGCTTGGGAAGGCTCGCCCTCGCGGCATCCGGCAAGGGCGAGCCTCACTCCAGCCCCGGCCTAGGGCGCCCTTGCCCGCCTCGCCGAGATCCGGCGAGGCCACCTCACCGAACTTGGTGAGGGTGAGCCTCGCCCAGCCGATCCCAAGAAGGGTGATCTCGTTTGAGGCCGGCGAGGCCAATGCTCGCCGATCATGGCCTCTTGTCAGTCACTAGAGATTGGGCAACCGACCATAGGAAAAATAAATAAATTAATTAAAAACATAAAAAAAAAAATTGTCCGCATCAGCACCAGCATTCACGTTAGTAAATTCCGGCCAAAATTGGCTGAATGGACTCAATTGGCGAAAAGTAAAAAGGTTTAGGACTCAATTGGTAAAGTTAAAAAGTTTATGATTGAATTGATAAAAATAGAATAGGTTTAGGACTTCTTGGATAATTTTCCCATACAGCATGCTATCTCGAAAAGGGAAAGGTACGTTATAGATTTGGCGTTGCCCTACATGGTTACGTTATAATACGTTTTTTCATGCCACAAAAATATGATCGAGTCCAATTTTAATACCGTTGTGGATCATTTGTCAAGGCATTAACTATCTCAACTGAGCCCGATATACAAGCAGCCACATGTAAAGGTGTAATACTCCCAGGTCCCACCATATATTTGGAGTGAAAATGTATGTTGTTAAAGAAACATCTCCACATGATTTTGATGATTTACAAACCATCCTTAGTATAATATTTGTTATGGTACGTGTAGATATTCGTAACAAAGCATTAAGTAATATTCATAGTGTGATCTAGTGGATAAAAGAATACAACACGTCCCAATACGGTTTTCCGTGAACAATATCAACGGACCTAAAATATCAGCTAATGACGATATCTACGTCAAAGATGTGGATATTGAGTTATTGGTGTTGTGGAAACAAGTGATCTTAATACCACATGATGTGGCAATCTAATCAGTGCCAGTTATGCTACTTAGCATGGTTGACGCTAACCGGTGCTAACGTAAACAATTTTCATAATTTTTTTTAAAAATTTTACAAATTTTTTTTTCCCTTCGCTAGACTCAAGCAAGGTCGGATGAGGGATGCCCACGCTTGGGCTAGTGAAGGACGCCCTCACCTGAGGTCAACAAAGAAAAAAAGAAATGAAAATTCAAAAAACTAAGAAAATTAGCAAAAAGTTCACGTTAGTAATTTCCGATCAAAATTGACTGGAATGACTAAATTGGTAAATTGTTAAAAGGTTTAGGACTAAATTAATAAATCATCAAAAAATTTGGACTAAATTGACACAAGTAAAAGGTTTAAAATTAAATTGGCCATCACATAATAGGTTTAGAACTTTGGACAATTTTTCAGCAAACTGCCTGCTTTTCGTATTTGCCCTTCATTATTTAGTCTTCATCAGCATGCTCAGCGCACAATTCGAAGTCAGTTGCTCTTTACATTGGTTTGGAACTAGGAATGTACTTTTGGATGCTAATCTCATATTACCAAATATTGCCATATATTATGAGAAAACTCTCAAGATTACTACAAGATTTTTTGTTTTTGATGATTTTAATACATCTTCATGTAACCATAAATATGGTTATGGGTCTAGACTCCACGGAGAATACGATATTTTTTTTAACATATATATTGGAGGACTACTTTTTCTAAATACTAGAATGTCATTATCTCCGAAATCCAAAATGTAAAAGGTGACTAATCTTAGAAAATAATGGTTCTCGGAGTAAAATCAATAATAATTCTCTGTAAAGATAATTGTTAATTCTTTTTTCTCTTATAAACATATATCTATAGTGTATGAATTCGACATTTTCTGTTTTCAAGATTCGAAAGACTTAAAATGTATGAAAGTATTATAATTAAATTAACAACGATCTTACATGACAAGAACTCATTCAAACGAAGGTGCTAAAATAGGAAAGACGCATCCACGGCATCGCCAACAACATCACTTATCTATTTTTGGGTTCCACTGTTGTTATACCTCATCATCTTGGTCTGAGACGGAGAGATCATCAACAAAATGCAGTAGGTTTTAGGTTTTAGAGGACTGAGAAACACACTTCGTGGAACCCTGCGCTCCTCCGGTCCTCCATGGCTATAAAGAATGGTCGTTGTCCGACCAAACCGAGCGAAAGCATCTTTCAATTGTCTCCCCCACCTGACATCCTCATTTCGCGTAATGTCGCTTTCGTCACTGAGAAACGTCATCCTCGGATGGATCGTGGTGAACACCACGACATCTTTTTTCTCCGGCATGCTGTCTTGTTCTTCGAAAGACTTTGAGACGACTTGAAGCCTTGATGCATCAAGAGAGCGTTGCCAGTCTCGTGTCACCATCACCAAGTGTCCCATGGTGGTCACCAGGCATTGGGCCCGGGGGTTTTAGTGCGGATCCAAGCCACACTTGCATGAACGGAATGCAGAAGATATCAGCGAATCTCAATTATTAGATGATATCAGTTTCACGTGATGCCGACATGTTCCTTTAATCTTTTTCTTGGGATAAGGTCGGGCCAACCGAGTCTGAAGCTAGCATAAAAGCGAAAAAGTTTCATCACAAGTTAATACAAGGTACTTCCCTATGTTTAATTTTTGTTGTTCTAGACTCTTATCAAAATAATTTGGTGATAACTTTCACCTTAGTCAAATCATTTTGCTTTAAAACCTTGAATTATTGACTAAGTGATTAAATGTCGAATTTAAATGTGGTAGATTCCGTCACAACTACTCACATTTAGAACTTTACTAAATCCATGCAAACAGGCGAGTTGCTTGCAATACTGACATTCATTTAAGTCGAAAAGTTTAAAAACTTTGTATTATCAAAAAGAGAAGCTAATAATTTGTTTTGGACCACGTGTCAAGATTTTCAACTTGTGATAGCAAGTTAATTACCCTTTTTAATATAAGATGATTTCAATCAAAATTAAAAGAAGGGTCTTCTCCTATGAATGATCTTAATGGCTACACATAGGAGCACTAATAGTTAGAGACTACATTGCACCATCATTATATGTAACTAAACAAGAATAAATATTAATTATTAAGTAACCAAACAATAAATATTAAGAAGGTGTCACCTTATGACACTTATTAAGTAACCAAACAAAAACAAATATTAATTATTTTTAATAATAATTTTATCATTATATGTGTAACGATGCTTATAAATCCAATATTTTCCATAACGAGGTGGCATGAGGTTTTCAAAACTGAAACACAAGGTTGACTAGAATTCGCATCACATGGACATTGTGATCACTTTGCATCATGTCAGTATGCAACCGATTCATAATATCAAGAAAAATATTCTAGGAAAAGGGTGAGTGTTCCATCTTACAGTCACTCCTAACCATATTTGGTCGCTAAATATTGAAATAATGCATATAAAAGGACATGACTCCAAAGTTCATTGTCTCAGAACCTTTAAATAGAGGCAATTTTCCAACCAAAACTAACTATGACCGTTGAAAGTACATCGCATTAAATAAAGAATCACTTAACTGGATTCATACATCAACTCAATGCAATTGTAGCCATTGATCATGTGGGACTCACTTGTGTGGTCTACATGATCAATAGCCGTGGTGTGACTGATCCAGTGGTCCTAGGCACATGAAAAAAATTGTTGATAAAAAAACACGTTCAAGGCAATTTTGCCCGATTACCCCACTGATAGATTAGAATAACATTCAACACTACCCATAAATTAGGTGGTTAAAGGTTAAGAGAGATCTTATTTTGCATCCTATAATAAACTAATAATAATAAAGTTATGCTGCTATGACTACACTATTAATCTTTTTATCATCCAATTAATTAATGATGTATTTAACTACATATATGGAACTAGTATTCAAATGTAATTTTGAATGCTTATCTGATTTAACCAAATACTACCGTATATCATTACAAAATACTTGAGATTATTGCAAGATTTTTTTTATGATTTTAATACATATTATAAGACCAAAAATACGATTATGGATACTTGTTGAGGCTTTGCAGTGAGTATACGATATTTGTTCATATACATATAAGGGGACTACTTTTTTTCAAACACTAGCACACCATTATCTTTGTTATTCGAGATGTGAAAAGTAATTTTTTTAGAAAAAGATTAATATTATGGAAAAATCTCAAATTGATATACATATGACAAATTTAGCCCAAACAAATACACCTGTAACAAATTTACATTTCATTAGTTTCCGTTAAATTTTACTGTCAAAATATTGAGTTGAATGACATGACAGACGGGTGTATCAATTTAGGGTTTTACCTTCTCTTTGTCATGAGTATACCAATTTGTTTTTTGTGGTATTAATTCAATTTAATGAAAATTAATTGAGAGTAAATTTGTCATAAATGGCGCAGTTTTGGATTTTTAGTAGTTAAAAAATTATACTATGATAAATTTGTCACGTATATACCAATTTGAGATGTTTTGTAATCAAAAAGTTAATTTTATATAAATTTATTATAAATATATCAGTTTAAGATTTTTCATAATATCAACCCGAAAATAATATTTTCTGAAGAACAAAAAATAATTCTTTATTTAGATAATCATAATTATTTTCTCGGGAATCCCACGATCTCCCTTTTCTTTAGTTTTTCTATCGCATTTTGTCTTGTTCTGCAAAAGACTTCGAGACGACTCGTAAGTCTTCGTGCACAGTCGCCAAGTCTTCCCGTACGAGACATCCAAAGAACTTTCAGCAGTTAGATGGCGTCCATCTCATGTGGAGCCCACATAAATCGACGTTGGAGATCCACGGGCTCATCACGAAATACGGAGCATGTTGTTAATTCTTGTGGGTGCGGGGTCAGGCCAACTAGAAAGGAAAAGGTCTCTTCAAAAGTCGAGAACAAGGTGGTTTTCTATGTTTCCCACTTGTCGCGAAACACGTTGCTTTAGTTCGGTCTCGATAGAGCTGTGCGATGGATAATATGAAAAATGACCGCCCGAAAGAGGACTCGACGAACAAAATAATTTGTTCTCATGTCGTTTTAAAACCTCGAATTATTAATTGAATGTTAATTTGTATAGAATAGATTTCTTTCTCACATTCAAAATAACTTTACCCACCTCCATGTAGATAGAAATTTACTAGATGCATGAGAATAGGCGAATTGCGTACATTGTGAAATTTGTTTAAGGCAAATAGTCTGGATTCTTTATATTAAAATCGTATTCAAAGTTTCAGGATTGTGAGAGCAAGTCGATTACCATTTAATTTAAGACGAATACAATCAAAACTAAAATAAAATCGTTGTTCTGTTCACGGCCTAAGAAGAGTCTTCTCCTATAAGTGATCTTAATTACACCACATTGTATTTACTAATAGTTTAGAGATATAGATTGCTGAATTCTATAAACTTTCACATATTAAGAAGGGGTGCTCTTATGACACTAAGGCTACGTTCGTTTCGCGGAAAATGTTTTCCCTAAAACGCTTTCCGATTTTCCAAATGTCGTTTACCGAAAATGAATTCCGAGGAAAATGTTTTCCATGAAAGGAAAATGTCTTCTAAATTGGGGGAAAATGTTTTCCACTTTTAAAAAGTGGAAAACATTTTCCTCACTCGATCTCTCTTATCTCACACCTCTACAAATCATCACTTCCTCCACCCCTTTCTTCTTCTTCTTTTCTTTTTTTATTCGAATTATTTTTAAATTGTATTTTTCTTTTTTTATTCGAACTATTTTTAATTTCTTTTTCTTTTTCTTTTTCTTTTTCTTTTCTTTTGTTTCTCATCTTCTTTTTGGCTAGTCAACAAGGTCACTGTGCGAACCTCAAGCTCGTTGATCTCAAGCTCGCGCTTGTTGATCCGGGCAAGCCTCGAGCTTGACGCTCGCGCGCCAATCCGGTGAGTGAAAAATATTTTCCTTACCGAACACCGGAAAATATTTTCCGAAACATTTTTCGGTTTTAGCCGAACACCAGAAAATATTGTCATTTTCCTGGAAAATGAATTCTGGGAAAATATTTTCCGAAAATGGCCCATTTTCCGCGAAACGAACGGACCCTAAGTAAGTAATCAAATAGAAAAAGACATCTAAATTGATAATTTTAGACACTTAATTTTATGGTAATAGGTGTAATTAATATTTATAAATTAAATCTTTTTCCATAAAGTATACTTCACCATTACGCTTAAGAACTCACTAACAAGATTTCATATGTTTATTTAGGGCAATGTCTAGCACTCCTCTTTCCAACTGTGCACTCGCAATAAAAATCCAAAAAGAACATCACAATTACAAAATTCTCTATACAAGCAATTTTATATGTAGTTGACACGTGATTATTTTCCTACTAGATAATTAATGAGTAGAAAGACTAACATGATATGAGAAAAATAGGAATAACAGGCAAGAGAAAATTGAGAGGGAGTGTTAGAATTCAAGTCAGTGTGTTCGGAGACCATGGTAAACTTACTATTTTTCCCCAAAAAAATAAAAAATCTAAGCTATTAAAAAATGTGTCAACAATTTATTTATCACAAATTAAATCACAAAATAATGTGGCATGATACATTCTTGTGGTCGATTAATTACTGAAAGCATGAGACCAACGAAGTGTGCCTTCATTTAATTAACCAGCAATTACATACTACATCATCTAGCAAGCATACCTCTCTATATTGCTGACTAGTTCGATTATTAATAAAGAATGCATGGTTTATTATTTCAATAGTTTAAAACTCTCTCTTATGCATGGGCTGGACTTTGATCTTAATCAAAAGTGTAAAAATATTCGATTGGAGAGGCAAATATGGGTATGGAAAGATTCGAACTTATGACTTTCAATTCTAATACGGTGTGAGATTTTAGTAGGACTACTACCAATTGTTTTAAAAGTTGAAGTTGTTAAATAAATGCGTGATTTATTATTTAAATATTCTTACATTGAAAATTGTCTTGCCTATACTCTCATTTCATCACCTACAACATAACTAATGCTCCAGACCTCGGAAGAACCTAAAAGATCCTTCTCAACATGATCAATTCAATTATAGAGAGAAATTGAACAAAAAAGTGTAACTGATTCGATTACAAAGGGATAAATTCACAAAAATGGAGAGAACTTGGTGATGAACTTGAGGATGCCGAAGCTGCGAGGAGCGAAGCCAACGATGTCGAAGGTTAGAGTGGAAGGAGAGAGGACGGCCTTGATTGGGACCTCGAAGAGTTCCCGGTTCCAATTATGGGAACCGGTGGGTACCGGTCCGGTTCCCTTTCCATGGGCGGATCCGTCCACCAGCTCACCAGACCGAACCGATTAATTTTTAATATTAAAAAAAAAAATACTAATTAACAAACCCTAGATACTATGCATGCGTTCACACATCTCCGGTTCCGTCTCTCTCTCTGTCTCTTCCCCCTATCACCATTTTGATTCCGTCGATGGAGCTGCAGTGATCTTTGCGGGGGATTGGCTTCGCCGCTTTGCGCTCCAAACAAACCACGCATGTGTTCACTTCCAATGAAGCTTCGGTGGGTCTCCTCCTGTCTTCTCCTACTCTTCACATGTGTTCACTTCCGATGCGTGGTTTACTCGGTTGAAGTGTTCTTTCGTGAATATTGTCTCTCCGGATCTCTTCCCGGCGGATCTTGCTCCTCGTCCGGCTATTCGCACCGGCGCGCTCTAGCCTCCGATTTGTAAGTGTCCCCCCGATCTCGCGTCTTTCCTTGTTTTGTTTTTTCCTTTCGTCTCCTCGTTCGAGGTTCATCGCGCGAGGAATTCGATCTCTCACCGCCGTTAGAATTCGCCGACGGCCTACAGAATTTCGGTGGAATTCCGTGCTCGGTTCTTGAGTCGCTGCCCCTCCACGTTTTTATTTTTGTTTCTTTATTCGGCCCTCTGAAAACTTGTTGGGTGTTATGTAAAGTTTGATCAAATTAAGCTTGTCTCGTTTGGATTATATTCCAAAGTTGACTAAATGGATCCATGAAGTCTTTCTTTTAGATTGAAATGCCAAATCCATCTATGTGTTCGACATTATGATCGGGATATATATTGCTTTTTCAAAGGTTCTATCCAGGAGGTCAAGCTCTACTGTTGGAGCTCACAAACATTTCATCGAAGATGTTTAACTGGGAGCTGAAACTTTTTGGCTTGCTTTGATGATGCTTGCTATGCAGTTGAGAATTGAGATCAATTATGTCCTTTCTTTTGATGTTGGGTTTTCCTTAGCTTAAGATTTTCATCTTGTGGTCAGTGAGACCGGTTCCATGGATCCACTCGGGAATCGGATCGGACCGGCGGTCTGGTTCCCGAGTGGATCCATGCAACAAACGTGTGGATCCCGGTTCCAATTTTTCAGAACCAATCCTTAGCGGGCGGTTCCCGTTTCTAGGTCGGGAACTGCCCACCTAGACCATGCACACCCCTAATGTCAATTAATATCTTTCCTATGTTTATGTTCTATAAAAGAAGTAAAATTTAAACTCTCGTGTTAGCATAACTGATTAGGGGGTCAGGAGATCTGCAGTTAAGGATTTGAGATCATCATGCAAATTGCTTTGAGTCAATGACATATATTCAATTTCAAAATTTGAATTTAATCAATCACGGGGTCTATAAAGTATAGTTTTTATAAGAATCAGTCATGCACGTGATGAGTCCATGGCATTTGTAGGAGAGAGAGACTAGCTATTACACTAGGGGAGAACATGGTAATACAAGATTTTTTTTTTTTGGTCGAGAAAGCATACGTAGATATCATTGATAATTGTTTAGATGAGCTACATCCGAAATTAAAACATCCAAGAGATTCGATGGGGGATATTGGACCCAGTTGTCCGGTAAAATGTTTTTTCGCTGGGCTTTCACCACCCAGTAAGCAGCTCCATTTGCATCTCGTCTACAATGGGTAATTTTGATGGGCCGGAGCTTGGCTAATAGGTCGTGGGCTTCACGAGTAGGGCCTGATTTCCCAGCCTTATCTCGACCCGTGCAAGCTTCCTCCCGGCTACCGATCCGTGCGTGCCCTTTGCGATCCGTTAAATAGCTTATCACTTCCACTAACTCAAACCGATCTGTTTGGATTTCCCAGGTCGTTCCTTCCTATTCGGCAACTGAGTTCTTCGACAGCCATTTTAGGGTTTCGACCACGGCGACGGCTTCCACTTGAAGGGCCGAATCTGCTCTCACCGACCGAGCAAAACCAGCGATCAGCGTTCCCGCATGGTCCCTGCACACTCCGGCGACCGCGGCTTCTCCGGTTTCGCTGATAAAAGAACCATCTATGTTCCATTTTAGGCAGCCGCGGGTTGAAGGGTTCCATTGAGTAGGTGAGTCTGATTTTTGGGCTTTTTCTTTTTTCCTTCGAGAGATGCACTTACTGATCTGTTGGTGCTTGCCGAGGGCTGATTCGAGGAGATTCGTCGGGCATGGTCACCGATTTCGAAATACTAGTTCATTCCTCCCTCGCCATATCTCGCCAAAACAAATAGGTAAGTAGCTCGAAAGGAATCGATGGGTGTTGAAAGTCAAGGATCCACTTTTCTATACGGCTGATTTGTTGTTGATTTATATAGATCTGGATTTGGGGTGTTCCCATATCAATTTCGTCCATGGGCGCAGGAAGAAAAGATGTTCGCTTGTTTCCGGAAGCGTAGCGTAATGGGCACAGTCATCCGAGATAATCTGTCCGCGCTGAAAGTTAGCTCTTGTTGGTAAAGCATTATGACAGAGATTCCATAGGAAATGCTTGTATTTCGGTTGTGTGTTAGCTTGCCATATACGACGCCATAGTGTTTTTGGGATTTGGAAGGAGGAGGAGGCTTCATTCTCGCTTTTGGTTTTACCGTGTGGGCTTATTTGCAATGATATGCGCTTTTAACCGTATATGTGCCTGTTTTGGTCGGTGTCCATATAATTTTATCCTCCGGACTTGTTCTACTTAGAGGCGCGCTAGGATTTCTTCCACCGTATTCGATCGAACAATTCCCCGATTCTCGGTTTCCTTCCAAGTCATTTGGGCTTCATCCACCAATTCCGACACCATTTTAGGATCACCCTTATTCGCCGGCCCTCCAATGACTCCTTTAGGTAGCCACCGATCCTCATGAATCAAACCTTCTCACCATTGCCAATAACCCAACGGGACGAGGGTATAATCATGTTCCTCCCAATTATTAAACTCCTCCATCCCCAAGAGGGTTTGCTGCCACTTGCTGCTTGTAGGAAGTTCCCATTTGGATAGTATAGCCCTTTAAAGACCCTGCCCCATAGAGTTTCAGGCTTCTGGAGTAATCGCCAGGCTTGCTTACCGAGCATAGCTTCATTGAATATAATCAAATCCCTGAATCCCAACCCACCTATTTCTTTCCTATCCTTTAGACTTCCCACTTTTTCCAGTGGACTCCTTTATGTTGATCGTTTGTTTTCCACCAGAAATTTGCAACTTTTCTTTCAATGGCTCGGCAAATAGAAAATGGGATTTTGAAGATCGACATAACGTCTTCACGGTATAGCTTGTACCACTCGCTTTGATCAATATTTCTTTTCCCGCTTTGGACATTAATTTCTCTTTCCAGCCCTTTCTCTAGTTTTGCATTTACTCTTGATAAAATCTATGCAAACATCTCCTTCTTAGATTGACCCCAGTCGGAGGGTATGCCGAGGTACTTTCCTATTTTTTCAAGTTATGGGACTCTCATCTCAGTTGCCAATCTCTGTTTTAGGGCTAATGGACAGTCCCTGCCAAAGAATATCCCTGATTGTCGCGACCTAAATTCCAAGTGTACCACCTAAAATTAGGCTAATGGATTGCTAAGCCTAGACTTAACTCGGGCTCTCCCAAGCCCATGCCAATTCACGACTTAAGGTTCAAATATTTAACATGCAAATGATTATTATCTAGAGTCGCCACTAATCGGTTTACGGTAGATCGATTAGACACCTAAGTAAAATAATGGGAGGATTATTTTACTCCTACGAACCCGTAGATTAAGGGTACGGGGACTTGGTTACGCTAGATTTCTCTAACGCCCTTTCGGTACCTTTCTTTTTATTTTGAAAAATGTTTGGCGTACAACTTGAATTGTTTTTAATTTATCTCCCTAACATGTGAGGCGTTCATGCGGGTGCGCAATCCACCAATTTAACACCCAAATAAAGCAGTAAATAAATTGCAGGACTTACCTCATAGTAACGAAAGCATCTGCAGTGTTAGATCAGAATTCACATCAAGAATCCTATATATGATTTCTAATTAACACGCCATCACTTAATTTTTTTGTTTTCACTTAATTAATGGGAATCATGCAATATGCAATGCAATATCAATTAGATGATCTAATTCTAATGACATGCAATTTCTAATTAGATGAACCTAACAAAAATCACTAAATGACGTGCATTGTATGAACCTAATTCTATATGACGTGCACATGATTTTTATTTTCCTAATAAGCATGCAATCTATAATATGCAATGACGTGCAAAGAATGCCCTAATTCTAATTGTTTTTAAAATTCGAAATTAAGATTGCCAAATAATTAAACGTGTAATTCAAATTTAAAACTAAAATCCTAAATGAATGCATTTTTTGGATTTTTATTTTTAAAAATTCTAAATAAAACCTCTATTCTAAATATGCAAGATAACCCTAAAACAAGAAATATTCTAAAATGCATCTAATCTAACTCAAATATACTTTTTTTGGGTTTTTCCTTTATGGAAGCAATCAAATAAAGGCATCAAGAACATCACAGCAACAAATCAAGCAAGATATCATCCATGTCCATTTAATTTTGGGAAATAAATTGACGAATCATATCTCGCGCATGAGATCGGATTGGCCAATTTTTAAATAAAATCACGAATCATATCTCGAGCGTGAGATTGGATTGGTGATTTTTCCGTGCGATTATGAAATCGTATTTCAAGCGTGAAATCGGACTATCAATTGTATGATGCGTTGTGAAATTAGGAAGATTTCCCAATTCATGAGGGATCAAGAGATCTCTTGGATACGACAATACCGATCAAACATTCAAAGAAAGATTGCTATATCACGAATTAGGTAGACATATATGAAAATCAAATTAATCAAGAGTAGACATATATGAAAATCAAATTAATCAAGAGTCTTACCTAATTCACGATATCACGCGGGTATTTTTTCTGAATTTGGATGGACGGTAGATCACGAGAATCACAATGAGGATGACCGACGATGGCTCGTGGTGGTTGTTCCCGTCGTTGCTTCCCAAGGATGATCAGGATGATCATGGGTCTTTTGAACGCTGCGAAAACAAGCTACTGGACTTCATGCGGTATGCAATTACATGGGAGATTTCAAGTGGACAAACACGCTGGAACAAAGAGGCACCACAACACGTGGTGTTCCACTAATATGAATCAAGACCGAAGGATTAGTCAACTCCCGCTGACTAATGGTAGAGCACCACAAGGCACGCAATTGCGATATCGCCGAGACTTGTCGGATGTGCAGCTATACTCATCGTCAGGAAAGAGGTTAGCCATGGCGGTGAACCATCGAATTGTCAAGACATCAAACCGTCTGTCAGGCTGTGACGATGGTGAGATTTTCATGATTTGTTTTTTTTGGGAAATCTCATCAGTAAACTCCGCGGAAAGAGAGCTAACACTTCGTGATTAGGAGCTCCACCGATAGATGATGATCAAAACCCGTCTATGGAAAGAAGATGGGACGCCAAGGTTACAACACAGGCTAGACAAGCAAAAGCGACAGCCGTGCGTGTAGACTGATCAAGGCAGCGGTTTGTGGACTGGATCGCCAACGGTGATGGATGGAAAGTTGATTGTTGAGGCTTGACCTTGACTCAACGATGCTAGGCTGATGGACGCTACTAGAGATTCCTGCAAGTCAGCTCGGTAGAGGTGTCGAGATCAACGTGGTGTAGTATTCTCGGTAAGATGAAGTCCAGGAGAAGAGAAGATGGAATCGTCATAGTGAACCAAGTGGGAACGTGATCATCATCTTCAAAGTGTGGATTCTCCTCTGGCAGTATATGAGCCCCTTTTGGGCGTACTCTCCAATGAGCGAGTTTTCTCCTTGCACCTTCAAAACCCGAGTTTTCTCCTCGCACCTTCAGAACCACCAGAAGAAAGAATACAAAACTCTCTCTTTTTGTGGCCGTATCAATAGCGTGGCCGTATATTCAATGTGTGGCCCCCTGAAACCCTACGCGAAAAAACCTTTTTATAGGCCAAAGATTAAGATTTTAATTTCCTTTTCAAATCAACATCCGCGAAGATTTTTTTTCGCACGCGATATCACTTTTTTTATTCTCCACATATCCTGATTTTATCGCCTAAAGATAAGATTGCAACCCGATTTTCTTAAAATCCAAAAAATCCACCGTAATATCATTTCAAATCTCCATTTAAGTAATTTTTGTCATTAAAAGAAAACGGGCTCGGCCAATTTATTTGCTTTGCGGGCTTAGTCCGGCCTACCAAATTAAAGCTTAGAACCACTAAATCAAACCCATTTGTCATCGACCCAATGTAAATGCAAATTAAAATAAATGCACCTAAAACTATATGCTATCCAATTAATTAATTAACTAATATTTTTTTAGGGGTTAAAATTAATCCCTAATTTTTTAATGCGATAAATGACTAAACGGGTCGTCAAAATTTAGGTGTCAACACTGATTTATTCAAATTAATAGCTTGACCAGTATGCAAAAACAAGATCGATTCAAAACAGCAGCTACATTCGACATTCTATAAGCTTCCCATCCATGAATAGGATAAGATCATCCGCGAACATTAGGTGGGAGAGGGTAGGGCAGTCCCTATTAAGTTTGATCCCTCTTATGCTACCATCATCAACAGCTTTATGCAGCAACTGGGATAGAACATTTGAAACTATAATGAAGAGATATGGGGATAGTGGGTCACCTTGCCGTAGTCCTCGAGATGGTTTGAAATATGGTAGAGGCTGTCCGTTCACTTTGACACTATAGGAGACTGTGGAAACACATTGCATCACCCAAGAGATCCACTTGTCGTGGAAGCCCATTCTTCGCATGCAAGCCTCTAAAAAATCCCACTCAACTCGATCGTAGGCTTTTTTCATATCTAGTTTGAGGATAGCCTGGAACTTCCTTCTTCGATGACGTGTTTTCAATTGATGAAGTACTTCGTGGAAATATGTTTGCTCTAATAAACAAGCTTTTGACTTCCAAAAAGCTACTTCAGTATATAAAAGAGCAGCTCAAAAGAAAAAAATTAATGCAGCAAGTGACAACATTATTTTTTTGTCCACATTTCAAATCCAATCCAGAACTACAAATTCCTCTTCGGTTCGGCCCATCCTAAAACCCACAAAAGCCTTTATTCAGCCCAAAACAAATTACAGCTCACGCGCTCCACTCTCATCTCAGTACTCCCTCATCTCTCCCCCCTAAGCAAATCTGCTGCGATAGAATCAGGCTCCCTAGGCCTTTGATCTTGAGGGAGCAAGAGGAACTCTTGATCTGGCTCTGGATGCGAGGGTTCAAGCTTGAGCCCCGGCGCCGAGAATCACCTACGCCATCGTTGAAGCCATGATGAAGTTCCTCCAGTTCCTCACAGATCGTGCTCGTATCCACGCAAACACGAAGAAAATAAAGAGCTCTCGCTTGATCTTCGTTTGACTGATATTTCTCCCGTCTTGTCTTCTGCTTCCGAAGTAGGGCAAAGGACTTTGGTGCTCAGAGCCGCCTAGGAGAGGCATCAGTTTTGCTGCTTCGACCGAGGAGAATGAACCAAAAATTATTTTCAGTCAACAAAAGCATGAGTATATAACAATAGGAAAGTGATTTTTCTCGAACTACTCTTACTTCTTCCCCTTTTTCACTATTCTTCACGAGTCTTTGTCGGTTTTTATCCTTCGTTGAGGTGACCTCTTCCTTTCGCTCTTCTTCATCGACACTCAACATCTTCGTCATTGAAGGTTCAACTCTTCTTCGACGATGCTCATCACAGCTTTGTTCCAGATTGACCAGGGGTGGAGGTGGAATTACTGGACCTATTGTACCAAAAGTAACTTGAGCAGATGTCGATGAAGGAAATTAGCCGATAGGTGTAGGATCTCCTCCTATCTGGATTGACTGGCTTGGCATCCAGATTTAGATATGACATCATTCAGGACGTTGGTAACCATCGGCTCAACAACATCAATAAGATATTTCATCATGTGATGAGTCAAGTCGGTTTGTTGTTCCTCAAAGATCCTTATCATGGTGGCCAGGAATACAAGGCCTGGCTCTAGCTGCCTTCTCTACTTATCAGTGATTTATCGAGATATCGACATCTCCAACTTGATCTTGTTCTGCCACCATAACTTAGAAAAATTTGTCTTGAATTTAATCGATGACGCAAATATGGAAATTATAACTATAGTGCATGATTGAAAGATAACATGTATGTTTGTGCTCACAAGAGGGGGCCTCTAGTGGACGAACACAAGTATTTATGGTGTTCTCAATGTAACCGCCTATGAGCAGTTTTAAAATTTTCCAGTTTTAAACATGCTTCCATGTGTTTGAGAATCTTGGTTCCATGCTTACAGGTCGCCATGATCTCATCTCGAGGTGGTTGTTCTCTAAAATTTGTGCCTCGATCTCTTGCACTTTGCTGTTAACTTTATTCCTTCTCCTACGAGTCGTTGGACTTCATTGTTTTACTTACCAGTGATTTTAAATATCGTAACTCAGTTTTAGTGCTCTCCAGATTTTTGCTCCACTTGGTGTCTCAATCAGTGATCTTTTGATCCCTTTTAATCTGTATCCTTATGATAATTGTCAAGCATAAGCTCCATTCGCTATCGTGTGTCGATAGCTCAACTTATGGTTATTGATGTACATTAATTTCGATAGTAATTTCCACAGTCATCGATAATGACCCACATTTCTAATATGGATAACCTCTAGCCACGTATTTACTTATGTTGACGATCTGGTTAATGTTTTGGTGCGGACTAGTTCTTCTGAAGATTAAACATTCAGTACGGGATTAACCATAAACTCGACGATGATCCAAAAGTTAAGAACATGGTTGCCATCCATGATGATTTTTGTATGAAAATGTTAATATCCCCAAACCACGTGCATCGCATGTGTCCCCCGATTCTAGCTAATAAAAAATTGGTGAAATTATTGGAACATTAAGGTTCCATTTGCTTAACGAAAAACAACTTTAAAAAAATTGCCAAATTTTCTGATGTTTGGTTTATTAAAAAATAAATTAGTTAAGCAAAATATTTTTCGTTAATGAAAAAACACATGTAAAAGTGTAGCAAATGATTTTTTTTTTTAAAGGAAGAAATCATTTTCCCTCCTCTTTCTTTCACCTAGACCAAGCATATTCTCCTCCTGTGCACTCATTTTAATTATTTATTATTTTCTCTTTTAAATCAAATCTTAATAATTTTTTTTTCTTTTGGCTTCTTCCTTGATTGGTCGTTGGCCATTAAGATGGCTGATGACTAGCCACAAGTGAGCTCGGGCCTCATTAGATGCTTGTGGCAAGGCTTCAGCTTGTTGATCTAGCAAGGCCTTGTGCCACGTCGACTTGTGGCGAGCTCAAAGCTCGCTAAATTGACAACTCTTGGCTCATCGAAATTTGGTGAGCTCAAGCTCCCCCGTGATTGGTGATCGGCCAAGGAAGAAGCAAAAGTAAAAAATAAAAAAAAAAAAAATAAAGAAAAATAAAGAAAAGAAAAAAAGAAAGAAAAGAAAAGAAAAAAAAGAAAAAAATAATTAAAATTTTAAATTTTTTGATAATTTTCTCTAAAATTAGATTTTCTATACCAAATAGCGGAAAATATTTTTTAATTCATTTTTGAGTTTTAATCAAAAACTGAAAAATATTATTAGAAAAATGACAAGTTGAAAAACATTTTCTAGAAGTAATAAATTTTTTGCAAAACAAACGAAGTCAAGCCATCTTTCTCGATCAATTCTTTCAACTGATGATTGTGTTCTGTGCGGCCCTTGATTTGATCGAGATCCTTATGCGTGCCTGCCAATGTTGCAAATTGGAGAGTTTTATCTGATTGATTGAACTTGAGGTTGGCGAACAGATGAGCAGTTAGTGCAAGCAAGAAACGCTACCAAATGGAGGATCCAGAAAATGCCAGACTCACATTTTCCGCATAACCAAATACCGATGTGCTTTCTCTCCAGTGGTCACGTTTCAGGGTCGACGACCTTGGATCTCATAGTTCTTCAACCTTCAAAATCTTAGATCGGAGGTCTGTCAGTATTTTTTTCTTAAAATCGATCGAGTTCGTTTTTGTACTTTTGATCATGTGGTTGCACATTTTAGCTAGAGGTTGGACCTTTTGAAGTAAAAGAAAACAGAATTGTGGCGTGTGCAGTGAATATACGACCAAAACAAAGAAAAACAGAGTGTCGGTGCGCGTCTCTCGGTGAATACTGAAAAAAGAAGAAGATAAAAGACAAAAGAAAACCTCAGATGAGGGGCAGTTGGAATGGATTCTCGAACTGTAACGGATCGTAACTCCTCACGAGTTTTCATAATTCCTATAAAATCATAAGGCACAACGGGCGAGACTTACTCCCTCTTTTTTTAATGCGATGGTCATCGAGTGGTGACCAATAATCACTCGGTTGCAAAGTAGAATCCGATAACAATTTCTGCACATCTCAACATAAGCCAGATCAATAGCCAATCGACTCGTAGTCTAAAGCAAGAATAGCTTAGGTTCGTTGATTTTGCTAAAAATTTGGCGTTTCCGAAAAATATTTTTCAGAAAGTCATTTTCAAGGAAAATGTTATTATTTTCTAGTGTTTGGACAAAATCTGAAAATGAAATAGAAAATATTTTTTGTTATTCGGTAAGGAAAATCATTTTCCTCCATACACTCCTTTTCATTTATTTTATTTTTTAAATTGATTTTTCATTATTTTTATTTTTTAAAATAGATTTTTAATTATTTTTTTAAATCGATTATTAAATTACTTTTTCTTTTCTTTTCTTTGTTGTCCTCCTCTTCTTCTTGGCCAATCGCCGCCACGATGACGGCCGTGATCGGCCACAAGTGCTCGCCCACTGGCGAGCTTAGGCTCGCCACTTGCCGATTGTGCTCGTCGGCCAGCGGTGAAGCCCGAGCTCAAGCTTGTGGCAAGGCTCGTGCTTGTCGATCCGGCAAGCCTCGAGCTTGCTAGCCTCAAGCCTCAAGCTCGACGCTCGTGCTCGCTGATTTGGCGAGCAGCGAACCTGAGCTCGTTAGAGATGGGTGAGCTTGAGGCTAGCCACCGCGGGGCCGGCGACTAGCCAATAAAGAAGAAGAAGCAGGGCAACAAAGGAAAGAAAAAGAAGAAAAATAAAATAAAAATAAAAAATAATCTAAATTTAAATAAATAAACAAATAATAATTTAAAAAAGAAGAAGAAGAAGGAAGGAGGAGGAGGAGGGGGAAGTGAGGGCTTGTAGGGATGTGAGATAAGAGAAACCAAGAGAAGATTTTTTTTTTCCTTTATGGAAAATATTTTTCTCAAGCAATTTATTTTTTGTGAAACGAACGTCGGAAAATTCGAAAAATGTTTTCCTCAAGTTATTTTTCATGAAACGAATAGAGTTTTAGATTATTGAACGGAGAATAAAAGTACCTGCAGCTATTATGGTAAGACAATAAAGTTGGCAATCGACTTTGCCATCATCAGTCATGCCGAATGGGCAGTTGCATGTGTAGTTCCCGGGCTTAGTCTTGCAATTTCCTTGACATATATATCGTCTTGGATCCTTGCACTTATCAATGTCTATATCAAGCAGAATCGATGGTGAACCGCAAATGTATGTTCATGTCCTTTTTGCTTCCTAAGATTGCATACTGGTTGGATTGAAGCATCTAACTCAAACTCAATGAAAAAATGGTTTGAGGAAATTGGATCGTGGAAATTGTGGCCCGATCCAAACGTATACGTTTTTGGCTCGGAAAGAGAACAAAACAATACCTAGACATCCTGGAGACAGCGGGAGGCATATGGATTCCCATGTATGCAGCCTTACAGAAGCAACGATAACCCTGCCAGTTCTAGAAGTCGGAGCAGAATTGTAATGCCGCAGACATAGTGGCTGTGGCCCGGAGTCGACTCTAAGACCATTTGTAATGACCCGGGTCCCACTGTATGATATTGTCCGCTTTTAGGCCGAGTCTTGATCTTTAAAACGCGTCACATAGATTAAAGGGGTCCAAGCCATTATAAATTGGCCCAGGACTCCCTCCCTAAGCGATGTGGGACAAGAGAGAGAGACACCTTCCTTGCGCACGTCCGGGGACCGAGGTGCGGACACACCGCCATCCCTCCTCCCCACGCACCGCCGCTCGGGCCGTCACAAGCACAACCTTCAAGTCATTGTCTATACGCAATGCGCGACATTAAACGACTCCTGGTCCCTAAGGAACGCTGATCCACAAGAGCTGAAGTTGTAAACTGGCGTGTAATTCGTTAAGCTATCCATGCCCATAATAAGGCTTCTGAGGCCATTAGGATCGATGCCTGACAGCACCCTAAGCTGGAGATGTACTCTCAGCCATGAAGTCGTTGTCCGCTGCAATGGGAGAAGCATGCACCCCAGAAGTCCTGATCGTGTCCGAGATAAGAGCTAAGGTGTCCCAACCGAAGGCCACGAGCTTGTTCCGGGTGTCTGAGAATGTGTAGTGCCCATCTTTGCCCACTGTGATCAACCCGTGTGAGCGAGTCATCAAGCAGACGGCCACTCTTGTCACAACATTCGAAAGCTCTGTACTCACCAACGGTCATCGTCCCCTTCTCCAAGGATATGTTGGACATAGGAATGTCGCTGACAAGGGTCAGCTTCGGGGAATACAGTGGGTGGTTGCAAAATGAGGACCAGGCTGGAGCTCCACACGCAAATCTCCTCCAGCCAGGATGGGAAAGGCGCGCTCATGTTCCCCCACATTCGGTTGCAGTTGTCCTTCCTGGAAGTAGTGGCCAAGGCCATTGGAAGAAGACTCAACGTAGCCGCCTTCATCTTTTCCTTTTTCTCAATCTGCTGTTCTACTGCTTCTCCTCTTGCCGGTTTTTGTATTCATAATTTCGTTGATGCAATGCCTCAGCAGCAGTCAAGTTAGTCAGCATTCATCGCATCTTTTTCTCCAGTCTGGGCTTCCTCTTGCTCTCCTCTTACTGGTTTTTGGCAAATCTAGTTTCGTTGATGCCGATGCTTGAGCTGCAGCCAAGTAACTCACATTAGAGCCAGTCAACGACACGTACACATAGCGTTCTTGTACAAAGTTTACCCAATACCTCTTCCGCTCCAACGTCTTGATCGTAATGTCTTTCTATATATATACTTCTCTTTTTCTTCTTTTGACCTTCAGGAAATTTTAATGTATAAATATTGCACACTATTGCAGGGAGGAGGGATTCCCACTGTTCTCCTTGTAATAGGAATGCAAATTTTATAATTGAAAAGAAGTCTATCGGATGATCCGCATAACATAATTATGAAAAATTATTACTTCAATATTCCATACTCACTCATTTTTAAATATATTTTAAGAGGAAGAATTGTACGATTAGTTCTAAACTTATTGTATAGATTTAATTTTAGTTATCGACAATTCAATTGAACTAATGTAGTCCTAAACTTTGGAGGAAAAATGCAATGAAGTTCCTTTAGCCAAGTCTCGTGTATTTGTTTGAGGTAACGGTCTAGTTATTGCTAACCATCTTATTTGTAATGGTAATTTGTAATGGTAACAGAATGATGTGGACGAAACAACTTTATTTTTCTAATGATTTTTCTAATATTATTTTATAACTTATTCCATAAACCAATTCACAAAGCTATACATAATACTTTATATAAAACTGTTCTCAAATTAAAAGGTTGTAATTGCCCAATCCAAACTTTTATACAATAGATATGTTTTAATTACTCGTACGATACTCAAATCTTTATCTCTTTCAAGACATGAGTTGAAAAATCTATAGAAGAGATAACACCACTTACTTGAATATGTCCCAAACCAAACAACAAGGCTCTCTCGAATCAACGACCTCGCACTCCTATCATATAAGCGAGAAATATCATCAAAATTGTTGGAATTCAAGTCGGCGAAAGACGACTTACCTGATTCCGATGCGCAAACAGCAAATAGCCCCGGAACGAACGTTGAATTGCCGACGAAATCACGAACAACACTACCTCACGTTTGTCCGGATGCAATCACGAGGAAAACACCCGATTTCCACCGCGTAAATGCCGATTGTTCTTGCAAAGATGAAATGGAACGCCTTGATCTTCTTTGATGGAAATAGAGAGAAAATTTGGTACGAATGAATGGCCAACCTTTTTTACGGTGTGTTCGGGAGGCTTATATACGTCTCCATGACACCCTTACAAATGGTGTCCTTCCATCGTACCGTATCAAGTCCAAAAGGTGCGGTCCAATCGCACCCCATCATGGACGTACTAGCTAGCTGGCTAAAGTACAACATCTCCCACTCGGACATGATGGGCTTGATAGCTCTCTATCAAGAATATAAGGTATTCAACATTCATCAACTTTACAAAACAATTCATACCGGCAAATAAGCCGTGCGACCAAAGTGAGTACACCCGCACTTGGGAGCTCAAATTATGCACCCGTTAGGGATAACATAATGGCTACAACCCCGAAAAGATATAAATAATCGTTGTCTCACAGTGCCCCAGACATATTTTGTTACATCAGTCCAAGTATTCTCAAAACACCATGTATTTACAATTACATCTGCAACTACATAGGGCGATATAATTGGTCGACCGCAAAAATACATGCGATAGATGTAAAACAACAATAGTCTTCCTTCGCACTCATGTCTCTCTCAATTTCGAAACAATCGCTTTCCTAGACATGTCCCATAGGCCATATCTATTCATGACCGCCCGTAACATGCTAAAGTAGCAACATTGATCTTTCACTTCGAGAACATAGTCGAAGTAACATAGGGCACAAAAATTGAGGTAAAATACAAATTACCTCAAGGGCTCACACGATAAGTAAATAGGGATAATTTTAACTCATCTTCCCTTATTGGTCGTACAATGCACATGTAGTACAAATTACATGCTATAGTGGATTACTCTTTCTAAAAGAGCGTATGCCAATCATCAAATATATCCATCATACAGATCTTAGCCTAAACATAGTCACGTGCTTCTCACGTACTCATGTTTAGCCTGAGTGCTATATCAGCTCGCTTTCTATAGCGCCCAATTAAGTACTCGCATCCAAAGATCTTTCGCATACATGATTGTGGGACTATCATGTTCGGTCTTGTTATAAACCAATCACGAGACCTCATCTTGACTCCAATCAAGGCGACATATTTTATGTACCAAACTTGCTCTTCAGCATTTATTTGTACATAACGTCTCATCTCAATGTGCTAACTACAGCACTTGAGGCGATTACTCGTGTGAGTGAGCCAATCATTGCCTGCTGACATACTTTTCAATAATATATGTGTGTTTGTGCTAGTCTCATAGTGGATTTTGTACTTATTGATAAAACATCAAATCACTAATAAACAAACAAGTACAATACATCTGTCCACAAATATATAAACCAATGATCCTCTACAATAACAGACATCACATTCTACACAATCCTAGTGACATCCTATGGGTCAAGAATATGTCTCTATGAATAGCCTTCGTAAATGGATCAAGAACCATTCTATTGGTTGAAATGTATTGCAGATCACTTCTTTCTCGCTATAATATCTCTCGATGAAATTATTCTTTATGTCAATGTGATTTGTCCTTCCATGATACTTGGGATCTTTCACATAGGCAATGGCTGCTTGACTATCGCAATAAACCGTCACCGGTCTTGGAACTTCGGATGAAGTGGCTAAATTTTCCAAGAAACGTTTTAGCCATACTCGCTTCTTGCACCGCGGCGGAACATGCAATAAATTCTACCTCCATCGTAGACAAGGCCGTGCATGTCTGCTTTCTTGCTATTCCAAGAAATCGCACCTCCATTGAGCAAGAACGCATATCCGTAAGTCGATTTACGCTCATCCGGTCTCCACCCTAATCGGCATCCGAATAACCCAATAGGCGTAAATCATTCCCTTGGTAACATAGTCGATAGTCCATGGTGCCCTTCAAGTATCTCAAAATCCTCTTCACTTTGCTTTCCAAAGGTGTGCTTGACCGGGATTTGATTGATATCGGCTCACCAATCCCACGGCATAACATATGTCGGGTCGAGTACACATCATAGCATACATCAAACTTCCGACCGCACTAGCGTAAGGAACAGCTTTCCATCACTTTGATTTCTTCCGGAGTCTTAGGACACATCTCGATTAGGCCTTCACCTTGCATGACAGGGGGTATCAATGGGATTACAATGCTGCATATTGAAACGCTCAAGAATCTTCATAATATAAGACTCTTGTGATAAAGTAAGGAGTTTTCTTGATCGATCTCTTTCGATCTTAACTCCTAATATATAAGCAAACTTCTCCCATGTCCTTCATCTCAAAATTGGAGGACGACCATTCTTTTATGATGATAACCAAAACCTTGTCATTTCCAGCCAACAGAATATCGTCCACATAAAGTGATAAAATTACAAATTTATCTTTGGACCGCTTGACATATACACAAGTGATCTTCTTCGATCATCGTGAAACCAAAAGTTATTATTGCTCGATGAAAACGAAGATACCACTCGTTTAGATGATTGCTTAAGGCCATATATTGAGCGATTAAGCTTGCAAACTTTATGCTCTTGACCTTTAGCTATGAAACCTATTGGTTGTTTCATATAGATTTCCTCATCTAATTCTCCATTGAGAAATGCCGTCTTTACATCCATTTGATGTAATTCAAGGTCCAAATGTGCAACGATGGCTAGAATAAGGCGTATTGAGGCAAACCTTACAACCGGTGAAAAAGTTTCCTCATAGTCTATACCCTCTTGTTGAGTATAACCTTTTGCCACAAGGCGAGCCTTATACTTTTCAATAGATCCATCCGCCTTCGCTTAATCTTGAAGACCCATTTGTTTCCAATGGCCTTACGATTTGGTGGTAGATCAACCAAGTCCCGGACATGGTTTGCCCTCATTGACTCCATCTCATCTTCCAAAGCTTTTCTCCATTCTTTCTTGTCAGAGGATGAGAGAGCCTCTTGGACAGTCTTAGGCTCGGCATTGTCTTTTTGAGCAATCATAAATGCTTCCCCTTCAATCTCAAAACGACGACGAGGAATACTTTTACGATTACTTTTACGCAATTGAATTTCTCTTGAATTCAATTCATCGAGCGATGCAACACTCCCACTAGGTCTTGTGTGTTGAGGTAAATCTTCATTTCCCTTTACAACATCAGTGGGTGTGTTATCGATCTTCCATCTCATATAATTGGAAGTCCTTATCAATCTCACCTCTATTAGGAAAATCGTTCTCCAAGAACGTGACATCTCGTGACTCCATTTCGGTCACACTTCCATCAGCTTGTTCACCTATGAACACGTACCCTTTGGAGTGTTCGGAATATCTTATAAAGATACATTTCTTCCCTCTAGGACCTAATTTGCCATGTTTATGGGAAGAATCATGAACATAAGCTGCACATCCCCATGGACGTAGACTACTCAAGTCTGGTTTCCTACCACCCATAATTCATAAGGGGTGGAAGTGATCGATTTTGAGGGCACACGGTTAAGTATATAGGCAGCAGTCAATAACGCAACTCCCCAATAGGAGATAGGTAAATTTGCTTGCGCCATTAGAGACCTAACCATTTCCAATAGGGTTCTATTCCTTCTCTCAGCTACCCCATTTTGTTGTGGAGTACCAAGAATAGTCAATTGTCATACAATTCCCTTTTCATCACAAAGAGCCTTGAATTGCTCCGATAGATACTCACGTCCACGATCGGTTCTCAATGCCTTTATTGTTTTGTTCAACCGATTCTCTACCATCGCTATATATCGTCTAAAGCAGTCTAATGCTTCGACTTATGGGAGATCGTAAAGACATAACCGAAACGTGTGAAGTCATCTATGAAAGTGATGAAATATGAGGCTCCATGCCTCGCCCTCACATTCAAAGGACCACAAATGTCGAATGTATGAGATGCAATGGAAATTCAGCTCTAGTCCCTTTACCGAATGGTTTTCTAGTTGTTTTTCCCGCGACAACGTTCACATACGGATAGACTAACATTAGTGAGTGACCCTAAAAGGCCTTCTCTAGCTAATCTTTGCATTCTTTGCAATCCAATGTGACCTAATCTAGCATGCCAAGTACTTGCATCAATCTCAACATTGTTAGAAGACGCAATTAAAGAAAAACAACCATCAACATTAACATTGTACTGATCATAGTCAATGTCTAACACCATAAAACCATTCGATACATGACTTGAACCATAATAAACTGTTCCATACAAAATGTCAACACAATCACCATGGAAATTCAATACATAACCTAAGCTAAGAAGAACAACTACGAGACCAAGTTTCGTCGAATATCTCGGAGCATAAAGGACATCATGCGAGAACAGGTTTCGACCACCACGTAAGATTAATTTACATGTGCTTGATACCCTTCACTTCAACTCTTGAGTTATTTCCAACATATATCCATCTTCTTCCGTGCGGTATCCGACGATACTCCACAAATGCTTCTCGGTCTCTAGCTACATGGTCTGTTGCTCCCGAGTCTACACCACATTGGATAAGACTCAGGCAAGCATTATAGTATTAGAAACAAAAGCATTACTCAAAGTAATGGAGTAATGGGGTACCTTTTTCGGCTTAGTGCATTCACGAGCAAAGTGACCCAACTTGCCACAATTGTGGCACTCCATCTTGGCCTTGTCCTTCTTCCCACCATGCTTCTTGCGTCGGAAGGTCTTAGCCCTCTTGGGTGCCCGATCGATCATCTTCCCTTTGTTGTTGAACTGAAGATTCCTCTTGCGCTTGAAGCCCGAAGCTTTGCGCGAACTCGATTCAGCAACATAAGCATGGGTAGAGGATCTCGCAGCCTCTAGGCGCTCATCCTCTAATTCCAAATGACGCGCAATATCATCAAAAGTGACAATATTCTCATTATGCGTCATATTGATCTTCATATGCTCCCAATTGTCGAAAGAGACCTTATAGCAGCCTGAACTTGCTGTTCATCAATAAGGGAGTGACTCCGCCGACTTCACTCACGGATCATGTTTGACATCTCCCGAAGATGCTGCCTCATCGTTACATTTGGGCGCTTTCGGAATGTGTCAAACTTGATGGTGAGTCTCCTCAGCTTAGTGGCAGATGTACCCCCAAACTTATCTTTCAAGGCAACCCACATAGCTTGAGCTTTGTCATAACTCTCAAACTCACACATGAGATCATCTTGCATACAGCTCGCAACGTGATGCGAGCAATGCTATTTTTCTTTTCCAAGCTTGATAAGCTTCCAAATCTCTCCCGTGTTGAGCTGAAGTTCCATGCTCGGGTTCATCCATGGTATGGTTGAGGGTTTCCAAAACCTCTTGCTCCTCAAGAATGTATCTTGAACCTTTCGGTGCCAAATATCATAATTGTCACCGTTCAGCTTCTCACCCTTATTGAGGTCAGCCACAATGGTCTTGGATGCCGATGCCATAATCAATTGCTATAACACATTGACATAATAAACGCAGAATCAATACTAGCACACTATACGAGTAACACACATATTTAATTTGCAGTAAAGACAAACTAAATTAATGATAATTCAACAAAAGACACAGAGGCAAAAGTTCACTATGTTCCCAATCAACTTCTATGTACAATTGTTCTATTATCATTAATTAGTTTATTTGCACAAATTTTGAGTTATAGGTGAGAACTTCTTTCAATTCTACCAACCTACGAACCCCCACTAGGAAAAATAATTACATGACCTTATGTAATTTCTACATTTTTCCTTAACACAAAAACATAGCATGATAATAACCAACGTATAAACAACAATCATGCTTCAACTATGCAATTCAACATGTAATGGATTTCCTACCATTGTTCTAATTTTCTAGCAACTAGAAAATTGCAAGTATATTAAAATATATACATCATATCATTGAACCAAGCTCTACACATCATATATAACATCATTTGCACACAAGCTAGCTACCGTATTTCCCTAATCACAAGAAAATACAAGCTACAAATGAATAAGCTGCATTAAACCCCAAAAAATATGTGTACATAGGGTTCCCTTAGCATTTTCATACATTTATAAAATTCCAAAGTATAAAATAATTATACCACTATGTAGAAGACACTCATACGAACCAAACGAGACCGACCACGCTCCAATCGGAGCACGCACGCGCGCCCGAGTGCGCGGCGCGTGTGACGCACGCGCCGCCGAGCCGAACGGCTCTCGCCGGTCCGACCGGTCCAACCGGTGACCGGTCCGACCGGTTTGACCGCCGGACCGGTTGGACCGGTCCGACCGCTGACCGATAAACAGGGGTCGGGTCAACGGGTCGGGTCGGGTTGGGTTGCTGGTCGGTCGCCGGCCGGCCAACTGTCGTCGGCGCGCTGATGTCATCGATGACGTCATCCCGGCGGTTACCGACCGTTGGATGACGTCACGGTGACGTCACCACGCGCCGGTTCGCCGACCGGCGCGTGCCGATCGCCCGGCCGGCGCGCGCGCGCGCACGCGCCGGTTTGCCGACCGGCGCGTGTGGCGCACGCGCTTGGCGGCTTCGCCCGCTTCAGCGCGTGACGCCCACGAGCATCGGCTTCGGCCGCACGTGTGGGCGCGTCCGGCGTCTCCCCGACGGCGCTCGACCCATCTCCGAACTCGTCTCGATGAGCTCTTTCACCCCGTATATTCAAAAATTAATTTTGACCAAAAAATTGTTTCGAAAAATGGCCGAAACCTCACGGATCACGCGACCCCGAACCCGTTCTTCGCTCCGGTTCAATTTCGAGTTTTTCATGAGGCAATTCCGACTATCAGAGATCCAAAATAGTGTAGAATACAATCTCTTGATCTCAATATCAAATGGTAATAAAGAAAACTCGATGAAAAACAAGGCAGAAATCACGATCGGGCTCGATACCAATGTTGGAATTCAAGTCGGCGGAAGACGACTTACTCCGATTCCGATGCGCAAACAGCAAATAGCCCCGGAACGAACGTTGAATTGCCGACGAAATCACGAACAACACTACCTCACGTTTGTCTGGATGCAATCACGAGGAAAACACCCGATTTCCACGGCGTAAATGCCGATTGTTCTTGCAAAGATGAAATGGAACGCCTTGATCTTCTTTGATGGAAATAGAGAGAAACTTTGGTACGAATGAATGGCCAACCTTTTTTACAGTGTGTTCGGGAGGCTTATATGCGTCTCCATGACACCCTTACAAATGGTGTCCTTCCATCGTACCGTATCAAGTCCAAAAGGTGCGGTCCAATCGCACCCCATCATGGACGTACTAGCTAAATTCTGGCTAAAGTACAACAAAAATTAAGTAAAATGTTATCTCAACTAATGGCTCAACTAAACTATGTATAAAACTACACATGCGTGCTAATAAATCTCATATCCAAAGCAATTATTCAAGCCATCTGCAATACAAAACTTGAGCACAAAATTTGGTTAAGCCATAACTCTTTCTATCGAACCCCGTTTCAAATGTTCTCACAGTCAATAGAAAGTTCTTTCAACATACTATAAGGATCTCAACTCGACATTCCAAAATTAAGTAAAAGACCAACAAAATATGGCCCCGAAATTGCTAGACATGCACTGTTTATCACGTGCGGGAAATTTCAAAATTTTGTTTCAGGCAAACTGTAAACTCATCAAGTTCTATAAAATCCTATGAGTCTAAGACACCCTAAACTTCACACGCGCGCGCGCATGCGCACTGTTTATCACACGCGGGAAATTTCAAAATTTTGTTTCAAGAAAACTGTAAGCTCATCAAGTTCTATAAAATCCTATGAGTCTAAGACACCCTAAACTTCACACGCGCGCGCGCGTGCAAATGCGTGGCTTAATGACTCAAAAAGGACTTCGCGGCTCGAATCTAACATAATTTTAAATTCCAAGCCCTAAAATCGAAACTACTCCAATTGAATGAACGAGAAGTGCGAGTACTTATTGGACATTGCATTATTGAATTGAGTTGACTCGGCGAGATGTCCATAGCTTGTACATGCAAACCCCCTTCCCCTTCTTCTCCTTTCCTTTTTTTCCCCTTTCTTCTTCGTTTTCTTCTTTCTTGCCGAACTGGTTCGACCAATGAGCTGAACACCCTTTTTATTTTTATTTTTTTCCTCCTTCTTTTGACTTTTCAGCCTTTTATTTCCTTTTTCTTCTTTTAAAAAAAAATCAAAAGTGGGTCCCACCGGTCCTTTTGGACTTGGTCAAAACGATTTGAATATTACAATATGTGAAACTAAAATTCGAAAGAGTAATTTCCTGTTAAATTTTTCAAAGAGATATTCAACCAGTCTTCCATAATTTTTCATTCATCAAATAAAATGGCTATTCCTCATAGCTCTGCAATCAATAGCTAGAACAGAAGTGAGTACAATCATGCATAATCCCCGTACTTAATTTAAAATAGAATCACCCCTTATAAAAGCTTTAAAATAGCTAATTAATCGGGACCTTAATCAAAAGATCAAGGACGAACATACGACCATTGGTTTTGTTTCTTGTACATATCCCCACGCTAGAAACCATGAATCAGACGCTAGAAGTGGTTGTGTCCGCTTCAATGTCGAATACCAAAAGATCAGTTGACTACGGTTCGTTCATTGCACTGGCTGCGGTCCAGAGAGAATCACCTCGTCTCGTCGAGTAGACTTTGAGTCTCCTCGTTGTTCCGTTGATCTGCCCACAATTTCTTGTTGATCCTGGCTAGTTGCTCGGCCACCTCCCACATTGTTGGCCTACTCACGCCATTATAATTCAAGCACCTTCTAGCAAGCGAACCGACTGCCTCGATCTCCCGCACTTCAGCTTCATCGGATGCCTCAAAATTTATCCTATGGAGGAGCGTTCGGTTCTCCACGGCAGAGATGAAAGATCGGATAATGTTGATTTTTTCCCTAGATTTTGCATGCTGAGTCGGCATCTCTCCGGTAAGGAGCTCTACAAGGACGACCCCGAAACTATAGACATCGCTCTTTGTGGTTAATTCCAAAGTGGTGAGATACTCAGGGTCGAGATAGCCTATTGTGCCTTGTATTCTTTCGGTTGTATGAGTCTTTCCAGGTGAAATCAAAATCGAGGCTCCGAAATCGGATATTTTAACAGAGTATGTCTCATCCAAAAGTATATTCAGAGACTTAACATCGCCGTGAATGATTGGCGGGTCGGCCAAGGAATGCAAGTACTCGAGGCCCGAGGCAGCTTCCAAGGCAATCCTAAGGCGATTCTTCCACGAGTGCAAGACCGTTGATCTCTTGTCATGAATGTGGTGATGGAGAGTCCCATTGGGGATGTATTCATAGACCAACAATGGCACTTTTGTCTCCAAACATATGCCCAGGAGCTTGACCAAGTTCCTGTGATTCACCTGGGAAATGATGCCGATTTCGTGCAGGAATTCAGCATGAGTGCTCAGAGAGCTGTCTTTGTTCATGTCCTTTGGCTTCTTGACAAGAACATCTTTAGGCTTCTTGATCGCGACTAAAACGTCGCCATCGATTCTTCCTCTGTAAACTGAAGCAAAACCACCCTCTCCGAGCTTGTTGCTAGCATCATAGTTGTTGGTGGCTTTAGCCAACTTTGCCTCATCGAAGATTTTCACCCTCTGGTTCTTCAAGACCTCTCCTCCATTTTGCCTAAAGTATCTCTCTTTAGCCCTCCTCTTGCACATGAGCAAGACCAGGCCACTAACAACTATGCACAACGTTACTGCTACAATGACTGCCACACAAAATTGAAAAATGGATGGATCAGTTTCTCTCCCGAATGATTGATTTACCTGACGAGTAATGAATTTAGACCGTGTAAATTTTAGAACTAAAATTTGTTCTTACATTTATCGGCTTAAATACTTGACACATCAGCTACCAAATGGAGCATCCGGATTAAGCCACACCATAAAAAATGCCCCAACTTTACCGAAACAAACTCATATTTTCCGAAAAATCACATACGCGTTCGCTAAGAGCCATTTCCCATCAAATGCCCGTCGAAGCCACCACAAGCCAAGACGAGAGTCACCGCTCAAAGCCGCACAAACAACAACCACCCCCCTTCCTCTTTTTCCCCTTCTCTCCCCGCGTCTCTCTGTACAGAGGTCCTTGCATCAGAGGGTTGAGTTTTGTGTTTTTCAACCCGACTGAAGTCATTTATGTATCATTGGTCATATGGGTAAAGTTGGGAGTTCAATATAAAGGTTGCACCTTTTATCCTTTTAGCCAAAAGTGGTCAGGGTGTATTAAAAGAAAACATGAGTGTGGTGGGTACAGTCGAGAGACGACCAAAGAAAGGAAAACAGGGTGTGGCCGTGTGTCTCTCTCGGTGAAAACTGAGAAAGGAAAGGAAAAGAAAAAGGCAAAAAAGGAGGAGGGGCAGGGAAACGGAATCTCCGGTCATAACAGATCGTAACACCATACAAATTTTCGTAGTTTCTATTCAAAATATCGCAATACAAAGAAATTTAATTTTTTTTATGTGATAATTATCAAGTGATTGAGTACTCATTCCCCAAAGATCCTAAAAAACACCCAGAGGAGAAGCGGCACTTTTAGAGGAAGAACTTTGAGAGATTATTGTCAGGGACCGGAGTTTTCAAGACCCGAGCGGCCAAAGAGATGAGCAAGACTTGAAGTGTCTTGGGCTCTAAGGTTTTCATAAGGATTCTATAATACTCTCAAGGACAGTGCGGGAAATGTATACTCAAGATATTTCTTGTATTTAATGGGATAGATGATAGTATTGTATTTGATAGGATAGATGGCACTTGAAAAGATAGTAATTGAAAATCCTCATGTTTAAGTAGGAGTGCTCTCCTCATTTGAGCAATAGAAGTGCATTTTCTCTTAGAGCTTCTCTCTTTACAATATATGTAGTGAGAGTTTGTTCCTTGGGAAAAAGGCTCAGTTTAGGCGATCCAATGAACTAAATGAAGTCTAAGTTGCCACACGGTCTCAATCTCAAGCATCGACCCATGATACTAGAGTGGGTGTTTCTTAAAGCTAAGTGAATGGGCTTATACTTGTAGGCACGAGAGTTTGTAGACTCTAAATTGCTAGCTTTGTGAAAGCATTTTGAGTAATAGAGATCTATTTGGTGCCCGCCACTTTGTCTACATCTGTGAAATGATTCGTGATGTTCTTGTGAAATTATTTGGGGAATTATATTAGCCAAGGGTTGCTTGTGGGGAATTATTGAATGGTGCGTCGGGTTTGCATTAGGGGAACTGTAACTAGTCGAAATTGGTGATCGGGGTGTGTCAATATGAAAGGAAACATCATGATGCTACGCCAAAAAAGGATAGGCTGTCATTGAAGAGTCTAGTTCTAAGAAAATGGCCCCTACTTCTCAAGGAGCGCGGGGATTTCTTTGATATAAGCACATTGAGGAGTTGATAAGGTAGTTAAAGTTAAGGCTTCAAATGCTAAAACGTGCGTTTGATGCATTAAGCATAAATGAGTCGGAGCCCACTAACTACCATATCGGTGACTGGTGATCGCTCGAGTTGAATGTAGAGTGAGAACAATTTGAGAACATAAAAACATAAGCCGGATCAATAGCAAGGGGACTCGTAGTCTAAAGCGAGAGCAGCTTAGATTGTTGAGTGACCATAACAAGGGAATTAGAGTTACCTGCAGCGATTATGGCAAGACGAGAAATTTGGCAACTGACTTTGCCATCACCATGCATGCCAAACGGGCAGTGGCATGTGTAGTTCCCGGCTGTATTCTTGCAATTCCCATGACATGGATATCGTCCTGGATCCTCGCACTCGTCAATGTCTATGTCAAACAGAACCAAAGGCGAAACTGTAAGTGTACGTTCATGCGTTATTTTGATTCTTAAAATTAAAGTCTTGGTAATATTGAAGCATCTAACTCAACTCAATGAAGAACTGGCTTGAGGATGCTGGATCACGGAAATTATGGCCCAATCCAAACAAATGTACTTTGGCTCGCCAAGAGTACAGAAGAATACCTTGACACCCTGGGAGTGGGAAGGAGGTATAGGGATTCCCCGTGTACCCAGGCTTACAGAAGCAACGATAACCCTGCCCGTTCCCGAAGTCAGAGCAATTACTGTTGGCGCCGCAGGCATAGTTCCATCGTTTCGATTTCGCTCCCTCGCAGGTATCCCGCTCAACTACCCAATCTAGGACAACCTGTGAGAATTTTTTGAGTTGCATATCATCCGGGACAGGGAGCTTGTAATCGGAGACGTTAAACGACTCCTGGTCCACTACGAACGCTGATCCGCAAGAGCTGAATTCCTGAACTGCGGCGTAATTCGTTGAGCTTCCCATTTTTATCACGAGGCTCCTCAGGCTCTTGGGGATGGACGTTTGACAGCACCCGAGGCCGGAGCAAGCGCTCTGGGCAGTGAAGTTGACGTCCTCGCGGCAATAGGAGAAGCATCCACTCCCGAAAGTCTGGTTAGCGTCCGAGATGAGAGCCGACGTGTCGCAACCGAAGACAGTGAACTTGTTCCGGGTGTCCGAGACTGTATAGTGCCAGTTTTCGCCCAATCCGATCCGTGATTCAACTCTAGAGCCATCAAGGCTACCGCCACTCTCGTCACGACAGTCGTATGCTATGTAATCGCCAACGGTCATCGTCCCGTCCTCCACAGATATGTTGTACACCAGAACGTTTTCGCCGAGGATAAGTTTCCCGGATGTGAGGTTGCATGTTAGGGCGAGTTTAGGGTTCCACGCGCATCTTTCGTCGAGCCCGAATGGGAAAGGCACGTCTAGGTTGCCGCACCTTCGGTTGCAGTTGTCCTTCTCGGCAAAAGTGGCCAAGGCCAAGGCCATCGGAAGGAAACACAACACCGCTGCTTTCATCTTTTATGTTTCTCCAATCTGTGCTTTCCTCTGGCTCTCCTCTCTCCGGTTTTTATAATCCTACTTTCGCTGATGCCGATGCCTCCGCGGCGGCCAAGTCAGTGAGCACATTGGAAGACCGGGTCATCAATTACGACCCCGTCCACGAGAGTGGGCTGGTGTTTTCCTTGAAAACTTGCCTGAGTATAGACACTGCTTTCATTTTCACTTAAAATTCAGACTATAAAAATATTTTTCTTGTATTCATTTTTATTAGTGACACAAGAGATTATTTTTGGGAAAATGTTTTCTAAATCATTCATCTTTCGGAACAAATACTCCCTAAATCTAGCGTGGGACATTCCAATTTTCGACATAAAAATTGTAATTAGTGCGATCCATTATCTATCCTGCTTATAAGTGAAGAGATTCAAGAAAAGACTTCTCACATAATTGCCAATTTATCCTCCATTGTAACTTCTCTAACTTACATTTTCTTCTTAACTTATTCAATTTGTTTTGTACACTAATTCATCTACATTTTAACGAATATTTCATTTACCAATGTAATTTGAGAGAAACACCACAAATGCATGAACATTGACGTTCTTGCATAGAAATTAAATACGTCTTCGACTCCACCCTCTTGATTGTAGTCTCCTTCCATGTTCTAATTTTTCCCCTTTTTTTCGACCTTGGGGAATTTGAATCTTAAGGGATAGTCGCATATGACCTTCTACACTTTTTGAAAGACATAAATAATCGTTGAGGATGGTGTTACCTTATGCGTTCTTAATTTCTATAATTGGTTCTTGAAATATTTTGAAATAATTAGAGGACTCAACCATAATTAGCCAGTTGATAGGAGATAAATTAGTACAACAACCAACCACCATGACCATCCACTTAAAGCTGGGTTCCCCCGGGTCGGCACCGGACCCACAACAACTGATTTTTAAAGCTGAACGCATGAGAATTCTCTTATCATTGGGTCAGTTTCAAGGTAGGCTTTTTCAGAGTTTCACAACCCATGCAAACTACATAAACAAAATAAGACCCATCAGTATTTCAACAAAAAGTGAGAAAACGTGCTCCATATCATCTTGGGGGACGACTTGACAAGTCGTTGCAAAAGACGACTCACAGGTCGTCGTCATTTCATGTTTCAACAAAAGAAGGCGGAATTCACAGGCAAGTCTTCGTCCCGCTGGGTGCTCTGTACCGTGGAAAATTCACAAGAAAAAATGACATCTTGGAGAAGAAGTGACAAAGACTTCCTAGCCATTTTTTGTTTGATGTGTAGACATGAAATTTGTACCTTTCCCTTGTACCAATAATGGGAAGATGCGATCCACTAGAAATTCCAATCTACTGAGGACTAGAAGGGAGGTTGACCTAGAAAAGTTTTTTAGTCCTCTCAAATATCAGCTGATATTTTATCAAATTTTTACCCAAGGCTAGTTTGAGGACCCGTGCCATGCGCAAACACCCTTTTTACTGATGTAATTAGTTAGAACTACGATAAAATAATACATTGCTTTATGGCACTTTTCTAAAAGTATTAGAATCGACCTTTTTGTTGATCTTTCTACTTTCAATACAATATTATAATATTGATGTTTATTAAGACTAAGTTGTAAAATAGACTAATGATTATATAACATTAGATTCTTTTGACAAGTTAGTGCGATAAAGCATAAAGCACTAAAATAAACATTAAGGAAACTGCTAATATGGTGATTAAAGATGTGATGTTAGGTCATTTTTTTTAAAGAAAGAGTTATGTACATTTAAGATAGGGTTGATACTATCAAAGATCTTAATTGTGTCGAAAAGACTTCTAAACCGATACACCAATACCACATCTATCCCAAATCGGTGCACCCTTGCTATATTTACCCTAAACTAATTTTTATGTCATAAAAAATCTCAAACAGGTTCACCTGTATCACATTTACCTCTTACTAGTGCACCGTGCCACATTTACCCTCCAAAAATCCAAGATTTACTATAATTTGGGGTAAATATGGTACGATATATCATTTTGGGATTTTTTTTACACAAAAATTAATTTGAGATAAATGTGACATGCGTGTACTAGTTTGGAAGCTTTTGTAATCTAAAAATTAATTTGGGGTAGATATGGCATAAGTGTATTATTTGGGGTTAGGTGGTATTAGCCTTTTAGGATATGATGCAATGTTATATTACATTTAACCGAAGGTAATTAAGATAGATATCTACTTTTATTCCAAATTTTGCAGTACAATATGCTTTTTATTCTTTATGAAAGATCAAATACCGTCAAAATAGTATAATTAACATTTCAAATCAGGGTAGCTTTCAATATATTTCAAGCAAAAATACAGCTCATTCCAACGTTCGAGATCTCAGGCTTGCAATCTCGATTATTCAAGTTTTACACACGGAGAGAGAGAGTTGATTTTACTATGCTGGGAATGAAACATTATGAAAAGAAATGGGAAGCGTCATTTGTATCGGGGGAAGATATCAAAAGTGTTCTAAACTTATTATATTAATGTAAATTTAATCTTAAACTTTTCAATTGAACTAATTTAGTGTTAAACATTCTACATTTATGCTATTTCAATTCGTTCGGCCATTTTTTATTGGAAAAGTTTGTGGTGGATTCCAAGTCATTGCTAGCGCTAACATAAACATTAGAGAGCAAAATGACGCTGTTTCCCACTCCCAAAACGGACCCATAACCTACAAGTCTCGGGACTATATGTTGTGATAATAAGTACTAGTATTTGTATGAAGAAGAAGAAGCATATATATTAAACTAGTGCGACTTTCTCATATGGTATGTTGTGATGTATTTTGTGGTATTTCCGCATTCGTAATTATGATTATAAGTATAAATGGAAAGGACACATGTAGCATGTGATGTACCTGGGACGTCACATAATCATCCAATAAATTCTATAAATAAGCTCACGTATTCTTCTTCAATGTACATAGAAATATATAAAAATTCTCCGATTCTATTCTCCACATGATTCTTTAACTTTTTTTTTTTTTTGAAGGAATCCCAGTCTCTCTTTTCTTTACTTTTGCTCTAATATTTTGTCGTGTTCTTCGAAAGACTTCAAGACTTGTAAGTCTTGGTGCACTGTCACCAAGTCTTCCCGTGATATCATGCGGCCGCCTGGCCCAGAGGTTGTAGTGCGGAACCTGGCCTCACTTGCATGAACCGGAGCACAAAATCCCGATGAATTTCAGCCGTTAGATGATGCCGATCTTATGTCAAGCCCACATAAATCAACGTTGGATATCTACTAGGCTCATCTACATACGGAGCATAATATATGTTCGGGTGCAGGGTCGGGCCAACTGGGTCCTCACAGGCTAATGAAAGGTAGTTCTCTATGTTTCACTTTTGTCGTGAAACACGTTGCTTTGGATTGGTCTCGATCGGATGGGGCAAAGGACAAAAAATGACTGCCCGAAAGTGGATTCCATGATCGGAAAACTTGTTGGTTACTTTTGTCCTAGTCGAATCATTTTGCCTTAAAACCTTGAATTATTGATTGAATGATTGAATGTTTGATTTAGAGATGTCGTCCGTGCGACACGTATTAAGCAATCCGACAAATATGCCAATAACTTTTACCATTAATTATTTTTTTGTAATAGTTGTATTTAATATTTATAAATCAAAACCTTTTCCATATAGAATACTTCACCATCAAAACTTTTCCATATAGAATACTTCACCACGACTCTTAAGAACTCATTGACAAGATTTCATGTGTTCATATGGGGCATTGTCTAACGCATCTTCTTCCCAACCGTGTATTCACGATATAAATCTAATTAGAACACCACCGACTACAAAATTCTGTCTATACAAGCAATTTTATATGTAGTTGACCCGTGATTATAATCCTACTAGATAATGAATGAGTAGAAAGACAGACAGAATATGAGAATCATAGGAATAACAGGCAAGAGAAAATTTGAGAGGGAATGTCGGAGTTCAAGTCATTGTGCACTGAGACCATGGTAAACTTACTGTTTTTAAGCCACTGAAAATCACGTCAATAATTTATTTATCACAAATTAGATAACAAAATGATGTGGCATCACTCATTATTATTTTCAAACAACTTAAAACTTAGGATGTCATCCCATGTAAAGTTGTCTATATCATAGTGCCACGTTGAACGGCCGGTGATGACTGGATGCCACATCAGCAATTAGTCAAAAGAACTACATTAAAATTTCACGCACAAATGTTTAAAGCATCATCGGCAAAATTGAAAAGTTAATAATTGAATTAACATTCGTATAATAAATTTATAATCGATTTGGTAATTATCTGTCTCATTGCCAAATTCATGATATATATTGGTTGAAACCAAATTCATGAATTGAAATGTGGAATGGGAGGTCTCCATCATTTCATGAAAATAATGGAGGTTGTCATGCTTGTGTCACAGCCCGATGAAGCAACACGTTGAATGCTAGATGAATCAACCCTTGACACTTGCGTCTCTTGATTGAGAATATGAAAGCACCGTTGTTGTCTCCATCACGTAATTTTTCAAGGAAATCGGGAGACCCGTTTGTTCGGTCTCCTGAGGAAATTGATAATCTCGCTTAATGGGATATTTCTTGATGGAAAATCCCATTGAGTTCTGTATTTATAATTATTTCTTTTGAAACAGATGGCCACAATGAAAACAACGAAAAATCTCAATGAATATGATCAAACGCTCTATTTAATTTTTTGGTTTTGTATATATTTGATTTACTTGTGATCTTATACCCCTGATATGGCCACAAACATGAACTATACAAATTTTTCTTTGCGATTTTCCTTTTGTACGAGTTTAGAATTGTAAGGCCATCTTAAACATAACTCTAATAACCGTTTAAATCTCATTATAATTCTAGGGCCATATTAGTTTCACCTTGAGTTTGGTTAACCTTATAAGTCGCCTGGCCATTATCCCATAGTGGAATCTATGGCCGATATGTGACCATCATTTTAAGACATAACAGCCACCGTTAAGCTCGTAGCGCTCTAAAAATTTTATAATAAATAATATAATAATTTCTTTTTGGTACCTAACAAGCTAGACATTCAAAGAATAGATCTCAGCCCTCAGTTGAAACTTGTCATATCACATAGTAAAAAAAAAAAATTAATAGTTCTTTATGGATTTAGAATTTCTTAGGGAAAATTACCAAAAATATCCTAAAACTATCATACTTGTGTCTATTAAGTCCTAAACCTTTTAATTTGGCCAAATTAATTTGCCAATATAATCCATCTGGCCAATTATAGTAAAAAATCGCTAACTAGATGCCAATCGTCTGACATGGCACCGCCAATGCTAATATGGACAATTTTTCAATTTTTCAAAAAAAATTGAATTTTGTTATTTTTTATTTTCTTTTCTTTTTCTTTATTGCAGCCAGCTAGGGCTAGTGAAGGCCCAACGACCCTCACAAATTACTGGGCAAAGTCCTGCAAGCCCTTGCCGACCGCGGGGGAGGCGACCCTCATCGGTGGCCAGTGTAGGCAACCCTCACCAAACCCTCTCCAACCTTTGCCTGTGGCTAGTCTCCGGCCATCAACGAAAAGGAAAGAAAAAATAGAAAAATTAAGAATTAAAAAAGAAAATTTTCAAAAAAAATTAAAAAATTGTCCACATAAGCACTAGCAACGTCACGTAGCACAATCGATGTTGACTGGGCCACCATGTCAACATTTTTCGATATGATTGGAAGGACTACATTGACAAATTATCAAAAGATATAGAACTAAGTTAACATTATTGAAATGTTTAGAACTGAATTGACACAAGCATAATAAATTTAGAATAGTCTTGGTAATTTTCCCGAATTTCTCATTGCTATGTGTACTTGTTTTTTCTTGGATACAAGAAAGAGCAAAGTTTGCTAAGCAACCTCAAAATCACCATCATGTATTCATTTTCATATATTGTGACCATCCCTTTCACCACGACAAGGATTAAGGGCGCATTACCCTCTATGTGTAAAACCTTTGTACATTTTTTTTTTTTTTTTCAATTCTTACTTGCATTTGTTGATATATGCAATCGGGTCCCTCGAAAAAGTTTTAAAATAGTCTTTTCAGGTAATTTTCCTTTTAAAAAAAATATGGAAGCCTCTTGACTTAAAATTGCACTAAAAATTTGAACAAACCCTTAGAGCTCTACCTTAGGGCTTCAATTGTCCTTAAAGACAATTGTCCTTATTGTGTGCTTACACTGATTTTGGCTTCCATTTAGTCTAGTTAGGAGTAACATTTATCTTTTTCTTAGTGTTAGGTATTTGTTATCCCATGCGCTTTACTTAATAATTTTCTTGATTGCTAATTATTATGTTAATGATTGCACATCTACATGGTCTTTTCACGTATTAGTGGATAGGTTTAAAATTAATTCAAACTACTTGACACAAAAAAAAAATCTTTTTAAAATGAATAAAATCAGATACCGAAAGAGCAATAATTAGTTAATTAGCATAATCAAGTCTCCGATACTAAATGCGCTCCCATACTTCACTTGGTTTCTAGCCGACCTTAATAGGCTTTTTTTAAAAAAATTTCATAGCGTTAATTTGAAAGCCTAACGCCACGCGAGGTATAGGCTTAGGAGAGTCCACGTTTAAATTATGAGCCGTTAGGCCCGTCTTTTAGGCAATACCCCTAAACCTATGTTTCCCTCCATACCGAGGGGTAGGTCACGACAATACCCGAACAAATATTTGCAACTAATAAAATAATACAAAAATCTCAACAGCCCTAAGGAGTCGCGATCAACTTTACAATTAAAACAAACTCGCGATCAACTTTACAATTAAAACAAACTCAGTTACTGGTCTAAAGTTGGTATCGCCCGTTTAGCTCCAATGAGTCAAAGAAATCAGAAACCAAAAACCCAAAAAGGAACATAATAGTAACAACAAACATATGACTTACCACATTAGTACTTCCTCTATGATAAAGAATTTTCTAGCTCATCCCCGTTTTGCAGACATCCTCCCTCGATTTCGGCATTAGTTTCTTCCCATGGCAAAGTGCATCTTCTCCTGCTTGCCACATAATTTTAGTCGTAATTCACCGACATCTTTCCTCTCATCTCATTCCCAATTACTCTCATGCTGCGATATACAAAGATTTTAATTACTTCCTATGTCCAAGTTGTTGAAATAGTTTGTTATAATAAAAAAGGCATCTCTTAATTAAGAGAAGACGTGACTTTTGATCGAAAGAATACATCACTCTTAGTTATGACAAGAGGTGACTTTTTGGTCCTAAAAGGAGGTTATCCATAATTATGAAATAAAGTTATTCTTGACAAGAAGAGTGATAATAGTTGAGAATAAGGTACTTATTTCCAATAATTATGTTGTTTGGTTGTATGTGAATAGAGACCAATTCACATATTATTTATAACAACCACAAACGTTCATAAATACTATTTTTTCGAACTCTTTTTTCTTCTCTTTCCATACACACAACTTTAACAACATATTCAAAGTGAAATTCCAAAAAAGAAATTAAGTAATTGCTGAACTCATTTCTCTACAGCTTTGATATATATTCTTGAGGTATATTTGTTCTAAACTCGATGGTAACAATAGTGGGAACAAATAATACCTTAAGGACAATGATCGTCATCATGCATCAAAACATCAAGAATCTATTACTACTTCTCTATCTTCATTAGCAATCAAATTTGCCCAACACAAGTATTCTCCAGAACCACTAGGTCAGAGAATAATCGGTACTTCTCACATCGCAGCTTATTAAAAAGAGGGGTATGCAAATTCAGATATGCCAAAGCTTAATTTCTTGATGGTATTTAAAACCTTGCACTTGCATGGTCATCTCGAAGCAGTTCCTCTCCAGATAAAAATGCACTCTAGTCTGCCTTCGTATTTACATTGGCTTCCATCTGCTTCCTCTTATTTGTGAGTAGATGTACTCCTTAAATAGCACCATAATCCAAATGTTTCCAATTGAAGGGAGCATTACAACCAACCTTCTGTAAGTTTCTTTAGAAGAGGCAAACACAGACACAAACAGCGGCAACAAGCAGCATGGAATGGATATGGGGCCCACGAAGCAGCCCATGCGAGGCCGGTAATCTCCTAACATATTTTGTTGCCGCGACCGCACATCTCGAGCACGAGCCCGCACTCAACTGAGACTGGGCACGCTGGCCAGACTCTTGTGCAACTGACGGCTGCGATTCCTTCATTTTCGCTTCCAATCATCACAGAAATTTGACTGTTCCTCCTGTCAGCAAGTTTACACGACACAAGCTCATTGTAGGAGTGATTATTCCTCATCACAATATAGGAATACGGCGACTGCCCACTGGAATCAAGAAGGGAGTTCCAGCCGTTTAATCCAATCTAGAAAGAGATTAATAATAATAATAATAATAATAATAACAATGATGATAATGATGATGATGATGATAAGTGTTAGGACCGATATAAAGATCTAGCAATCACATGACCGCACGCTCATGGCGTGCGCCTGTACATAACATTTGTCTACTTCATAAACCACACTGCAAATAATAAAACAACTCCAAATAAGCAACTAATACCGAACCACTAAGCATCTCATATGAATAAGATAGGGAAAATTGTTCAAAAAGTCCTAAACCTATTTCACTTTTGCCAATTGAGTCATAAACATTTCAACTTTGCCAATTAAGTCATAAACCTTTCGATATTTTGCCGTTGAATCCATCCAGCCAATTTTGGCCGGAATTTGCTGACATGGATGTCAATCATCCTACGTGGCACCGCCGCCCGACGTGGATGAAATTTATTATTTTAAATATTTTTTCGATTTTTTTATTATTTTTTGAATTTCATTTTCTTTTTTTTTCGCTTTTCTTTTTTCATTTTCTTCCTCCTCGGCCGGTTGCTAAAGACTGGGCGATCGGCCAGAGGCCACGACCGGCGAGGGTTGGCCTCCCGGCCTTGGGCGAGTTGCCCTCACTAAGATCCGGCGAGGGGCGACCTCACCGTCCTTAGGCGGGGCTCGCCCTCGCCGAGGAGAGCGAGGGTCGGCCTCGTGGGCCTCGAGCAAGGTTGCCCTCGCCAAGATCGGCAAGGGGCGACCTCGCCGGCCTTGGGAAGGCTCGCCCTCGCCGCATCCGGCAAGGGCGAGCCTCACTCACGCCCGCCTAGGTCGCCCCTTGCCGCCCCTCGCGGATCCCGGCGAGGGCCACCTCACCGAACTTGGTGAGGGTGAGCCTCGCCCTAGCCGCATCCCGCAAGGGTGATCTCGTTTGAGGCCGGTGAGGCCAATGCTCGCCGATCATGGCCTCTTGTCAGTCACTAGAGACTGGGCAACCGACCATAGGAAAAATAAATTAATTAATTAAAAACATTAAAAAAAAAATTGTCCGCGTCAGCACCAGCATTCACGTTAGTAAATTCCGGCCAAAATTGGCTGAATGGACTCAATTGGCAAAAAGTAAAAAGGTTTAGGACTCAATTGGTAAAGTTAAAAAGTTTATGATTGAATTGATAAAAATGGAATAGGTTTAGGACTTCTTGGGTAATTTTCCCATACAGCATGCTATCTCGAAAAGGGAAAGGTACGTTATAGATTTGGCGTTGCCCTACATGGTTACGTTATAATACGTTTTTTCATGCCACAAAAATATGATCGAGTCCAATTTTAATACCGTTGTGGATCATTTGTCAAGGCATTAACTATCTCAACTGAGCCCGATATACAAGCAGCCACACGTAAAGGTGTAATACTCCCAGGTCCCACCATATATTTGGAGTGAAAATGTATGTTGTTAAAGAAACATCTCCACATGATTTTGATGATTTACAAACCATCCTTAGTATAATATTTGTTATGGTACGTGTAGATGTTCGTAACAAAGCATTAAGTAATATTCATAGTGTGATCTAGTGGATAAAAGAATACAACACGTCCCAATACGGTTTTCCGTGAACAATATCAACGGACCTAAAATATCAGCTAATGACGATATCTACGTCAAAGATGTGGATATTGAGTTATTGGTGTTGTGGCAACAAGTGATCTTAATACCACATGATGTGGCAATCTAATCAGTGCCAGTTATGCTACTTAGCATGGTTGACGCTAACCGGTGCTAACGTAAACAATTTTCATAATTTTTTTAAAAAATTTTACAAATTTTTTTTTCCCTTCGCTAGACTCAAGCAAGGTCGGATGAGGGATGCCCACGCTTGGGCTAGTGAAGGACGCCCTCACCTGAGGTCAACAAAGAAAAAAAGAAATGAAAATTCAAAAAACTAAGAAAATTAGCAAAAAAAAAAAGTCCACGTTAGTAATTTCCGATCAAAATTGACCGAATGACTAAATTGGTAAAATGTTTAGGACTAAATTAATAAATCATCAAAAAAATTTGGACTAAATTGACACAAGTAAAAGGTTTAAAATTAAATTGGCCATCACATAATAGGTTTATAACTTTGGACAATTTTTCAGCAAACTGCCTGCTTTTCGTATTTGCCCTTCATTATTTAGTCTTCATCAGCATGCTCAGCGCACAATTCGAAGTCAGTTGCTTTTTACATTGGTTTGGAACTAGGAATGTACTTTTGGATGCTAATCTCATATTACCAAATATTGCCATATATTATGAGAAAACTCTCAAGATTACTACAAGATTTTTTGTTTTTGATGATTTTAATACATCTTCATGTAACCATAAATATGGTTATGGGTCTAGACTCCACGGAGAATACGATATTTTTTTAACATATATATTGGAGGACTACTTTTTCTAAATACTAGAATGTCATTATCTCCGAAATCCAAAATGTAAAAGGTGACTAATCTTAGAAAATAATGGTTCTCGGAGTAAAATCAATAATAATTCTCTGTAAAGATAATTGTTAATTCTTTTTCTCTCTTATAAACATATATCTATAGTGTATGAATTCGACATTTTCTGTTTTCAAGATTCGAAAGACTTAAAATGTATGAAAGTATTATAATTAAATTAACAACGATCTTACATGACAAGAACTCATTCAAACGAAGGTGCTAAAATAGGAAAGACGCATCCATGGCATCGCCAACAACATCACTTATCTATTTTTGGGTTCCACTGTTGTTATACCTCATCATCTTGGTCTGAGACGGAGAGATCATCAACAAAATGCAGTAGGTTTTAGGTTTTAGAGGACTGAGAAACACACTTCGTGGAACCCTGCGCTCCTCCGGTCCTCCATGGCTATAAAGAATGGTCGTTGTCCGACCAAACCGAGCGAAAGCATCTTTCAATTGTCTCCCCCACCTGACATCCTCATTTCGCGTAATGTCGCTTTCGTCACTGAGAAACGTCATCCTCGGATGGATCGTGGTGAACACCACGACATCTTTTTTCTCCGGCATGCTGTCTTGTTCTTCGAAAGACTTTGAGACGACTTGAAGCCTTGATGCATCAAGAGAGCGTTGCCAGTCTCGTGTCACCATCACCAAGTGTCCCATGGTGGTCACCAGGCATTGGGCCCGGGGTTTTAGTGCGGATCCAAGCCACACTTGCATGAACGGAATGCAGAAGATATCAGCGAATCTCAATTATTAGATGATATCAGTTTCACGTGATGCCGACATGTTACTTTAATCTTTTTCTTGGGATAAGGTCGGGCCAACCGAGTCTGAAGCTAGCATAAAAGCGAAAAAGTTTCATCACAAGTTAATACAAGGTACTTCCCTATGTTTAATTTTTGTTGTTCTAGACTCTTATCAAAATAATTTGGTGATAACTTTCACCTTAGTCAAATCATTTTGCGTTAAAACCTTGAATTATTGACTAAGTGATTAAATGTCGAATTTAAATGTGGTAGATTCCGTCACAACTACTCACATTTAGAACTTTACTAAATCCATGCAAACAGGCGAGTTGCTTGCAATACTGACATTCATTTAAGTCGAAAAGTTTAAATACTTTGTATTATCAAAAAGAGAAGCTAATAATTTGTTCTGGACCACGTGTCAAGATTTTCAACTTGTGATAGCAAGTTAATTACTCTTTTTAATATAAGATGATTTCAATCAAAATTAAAAGAAGGGTCTTCTCCTATGAATGATCTTAATGGCTACACATAGGAGCACTAATAGTTAGAGACTACATTGCACCATCATTATATGTAACTAAACAAGAATAAATATTAATTATTAAGTAACCAAACAATAAATATTAAGAAGGTGTCACCTTATGACACTTATTAAGTAACCAAACAAAAATAAATATTAATTATTTTTAATAATAATTTTATCATTATATGTGTAACGATGCTTATAAATCCAATATTTTCCATAACGAGGTGGCATGAGGTTTTCAAAACTGAAACACAAGGTTGACTAGAATTCGCATCACATGGACATTGTGATCACTTTGCATCATGTCAGTATGCAACCGATTCATAATATCAAGAAAAATATTCTAGGAAAAGGGTGAGTGTTCCATCTTACAGTCACTCCTAACCATATTTGGTCGCTAAATATTGAAATAATGCATATAAAAGGACATGACTCCAAAGTTCATTGTCTCAGAACCTTTAAATAGAGGCAATTTTCCAACCAAAACTAACTATGACCGTTGAAAGTACATCGCATTAAATAAAGAATCGCTTAACTGGATTCATACATCAACTCAATGCAATTGTAGCCATTGATCATGTGGGACTCACTTGTGTGGTCTACATGATCAATAGCCGTGGTGTGACTGATCCAGTGGTCCTAGGCACATGAAAAAAAATTTGTTGATAAAAAAACACGTTCAAGGCAATTTTGCCCGATTACCCCACTGATAGATTAGAATAACATTCAACACTACCCATAAATTAGGTGGTTAAAGGTTAAGAGAGATCTTATTTTGCATCCTATAATAAACTAATAATAATAAAGTTATGCTGCTATGACTACACTATTAATCTTTTTATCATCCAATTAATTAATGATGTATTTAACTACATATATGGAACTAGTATTCAAATGTAATTTTGAATGCTTATCTGATTTAACCAAATACTACCGTATATCATTACAAAATACTTGAGATTATTGCAAGATTTTTTTTTATGATTTTAATACATATTATAAGACCAAAAATACGATTATGGATACTTGTTGAGGCTTTGCAGTGAGTATACGATATTTGTTCATAGACATATAAGGGGACTACTTTTTTTCAAACACTAGTACACCATTATCTTTGTTATTCGAGATGTGAAAAGTAATTTTTTTTAGAAAAAGATTAATATTATGGAAAAATCTCAAATTGATATACATATGACAAATTCAAATTTCAAACAAATACACCAGTAACAAATTTACATTTCATTAGTTTTAGTTAAATTTCTTCACAAAATATTTGAGTTGAATGACAGACGGTGTATCAATTTAGGGTTTTACCTTCTCTTTGTCATGAGTATACCAATTTATTTTTTGTGGTATTAATTCAATTTAATGAAAATTAATTGAGAGTAAATTTGTCATAAATGGCGCAGTTTTGGATTTTTAGTAGTTAAAAAATTATACTATGATAAATTTGTCACGCATATACCAATTTGAGATGTTTTGTAATCAAAAAGTTAATTTTATATAAATTTATTATAAATATATCAGTTTAAGATTTTTCATAATATCAACCCGAAAATAATATTTTCTGAAGAACAAAAAATAATTCTTTATTTAGATAATCATAATTATTTTCTTGGGAATCCCGCGATCTCCCTTTTCTTTAGTTTTTCTATCGCATTTTGTCTTGTTCTGCAAAAGACTTCGAGACGACTCGTAAGTCTTCGTGCACAGTCGCCAAGTCTTCCTTCCCGTACGAGACATCCAATGAACTTTCAGCAGTTAGATGGCGTCCATCTCATGTGGAGCCCACATAAATCGACGTTGGAGATCCACTGGGCTCATCACGAAATACGGAGCATGTTGTTAATGCTCGTGGGTGCGGGGTCAGGCCAACTGGAAAGGAAAAGGTCTCTTCAAAAGTCGAGAACAAGGTGGTTTTCTATGTTTCCCACTTGTCGCGAAACACGTTGCTTTAGTTCGGTCTCGATAGAGCTGTGCGATGGATAATATGAAAAATGACCGCCCGAAAGAGGACTCGACGAACAAAATAATTTGTTCTCAAGTCGTTTTAAAACCTCGAATTATTAATTGAATGTTAATTTGTATAGAATAGATTTCTTTCTCACATTCAAAATAACTTTACCCACCTCCATGTAGATAGAAATTTATTAGATGCATGAGAATAGGCGAATTGCGTACATTGTGACATTTGTTTAAGGCAAATAGTCTGGATTCTTTATATTAAAAAGGTACCTTTTTTTTTGGATCGTATTCAAAGTTTCAAGGTTGTGAGAGCAAGTCGATTACCATTTAATTTAAGAGGAATACAATCAAAACTAAAATAAAATCGTTGTTCTGCTCACGGCCTAAGAAGAGTCTTCTCCTATAAGTGATCTTAATTACACCACATTGTATTTACTAATAGTTTAGAGATTTAGATTGCTGAATTCTATAAACTTTCACATATTAAGAAGGGGTGCTCTTATGACACTAAGTAAGTAATCAAATAGAAAAAGACATCTAAATTGATAATTTTAGACACTTAATTTTATGGTAATAGGTGTAATTAATATTTATAAATTAAATCTTTTTCCATAAAGTATACTTCACCATTACGCTTAAGAACTCACTAACAAGATTTCATATGTTTATTTAGGGCAATGTCTAGCACTCCTCTTTCCAACTGTGCACTCGCAATAAAAATCCAAAAAGAACATCACAATTACAAAATTCTCTATACAAGCAATTTTATATGTAGTTGACACGTGATTATTTTCCTACTAGATAATTAATGAGTAGAAAGACTAACATGATATGAGAAAAATAGGAATAACAGGCAAGAGAAAATTGAGAGGGAGTGTTAGAATTCAAGTCAGTGTGTTCGGAGACCATGGTAAACTTACTATTTTTCCCCAAAAAAATAAAAAATCTAAGCTATTAAAAAATGTGTCAACAATTTATTTATCACAAATTAAATCACAAAATAATGTGGCATGATACATTCTTGTGGTCGATTAATTACTGAAAGCATGAGACCAACGAAGTGTGCCTTCATTTAATTAACCAGCAATTACATACTACATCATCTAGCAAGCATACCTCTCTATATATTTTTTGGAAAAATAGATCATACACACACCATTATAAAAGAAATTTTACATGGGCAGCCTTTTTCATCCTTAATTTAAGGATTATAGCTACACACTCTTTCAAGTCAATGGTGTATGCGCCCGCTCATGTAAAATAATTTATTTCCTATAATTGATCAACCACAAATAAATTTATTTGTTTACACTAGTTGTATATCCTATAATTATTCCACATTTTTTCCGATATAGCATTTCTCATCTTGCAAGGATAATTACGCAAATAAATTTACCATTGTACGTCACAATAGCATTACTATGATAATATTATTTGATAGGTATAATGGGAGGAAAGGGTGACCACTACTGGTGACTACCTCAGAGAATTACCATAAGAGTTCCACACGCGTAACGTTATATTCCATTTGAGCTACTCCTAATTTGGATAGGCCCATCACCATCAGCTCACCAAGATATAATGAGAGTACAATCAGGACAATCCTATGTCATGGTACAGTCAAACTTAAACAAGAAACGAATTAAGATTTCTCGAAGTCAAGAAGCACCCGGGCAAATTCAAACATGTGACTAGTAAGGCTCAAGAGTTCTAAAATTACTAGGAAGTAAGTCTTTTCCCCAATGGTGATAATTCCTAATGTTCGTTTTACTTGGTCTTCACTATATCTATAAGAATAATGCTATATTTATAAAGAAATCGTATTAAAATTCTGTTTCGATTCTGGATCATAGATAAACTTCATTATTTTCTCTGGTATCAGTCTTCCGATTGAACTTAAAATCTTACATCCTGAGAAACTGTAAAATGATTATGATCAAAAGCTCTATTTGATTTTTTGGTCTTGTATAGATTTTATTTATTTGCGATCTTATACCCCCGATGGCCACAAAAAAGAACTACACGAAAATTTTCTTAGCTTTTTTCCCTTTGTATTTAGAATTGTAAGGCCATCTTAAACATAACTCTAATAAAAATGTTTAAATCCCATCGTAATTCTAGGGCCATCTTATTTTTAGTGTCACCTTGAGTTTCATTAACCTTTCAAGCCGGTTGGCAATTCTCCTATAGTGGAACTTGTGGCCGATACGTGAATGTCCTTTTAAAACGTAACGGCCACCCTAAAATTTTTATAATAAATAATGTGACAATTTCTTTTAGGCTTCTAACAAGGCAGGCATTCAAAGAATAGATCTCACTTATTTGAATGCTCAATTAAAATTTGTCATATCACTTGGTAAAAAAGTTATACTAGGAGTTCTTTACGCATTTAGAATTTCTCATTACGATGTATGCTGGTTTCTTCTTTGATACAAGATAGAGCAAAGTTTGCTAAGTAGCCTCAACATCACAATCATGTATTCATTTTCATATGCTGTGACCATCCCTTTCACTAGGACAAGGAGTAAGGGCGCATTACCCTTTATGTGTAAAACCTTTGTATATTGTTTATTTTTTCTAATTCTGTCTTGCATTTGTTGATATATGCAATCAGGTCCCTCCAATTTGTTCTATTGACACAATTTGCCCCTGCTGCCCTCCATCGTTGTACTTAAATTTCACCAATTCGTCGATGTGTATATATAATGGGTCGGTGAGAACGGCTTCCACTCTATAAACGCGGACAGAAGCACAAAGGTCCCAAAACGGACAGAAATTACGTGAGAGAGAGTTTTAGAGAGCTTTTTTCGAAATGAAGATAGGGCATTGGCTTCTAACGGTGGCTGTGGCCTGGTGGTTTCAACAAGGCAGCGCCGCGTTGCCCAGAAAGTGCACACACCAGTGTGGGGACGTGACCGTACCTTTTCCATTCGGGCTCGAACCCCATTGTCCGAGGTCCACAGATTTTTTGCTCGATTGCACCAACACCGAAGGGAGCGGTTTTCGACTAATGTTGGGGGATCTTACGATACTCAAAATCTCGGTTGGGGACTCGACCATGGTCGTCAGCATCCCCGAACCATACGAGTGCGACGATCAGAAAGCAAACAGAAACCTGTCCATCAATCTACCTCAAAATCCTCGGTACAGATTCTCAGAAACCCAGAACAAGCTCATCGTCGTCGGCTGCAACGCCCTTGCGGTCTTGACCGATAAAGAAGGGAGTAACAGGAGAGGTTGCGCCTCCTACTGCTCCAGCATTGTCGACTTCGCCAAGGAGACCACTTGCTCCGGTCAAGGTTGCTGTCAAGCATCCATACCAGAGGGGCTCAAGACGCTCAACATTAACCTCTCCTTCATCGACCAAAACGTGTCGAACTCGGAACGCGGCCACTGTGCACGCGCCTTCATGGTGGACAACAGGCCATTCAATATCTCAAACTTGACTCTCCCGACGTTCCAGGATGTGGGTAACAACTCGAGCCTTGTTCTGGACTGGATGGTCGAATCGGACGTGATATGCGATAAGGCCAAGAAGGACAGGTCGAGCTATGCCTGTGGTAAAAACACGGAGTGTACAGACTTCGGGAATGGATATCGCTGCGTTTGCAACCCTGGGTACCATGGGAATCCTTATAGTCCCTTCGGAGGGTGTAAAGGTAATTCAACGTACCCGACTCCTCATTCATTATCGCACTCGAATGAATTGTGTTGATAATTGATTAATCAACATGCAAGAGCCTAAGTATTGTATCTACCTACTGATTCCATCTAGTTTTACCCCATTTAATTAGCCGCCGTTCGATTTGCGCTGCCACATTTTCCTCCACTCTCCGTCTTGCGACTCACGCCATTGCCGCTGCCACCGTCATCCGCCCACCACTTTAGGCGAGCCAGCCGTTGGACCACCACAGCCGCCTCTCTCTCTGTCTCTCTCTCTCTCTCTCTCTCTCTACGCTGATACACTTTTCCCTCTCCTCCACCGGCAACGGCACCTCCACTTTAGAGATGACATTAAGTGCCACCGTCACTGCAAGCAACAAAGATGATCTCTCTCTCTCTCTCTCTCTCTCTCTCTCTCTCTCTCTCTCTCTCTCTCTTCCTTCCTTCCTTCCTTCATGAGTCTGGCTGGTACCTCATCTTGGCAGTGACAAGTCCCCAGTACCACCGTTGTAAGCAACAAAGATGACGACTGTCTCTCTCTCTCTCTCCCTTCATGAGTCTGGCTTGTACCTCATCTCGGCATTGACAAGTCCCCAGTACCACCATTGCAAGCAACAAAGATGACGACTCTCTCTCTCTCTCTCTTCCTTCCGTCATGAGTCTGGCTTGCACCTCATCTTGCATTGACAAGTCCCCGGTACTATCTTCTCTGCAATGAAGGAGATGTTCCATGAACAGAAGAGACTAATGAGGATACGACAAGGCCGTGGCTCGACAGTGGTGGGGATGGTGATGCCATGGTCACGATGGCTGTAGTTAGTGACAATGGGAAAAGAGAGAAAAGTGCGTTTTCTCATTGGTATAATTTTAATAGGAGGTCTATATAAAATTTGAGGAATTTTGCCTGGACCCAAGTCTATGTCTAGCTTCGTTCATGTGAGTCACATGATCAATAATTATGATAGATTCGATCGAGTAAATCCAGATATAGAGAAAATATATCTCTTGAAGTTCCAACTTTTTGCCTACTAGAATAAGTGAAAGGAAGTTGCCACCACCTGTTAACATCATGGTCAAAATCATTTGTAGCAATTCTATCCTCATGTTGCAATGTCAAGATCAATGTCCCCCTTCCCCTTAGGACATAATTGAACGAGGTACGGATAAGAAAATGCATCTAAATGGACAAATCTATCGACCCCATCATACTTAGTGATATATATGCATATTAGTACATCCATTTCGCTCATAGAATAGTGACTTATATTAATAAATGCATGTACACATGTCAAGATCAATGTCCTCCTTCCTAGGCCAAGTCGTCGTTCCCAATGACCATATCTATTATGGCAACAATGAAACCTCACCTCCCTCTTGCGACATAGGGTTTCATGCATCATCGCAAAAGTTCAAGGCAGTGTCAATCTCCGTTGATGGCAACAAACAATGCCATTGTTGAGCTTAAATTCGACCAGGAGAGAGATAGAGAGTAGAGAAAGAAGAGATATCTTAAGAGAGAGTGGATACATGTCGCAATAATACAACCAAGACCTGAATGGGATAGCATTACCTGACTAATAATCCCTGCACCAACCTATTCAATTTGTTTTTGCCATTAATCGAGATAACGGTTCAATTTGTCTTTTGCATAATGTAGCCATTTGCCCATTTGGAAAGAAGTACAATGGAAGAAAGAACAATAAAGACCGTTGCCCAGTTGCTCCTGGCGCCATAGCTGTTGCAGGTAATTCCAAATATATCCCTCCTTCATTCACTGGATGGTTCATATTCTATTGACTTATATTTGATTTTGCAGTAGGTTTGACATAGTTGTTTAAAGGATTATTAGCCTATGTAAATTCCTGGTAAGCACAAGCAGTGAGCCCCATGCTACCACGCGTTCCTATTCAGTCCCAGGCTAACCCCGTTTACAACTTTCCTTTGTTTTTCTTTTACCTCCCTTCTAGCCTTTTTTTTCCCGTTTATCTGAAGCTTTGCACTTTGAAACTACGTTCGTGGGAAGATACACTGCAAGATCCAAGTGAAAATCCCTCCTCCGACCAAACCTGCAAACCTGCAAATCTTGAGCCAAAAAGAACAACTAGACCAGCAGATTTCAAGAGGGAAAAAACCCCTAAAATCTCTAGCGAAAGTGAGCGAATTTGAACTAGTAAAAGGAAAAGTAAAATGGAGCACGACATTAAGCAATAGCATATTAAGGTGATTGTTGAAGAAGGCGATGCGGTTGGATTATTATACCGTGCCATCTCAATAATATCTTATTACGCTGAGACGGCACAGTATAATAATTCATATTTTAATTAAGACTTTATAGTGGATGTATTAGTCTTTTTTCAGGTTATAAAAAATATTTTCTCATTTTAGATAAAGCTAATGAATATATATATATATATATATATATATATATACTAGAAAATATTTATTTATATGTGGAAAGTTTGGATAATGATAGCAGCAAAAAAGGAATGGATCTGAACGTAAATGTTTGTGGGCGCGGGATAGGGTGGCCATGGGGCGTGAGAAGTGTTCCGGGGGCACCACCTTGAATGGGGCAAAATTTTTCCGCAAACCCACCCCGTGTACAATTTAAAGAAGAAACATATATTTGTTACAAAAATATGAAATAATAATAATAATAACAATAATGACAATAATAACAATAATAATAATACCTCAAGAACAATCTCGTCTCCTTATAATGCGAGAAGGTTGGAACTTGTTTGGGAGACACAAGCAACCCATGACGCCACCCTTTTTGTAAAATCCACCAGGAGGCCTTTCTTTTTAATGAAAATTATAAAAGCGAAAAAAAATGTCAAATGGTCATCTAATAAGTGGATTAGTTTTTTTTTTTTCTCTGAGAAAAAGATAAGATCTATGAAAAGAAAATTTTTTCATCTTTGGTTGAGAAAATCTTTTCAATCATGCTTTCCGGTGGGTTATGAATCATATCTATATATATGCAAATATGGGTGATGTATATGTCCGTAACCCCATCGGTTAGAGTTTCCTCCAATAAAATGGATGGAAAAACATTTAATCATGATAGTGATAACGTGCATAATTGGTTATAAAATTCCACTGAGTCTTCATACCATTTGTAAATGGAAAGAGCTAAAACAATGTGAGGTGAATGCTTTCTCATTCTCTTCTGTTTTATTACCAAGCGTCTCCATTATAAACAAGACAGATATTTGCAGGAGTGATAGAAGACTTTGGTTAGAATTGATCATTTTGATTACTTGTTCAGTTTATGATGACACGTGTCATTTTTTAATAAGAACTTTTGTAAGGATTGTTGGACCATACACGCGTAACCCATTCGTTACATAAACCATTTCCGTTAACATTTAGGTGATTATATATTAAAATATTGACTAACCTTCCAAATCGATAGCGTTCGATGGATATTGCGCAGGAAAAAAAGTAAATGGTTGTGTGTTCGAAATTTATTTCTTTAAATGAATTATGTGGATTGTATGAGGATTACATGCTTGAATTACTAATCTGGCAACACATACTCTTCGGCAGCAATTGCCGTGTCCGTCTTCGGCATAACTGTTACTGCTTCTGTCTCGGTCACGATGAGGTTGAGACTCAGAAAGATCAACTTCAGACAAAATAGGGGAGAAATCTTGAAACAGCGCAAAGTTCAAATCTTCACGGAGGCAGAGCTGGCAAAAGCAACCAACAACTATAATGACAGTAATAAGCTCAACGATGACCATTCCAGTTCTGTTTATGGAGGGATAATAGCAAGGGACACCGTGGTCGTGGTCAAGAAGCCTAAAGATGAGCACAAGTCTATAATAAGGCAGGATTTCCAAGATGAACTTGAATTTCTGATGGGAAGAAGCCACAAAAATATGGTGAAGCTCAAAGGCATATGTTTGGAGACTGAAATACCATTGCTGGTATATGAATACATTCCGAATGGCACCCTTTTCCAACACATCTATCAGAATAAGTCGACCATCTTAGAATCATGGGAAGACCGCTTTAGAATAGCTACCCAAGCTGCTCATGCACTTGATTATATGCACTCCAATGCAAAATTCCAAATCGTTCATGGCAACATCAAGTCGGCGAACATGCTTCTAGATAAAGAAAACTCGGTGAAAATATCCGATTTTGGAACTTCGGTACTCATTTCATCAGAGCATAGACATATCATAGCCACTCAGAAAAAAGACTCGTTGGGCTACATTGATCCGGAATATTTAGTCACTGGTAAGCTAACAACTCAGAGCGATGTATACAGCTTTGGAGTTGTCCTTGTGGAGTTGCTCACAAGAAACAAACTTCATGTCACCGAGGCCGGAGAGTCGATCATTACTATTCGTTTGATCAATACTATCCATCGTTTCATCTCTTCCGTGAAGGGCGACACACTCTCCGATGTCATAAACTTTGAGAGTGGTGAAATGGACAAAATACGAACCGTAGCTAAGATTGCAGAGAGGTGCTTGGACCAAAGCGGTGCGAAAAGGCCGACAATGAGCGTTGTGGCTCAGCAACTCGCCAATGTCCACCCGATCTCGACAGATAAAGAAGAGGATGAAGAGAAAGAAGAGGATGAAGAGACCAAACGAGAAGTGCGTGCAGAAGAACTCTCGAGCTGTCTTTCCTGTCTGGGAATGGATTCCTGCATCTGATCCTTTATTACCATAGCGACATGTCCGTCAATTTGCCCGTAAGGACTTCTAGGGTTCATCGTGTGCTTTGAATATATGTTATGTGTGCCATTTGCTTTTGGACTTTATATTTGTGGAAGCATCTTTGCAAGTTCAAGCGTGAGAATTTAATATAATATATGTAAAGCCGTGTGTTGAAGTGGACTTATAGGAGGCTGACATATGGCCTTTGACATTATCATAATCTCTTCCAGTTTATCTTTTTTTTTTTTTTTTTCATAATCTCTTTACATTATTATAGTTGATTGGATAAGAACAAAGAGTTCTTATCCAAACCTATATGAGAGGATCACAAGATCTAGGAAGAAGAATCAGGGAATTTATTTGATAATAACTTCATCGCGGGCTTAGAATTTTATTAAAAAAAAACTCGCAACATGAAATTTGATTTGGCGACCCCTCCGTCCAAAATTTGGATACTCTCTCTCTCTCTCTTCTTAAATGAAAGCTTCTCCGTTCTACAGATATCGCACGCTAAGGCTCTATTTGGGAGCCCTTAGGTGAACGAAATTGGAAAAAATATTGTATAATTTTAAGATTTCCTTCCTTTTTTTCATCTGGCGGAAAATTTAAAATATTCAAGCTTTTTCCACTTAAACTTTCATCACTGCCATTTTCCCCAATCTCCCAAACACAGCATTACCAACAGTGAAATGAATAGAATGAAAAACAAATAGTACTTTGTAAAAAAGTAACAAAATCGAATGAAAATTAACAGAAATTAAAGGAATAGATTAGTGGGGATAACTTATTTTGGCTTTAATGGAGTGCGAAACCTCCAGCGTTCAGTGATATGTGAAAAATATGATGATGGCGAAAAAGAATAAGAATTGCTAATTGCAATATCAACACATAACTAACAATCAAATTAATTAAAGAAAGCTAAAATTAACACGTGCCAATTAATTGACAATCGATTTCAGAGGCAACTCTCGTTAAAGGAAAAAGTAAGAAAAATCTTAAAATTTACTACAGTTGTGTCAATTCAGTTATAAACATTTCAATTATATCAATTTTCTCCTAAACTTTTTTCAGATTTTGCGAATTGAGTCAACCCTACTAAATTTGGCCAAAAATCACTAACATTTATGCTAATCAACTTACTTGGCATAATCAACGCTGACGTGAACCTCAGCAACCACTAGAGACAAAGTCGAAACTAGCCTAGTTAATAATTACTGAGGTCAGCCTCTACTAGCCATTGATGGCCCTTGCCTTTGGCTCATCGTCAAGGTTTATGACCAACTAAAGGAAGAAAAAATAAATAAATAAATCAAAAAAATTAAAATATTTATTAAAAAATTATTCATGTCAGCACCAACCATATCACGTAAAACAACTAGAATCCATATTAACGATTTCCGGCCAAAATTGACCAAACAGATTAAATTAGCACAAATACAAAATTTATAAGACTCAATTGGTTAAAAAAATGACTTGGGACTAAAGTGATATATTTGCAATAAGTTCATGAGTTTTTTGGTAATTTTCCCATACCAAAATGGTGTATACAATGGCTGCCAAAAATGATGATTAACTAGATATTTGCAGATCTCTTTGAGTAAATGCTCGTCCCATTTGGTGAGTTTGAACATTTGATCATAGCCCAAAACAACAATAAAGCGAATCGAATATTCCCTTCAAAATCACTCACACAAAGCTCAATCGAAAAGAAAGCAGAGAACTTCGCATTGTCAATTCGATAAAACTTGAGACATGCCAATGGATGTATGATTAGGCATATTACACCAACAGATCCAGCATCTCCAGAACCAATCAAGAAAACAATTCGCCGTAGGGTTCCTATCCATGAACCCACCCAAATGTCTAGGTGTGACACAAGCTTTCAAAACTCGGAAGCGAGGTGGATTAGAATCCACAGCACACAAACACCGACTTTTGGCACCATATTAGTACGCGACCGATCTATAAAATGGACAAGGACATCCCGGAATATCCATCTTCCGGGGCAGCCCTAATCACATCTAATCTTCAAAAACTGCCAGACATTTCACAACTAAAGGACTGGCTCCAAACTTCGTTGCCTCAGCATGCCAGAACAGAGGCAATTTTCCAAACTAAAATGAAGTACGATTATTGAAAGTCCAGTGCAGTTAAGAATGCAGATACGTGCCGTCCAAAGTCCCAACGACCATTTCGCGTCTTATTCTCAACCGTAAATGAAGAAGCAAAGATACAGAAGCACCAAACATCCGAACCGAGCACCCAAACGAAGTCCAGAGCCATTGAGATTCGGTGAAGACCAAAAAAGCCACGAGGAAATACGGCACATTGCAAGATATACCCGAACAAATATTTTCAACTAATAAAATAATACAATAATCTCAACAGCCCTAAGGAGTTGCGATCAACTTTACAGTTAAAACAAACTCAGTTACTCATCCAGAGTTGGTATTGCTCGTTTAGCACCCATGAGTCAAAGAAATCAGAAACCAAAAGCCCAAAAAGGAACAGAACAGTAATAACAAACATATAACTTACCACATTAGTACTTCCTCTATGATAAAGAATATTCTAGCTCATCCCCATTTTGCAGACATCCTCCCTCGATTTCGGCATTATGGCAAAGCATATCTTCTCCGGCTTGCCACGTATATTTAGTTGTAATTCGCCCAACATCTTTCCTCCCATCTCATTCCCGAATTGCTCTCATGCTGCAGTACACAGATTTTAACCAGTTCCTATGTCCAGGTATTCTCCAGAACTACTAGGTCAGAGAAAACTTGGTACTTTTCACATCGCAGCTTATTAAAAAGAGGGATATGCAAATTCAGATATGCCAGACCCTGCTAAATTTCTTGATGGGTATTTGAAACCTTTCACTTGCATAGTCATCTTGAAGCAGTTCCTCTCCAGATACAAATGCACTCTAGTCTGCCTTCATATTTACATTAGCTTCCTTTTGCTTCATCTTATATGTTAGTAGATGTACTCCCTAAATAGCACCATAATCCAATTTTTTCCAATTGAAGGGAGTATCACCACAACCAACCCTCTGTATATTTCTGTAGAAGAGGCAAACACAGACGCAGACAGCTGCAACAACAAGCATTGAATGGATATAGGGCCGATGAAGCAGCCCATGTGAGGCCGGAAATCTCCTACCATATTTTGCTGCCGCGACCGCACATCTCGTGCACGAGCCCACACTCGACTGAGACTGGGCACATTGGCCAGACTCTTGCGCAACTGATGGCTGCAAGTCCTCCATTTCACTTCCGATTATCACAGAAATTTGACTGTTCTTCCTGTCAGCAAGTTTACAGGACACAAGCTCATTGTAGGAGTGATTATTCCTCATCACAGCATAGGAATATGGCGACTGCCCATTTGCATCCAGAAGGGAGTTCCAGCCATTTAATCCAATCTAGAAAGAGACGAAAATAATAAAAGCGTTAGGACCGATGTAAAGATCTAGCAATCACATGAGTGTGCGCTAATGTGCGTACACCTATACTTAACATATGTCTACTTCATAGACCTTACTACATATACCTTACTCCATTAAAAAAAAAAAAAAAAAATATTCAAAATAAGCAATTAACACCTAAGTATTCAGCATCACATATGAATAAGAAACTGCATGCTGTCTCGAAAAAGGATATGTACGTTATAGATTGGCGTTGCCCCACATGGTTACATTATAATACAATTTTTCATGCCACTAAAATATGACCAAGTCAGATTTTAATACCTCTTGTGGATCATTTGTCAGGGCATCAACTATCTCAACTGAGCCCGATGTACAAGCAGCCACATGTAAAGGTGTAATACTACCAGGTCCCTCCATATCTGGAGTGAAAATGTATGTTTTGCCAGAGCCCTTGCTGGTACTTATATGGTACTGCAGAAGCATGTCGACCATTTTCCTGCACTTTCTTCTTACTGCCCAATTCAAGAGTTGAATTTCCAACAAAACCTTCACGGGCTCACTAGATTGACCATCTGCATCTATGTACCCTGATACCGATATATCAAGAAGTGTCTTGACCAGGGCACAACAGTCCCTCTCAACTGCAAAAGTGAACAAATATTTGTAGCGGCGGAGAGAATAGTCAGGATCCGTAAGCATCAAAGAGGTTGTACTCCTTTGAAATAGCCATCCAAGTTCGTTCAAGAAATGCAGGATTTCAGCTCTCGAGCTGACCCGACAACCAGAATCTTGATTTCCCTCATCTGGACTGCCATCCCTCGATCTTGGCTCTTCCTCCAGTTCACACTCAAGCGATCTCAATTCCTTGCATATTTTAGCATCAGCTACGATCACAGGAAAACTGTTGCCTTTGAAACCATTTTCAACCTGTTGGTAAAATCGATGTGAAAGACTATGAATATCAGAAACCAATGAACTAAGCTGACTTAGACAATAACATGTTGAAGTGCAGAAACATCCACCCACCAAACAACATTCCCTCAACTTACAACAAAACAAAATAAGCCCCGAATAAGGGGCATAAATCTAATGGGAGAAGTACTACCTCAATAAAACAGCGACCAAAAGCATTAGGCAGCCCGGCATCAATTTTGAAAGCCCCCACAGTTATGTCACTGACGGAACCCTGACCAATCACTTGAGTGACTTCTTTCGATATATATCCACCCTTGTAGGTCAAATGAATCCTGCACAAGTTGGATGCAAATATAGCACAATGTAGGAAATGGTTATCTAAGAGAAGCTCAGTTACAAAACAGATCCAACTCACTTTGTCCCAGGAGTATCAAGATTCCTTCCCCGCAATAAAAGTGAAGTCTCTTGCCCACTCACAATGGCCAAAGGATACACTGACACCAATTCCGGAGAACAAGTTCTCCAGGATCTACATAGGTGAAGCTTTCCTGAAATTTACAAACAACAACGATCAGGAATTATTAAAATTGAAGGCAGTTGTAACAAAAAAGCCCACTGACACAAAATTTCCATCTCTATCACTTATCATATATACCACATTTAGTAACTCTTTCCAAAGTCCTAAGATCATACAGATATTGAAGCAAAGAGTAAGAATGAAAGCAATAAGATCCACTCTTCCTTTACTCACCGTCATTATGTGATGCTAACTTTTTGCCTGTATGCACTAAAAATCTTCCACTTCTCCAAAAGTCGGTATCTGAATTTTGAACCAAACTCTGAAGGTGCTGGAGCAGGTTTACTTCGAGCTGCAAATTATTAGAGAGTTAGACAACAGCTACATAAAATGTGGTAATCACCTTAAACAAAATTCACTCACTTGCTCCCAAGCAGCAGATGACATTGACATATAGACAGAAAGAACCACACAACCAGGTCTTATGTAGCTCTCCATTTCCAAAGGACTGTTAGAAAGCCAATTGAAGATCTGAAACAGGTAATTTGGCAATCAGACAATAGATTTCACACTGGCCAAGAGTCTTAGACCATTGCGGTGTGTGTCAATTATACAAAGTATACCAACTTTAAGCGAGCTGCAAACACAGTACCTGTGACCGCAATGTCCCAGGGAAATGACTGGGGTCCTTGTCAAATAGCTTAAACATTATCCGGCCTGTCCGATCCAGCTTAAAAACAAAAGAAACCAAATAAAGATCAGTGTGATGCTTGCAGGCCACCATTGAGAGAAATGACTGATGGAACTAAGCTACCTGGGAATCCAAAGTTAAGCTAGATGGCGAATGATCAGACCCAGATGAAGATGTATAACCAGTCTGATATGGAGAACTTTGAGACGGGCCACAGTCAGGTCCTTTATCAGAATCCCTAAAGAGCTCAAGAGGCAACGTACGAACACAATTCCGAGTAAGCTCAACACTCCCATTTATCTCCCTGCTGGTTGACATCTTCTCAGATTCAATACCTTCTTTCAAGGTCCGCATGGGAAACAGCTTCTGCACCATCAGAGGAGAAGACAATGGTGATCGCTCTTCAGTAGGATTACTGCTGTCAGAAGAGTAGTACTTCCTAGAAGTCGCTAATTTCGGTGGGCTGTCATCCTCGGGTGATGAGCTAAATAATTGCAATGGTAGATTAGGCCGCGTTTCTTGGATTTGGCAATCCGAATCTTCGACTGGAGATTGGTAGCTGGAACTGCTCCTCTCTCCTCCAACTGAAGCTAAGTCAACAGTACCCCTCTGCATGACAGCACCCGTAGACTGGTCAGGGCTTTTCATCTTAGTTCTGTCAGAATCACTACTTTGGCTGCTTCCTTGGGATAGAGCTGAAAGTGCATTCGGAGCAGATGAAGAAAGAGTGGCTGAAAGCACTTGAAGCAAGTCCATAGTAGACGGTGAGGACATATCATGGTTTGATCCATCCTGATGCTTTGAAGATGTTTGCCCCATCACTGCCCCATTCAAGTTTTTGAAAGTGGAAAGCCTAGCAGCAAGGTCCCTTGGCAAAGTCAAGGAGTTCATCTTGCTAAGAATCTTCATAATATGCTCTTTGTCTGGAACCAACGTATTAGTGACGCTTCTCTCGTCAGTTTTCCCTACAGCACACGCAACTTCATATTAAAATGATAAACATAGGTTTGAATGATACAAGCTGCTAAACTGCCAAATTACCTTGGAGGCGAGCTAAAGAAGCTAACAAGTTGACAATATCTAGGTTTTCATGAGCAGTGCTCTCTTGATTTCCATGGACTAAAGGCCTCGAATTAACATCCTCTGCTTGTGTTTTCCTTCTCCTGCGATTGTGGCCGGCAAGCCTGCGTCTACAACTTCTCTTTCCCTCATCAAATTCGGACAAGGGGTGGAACCTGTTTAGAAAATATTTTCCGCATTACTTGCATTATACCCCAGCAGGGAAAATGAGATTGCATCAACCCAACTTCCAACAACAAATAGAGCAAAATTGCCAGAAACAAGTAGTACATGCAATGCTACAGATAAAACATACGAACTATTTTATCATTAGGCTTCACAACTACATGCTCAAGCAGGAATGCCGCCATTTTCACAGATGCATATTTTAGTTATGATCACCATAAACACCCACAAGAAATAATGGAACTATTTCAGTAACACATAACGAGCAGAAACTACAAATGCAAGACAAAGGGATCAATTAAATGTTCAACCTGCTACACTGTTGGCAGAACCTCTGCATCTGCTTCCCCACCGGGGCTTTAGCAGACTTGCTATGGAGCTCGCAAACCTTATGGCGCCGATGATAGTCCTTGGCATTCGAAAGATCTTCATCACAGTCGTCCACCTGACACATTGGGTAGTTACCACCCGGTGACCCAGACCGCACTCTTTTGGGGGGCCTCGACACTGGCTCCTCCACATATTTCAAACCACCGCCCAGATTCAACCTCAAGTTCTCATCAGCTTCATCTCCGGCACCATTCTTTTCCAACCCATTAGCCCTCTCTTTATTCTTGTGCTCGGCTGTCGCCATGCCAGGCGGTAAAATCGCCGATTCCAGCGGCTCCGCCACAAACCTAACGTTGTCCCAATTCCAGGAACTGGGGTTCCAATTGTCTCTGAGATCTTGAATCTGGGGAATCTGCTGTTGCATTTGCTCAGGCTGATATTGATGATAAAGATAATCACGCTTCTTTGCCATAGGAGGGGCTTCACAGTATCTGCTAGAAAGAGCACTGTGGACGTACATAGGAGCTGCTACTTGAGCTCCCACCTCCTCCATAGCTCAGAAAAATGGAATCTTTTTTTTATCCCACCGACCTGGACCCAACAAGAAAATTTCCTTATTGACTTTTCATCATGGTATACCTCTCCGTACACGGAAATTCACATCACAAACACGAGAGAGAGACGCTGAATCTGGTCTTCAAAACAGACCCAATATAGACGTCAGAACTTTCAAGTGCATCTCCGTACTATGCCAAATTCAATCAGATTTGAGCGTCTTTGTTTCAGGCATACGTAAATACTGAGCACAGATTCATCCTTTCACACAAAGGTCATGCCTTGAACAATCCCCGGAAGCAGATGAACAGTGGAAATTCAAAGACAAGATCAATACATACCTCAAAGCAATCACAGAGACGACCAGTTCCACATCTTGCTCAGCACGAGACAACTCGCCGCCTGGGCTCAGATCTAAAAATCCACACGAAACTCAAATCTGGAGCATAACCCTTCAAGCCTCTTGCTTCTCAAAGGGGTAAAGAAGACAACAAAGAGCAGACGAACAACGCCAGAGAGAACGGATCAGAACCCAGAAGAGAAAATCCCCCCCCCCCGAAATTTCCCAATACTTGACTGACAGACGACCAATCCGCAAGACGCTGAGAAGAAAGAAAAAAATCCCAACTTTGAAGGACGAACCACCACCACCATTAACAGCAACAGCACCAGCAGCAACTTTCCTTTTGGCTTTCTCCTTTTCTTTTTATCCCTTCCTCCCTCCTTCCCTTCCCTCCCCTCCCCTGCCCTTCCCCTTCACCTTTTCTCGTGCCTCCCTCTCTCTCTCTCCTCTCTCTCTTACCTCCCTTCCAACAAACTTCTCTTTCGGTGTGTGTGTGTGTGCGTGCGTGAGCGTGTGCGTGCGTCTGTGCGAAGGGAAGGGAAGGGGGGGATGGCAGGAACCGTAAATCCAAGCAACGACGGGGGCTCCGAACCTATGCCGACCGAGGAGGGGACGGAACGAAGAATCCAAGAGCCTTCTCACGCTCGCAAAGGCGCCCCTCTCTCTGCTCTCCCCCTCTTTCTCTCTCCTCCAATTCCTTCCTTCCTTCCTTCCTTTCCCTTCCTTCTCCCCCCATGCAGTAATTATCAACTTGCCTTTTCTTAAACGCATACAACAGCAAGGAAAAAAAAAAAATGGGAAAACGAGAAATGGCGAAGGGGGGAAAAGGGCAGGAAAAAAAAGAGGAAAAAAAAGGATCTTGAGGATTACCCTTTACGTAAAAATTCGAGCTGCGCGCTCGCTCGTTCTTTCTGGCGTGCCGTACGAGCCGGGCCTGTACCGGCGTACTGGACAGGGGAGCGCGTCGCGTCATTGGCCGGGCATAGGTGGGGGCAGCTGCAGCTTGCTGCTGCTGCTGCCCGGATTAATATTTTATTTGACGGGTTTCGTAATCCTAAAGAATAATTAATGCATTATTAGGTTTTCCCCGAGGCTACGACTTTTACGCAAGGGGAGGAACTTGGTGGGCCTCCTTCTTCTTCTTCTTTTTTTGGAATATTTAGGAATTGGGTTAATGCATTATTATCCAGCCGCTTATTTTAAAAACGTTCGGCGGTCGATTATGTTTTTTTAAGGTTGGTGGTCCGGAGGATGAGAATTTGCCTTCTTTTTTTATCGGCGCAAGGCGTCTCGCCGTGGCAGGCTGAATTCACATCGTGGGTTCGGGTTGAGTCGAGCCGTAAGAAAGTAATTTTTCTTCTGTTTTTTTTCATCTGCACGTGTTGAAAATTGAATGTGAAGATTTTTGGGGATCTTAGGCGTTTTGATATTTTGCGGTCGCGTGCTAAATTAATGTCGAGAGTTTCGGGTTAAGTCGAGTCCGCTTTTGATTTTTATTGCGCGTGCTAAAAAAATTATGAAATTTTGATAATTGTAATAGTTTCGATACCCACTTTTTAGAAGTGGGAAATTCATAATACTAAGCTAAAAGAAAAATCAGTGTGAAAAGCAGTGATTAAACAATTGAATATTTGACCCAAAAAAAAAAAACAGTTGGTTAATACTGTGCTTGACAGAGGTGGAATTCTTGCAAGGCGGTTCGTGATGATGCAAAGTTGGAATGAGAATATGTCTCTTTGTTCGGAAGAAGCAAAGGAATTGCTGGGGTTAATCTCGTGAAGAAAACGAAATGGCCATAATTTTCAATTATCACGATTTTCGTATGGACCAAAAAAAAAAAAGGAAAGTGCTTATCAGTACTAGCGATTTTTTTGGGCATTGCTATCTAGATTTTACACATGACGTTTTAATTTGGCAATAATCATTTTACGCTACTTTCAATCCAGAAGTTAAAAATTGACAATTAAGAAGTCTTTTGCATAAGGCATGATACAGTTAAATAACGTGGCATAAACCCTTGAAAGATTCGCTAACAATGTGACTCAAACTCGCGATCTCGTAAAGGACAAATGATGCGTTTAGTGAAACGAGCAGGACGACCAAAGTGGACAAAAGTGGAAAGTTGTTACATTCTGCCCACTTAACCCAAAAAGTAAAAGTAAAACATAAGATGGTAACTGGATGCAATAGTAACTTGGGATAAATATTCATTGTCCCCTTTATTTTTCCCTCTTTTCACCCAAGATCATTTCAACTCTCTTCACTTTCCTTACATTTACTTTCCAGTTTTAACGAGCGATAAGATGGAAATCATTTCTCCATTCCTATGTTTTTAATTTTCACATTTGCACCTACTTTAAAAAAAAAAATCGAATGACAAGTTTATTCAAAAACCCCCTGAAGTGTTAAAAATCAAAGAATTCAATGAGATTTAGCATGTCTAATAATGAAATAGGAATTTAATTTTAATTATTTGTTAAGTCAAAATCACCCAATTTAGTAAAAAAGAGGTTACTTAATTCATTCAACTGCATAGATCTAGTGAGATTTAGATTATTGTCGATTATTTGGATTTGTAAGACGTACCCACACTATCCACAATTTCACATTTTGTAAGATTTATCTAATAAATTATGTTGTCTCGGAGAGATATTTAAATGATTCACTCAATTGCGTAAAGTCCAAAAACTATATTTATATCTTTGAGCTATTATCCACCAAATTTATTTTTTAATTTTCTGCACCCACAGTTGTTACGATTGTGTCCTTATTTTTTTTTTTTTCAATTTTATCGAAAACCCACCGTGTTTACCTTAGAAACAAAGTTAGGATAAAAAAGAAAAAGAAATAAAGGGATTGGACATGGAAAAGTGAAAGGGGTAGAAGGGATAACCATGACATATTGTTGTTCGGAAGACTCGAAAGAAAAGTCCCAAAGTTGTTTGGACAAAGAACAAATCGTTCATTATTTTAACAGTACTATACAGTACTCTCCCAATTTGTCTTCTATCTTCATTTTTTTGAGGTTTATTTTGGATTTCCCCCAGAAATTAAGGACGAAATATTGGCCGATTGGAACCTAATGGAATGAGTTTTTTTTTCTCACATTTTATTCTCTTTATTTTGGCCAAATACCCGAAACCAATTTAAGTACTTAGGCATGGTTTTGTCATATTTATTTTGTTTTCATTTATAACCCGCAAAATCAATTTATTTGTTTTAGTTTATTTAAACGTATTTTTAGAAAAATTCAATGCTTAGTCACACCAAACAATATATATCTAATATCATTTCACTAGATTTTGTCCCACGAATAAAAATTCATACTTTTTCGAGTCATCTGAAAAAGCGAGTTACTTTTATCCTAGCGTATAAGTAGATAAATATTTTTCACATAGGCATCTTTGTTCCCCCTCTCCTCTCAAATAATGAATAATTTATCCTATTTTGAGTTATCTGAAAAGTGAGTTATTTTTATCTCGGTATATAAATAGATGAATATTTTTTTAATTTATCATCTTTGTTTTTCCCTCTCTCCTCTCAAATAATGGACAATTTAAGTACTTAGGCATGGTTTTGTCATATTTATTTTGTTTTCATTTATAACCCACAAAATCAATTTATCTGTTTAGTTTATTTAAACGTATTTTTAGAAAAATTCAATGCTTAGTTACACCAAACAATATTTATCTAATATTGTTTCACTAGATTTTGTCCCACGAATAAAAATTCATATTTTTTCGGGTTATCTAAAAAAGTGAGTTACTTTTATCCTGGCATATAAGTAGATAAATATTTTTCGCATAGGCATCTTTGTTCCCCCCTCTCCTCTCAAATAATGAACAATTTATCCTATTTCACGTTATTTGAAAAGTGAGTCATTTTTATCTCGGTATATAAGTAGATGAATATTTTTTGAATTTATCATCTTTGTTTTTCCCTATCTCCTCTCGAATAATGGACAATTTATCCTCCCACTTTTTCCCCCTTTTACAAAGTCCATTCATGATCTCCCCTCTTCTCCTGGACTTGATCTCAGATTTTTTTATTGGGCCACCGAAAATAAAATACATAAAAAAAAAAGACAGGAGCAGCTATAAATGACAAAAAGTCGTATTTATTCTGGATGAACTTAAGAATTTATGGCATTGGATAAGTGAAAACAGTCAAGATTTCACGCCACCGATAGTGAAATTTTGACTTCATTTCAATTTTTTCTATTTTCTACGCCTTTTTATTTTTTGGCAGATAAGAAATGTGAATGTGTGACTTTACACGGAGAAAAAAAAGAAGATCACCATGCTCGGAATGGACAAAGCATGGTTTCATACTTGCAAACGCCAGGTGAGGAGAAAAATTAGACTCGCGAAAGCTGACATCTTTGTGACTTTATATTTACAATTTAGTTTTCACACATTCAAAGCTGGTGCTGTCCATTTCACAAACGTGAGTCGACCTTCCATTGGCTGAATTCTACATGCCGCTTCTAATTCGGCTTGCATGTAAGGAAGTGTTGAAACATTGTCCCTCATTGATTGATAACGGGTCATATACTCTCTATATATTTGTGCAATCTCCCTCTACCAATCAATTTATGCTTTTTGGTTTGATTTTCCATTTGGATAATTGATGAAGGCTACATTTTTAAGTAAAAAAAATGAAAAAAAAGTTCCAATTAGTTGAATTTCAAAAACCATATAAATGTAATTCTAAGAATTTTTTATGTGATTTACAGAACTATTATTATCTTTTTGGAGAAAGCTTTCCATTCATATGGTACTAGAAAAGGAGCATGCCCATCGCTTGTAAAGGAAACTGAAGAAATCAATCAAAACAATAGATGATCAGTAAATTCATGATGAGCATCGAAACATGAGGAAAATATCTACGGATAATCAATCAAAAAAAAAAATTCATGTTGCAATTCTGAAAAATTAAAGATGAAAAGGGAGACAAATGCAACATCATTTGAGATTTTGCTCGTTAGTCAATAATTCGAGATTAAAAAAAAAAAAAAAAAAACCTCAATCAAGTCTCGAGATCTCTCTGAATATTGGAGTAATATCTGGATTCTTATTCCCATTTAATAAATTGGATAATTAAATTCCTTTTTTAGATGAATAAATAACACGTAAGTACTCGTGACTTTTCTATTATCATCCCGCTCATCTGTAGTTGACTTCAGATTCTTTTTTATGTCAAGTAGCGCTTTCAAACTTTAAAAACTATGAACCGCAAAACCTAAATTTGTATAAGCTTTTTTCATAATTCAATAAATAACGAATAATATAAATTTTGACTAATGAGTCCAAAAAATTATTTGGTACGATCTTTCCGGAGGGACCAATTCCTCGTGTACCCTTCGCAACCCTTGTTCATTTTTGTCGTACCTTTTCTATAAAGCACGCGGCACATGAAAAGTCTGATGTACTTTACATGTCGTGGTACACGACAGATGATTAACTCCCCTAAAGACCCTAACCTAGTTGATAAAAGAGTCTAAAGTGATATTGAGTTTTCTAAAGAAAATAAATTATCGTGTCATATTGTGACTAGGAGATAATAACCAAATCATAAAATTTGAACCGAAATGAGAACCGATCCGAACAAAACTAAATTTTCGTGCATTTTCAAATCGGATAATTAAAAAGTAACCATTTCTTTTTTATTTTTTTTTTTATTCCGAACCGAAAATCGTCCATTTTCTTAATATTACAATTTGCACAATTTCTCTCATTTTCCACTAAACCTCTTTTTTATATTTAAAAATAGAAAACCGAATTAATCCAATTCGAACCAAATAGAATCTTCCTTTCGAGATGAGGTACGATTCAAAGTTAATACACACTTAAGTAGTTCGTTTTGATTCGGATTTCTTAACATATCAAACCAGACCAAACTTCCGACACCCCTAATCGTGAGAGTATTTAAAATTATCCTCTTCGTTTTCTGCCTGGAGGAAAAACAAACATGCGGACGACATCTACACGATGCTCCTTGTTCACCTAAACTCGAAAAACTCTCTCTATTTACATTTTGCTCAAACGAGGCCCCGTCGAGACAAGTACTGTACTGACCCGAATCTGAATCCACATGTGAATCTCACGTGATCGACGGCCCGTGCTCGTTTGGTCCCACCGATCCGGTCCAGACAAGACTTCCTCCTCCACGGTCGAATGAAATTTTGCAGAAATTAAGGGACGGAGTAAGCGTGAAATGACTAAAGTAGCCTTACAGCACGTGGGGGGGGGGGACACTTTTCTTTGGTGGGATGGGTTAAAGGTAGGCGGGGAAGGGACGACGTTATGACCTTATCGTCCGGACAAAAGGGAGAGAGGGAACCAGCTGTATTCGGGTACGGTCCCTCCAAATGCTATGCATCTGGTCCGACTTATATTTATGTGCCTGTCCTTTTTTCTTTTTTCTTTTTTGGAATTTATTAACCGAAGTCCTACAGCATTTGTTGTTATATAGTCGGATAAAGGACGTCTATTTTTCCTAAGATAGAAGCCATAGCGACGGGCATTTTTCCATCGATTTACCATAGTGTCGAGATGTGATAATTATGCGAATTTGATGATGTTTGTGGATTTCGAAAAGGGTAAGTCCTTTTCATTTATTGATGAAATTTTGTTTATAACGTTATCGATTTTCCATTTTTATTTTTTGGGCGGCAATTTACATTTTTGCAGTTAAAACACCCGCATTTTTCATATTGACTTCTAGAGGGAAAAGCAACGAACAGCCAATTCTTCTTTGCTCACCGAATCAAAGGAAGGGTATAGCATATCGATGATGCGAAGGGCGGTCAGCACCAACGATCACTTTTGGACGTTTTTGTAAGAGTTTCACACTTGCTGCAGAATATTTAGTCTAAGCAATTATTATTGCGCACTACTTACGATTCGAAAATCTGAGATTGGCAAACTCATCACTTCAACTCCACGATGCTAGCTATCTTAAAGTTTCTCCGTATAAAATATGCCGTAATTAGGCAACATGGCACGAAATATTATGTATAGATTTTAAAATTCATGGGAAGGCTTTGTTGTTGTTGATTTTTTCTTCTTATTGCCGGTAGATGAACAAGAGAATAAGCTCCTTCGTTTTCATGGTAAAATCCCTCTATATCACTAGAAATTATAACATTGAAAATTGGGAAATAAGAATACGACTAAACCATGTCCAATGTGTTTGGGACTAATTTATATGAGCAACTAGTTCAGTTTCCTATAAAAGTTATATTACTTTAACGCTATGGATTGGATTCGTAATGAAATCATTTTAAGGTCAATAAACTAATAACGTGAAAAAAAAAATTAAAAAAAGAGTCAAAGTCTAGAAGCACCCAGGATACTACGAAAATAAAAATAAAAATTCATACGTCGGTCAAACTGTTATCTTCGCTATAGCATATAAAAGAAGAGTAGTTCCTACTTCTTAGGAAACTAATTCCATCTTTTTCTTCATTAAGTACCTGTAATGTTTTATTTAGAAACAAAAATGTAAAATTCTTCAAATATAAAATATTGTCAATTTTCATAAAATACAATGATATATAGTATATACGTAGTGTGTAAAAATATACATACACCACCGAATTTATTCTTGATAAAATCATATAAAATTATAAATTATCTATATTCCGTGCGCGCGTGCGAGCAAATGCTAGTTTTCTCGGTCCCTCTAAGCCGGACGGAACGAGGATGGGTCCAATTTGGCTTTTATCGAATCCGACACTTTCCATTATTGTCGTGTTTTAACAACGTGGTAGGCATAAAGAACATATCCTCCCACCCAAAAAAAAAAAAAAAAAAAAAAGAGCACGAAAAAGGATAAAAAAAAAAAAAAAAAGGAAAGAAAGAGGGTATATTCCAATATCTTACTATAAGGATGCCGAATGAAACAGTTCCCAAAAAAAATTGAAAAAAAAAGGCTCGAGAGATCTCCCTGCTGGTGAAGTGCGGATCAACCGAAAAAGGTGACTACAATTCAATTCATGAAATTAGCACGTTAAAATTCCATTTGCCTCACGAAAAATAACTCATTTGAAATAAATTCTCTTTAAAGTAATGGCTTACAAAAGTGAATGGATACAAAAAAAAAATTATAAGTTGTTTTTCTTAACGATAATATTTTTATTGATTAATTATTTTTAGTAATAAAATAGTTTATTTTTAGAAAAATATATTTCGAATCAATCATTTTTCACGAGACAAACGGAAAGATCAAGATTTTGAACCATTTGTCAAATAATTTTTTTAATTTTTTTTTTGAGATTTTATCGTATTGCTTGAAATAAGAAACTTTTCTTGACAAACCTAATATACCTAAGAATCGTTGGAATAAAAAATTATGGGTGATCTCTTCCCGGTTTGGATGGTTCCCATTACATATCCTACCTGAAAATCATGCAATTATGCATAGGTTTGAACTTTTGTATGTTGTCATCCGTGGTATTCGATCGGTTTCCTAGCACTAGATTCGATTTGGCGCGAAATTATTGTATTAAAAACCTCCTTAGATTTGTTATGATATCGTAATTACGTCAATCACTTGATATTGTGATTTGACAAAGTGCTGTTTACATGTTGTTGTGCTCGTATTTCGTTCGTACATTTGCGAGTATTGGTACGTACACGATACGTTGCAAGCCCATTCCGAATCGGCCATTAGATCACGTGAGTGCTCGTCGAGTCACGGACGAAATGAAGTGGGCTAACGTCATCGGAGTTCAGACGAGAATTTCTCCGGGATCAACGGCGATGGCCTTGCCACGTGTCCCAGGCCATTACGAGCTCGCGCGGTTCTTGGTCTCGGGAATCAAAGGCCAGCAGAGCGCCAGCTGTCCCTCTATGGGTTTTATTAATCTAGGAACGAGCACAAGGAAGTGGATCGTACACACGTCCAAGTGGTCTCCAACCGTTTCATCATCGTCGTGAGTCAATTTTATCAATCATGTTCCATCGAGAAGCTAGACATAATGGAAACGTAATCAAAATCAATGCCCTATGGATGGTGCTGGGATGCAAGAAAATCCGTACATCGTAGTGTCGGCGCCCCGCCTCAAACGTGATAGATATGCTTTGCCAGGACAAGAGGTTGGGATCGGGGTAGGGCAAAGGTTAGGTGGGGCTAGAATTAGCCTTAGCCCGCCCCGCCTCACTCCATCGATTCATTTTGTATTATGTTATGGTAAATAAAACTCTATTTTTTAAATTTATTTTGCAATAAAGACATGGAAAAAACCTAAAAACCAACAATTTCTTCTGATGAGAAACTAGGTGCAAGTGCAATCCTTACTTCTACAAGAGATGCAAGCTTGAAAAGTTCTCGAGCTAAGCAAGATAAAACAATTGTTTTCGATGTGTTTTATCCGCATATTGTCCCCCGTCAACCCTAGGAGAATATTAAGTTCCATAAACGAGAGGCCACTAGTACACACACCCCCCTCCATAAGATCTTTTCGCATAGTATCTCTTGACCGGGGGTATTAGGTCGACAAGTTGGCAATTAAAAATTTTGCTAGTTAAGCAATATAGAACAATTGTTTTCAATGTGTATTATCTTCATATTGTTCCACATCAACTCATTGGAGAAGATTAAGTTTATTTGACTTCATGAACATGAGGCCACCATTACATACACCCCTTCCATAAGACCTTTTCGTATAGTGTCTCTCGATTAGGGGTACTAAGCCGATAAGTCGGCATTTGAAAAGTTCTCTAGATAAGCAATAGAACAATTGTTTCCAGTGTGTTTTATCTTCATATTGTCCCACGTCAACTTATTGGAGAAGTTGACTCCATAAACATGATGCCACCATAATTCCCACCCCCTCCATAAGACCTTTTCTCCTTACACATAATAAAAACGCATTGTTATAATAATGCGATGAAAAAAAAATCGCCGAAAGAGGTATCGAAACTTTTTTTTTCAAAAAGTTGCGCAAGTAGGGAGGTGGCTCGCGATACATTATTGCCATGGCAAAATTGGCTCGTATCACATGAAGCGATGGTGGGGTAAATCGCATGTTAAGAGCACAAAAATTCGATATTTTTATCGAGGAAAATTGTTAAGAGGAAACTCAAATTCGAACCCATCAACATGTTATGTTAATCCTGCATTCACTTATAATCCTAAACAAACAAATTATTAGCTAATTAAGAAATATTAACACATTTCACACAATATATCTAATACGAGACTTTTTAACACAACTTAAACTTACATCTCATCAACTCGTTTTGTGCGGGCCATGCTCATATGTACAAACGTATTCTTCATATGACATGCATGACTAATTGGATCTATCTTCAAAATTAACTTTCAATTTTTCATAAGATTCATAGAAGATACCCTTTGCCTCTTAAAAAACTAAAGCATCCAAAGTATCTGGAAAAAAGTATTTAATATCTACGTGTAAAATTTCCTATAATTTTCCTACTCAATAATACTATTTTTTTTAAAATTTCCGAAGTAGAAAAACCGCAAGATATAGACGAATAAGACCTTACAATATTTTATGATTTATCTTGCGTGTATCGCGGCACTTCTCGGGTACCCAAAAGACGTACCGTACAACATAAGGATAATACCTTTGTAAAAATCATTTCATGATTAGTAATAATTATAAGTGCTCGTCGCTTTTTTTTTTTTAAATTTTTTTTTTATTTTCTCTCCACCTTTTTGGTTTTATCGTCGTTGAATTGAATGCGGTCCGACGTCAAAAGTCGGGAGGCACCTAAACATGGTACGGCCTGTCGCATCGGGAGCGACGCGCCTGTCCGCGCGCGTGGGCGGGAGCTGCCGTCGTACGAAAGGCAAAGTCAGTGTCATCTTTTTCTTTTCCTTTGACGGAATGCGCGCACGACACACCGTTCTGTACAAGTCCTTTTCTCTCCCCTTCTTTTTTTATTTTTATTTTATTTCCTTTTATTTTCGTGAGTTCTTTTTTTTTTTCCCACAATGTGGGCCCAACCGAAAGGGCGAAGATTCGGGCCGGGTTCTGGGTTTGGACCGGACCGCCCGTTTTCTTCGACGCGGAACAACGTGGTTACCTTCCTTGACGGGTGCCGTGAGATGGCGACACTTGGCGCACGGCGATTGGATCGGTAGGCTCCAAAGTCAGCGATGAAAATCTGTCCGTCTTCCTTCATCCATCGCCCGTCGCGGAATGCTCGTGTGAAAACTCGTTCCGCACCGTCTAAAAGCGTGGGATGCGTTTGGGAATGTCTCGTGGAGTTACGGCGCCTTTAGCTTTTAAAGGCAGGTTTGGTAACATTTCTATTTTTGTTAATAAAATCTAATAAGAAATTATTATTTTATATTATGTTCCGATATCATTTTCTAAACATATTAAGTCGTTTGATAACCGTCAACATTTTAATTTTGAAATAGAATTGTGTTTGATATCGTATTCAAAATTTATACTCAAAAACATTTTTTTAATTTTTAAATAATTTTATTACTTTTTTTTCTTTTCTCTTATTCTTCTTTTTCAAGTGGCTAGTCGCGATCAACCCGTACAAGGGCCGGCGATCTCATCAGAGTGTCATCAGCGCTCGACAAGGCTAGCCCTCATCGGCCGAGCCTTGCCAGTAGCTAGGCAAGGCTTGGCCAAGCCATGGCTGGGCAAGGCCTCGCCGGATCGATTGCTGGCGACTGGCGGCGGCGGGCGGTGGACGGTGGCGGACGGCAAGCACGGCGGTGGTGGTAGATGAAGAAGAAGAAAATGGAAGAAGAATAAGAAAGAAGAAAATAAAAAGAGAATATGGGCTTGATTATAAAATTGTTCCGGAAACAAGAATCAATTTTTTTTTTTTTATTCTTGATTCTTTTCCAAATCTACTTTCGGGAACAAAAAAATATAAATTTGTTCCCGATAACAGAAATTTTACCAAATACGATTCTGTTTCAAAACTACTCCCAAAAATAGAAAAATAATTTTTTTTACTAGTTGGCCGGTTACCAAACAGGGCCTAAAGATCCTTCCGAGTTCTTATTTTGGTACTTTGAGTAGACGTATGGAGTGATGAAGCCCGAAGGTCGAGATAGGTACCCCTTTGTTTTCGTTTTGAGGGTTCTTCCAATCTTGTGCTCCCTAAAGTATCGGGATTCTAGATTCACCCTAGATTTACTGTGACGGGCCAGTGTGAGCTTCGTCGAGAGGTCAAGCAATGCCAGTAAAGCTTCGCCAAGGGTCGACACTGGCGATGTTTTGTTGAGGGTCGCGCGACCATAGTAGCCAAGGACACCAACGAGTTGCACTTGCAATAACTGACCAAGGGACTCTTTTGAGTCGAAGAACGCAAACAACCTGCTTGCAATATTCGGCCGAGGGACAACAAAAGAGACGACAGATGCGAGGGAAGGGATAGGAGAGGTAGATCTCTAGTGGGCCATGCGACCCTAGTGTCGCATTGCCATGGTAGCATGGTCGCAACAAGATTTGGCCTCTGATTGGCACTATACTAGGGTCGCGTCACCAATAGTTGCATGATCTCAACATCGAGTCGCACAAGATTGTGCGGTGAGTGCACCATTTGCGCTTCTCCAATCCATCGGCACTTCTCTCTCTCTTATAATTTTATTTTCTATTTCATAAAGTCTGGTTTCTAATGTGTGTCGTGCGTTGTGATTGGTTTGAGTGGAAATCGTTTGAGTCCGGTCCTTTGACTAGATGTTAAAGTCACTTTCGCTCAAGGAATTGCCAAACTCAGCCTTAGTCATGATTTCTTACTTGGCCATTTTACAAGGAAGTCGCCTAAGGGAAGCCAAAAATCCGGGCTACAATCGGAAAATTTATATAATATAAAAAAAATTCATTACAATTAGAAATTAAATCTTAGATGTTTGGTATTATAGGACAAGTATCCTCACCCTGATACGCTTTTACCATCACCATCTTTGATTGTCCATTTCAACGTCTTCTTCATACAAAACATGACGTTTTTTAAATAGGGGAAATTTCCAAACATCCCTTTGAATTTAGACCAGATTTTCAAGTATACTAGAGATGACATTGGTTCACAAGAGTTTGAAATGTCATAATTTTCTTAAATAATAGTATGGAGTAATTATATTAGTTTCAAATAAAGATTTAAAGTAATCAAGAAAGTTTCAACGTAGGACTTGACTCGCGTGACCGGCCAAGGGCATTTTTATTCAATATAATTTGTAATTTCAAAAATTATTTAAATTATATTAAAAATTAATTAATTAAAAAAGAAACACGCACACAAAAGGAAATCAAGCAAGGGCTAAGCCCTTGCCCTCAACCCCCCCCCCCCAAAAAAAATCACCGAGAAGGGTCCTTTGCCCACATATGATTGAGGACTGCCATTCGCAGATGACTCTCGCCCGATCTAAGTGAGGGTTGCCACCCTTTCTAAGCCTTGGTTGGCCATTCCCCACCATCGCCAATGGTGGGGCAGTGGTGCTGGGCGCTTGCAGAGCCCTAGTTGGTTTCCTTACCTTTCATTCTTTTTAAAAATTTATTTTTAAAGTAATATACAAAAATGAAATAGAAAAAAATGTAAATGAAGAAAATGCTATTATTAGTCAGTGAGTTAGATCCTTCTTTGAGATTAACATGGCCACTTCAAATTCTTATTTAAAATAAGGTTCATTTTAGATCCTTATTTGAGAACATAAGAGCAATTCAAGTCTTTATTTGAGATAAGTTTTACTTCATACTCTTATTTAAGAAAATGAATGCGCTTCAAATCCTTATTTAGAATTTTTCTTAAATAATACATCAAAAGAGGAAAGAAGGGGAAGAGTTTCTCATTCTAAGATTACTACCTTTATCTAGTGACAATTAACGTACGCACGAAAAGGGATGCGTTGAAAATAGGGGACATTGCCTAGAAAAGTCTTATGACACTCGAGTCAATTTAATCATAAACCTTTTAATCGTGCTAATCGAGTTTAAACATTTTTATATTTTGCTAATTGAGTTCATTCGATCAATTTTTTATTGAAAAATTGCTAACATGAAAGTCAATTATCTTACGTGACACGATCGATTATGATATGGACATTTTAAAATGTTTAACAATTTTTTCAAGTTTTCCCTTTTTCTTTTCACATTTTTTTACCAAGGGCCACAAATGTCACTGGCCAACCCTTGACAACCACAAGTAAGGGTTGGGATGTCCTCATTGGATTAAGGCAAGGCCTACAACGCCATTGCTTTACCAAGCGACCTTTGTTGGCCCTCGGTAAAAAAAGTCTATAAAAAATGAAAAAGAATAATAAATCATAAAAATTTCAAAATTTATTAAATTTTATTATGAAGTATCAACATCGGCGCTGATCAGTATTACATAAAATTGCTAGCTTCCACAATAGTGAATTTTGACCAAAATTAATTTGATCGACTTAGTTCGTGAAATATAAAAATATTTATGATTTAATTAACATAATTAAAAAGTTTGAAACCGAATCAAGACGTGTACAATATATTTAGGACTTTTTTGGTATTGTCCCAATGACAATATCACGAATCGATGCAAACTCGACGTGACCACGCTTTGTTGGGTCACATGTAATTGGGATCAAATCACATAATTTCTTGCTCAAAGAAGCCGTAAAAATCCGGTCAAAATGCACGCGTGACTTGCCCTTAATCGCCGTCTCACCAACGTTCTCGTCGCCTAATAGGAGGACACGTGGAACAAAGTCGTCTGCTAAGAAAATTATTTGAAACAAGGTCTAACTCTACTCGACGTCTCGAGAATTTGAAACCAATTCAAGGGGGATTTTTCGATATTTTCAACCGATTTAAAATGATGAACTTTTGAATGGTCAAAAAGAGTCACCTCGTTCGGAAAGAAGACCGGATTATAATTTATTCATGGAGCGGGCGTCATCGTCGACGTGCGCTCATCTACGGCCGTCATCACCGGTGTCATGGTCGATGCGACGTCTTGACCGACCGAGCCGGCAATGCTGAACGGCCTAAAAGGGGGGTTTCTTTTTTCGGATGCAATCGCAAATCCGCTGCTGCTTCCTCCGTTCGGTCTCGTTCAACATGTGATGCGCGATCGCCAATCATGATTTGGACAAGACACGAGGTTTAAATGTGACTCACCTTTTGCTGATTTCGACGAAGCTGCTTGATCACGCAAGTCCCTTGTAAATTCAATGGTAGGTGCGCGAACATATGGTGCATTTGGAATGATAAGTCCGTTAGTTCGTGATTCTTTTATGAGCTTCTAGAGACATAGGAAAAAGGGCAAACTCCGGTTACTTTACGAAGTAAAATCACGTGTCGTAGGATTGGAGAAAATTAATTTAAATTCAGTATTTATGGAGATTTATGCAATGACCAAATTATCAGAAAGTTTGAAGTTGGAAGTATTTCGGGATATATTTTGCAATATACATAGATAATACGCACATAAGTAGATTTTGTTCTTAATTCGTGCTGTTTAACGCATATACTCCACCGATTAACAATGCTCATCAATTTAAGCACCTCAAAAATAAAAAAATAAAAAGATGCAAGAGGAATCTCACAAGACATTAAACTTTTCGAAGGGGAAACTCTTCGTCAGTTGCACAAATATTAATCATGTTTGTATTTCAAAATATGAATTACAACACCCCCTTCCTTTATGGCGAAAAATGAAAATATAGGAGGGTTTAATAGTATGCGCGTTCATGTATCATTAATTCATCTAATCAAGTCATCCTAATGCCACACTCTACAAAATTCAACTGATAAGGTCGTGGGACACATCGTAGTGCAACGAGAACAACCTTTTTTTCCAATTGGACGTTCTGTATTAACTAAATTTTATCCACATCACGAATCCACATAGTTTACATTGCTCGAACCAATGTCCAAGTGCGCATCCACATATTTTATCCACATTACGCTCTGGTCCTGTTCAATGGCCACATCGATTGAATATGGACAAATTCGATGTCGGACAAGCTTGACCAAACACACGAAAAGCAAGGGGTGATACTTCCTTAATAGCATCGTCTTCCCCTCGGTGAGCTTCAGACAGATGTCGCTCTTACCTTCGCGATGCGCGGCGAGCGTGTGTACGGGAGACAACGAAGTCAATTGCGGCGAAAAAAAGAGAAAAAAAGCCTCGTCAAGACCGTGATAAAAGCTCGCTCTTTCGCGACCGCAACTGGTCTTCGATCTTTTCCTTTGTTCCGCAAGCCTTAAATTCTTCCGATTGGACAATTACTTGGACTTTACCAAAAGGATAAAGACGAAACAGAAGTCTCATTATGAGGAGGACACCCGTTTCTTCCCCTCTTTGTTTTAATATCTGCCGGTGCCAAGAATTTTCGTGTTTGGATCGAAGTGCGAACCCTTTCAATCGATTTCATTCTTATCCCTAGCGGACATTCGCCACGCAAAGGACAAAGCGAGGCACTTCATTTCTATTTTGATTGTGCGATCTGGGGCTAGTCAAAGTGTGAAGTATCTCATTCTAGCTGGAGAGGACCAGTCGTGTTGCGACAAATTACACCAAATCGTCTTTGTTCATTCGGCCCATTTTAATGCCGAACATTAGAAGTGAGACCAAGATGAGGTTGGCGATAACAGCCATCTGGTGTCTCCTGTCTCGCACGTCAGACTATTAATGAGTGATTATTGAGCGACGAGGATGATTACCGAGCCGAAAGATCGGCATCACAGATACGACTTACAGGGAGTATGGTCCTGGAAAATGTCGAAATGGGATCGAGAAAGAGGGAAACCGGATGGCTGGGTACGCGGGTTGAGGCGATGTTTCGGTCAAGGGATTGTGGGACGAACGGTGCGAGCTCATATCCTGGGCCCATGTACTAACAATCTTTGCGGATTCTCTCTAAATTATTATCCCGTCACGATAACTCCTCCACCGACAGAAGCTTCTCGATTGACTAGACGATGAGGGAATGATGGAATCCGAACATAGTACAAGAGCGTGGCTGTTTTCCATTGCTTCCACAGTATCGCCGCACTAAGGACACTTCAAACAGTATCTGGAAGTCTTACCCTAGGAAAAACGTAGGAAAACGATGCCTATAGGGCGCAGGCGCGGCAGTCCGCGAAACGTCGATCCTGTAGGGATGTGGTCGAATGTGGATGCCGCGTGTCGTGGGACTCACAGCCTAGACTGTCACATCGCTACTGAAACATTCAAGAACTAACATGGTTCCACATGTGTTGCATGTGACCTGTATATTCAGTTGGACCGTGGATGAAGACCGAAACGTGCACAGAACTTTAAGTCAGGACATCTACCTGCTTCAATGATGCCTGTGATAACCTCGCACTATTCTAATATTAAATGACATATAAAGAAGATATCGGGATTTGCATGGGGTAAGAGAAACTCACAATTACCGGATTGCTCTACCTAGGAAGAATCTAAAGCGATTTCTTGCCTAAGATATCGCCATCTCCTCCGTCAGCAGCTTTGATGACTCAGTGGTCACAATAGCCACAAAGAGAGAACAAACTTTTACTCGCTAGCATGAGTAAAATTGAAAACCTCATCTCGTCATTTCTATACATGAGGCAGTAGATAATAACCTCATACCATCTCGAGATATATACATGTTTGGACTAATGCTTTATATCCATTTAAGCACCGAGAAAAGATTGTTGTGTAATGGATCTGAGATATGCTCGAGTAAGTTCTGTATGGGGCCTTTACCTGTCAAAGCTGCTTGGACGTAAAACCCTAACCAGGCAACCATAGCCAAGCGCCCGTTCTTTATTTCTTTCACCTTCAGCTCCTCAAAAGTCGCAGGGTCCTTGGACAAGTTCAAGGGGTCAAAAAGGGCTCCCCCAGGATAATTAATATCGCCGGGCAAGTAAATTCCAAGAGGCTCCAAAGCTTCAATGCCACAATACCTCGCATATTCTGGTCCAACCTATGAAGACAAGCAGTAGGAGCCTTCAAAATGTAAAAGCTTTGAATTCTTCACATAGTTCGGTGAGTCTTAAAATACAAAAAAAAAAATGACTTGAGTTAACGATTCTAACAGAGAAGGTACAAATGCTACCCCACAAACTCATATTAGAATATCTCTAACTGTTTAAGATTATTGTATACACTGATAAATATGCAAAACAGTTGACGTCTACTAGTTATGAGTTCCTTGAAAGCCCTACAAATATGGCACAGATTGTTAGATTGTAAGCCGAAGATTGGCAATGAATGCTTATAAGATCAAGTTACATGTTGCTTTACCTCCCCCTTCCAAACCCCCATCTCACACACACACACATCCCCTGAAAGAAAAGAATGCTTTATGCTGGACAAGGATGCGACAAAGAAACTCCTCAGTTGAGTGAAAGAAATTTATTCTACCATAAAGTAGCAACTTTCCTACAAAGGCATAACCAATCTTTTTTCTTTCCTTTTAACAGAAATGCATGGAAAAGGTATTTTTATATGTTGGATATACCATAGGATAGTGACACGTGGTGTAATCAATCAATAAAAAAAGACACGTACATAAAGGCACCAAATAGGATGAGATTCATAGCATGCAGGTAATGGTGATTAGTTGGTTACGCCGTGTCGTCACTTCCACGTAGTATATCCATCACATAAGATACTTCCTCAAAGTCGTGACAAATTTTGACTCTTCAATTTATCCAACTAAGGCTTGTTATGCCAAATGACTGTAAAAAGAATATATGCAGAAGAAATACACATAAGAATTGCAAGATAAGAAGAAAAGTACTGGGGTAAGAGAACAACTAGCAGCTAAAAGAGAAAAGGCCAGATATGGTTCTTACCATTAAAAGGGCCTGGCATATAGCTATCACTATCACCCCCTGGCTTCCAGCTAAATGGAGTCCAGGTATCCCCAAGTAGTCCAGTGTATCGCCCTATTATAATGAAAATGTGAGGATCTATGTAAGTCATAAGCTACAAGCACATATTATCAAAGAGAAATTAAGATAAGTTTATAGGAGAATGACTACGTTCCACTTATAGAAAATCTATGACACATTGATTACGGCGATCTATAAATTAGATTGAGACAATATAATAAACCAAAGCATTGTACCATGGACATTACAGCAATAAATATGTACAAAACTACTAAGCTTACTGAAATAAGTGAAAAGGATTCAGAAGTCTTTCCATCTTAAGTTTCTATCACGAGGTTTACATAGGGTACGTTTGATTCAGCTTTTCCAAGGGACTTTTAGCCTCCAAAGTCCCTTGGAGAAATGCTGAAGCGCAAGCATTTTGAAATAGCTTTCGGTCATATGCTAGAATTGGAAATGTTGAAAGAATGCTACTCCCAACCAGCCTTGCGAAGTAGCATTTGCGCAAAGCTGAAACTAGGATCAAAATATTTTTTTCTTGCAAAGCTACCCTTACTAATTTTTTGGTTTTCCGGTTTTGCCCCTCCTAGCAACTGTTCATCTTCTTCGTGCAAGGGCGGTCAGCGAAGTGCCGACGAGGCCAGATCTGGCCGGCAAAGGGTCAGCAAGTGCCTGACAAAGGGGTGGTGAGGGTCACGTGACCCAAGCAACTCTGCTAGAGGTCGCATGACCTTGGGCGTCCACCGCTTGGGTCTCGTGACCTCGGGCGAGAGCGGCCTGGGTCTCGTGCGACCCTTGCGACCTAGGTAGCGGTCACCAAGGTGGCGTGTCCCTTGCTGAGGGTCACCCGACCTCTCAAGCGACCTCGGCCGACAATTGCCAATGCCAGATCTAGCTCGCCAATGGCCCTAGCCCTTCCTCGACTTCGGTGAAGGATTTGGGTCCCTATTTAATAAAAGAAACATAATAAGTACCCCAAAGCCATTACATAAGTTTTTTTTTTTTTTTTCCAAAAATTAATTGAACTCAAAGACCATGTGTAAAGAGTTTTTACTAAACACTTTTTTCCAAAAATTAATTGAACTCAAAGACCATGTGCAAAGAGTTTTTACTAAACACAATTGGCATTTCCCCAAAGAGTTTGGCTTTCGGCATTTGCATTACACCCAAAATCCATTTGCAAAGTTGAACCAAACTCACCCATAGTATGCTTCTAGGGAGACAGAAGATAAGTCTTAGGTAATGCAAGGAAAAGCAGGGAAGATTCTCAAGCCAGCGAAGTGGAGCAGCAGTTAATTAGCAATAGCATAATGACTTTTGCTGACACATTACATCATTACATCTTTTTCTGTCAATGCCAGCAAATAAAGATAAATAAAACAAGAACCTAAACATGTAACTAGCCTTTCATATATTATACCATTCTCACTCATGGCCCAAAAAAAACCCAGAGGTAGGAATATCCACAAATTCTAAACAAGGGAAAGTAAATTGTTCCCAATCATATCCCACAGACTAGGGGCTGGGGATTGCAGAACTTCACACAAAGAAGTAAGAATTCAGCTTAGCTTCATTTGCATTAGAGAAGAGCTGGGGGCAGGTGGAGAGGGTAGTTCATACTTTTATTTATCTTAATGGAAAGAATGATCAGTGGAGCTCTATCCAGAGTCAGTAGGCCATCAAAATAAGACACTAATTTTTCATTAAGCTTCTACCAAGCAAGACTATAGGTGGGAGCTAAGTCCATGAACTTAGCAGCAAAAATATGGATAGATTATAGACAGGAGAAATATGCCAAGAGAAGATGCAGACCTTCAGCTTTGAGTAGCCAACTCGCCACCAGACAGGTTCTACAAAGTGAAAAGCTCCCACCATGTCTAATACTTCAGGAACAATAGCACCAAGTGCTGCAAGCATAGCCCAGCGTGCATGCAGTATCTCGAAGCTTCATACAAAATAACACATCACTAGAGGAACAATAAATCCAAATGATATCTCAAAACCATCCATCTCATTTGGGCATGATGGATGACAAGATAGCATGCTTTATCTTGAGCTTTGAAATTGCAGTCACGGGGTGCTAAGAAGCTAACAAAAAAAAATCACAATTCATACATTTGAGATAGTTGATTGACCTCGCGAAGATACTGTAAACACTACTCACGAGTTAATGGCTCGTGTTTTCCACAGTACAGAGATAGCAAGGTTACTTTTCAAAAGTGAAGTCTAGATATACTATAAGTACCACCTGACAGACATGAGAAATACTGATGAAGAGGCATCAGAGAAGAAAGACACAGAAAAAATCATGTAACATACTTGAAGTACTTCTCAAAAGCAGTGGGATCCCTGGCAAGACCTGCAATGTCAAACCCATAATCGCCAGGATATTCACCAGTAAGATATGCTGGACAATCATATGGGATTGGCCCAAGCCACTGAGGACGATCTTCTCCGTACCATGAACTGTTGCATAGAAAAAGAATATACTCCTGACTTAGTTTGCACAAACAGAAACTAGTAGAATGTAATCTGTCCATTTTGACTTATAAGCAAGTTCAGGGTAGAGATTCAAAAGTCAGAGATCATATTAATACTCATTTCAATCAATTTTAAGTCAGCAAATGAAATAGAAAAATGTAAGCCCAGAAAAGTTGCCTCAGACTAAGAAGGTTTATTTTATGACAATAATGTACAAAACAACACCACTATTACCCGATGTTTCTGTAAATGCACCTCATTTACAAATTCCAAATAGGCAAGTGGAGAAGGGAAGCTATGAAACGAACCCAAAACTCTTAGATCTGGCCAAGGACAAACCAATTGGAAGATGCATACAAGAATAACCTCAAAGCACCAAATATGGCAAGTGATCTATCTGAACTGTAATGTAGGTCTTACATTCATGGAGAAAGAATTGCATGTTTAAATGTAATTAAGAACATAAGGAAGGTTGAGAATTCTTTTCAAGATGTAATTAGCCCTAGCCCGCTCATATAATCACATAGTTGCACTGTTGATTTGACTTTCTCTGATTGCCTTCTATAATGAAGTCCTTTTTCACTGGCCGAAATTTAGAATTACAAAGAACACGTAAGAAAGCGATGAAGCTCATGCTTACTACATGACCACCAGCTTGAATAAAGTAAAATGGCATCTCCTTTAGGCAATTAAACAAGTTGCACAGGAAAAGGCTTAATAACGATACCACATGTGAAACATCCAAAATAACAATCAACAATCTGATAATTCTGTGCTATTACTGATATTTCTCCAATCATTTACATAAGAAAGCTGGACGAATACAAGCTTTCTCTCACATGCATCAATTATCAACTACAAAAAGCTTAATCCCATAGAAGCAAGTCTTCAAGATGTGTACTAAATCATATTTTGAACCGTGCCAAGAGATGCATTTGTTGTGGGGGGAGCACAGCAGGAGCTATATTACAGTAGGGGGAAGCATTAACTCTCTCTATGATTTCAGCAAACTATAATATCACGGCTTCCTCGTTGTGATGATTTCCTTGGTCTATTTGCCGGTAATGGGATCCATAAAAGGGAGGAATTGCTCTTAAATTGTTCTAGCGATTGATTCTAAAGATGTAAGAAAGCAAACAACCCGAGCTCAATATGCCAGCTCCAGAACACGAAAGACAGTTGAACTGTAGAGCCATCGAAATTGCTAAGCACGTGTTTCAAGATGTTTCTCTACTGCTCACGCTTTCCATTTTCATGGAAGGATACTTATCTACGCGCTTGATGCTAATTGGTTCACTTTCTATCGTTGGAGAAGTCCAAAACCGGATGCCAATAAATGCAACCATGTAAAGAAATCAACAGTTCGAAAATTTCCGTCGACAGTTCCAACATCTCCGTAGTCAATCAAATCCGGCCAAAATCGAGGACAAAGATCTCGGCATCTACATGGCAGCCTTCCACGAACAACAACTGAAAACAGGGGAAATCACCGGCTTACCGTGGTGGATTACCTCTCTTTTCTCGCCTTCTCAGCGAGCGCCCGGAACCTCGACGAGTTCTCGACCGCGAACTTCTTCCTCTCCTCCATCCGCCTCTGCAGCGACTCTCCCAACGGACTGTTGGCGATCGCCTTCACCGCCGTGAACGGGATGGCCGAGAACACCAGAACGCCGGCGAGCTTCGACAGCCGGCGTCGCCGACGGACAAGAAAAAGTGAGCGATCGACGCCATTTCCGTCCCCTTTCAGAAAAGTCACGAGATCAGGTAAATTACCTCTTGCCACGACGCTTTGCAGACGGAAGCGGACTTGGGAGCCGCCTCCGCTGACGCCTCGGAGGAGCTAGACGCGCCGGCAGTCGGCGCAGAGGCGATGCGAGAGCGAAGGAGGAAGACGGAGAAGACGGAGAAGAAGGCGAAACAGGGGATGAAAGCATGGCCATGGAGGTTCGTCGGCGATCGATGCTTCGCTTCGATGTTGCGCGAGAAGGATTTTGCTGGTGGTATTTTGTGGTGTGGAAGAGCACGACGCAAACGCGCTAGCGCTCACTGGCTCCCGATTTTTGATTTCGACAATTTAAAAGTGGGCCTCATACTTTTATGTAATGTTCAGTTTAGTCCCCTTTAATTTTTATTTTGCTGAATTTCGTCCCCGCACTCTTTTTTTGATCAATTCCAATTTGATCCCTAAACTATTGTTGTGCAGTTTTGGTCTCCGTCAGTTTGGTCATTTTGTCAATTTGCTCAGTTGGTCATGTCAGCGCTGGTGTTCCTTTCATGTGGCAATTCATCCAATTCATGTGGGGATGAGTTCCCCATGTCAATCCAATGCATTTGTTTTGTATTTTTCACCCTTCAAATCAAGAGGAACAATTGTTACGGCCTATTTTCCAATCGATAAAATAGGGAAAAGTTCCAAATAAGGGCATGAAGTGCCTTTATTTTCTCAAATAAATGCATGAAATAAACTTTATTTAAAATTAGAGTATGAAGTGCTCTCATGTATTCAAATATGAGCAAATAAGGGCTTGCCTTTCCGGTTAATCAATGGCATTTTCGTCTTTTGCCTTTTTGAGTTTTTTCTTTCTTTTATTTTTTTGTCCACCAACAATTTCTAAAGAGGCTGGGCGAGGGTCGTGTCACCCATGGTGTGGCATCCGAAATTTTAGGTGACCCTCAAATAGGTGGCAGTCACCAAGCCGTGACTTTGTTTGTATTTTTCAATTATGAATTTGTATTTGTCCATTTGAATTTTGTATTTCAATTTAAATTTTATGTGCAAATTTAAATAGTATTGGACGAGCCGCGCTATTTTGGAATATATATACGTATTTATAAAGTAATCTGAAATTTTGCTATTTAATCAAATTAGGTAGAAATTATATACTAATAAAAAAAAAAGGATTAGGGCCCCATTTCTTTTGGACTCTTGGGCCCAAGAATTTGGGCCCAAACAAGGCCCAAAAAGCACCCTGCGGGTGCCGCACGAAGCAAAGGGGGAGGGGGGGAATTTCTTGCATGTTTAGTCCACTTGTCCAACCTCCTTTGCCATCTGTCCATTTCATTTTATTGATTAATTAAGAAAAAAATAAAACCAAGGGGGAAAGGGGGGCTTCGCACGGGAGGAAGGAGAGACCGAGAGAGAGAGTGAGAGGAAGAGAGGGAAACCGGAGAGAGGAAGCCGTGCGAGCGAGCGAAGGGAGAGGAGGAAGAGCCGTGTCCCGCCTCGCCCGTGTAGTCGCCGTCGACGTCACCGGACCCCGTCGCCGACCGGCCAAGCCGTGACCGCCGGACCTCCAAATTTCGGACAACTTTTGTGTGAGAGACTTCAAGGCAAGCATTTGTTCTTCAATCTATGTTGTAGCAAGCTATTTTGCCTAGAAAAGAAGTGAAATAGGTGAAGAGAATGGAGTATATGAGCTGCATGTGGAGTCTTTGATGTGTGGGAGGGCTTTTGATCAAGAAGATTGGCTGTGGAAGGGGTGCATGTGCTGGATTTCGAATTTCATGAAGTGTGGGTGCTGGATTTTTGAACTTGCAAGTGAAATCAAGTGAATTTGAGGTTCTGCCCATGATAAATCTTAATGATAATCATGCTGTGATGAAGTGTATTGTGTGTATAGACAAAGAGTATAATGATGGGAGGTCGAAATCTAATGTATAGGAGGAGTTTTGTGAACTGGTGAACTGTTTTCGTGAAAATCAGTGTGACCTCCGGCGACGTTTTAATTTTTCGGTAATTATCTGGACATAATTTGAGTTCGAGCCCTTAATGAAAGTTTTAGAGAACATCTTCATGAATAACATATCCAAAATTCAGAGAAAACGAACAAAGAATGACCCTTGAAATAATTTTCCTACAAAAATATGGAATCTGGAATTTTACAGAATGTTGGGTAGGAAGAAAATCGAAGTTTTACCCTCGGTGCCTATGGAATCTGACATAGTGACCTTCTTGAGATTTGTTCCTCTAGATCTTATTGATAACGTGTCAAAATTTCGTAATTTTCTGAGTCCGTTTAGTAATTAATTTGGAATTATTGCTAAAACTGTGCAAATTGTAGAAATTAAGTTACTGTTTCGAGATTTCTATAGAATTGTCCTATATGAAGTATAGTTCTCGAATTGCCATGTGACTTGATGATGCTGATGGTGGGAGGTTTGTGACTTGATGATGCTTATGGTGGAATATTGTGATTGATAAAAAGTTTGTGAGATATCTTGTCTGGCATATGATGATGCATTTGTAAATTAAAATGTGAATTGTTATCCATTGAACCCTCGGGTTGATGATGCCCCGGAGTCGGGAAGTCCAAAGGATCGAAAGAGTCGATACCTTGTGGATGCCCGGTGGCCCTATGTGGCTGAATGCTGGAGGTATGCCCCGGGAGCTTCGGGATGCCCGGTTGTATGCTTGTCGGTACGTAAACCCGGATGGCCGAGCAACCATTCTCATGGTGAGCTTCGGAAGTTTTCCTCGTGATGCCGGGTGGGGTACGAGATGCACGGAGGCGTGATTCGCTCCGGATGCCCGGTGGCCCTATGTGGCTGAATGCCGGGTGGATGCGAATGTTCGGGAGGGACGCAAATATTGGTCCTCGAGGAATGAAATCTTGTGATGGCTATATAAATGATATATGATCTGATTATGTGGTACATGATGTTAGTAGAATTGCCATTGCTTATAATATTGAAGAATTTCATGATATTGATATTCATATGTTCCTTGATTCCTCGCTTTGTCTATCTTGTATGAAACTAGGTATATATAGTCATGCTTGATATAGCTTGTTGAATCTCTTCTTTCTTCAGTGGTTGTACTCACCTCGTTTGGGGACTAACATTTCAGATTAAGATGCCTCTGCTACTGTCTCTCGTGGCACTTTTTACGGCGTACGGTCGATGTGGAGTGCTCGTGTTCGGAGCACATCTCAAGTCGGTGTGCGAGGGCTGGTGTTTGTTCGGGTTCGAGTCCTAGTTATGTACGATATTGGCCTACCTGGAGGCCCCGTGGTGCGGGAGTTCTTGTCTGTGCACATCCGCCGTGACGGTGTTATGATGGGGATCTTTGCCGCCGCCGCCCGATGGACCGGGCCGGGTGTGATCAATCTCGGGCGATGGGTAGCGAGATGAAGCTTTTTGACTGCCGACACTTTCGATGGATCAAAGTTGATGGTCGTTGTAGAGTTGGTCGCTTTTGGGTCTAGCCGAGTTTTAGTAAAGCCTTGGCCTTTTGATTGTACCAACTCGTGTAATTCATCAAGTTAGATAAATAAAAAGTGTTCGGTTTATCTTATAAAAATATTTAGTAAGTGTGCATCATTTCGAAAATTTTGAGTTGGGGAAATGTGAAATCGCTTCCGCTATACTTTTCATTGCGCCGGGACCGTTAAAAAAAAAAAAAATTGTCGAACTCTCAGGACGTATAGACCTTCAAGTCAAGGAAACCGAGTGGAAAGCGCACTGTGGCGGCCCTATTGGTTCGGGGTGCCACAAATTGCGAGGGTTTTTGGTATCAGAGCTATGGTCTATATGGAGTGATAAGGAGCCTCAAATGGAATTGAGGATAGAATGATGCACACCCTAGGATACTAACCAAGGGTAGTTGACTAACTTTGAACAACGGGTGATGGGTATTCACTCGTAGATCCCTAGTAATTAGTGTAGTGCTACCTTTGTGTGTGTTAGTAACATTCTCTGTTACTTATATGACCTGAGTAATGACCTTATTTTCTGACTAATGACATAGAGTTGCAAATTAGTCCTGAGGTGAATGCTTGGTAAACTGCAGGGAGATCATGGTGCGAACGGGAGTTCCCATTCTTCAAGGGCCGGAGCCTCTGCTCCAAGGGTTGAACCCCGAATGGAAGATATTCTGCGAGGCTTTGGCCAATGTAGGAAATCGATGGAAAGACAAGCGCAAAGAACAACCCGAGTGGAACGTCGTCCTCAAGGATTGGTGGAGCAATTCATGAAGTTGAAACCACCTAAGTTTAGTGAAATGGGATGTCCCGAGGAGGCGAAGCATTGGATTGATGGGATGGAGCAAATTTTCCGGTTGTTGAACCGCAATGATGCCGAGAAGATAACTTTGCGTAGTACCAGGAATGGAGGGAAATGCAAAATTTTGGTGGAGAGCTTCAAGGGACACAATCTTTCCACCAGGTACTGATGTAAATTGGGATGAGTTTGTCAGGGCTTTCAACAGAAAGCATTTTTCTGATTGTGCTAGAGATAAAAAGATCACATAATTTGTTCAGTTAGAACAAAAGGAGCTATCGAGACCGATGAAGCGAAATTTTCTAAGTTATCGAGGTACGCTCCTAAATTGATTGAGGATCAAGAAGAAAAGGCGAAGAGATTTACGAAAGGGCTAAGGACTGATATTAGGAAACAACTGGTGCCTCTGAATATAAGAGATTATAATGAGATATATGAGAGGGCACAATTGGTGGAGCAAGAGTTAGTGAGAGAGCAATCGGAATCTAAGAGGCAGATGACCTTTAGTGATATTCGAAAGGGTAAGAGACCCTACCCCGGTCAAAGTCAGCCCTGAGAATCTAAGAAAAGGAATAATTTCGGAAATTTTGGAAGAGCCAGAAATGGCCCGGTGCAAGGGAGAGTACCCTATCAGGGTAATAACTATTAGAGGTGTGGTGGACAGCATGGGCCAGGATTTTGTAATAATCCACCAAAGTGTTATGGCTGTGGGCAGATGGGACATTTTAAGAGAAATTGTCCACAAGAAAGGCCGCAGCTGAGTGTTGGCTCGGTACGACAGGTACAACGAAGTAATAACGGACCAAATCTATCGAAGAATTCACAGAGACCACCAGCTCAGGGAAGGGTGTATGCGGTCACCCAAGAGGAAGCGGAAGCTTCCAAAAATGTTATTTCGGTACGATCCTTATAAACAGTAAAAAGTCTTATGCTTTGTTTGATACTGGTGCTACACATTCTTTTGTATATGAAAGATATAGACAGCTGAATAAGATAAAAACCATATCTCTTAAGACGCCTCTTTGTGTTTCCACACCGTTAAAGAATATGGTGTTGTCTACCTTGATATGTGAGAAGTGTGAGGTAACTATAGGGGAACGAAGTATGGAAATGGACCTAGTCGTAATGGCTATGTATGATTTTGACGTTATTATAGGAATGGACTGGCTCCATAAGTATCAGGCTAAGGTGGATTGCCATAGGAAGGTAGTCCAGTTTGTTTTACCTGACCAGTCTAGTTGTGAATTTTCCGGAGGTCAGACCAACCTCTCCATAGCACTTATTTCAGTAATAGAAGCCCATGCATTGCTTGACGAAGGGTGTCAAGGGTACCTGACATCGGTTAAGGATTACACTAGGGAAGAGTCCAAACTCGATGAAATTCGAGTAGTCAACAAATTTCAAGATGTATTTCCTAAGGAACCGCCTGGGTTACCACCGGATCGAGAGATTGAATTCGAAATTGAATTGATGCCTGGAATAGAACCGATATCGAAGGCCCCATATAGGATGGCTCTGACAGAGTTGAAAGAATTGAAAGTACAACTGCAGGAATTGCTTGATAAAGGATTTGTAAGGCCAAGTGCTTCTCCATGGGGTGCACCGGTATTGTTTGTGAAAAAGAAAGATGGGTCAATGCGTCTATGTATCGACTATAGGCAACTGAATTAGGTAACTGTCAAGAATAAGTATCCTTTGCCTAGGATTGATGATTTATTTGACCAACTGCAAGGAAGTTTGGTCTTTTCAAAAATTGATTTAAGATTCGGATACCATCAATTAAGAATTAAGAAAGAAGACATTTTTAAGATTGCATTTAGGACTCGTTATGGACATTATGAATTCCTAGTTATGCCATTTGGACTAACGAATGCTCCAAACCGCATTCATGGATTTGATGAATAGGATATTTAAGCCATATTTGGATCAGTTTGTAATCGTCTTCATTGATGATATCTTGATATATTCTAAAGGACCTGAAGAGCATGAGCAACACCTGAGGATAGCATTGCAGACCCTTAGAGACCATAAGTTATATGCCAAGTTCAGTAAGTGTGAATTTTGGTTGGACCAGATAATATTTCTAGGACACGTGGTGTCAGGAGGAGGAATTGCAGTGGACCCAGCGAAAGTTGAAATGGTGATAAATTGGCCAAGACCAACAACACCCACTGAAGTACGAAGTTTCTTAGGATTGGCAGGCTATTATCGAAGATTTATAGAAGGATTCTCTCAGCTTGCTGGACCATTAACAAAATTGACTCGAAAGAACGTGAAATTCGAGTGGAATGGAGACTGTGAAAGAAGTTTTCAGGAGCTCAAAAGAAGACTGACTACGGCTCCAATTTTGACTATACCATCTGGGTCCGATGGATTTACAGTGTATAGTGATGCGTCTCACAAAGGATCGGGATGTGTTTTGATGCAACATGGTAAGGTCATAGCCTATGCATCCAGACAATTGAAACCTCATGAGCTTAATTACCCAACTCATGACTTAGAATTGGCAGCTATAGTTTTTGCCTTGAAAATATGGAGACATTATATGTATGGAGAGAAGTTCGAAATCTATACAGATCAAAAGAGTTTAAAATATTTGTTCTCACAAAAAGAACTGAACATGAGACAGAGAAGGTGGATGGAGTTGTTAAAAGACTATAATTGCGAAATATGGTACCATCCAGGAAAGGCGAATAGGGTAGCGGATGCTCTAAGTCGTAAGTCAACTGTGGATTTGGCCAGTATGAGAATCACATGATGGAATCTGTTAAGGTCAATAGCATATTCGGAATTTAAATTAGAAGTAGATCAACTTACTGGCATGATTTCCGCATTAAGGATTGAACAGGAAGTTATCCAGAAAATTAAGAGGCTACGGGAATCCGACCCGAAAATAGAAAAAGTGCGAAATCTTGTGTCATTAGGAAAAAGACCGAGTTTCAAGTCTCGAGGATGGAGTGGTGAGGTATCATGGACGACTTTGTGTTCCCGACAATGAAGAAGTAAAGAATGAAATCCCGTCAAGCACATAGAAGTAATTACGGTATTCATCCGGGTAGTACGAAGATGTACAGAAATATGCGCCAACATTATTGGTGGAATGGCATGAAAGGAGATATAGCCAAACACGTTTCCCAATGTTTAACGTGTCAGCAAGTAAAGGCGGAGCACCGCAAACCATCAGGACTATTAAGACCATTGGATATACCAGAATGAAAATGGGAGCGTATAACAATGGATTTTATACAAGGATTGCCAATGACATCAAACGGTCATGACTCTATTTGGGTAATAGTGGATCGTTTGACTAAGTCTGCTCACTTCTTAGCGGTTCGTGTAGACTACCCAATGGATAAATATGCGGAGATATATGTAAGTCAAGTAGTACGTTTACATGGTGTTCCAATAACTATTACATCAGATCGGGACTCGAGATTTACTTCAAATTTCTGGCGAAGTCTTCAAACGCATTAGGAATTAAACTCCGGTTTAGTCTTGCTTTTCATCCCCAAACAGATGGACAAACGAAAGAGTGATCCAGACATTAGAAGACATGTTAAGGGCTTGTGTGATTGACTTTAAAGGAAGTTGGGACGAGAGATTGCATCCGGTGGAGTTTGCTTATAATAATAGTTTTCGAAAAGTATAGGCATGACACCCTATGAAGCCTTATATGGAAGGAAATGTAGGACTCCCGTTGGAATGAAGTAGGAGAGAGAAAATTGACAGGACTGAATTGGTACAAGTTACCACCGAGACCGTTGAAATCATCGGGAAGAGACTTAAGACAAACCTAGAGTCGACGAAAGACTACGCAGATAAGCGTAGAAGACATTTGGAATTTAATGTGGCAGACCATGTATTCCTTAAGGTATCTCCAATGAAAGGAATATCACGGTTTGGAATGAAAGGAAAACTAAACCCCAGGTTTGTTGGACCTTTTGAAATACTCGAGAAAATAGGAGACGTAGCTTATCGTTTGGCACTGCCTCCTAAGTTGGGAAACTTACATGATGTGTTCCATGTGTCGATGCTGAGGAAATATAAGCCGGATCCTGGTCACATACTCGATCATGAAGCCATCAAAGTGGATGAGAAAGTGAGATACAAAGAAGAGCCAGTACAAGTGTTGGGTCGAAGAGAACAAGTCCTTCGAACGAAGAAGATCCCTCTAGTTAAGGTGTTATGGCGGCATCATGATGTGGAAGAGGCCACCTGGGAAAGTGAAAAAGAGATGAAGGAAAAATACCCTTATTTGTTTAGTGAGACATAAATGATGTCCAATTTCGAGGACGAAATTCTCTAAGGAGGGGAGAATTGTGGCATTCGAAATTTTAGGTTACCCTCAAATAGGTGGCAGTTACCAAGCCGTGACTTTGTTTGTATTTTTCAATTATGAATTTGTATTTGTCCATTTGAATTTTGTATTTCAATTTTATTCTTTTAAACTAAAAGGATGGGATTTGAATTTTGTATTTCAATTTAAATTTTATGTGCAAATTTAAATAGTATTGACGAGCCGCGCTATTTTGGAATATATATACGTATTTATAAAGTAATCTGAAATTTTGCTATTTAATCAAATTAGGTAGAAATTATATACTAATAAAAAAAAAAGGATTAGGGCCCCATTTCTTTTGGACTCTTGGGCCCAAGAATTCGGGCCCAAGCAAGGCCCAAAAAGCACCCCGCGGGTGCCGCACGAAGCAAAGGGGGAGGGGGAAAATTTCTTGCATGTTTAGTCCACTTGTCCAACCTCCTTTGCCATCTGTCCATTTCATTTTATTGATTAATTAAGAAAAAAACAAAACCAAGGGGGAAAGGGGGGCTTCGCACGGGAGGAAGGAGAGACCGAGAGAGAGAGTGAGAGGAAGAGAGAGAAACCGGAGAGAGGAAGCCGTGCGAGCGAGCGAAGGGAGAGGAGGAAGAGCCGTGTCCCGCCTCGCCCGTGTAGTCGCCGTCGACGTCACCGGACCCGTCGCCGACCGGCCAAGCCGTGACCGCCGGACCTCCAAATTTCGGACAACTTTTGTGTGAGAGACTTCAAGGCAAGCATTTGTTCTTCAATCTATGTTGTAGCAAGCTATTTTGCTTAGAAAAGAAGTGAAATAGGTGAGGAGAATGGAGTATATGAGCTGCATGTGGAGTCTTTGATGTGTGGGAGGGTATTTGATCAAGAAGATTGGCTGTGGAAGGGGTGCATGTGCTGGATTTCGAATTTCATGAAGTGTGGGTGCTGGATTTTTGAACTTGCAAGTGAAATCAAGTGAATTTGAGGTTCTGCCCATGATAAATCTTAATGATAATCATGCTGTGATGAAGTGTATTGTGTGTATAGACAAAGAGTATAATGATGGGAGGTCGAAATCTAATGTATAGGAGGAGTTTTGTGAACTGGTGAACTGTTTTCGTGAAAATCAGTGTGACCTCCGGCGACGTTTTAATTTTTCGGTAATTATCTGGACATAATTTGAGTTCGAGCCCTTAATGAAAGTTTTAGAGAACATCTTCATGAATAACATATCCAAAATTCAGAGAAAACGAACAAAGAATGACCCTTGAAATAATTTTCCTACAAAAATATGGAATCTGGAATTTTACAGAATGTTGGGTAGGAAGAAAATCGAAGTTTTACCCTCGGTGCCTATGGAATCTGACCTAGTGACCTTCTTGATATTTGTTCCTCTAGATCTTATTGATAACGTGTCAAAATTTCGTAATTTTATGAGTCCGTTTAGTAATTAATTTGGAATTATTTCTAAAACTGTGCAAATTGTAGAAATTAAGTTACTGTTTCGAGATTTCTATAGAATTGTCCTATATGAAGTATAGTTCTCGAATTGCCATGTGACTTGATGATGCTGATGGTGGGAGGTTTGTGACTTGATGATGCTTATGGTGGAATATTGTGATTGATAAAAAGTTTGTGAGATATCTTGTCTGCATATGATGATGCATTTGTAAATTAAAATGTGAATTGTTATCCATTGAACCCTCGGGTTGATGATGCCCGGAGTCGGGAAGTCCAAAGGATCGAAAGAGTCGATACCTTGTGGATGCCCAGTGGCCCTATGTGGCTGAATGCTGGAGGTATGCCCGGGAGCTTCGGGATGCCCGGTTGTATGCTTGTCGGTACGTAAACCCGGATGGCCGAGCAACCATTCTCATGGTGAGCTTCGGAAGTTTTCCTCGTGATGCCAGGTGGGGTACGAGATGCCTGGAGGCGTGATTCGCTCCAGATGCCCGGTGGCCCTATGTGGCTGAATGCCAGGGTGGATGCGAATGTTCAGAGGGACGCAAATATTGGTCCTCTGAGGAATGAAATACTGTGATGGCTATATAAATGATATATGATCGATTATGTGGTACATGATGTTAGTAGAATTGCCATTGCTTATAATATTGAAGAATTTCATGATATTGATATTCATATGTTCCTTGATTCCTCGCTTTGTCTATCTTGTATGAAACTAGGTATATATAGTCATGCTTGATATAGCTTGTTGAATCTCTTGTTTCTTGAGTGGTTGTACTCACCTCGTTTGGGGACTAACATTTCAGATTAAGATGCCTCTGCTACACATCTCTCGTGGCACTTTTTACGGCGTACCGGTCGATGTGGAGTGCTCGTGTTCGGAGCACATCTGCGTCGGTGTGCGAGGGCTGGTGTTTGTTCGGGTTCGAGTCCTAGTTATGTACGATATTGGCCTACCTGGAGGCCCTGTGGTGCAGGAGTTCTTGTCTGTGCACATCCGCCGTGACGGTGTTATGATGGGGATGTTTGCCGCCGCCGCCGCCCGATGGACCGGGCTTGGTGTGATCGATCTCGGGCGATGGGTAGTAGATGAAGCTTTTTGACTGCCGACACTTTCTGATGGATCAAAGTTGATGGTCGTTGTAGAGTTGGTCGCTTTTGGGTCTAGCCGAGTTTTAGTAAAGCCTTGGCCTTTTGATTGTACCAACTCGTGTAATCCATCAAGTTAGATAAATAAAAAGTGTTCGGTTTATCTTATAAAAATATTTAGTAAGTGTGCATCATTTCGAAAATTTTGAGTTGGGGAAATGTGAAATCGCTTCAACTATACTTTTCTTGCGCCGGACTGTTAAAAAAAAAAAAAATTGTCGAACTCTCGGACGTATAGACCTTCAAGTCAAGGAAACCGAGTGGAAAGCGCACCGTGGGCGGCCCTATTGGTTCGGGGTGCCACACATGGTCAGTGAGGGCTTGGGCGGCGACCCTCGTCGGTGCTTGCTAGAAAGAAAAGAGAAAAGAAAAAAAAATTAAAATTAAAATTGTCTTTTGACAAATATGCTCTTGATCAATTGGAATATTTAGTCTACCAACGATTGATGTGGTCAAACCCTTATTTGAAATTGTGATGATCACTTTAAGCCCTTATTTGACATAATGTCTACTTAAAGTCTTTATTTGAAAAAAAAAATGACGACATTTCAGGCTTTTATTTAGAATTTTTTCATAAAATAATTATAAGGTCATTTATATATAATTTTGGAGATTTTAGAACACAATTTTTTCCTCGATGGCATGAAATATAATTTGACGATGAAATCTGTTAAATAATTATTGCAATTAATCTATTTAAGGATTACTTGTTAAATAAACAATTAAGAAATTATCAATCAACCATACTTGTTTATATGTAATTAATGTTTCGTGCTATTCCACGTTTATCATATGTTTAATATAGCTACAGTTGGAATTGAGAGAATATTCCTTCGTACGCTCGCGGCAAGGCACTTTACTTTGCTTTCGTTGCATTCTCCTGTCATCTCCAGATTTCTATATTGTATAAACGATATAATGATGTCTCAAGGGTACTCATTAACATGATATTTTTTTCAATTAAGAAAGATTAATCCAATTTTGTCATCCAATATGTATATCATTAGCTTTTAATTGTACTTTGGTATAGTTGAAGGTTGTGAATTTTTTTCTGCTTTGGCTAAAATTGTAACATGATTTACGTAATTAAGAGTGTGTTTGTTTCACTTGAAACTTCAAGATAAAATAAATGTTTTCCATAGAAATTATTTTCAAGAAAAATTATTAATTTTTCATTCGTTTGGTGGTTTAAGAAAAACAATTTTCTTCTTGCATCCTTTTTGCTCATATATAAATTTGTTACTTTCAGTCCATGGAAAACTGTTTTGGTAAATTGATTAGTTTTCATTCATTCAAACACCAAAAAGTCAGAAAATAATTTTATGGAAACAATTTTTCTTCAAATAAACGAATTCTAAGACCTCTTGTGATTTACCCGATTAAGCACCCTGGCAAATATTTTAACCATAGCGAAAACTGAGAAAGACAAGAAGAAAAACAGAATATTTATCCATAAAGATGTCTAACATGATCCGTTTAGCAAAAGAATACATATCAAATTCAATAAGAAAAGGTCGGTTCACATGGGCCAAATGAATTTTTCTTTTTTTGAAATAAACCTCGAGATTATTTAAACTCAAGAGTTCTTAAACGAGAAGCTTGATGCAGGGACGTCTAGACATAACAAGTCCCGTAGAGACCATAGAGGACGGGCTAACCAAAAAGATGAAAAGGTATTTAAACGTTGGGCCTTTGTGACCCATTCTGCTACTTGGTTTGTGAAACAACAATAATGGGTCAAGAAAAGATTTGCTAATTGGTCGAAAAGGAGCTGGGCCTCTTCTATTAAGATTTCTAGCTCCCAACGCACGTGAGCCTTCCTTCACACTTAACTCTACACAGTCCACAACTCTTATCACCATCTTGCTCTCTCCTCGACTCAAATCACTTCAAAGCTTCGGTCAGAGCCAAAGTCTCCGTCTGAAGCGTCGACAAAGCTGGAACTTTCATTAGCAAATTCATCTCGCAGAGCTCCGTTTCCTCTCGGTGGACCCTCGAAATAGCTCCTTCAGTCGTGCCTTCAAGAAAAGCTCCATCTATGTTGATTTTGAAGGTAAGGGTTTTCGGTGGATCCAATTCTTTGTCTATTCAGTTTTTTCTTTGCCAAGTTTCAAACTTTGACTGTTGCTCTTGTTGAAGTTTCTGAGCATTGTCTAAATGCTTGGCTAATTATTGTTTTGTTTACTTGGTGATCAGTTCTTTACTTGGTGATCAAGCTGGAATTCTTGTTTTAGCCTGATATAGGCCGAGGTCTTCTTTTAGTATCAACTAGCCAAAAAGTGAAGACTCATTTGTGCGCAAAATATGAAAAAGAATTGCAATAAGGAAAGGGAAAAAAATGCGATCTGAGTTAGTTTTAGGAAATGAATTTCCAATCGATATTAGACTTAATCACATACTATACAAGATTATTTAGTTAAGATTTAGATGTTCAGTAAAAGGGGAGTAGGTAATACGGGAAAGCGCAAATATCTTGTTAACAGAGATGTAATTTACTGTTGAGAAAGAGATAAAAAATTAAGGGAAAATTTCAATTAAGAGCCTGAAGTGGAACCGTTTTCTCAAAAAAGGGTCTAAAGTGGACGTTGTATCAATAAGGGCCGCAGCGACCAATTTAGTCTTGAATAAGGGTTTCAACTTGAAAGACAGTCAAATCTTATTTGCAGCTAGGGGTATTTTCGTCTAAAGATTTTATTCGTCTAAAGATTTTTTTTTTATTTTCTTTCTTTTTTCATCTTGCTCACCTCCTTCTTGACAAATGCATCAGACTCCTCACGCATGAGCTTGCACATGTGCAAAACAATTTGAACAATTTAGGAAAAGAAGAAAACAAAAAATATTCGAGAAGTTATGTAGTTTTGCAAAACTGCAAATTGCGTGCTTCAGTTCTGTGGCCTCCCCATCAGCAAACTTCAAAGCGCATGCTCTCTACATTATGCAATTTTGCATCCTCACCCAAGAACTCATCGATTTTGGCATAAGCCGGTTTTTAAGTTATTCGCCACCACTCACCTTCTCCGATGACGATAATGAACTTGAGAATCAAGAAATATCCATCAGTGGGTTTTGTTTTTATTCAATTTGTTTGTAAAAACTTATTATGGCAATTAAAGTAATAGTTTCATGCTCTCCCCACCAATGAAATTGCCTATGCCTATGCCATGATAACTTTGCTCGTAGCTTCTTGGGAATGTTTTATTGGGTCCGGGTTGGATTATTCATAACATTCATAGACGCAGTTTGCATTGAGGTGGAATATGTGGCTTCTTGAGAGGGTCCAATTGTGTCGTGCATGGTGGTTATTTTCAAAAGCCGCTAAATCATTCGACCCGTGATTGAAGATACTCACCTTTGGTGGCGATTCTAATCGAGACATCACAAAATCTAAAAAATGAATGACTCGGTCTACACATGTTCAAACAAATTTGCCTCTTTAACTTTGAAATATTATCTACATAGATTTGAGAGAGAATAACAAGATGAAAAAAGTGCAAAATTGCTTAGAAATTCCCAAAACCACGTATTTCACTAAACAAATCAATGCACATGAGTATCACAGATTCCTCAAAAACCTCTAATAAATTTGGCTTAGGCACTTCAATTTGGCTTCTCCTCGCTAAGATCCATCATAGCCTACGTGAGCACCGATTTGAATTCAAGCATCGATGACAACGAGGGCAGCAAGCTAATGGCTTACACCTCATCATGCTTTGTGCTTGACCACGACCACAAGATATGGGGATCGAACGAGCTGAGCGTCACATCTTGGTCCACTCGTGCTCGATCTAGGGCTTGGATTGACCTCCATCTTTCAACAAAGGTACTGGAATTGCTGTTGAGGGCAATGACAAATGAGGTTGAGGGCGTTGATGGCTAATTCGACAAGGAAGATAGAGATGGACTTTGGAGAACGCGATCTAAAGAGTGAAAAAGGCGAAGGCACGATGATGATGAAGAAAAGAAAGAGAAGGAGAAAATAAATTAAAAAAAGAAGGAACAAAAAATCTTTAGACGAAAATACCCCTAGGTGCAAATAAGATTTGGTTGGCTTTTAAGTTGAGGCCCTTATTTGAAACTAAGTTGATCACTTCAGGTCCTTTTTTGAGAAACGTCCATTTTTGGTCCTTTTTGAGAAAACAGTTCTACTTTAGGCCTTTAATTGAAATTTTCCCAAAAATTAATATTATATTGTTTTTAATCCCAAATTGAAATGAATATACAAATTAAATTAGAGATGGAAACCACTAACATGAATTTTGTGCAATCATTATAACCAAAAAAAAGAAAGAAAATAGACCGAAGGCACTTCTTGATTATAAGGACGTGAATGATAACCACTTTTTTTTTATGAGTTTCTAAGCGAAAATGTGTGTTTGATAACGCCACATAATTTTTCTCTTTCGAGCAATAGCGGGGGGTGGTGGCAACTAACAATGAGTGACAAGCTATTAGTGAAGGCGGGCGGGGTGGTGGGCGGTCGGCTAATAGTAAGAGCGAGCAATGAATATAATTTTTATTTCTTATTTTTGTTCAAGATATAAAAAAGTAAAAAAACATTTATTTCTCCTTTCTCGTTTCTAAATCTTTTTTTGAACTAAAAATTTGTTCAAAAAATAGAAAAAAGAAATTACATTACCAATTAAACTTCTATTCCATACCTATTCCCCAAAGTAGTAAAATAGAAAAAAATAGAGAAAAAAAAATGGTTATAATGCTCATCTTAACAAGTTAACATTATAGAGATATAGAAAGAGAAATTAAAGGAAAAATAGGTAAACTGAAAAAAAGACCGGTCTAATAAAGCTAGAACGCACGGCTCGGTAATAGACCGATCCGGTCCGGTCCACGAAGACAATTAGGCCGGAGCGACGGAGAAAGACCGCCTTGCTTTTAGGCCCTCTTCCGGAGCCCTCGTTCCTCTCTTCAGGTTTCAGTGCAGTGAGCAATGGCGGTGCTGCGTCTTTGTTATTTCGCCGGCGGCCGCGTATAAATCCAGCCTCTCTCCACTTCAGAAACTCATTCCCATCTCGTCGATTTTCCCGTTCCCTCGCCGACGGGGATTCGCCGGAAGAAAGAGCGAGCTCGAAATCGACATTCATTTCTGGTGAGTACTTCCTCGTTCCTGCAATCTCCATGGCGTTTCCGTATTGAATCGCGTTCAGTCGAAACCCTAGGGGGCGGCGGGTTTCCGTTGATTGGGGGAGTTTCGTTTGTCGGTCGTTCCTGAGGACCTGAAAGCTCTCTCTGTTTTCCGTGGAACTAGGGTTTTTGGAGGTCGGGGCGGCTGATTGGTTTCCCCGAGCCGTTTTGAGCCATGGCGCATCTGGGAGGAGGTGCCGAGGCGCACGCCCGGTTCAAGCAGTACGAGTACAGGGCCAACTCGAGCCTGGTCCTGACGACCGACACGCGGCCCCGCGACACGCACGAGCCCACCGGCGAGCCCGAGTCCCTGTGGGGGAAGATCGACCCGAGGAGCTTCGGCGACCGGGCGTACCGGGGCAGGCCCCAGGAGCTCGACGAGAAGCTCCAGAAGGCGAAGAGGAAGAAGAAGGAGCGGGACTTGGTCTCGGAGGCCGCCCCTAGGCAGGCCAAGAGGCGCCGGCTCCGGGAGGAGAGCGTGTTGACCTCCACGGAGGAAGGGGTTTACCAGCCCAAGACGAAGGAGACCAGGGCTGCGTACGAGGCGATGCTCAGTGTTATTCAGCAGCAGTTGGGCGGGCAGCCGTTGAATATAGTTAGCGGCGCGGCGGATGAAATTTTGGCCGTGTTGAAGAACGACACGTTCAAGAATCCCGAGAAGAAGAAGGAGATTGAGAAGTTGTTGAACCCTATTCCAAACCCTGTTTTTGATCAGCTTGTTTCAATTGGGAGGCTTATTACCGATTTCCAAGATGCGAGTGATGTGGCTGGGTCTGCTGTGGCTAATGGGGATGAGGCACTTGATGATGATGTGGGTGTTGCAGTTGAGTTTGAAGAGAATGAAGATGACGAGGAGGAGAGTGATCTCGATATGGTCCAGGAGGATGAAGAGGAGGACGAAGATGTTGCAGAACCAAACAGTTCTTCAGCTATGCAGATGGGTGCCGGGATAGATGATGATGATATGCGGGAAGCTAGCGAGGGCATGAGCTTGAATGTTCAGGACATTGATGCTTATTGGCTTCAAAGAAAGATCTCTCAGGCTTATGAACAGCAGATTGATCCCCAGCAGTGTCAGAAGCTTGCAGAGGAGGTGCTGAAGATACTTGCTGAAGGGGATGCTAGGGAGGTTGAGACTAAGCTATTGTTGCATCTTCAGTTTGATAAGTTCAACCTCATTAAGTTCTTATTGCGGAATAGGTTGAAGATCGTCTGGTGCACTCGTTTGGCTAGGGCTGAAGACCAAGATGACCGTAAGAAGATTGAAGAAGAAATGGTGGGTTTGGGACCGGAGCTGGCTTCAATAGTGGAACAGTTGCATGCCACAAGAGCGACTGCAAAAGAGAGGCAAAAGAATTTGGAGAAGAGTATTAGGGAAGAGGCTCGTCGTTTGAAGGATGAGAGTGCTGGAGATGAAGATACAGGTCGGAGAGGCGTGATTGATAGGGATGCGGAAGGTAGTTGGTTAAAGGGACAGCGTCAGTTGCTTGATCTAGAGAGCCTCGCTTTCGAGCAAGGTGGCCTTTTAATGGCAAATAGAAGGACCGATCTTCCTGTTGGCTCCTTCAAGCATCTCAGCAAAGGATATGAGGAAGTTCATGTGCCAGTTTTGAAAACTAAACCAGATCCCAATGAGAAGCTTGTCAAAATATCTTCCTTGCCCGATTGGGCACAACCTGCTTTCAAAGGGATGCAACAGCTGAACCGTGTTCAAAGCAAAGTCTATGAGACTGCTCTTTTTAGTGCAGAGAACATCCTCTTGTGTGCTCCTACTGGAGCTGGGAAAACTAATGTAGCCGTGCTGACCATGCTTCAGCAAATTGCTTTGAACAGGGATCCAGATGGATCATTTAACCACAGCAACTACAAGATTGTATATGTGGCACCTATGAAGGCACTTGTTGCTGAAATTGTTGGTAATCTGTCCAACCGTTTGCAAGAGTATGATGTCAAGGTGAGGGAGTTGAGTGGTGACCAGTCATTGACCCGTCAACAAATCGAAGAGACTCAAATCATCGTCACAACCCCCGAGAAGTGGGATATTATTACCCGAAAATCAGGAGATCGTACCTACACGCAGCTTGTGAAGCTTCTGATCATTGATGAGATTCATCTCCTCCATGATAATAGAGGACCCGTACTTGAGAGCATTGTTGCTAGAACTGTTAGACAAATTGAAACCACGAAAGAGCACATTCGATTGGTTGGATTGTCAGCTACATTGCCCAATTATGAGGATGTTGCGTTGTTCTTGCACGTAGATGTTAACAAGGGACTATTTTATTTTGATAATAGTTACAGACCTGTCCCTCTTTCGCAGCAGTATATCGGAATAACAGTCAGAAAGCCACTGCAGAGGTTTCAGTTGATGAATGATGTGTGCTACGAAAAGGTAGTAGCTGCGGCAGGAAAGCATCAAGTTCTTATTTTTGTCCACTCTAGGAAGGAAACAGCCAAAACTGCTCGAGCTATAAGAGATTCTGCCCTCGCTAATGATACTCTTGGTAGATTCTTGAAAGAGGATGGTGTGAGCCGTGAAATTCTACAAAGTCACACTGACATTGTCAAGAGCAATGATCTTAAGGACCTCCTGCCTTACGGTTTTGCCATTCATCATGCTGGCATGGCGAGGGCAGATAGGCAACTTGTTGAGGATCTCTTCGCTGATGGTCATGTGCAGGTCTTGGTTTCAACAGCCACTCTTGCTTGGGGTGTCAACTTACCTGCGCACACTGTGATCATCAAGGGAACACAGATATACAATCCAGAAAAGGGAGCATGGACCGAATTGAGTCCCCTGGATGTTATGCAGATGCTGGGTCGAGCAGGACGACCTCAGTATGACACCTGCGGTGAAGGAATAATCATCACTGGCCATAGTGAACTACAATACTATCTGTCTTTGATGAATCAGCAGCTACCTATAGAAAGTCAGTTTGTCTCGAAATTGGCCGATCAGTTGAATGCTGAAATTGTTCTTGGGACTGTTCAGAATGCTAGAGAAGCATGCAACTGGATTGGCTACACATACTTGTATATCCGTATGCTGCGGAATCCTACACTATATGGTCTAGCACCAGATGTTCTCACTAGTGATATTACGCTGGAGGAGAGAAGGGCTGATTTGGTAAGTATCATCATGATTTCAATGTATGAGATTATCTAATATGGATACATTCTCAAATATAGTAGACATCGTGTCTTTCCACTTCTTATTTCATTGTATAACAAACTTTTGAGTTTTAGATGTTCGTCCTTTCTGGTATTTTTTTTTTCCTTTTTATCTTGTGTGAGCTCTTTTCTCATTCAGTTTAATTATGCTAGTTCTTTTTGTGTTGGTTTTGCAATAGTTCACAACAACATAGAATGTGCTGTCAGATGTCTTTAGGACAAAAAACTGTTTGATCTGGTTGTTTTCTTTCAGTTCTCACTCTTTCTTCTGTTAGATGAAAAGTTTATTTGATGAAATACATGTGAATAGAAGGAATAGTGGCTCTAATGGAGAATTGACTATCATGTGAAGAGGAAGACGGAATGATGGGGGAATCTCTCCAGTTTTATCTTTTCTGCTCCACTTTTCTTCAGGAACAAAAAGTTTTTTCAGGGTAGACTATGTGTTTTGAGTGAATGAAGCCAGATCTCATTTTACTGTGAATACTTGATAGTATTAATTTAGTGTCACTTCAATGACATGCTATGGAACTGCGTATAAATTTTGGAATACCACTTATCATTCAATCTGCATGGGCTTGCCGGAACTCTCTGATTCTTTCTGCTTGGATATTGGGGTATCTATAAAGAGGTGATCTGTAGCGTCAAGTGAGGTTAATGGTTCTAAAGTGGCGTATAGTGGGGATTGTTACTCCTGTTTTGCTTACAGTGAATCAGGGTGGTACATATGCTTCTATATATCTGTGCATAGATTGAGAACTTGATTTGTTAGAATGTGCCTTTCCTGTGTGGCAACTGATTTTCCATTTTCCTGGTTTTTATGTTCTTTTCTCTCTTTGTTCATTGTAAGCCAGATATGCTGTTTATTTATGTTTTTGGGGAGGTGTGGCGAACATGGACATTTAGTCTCTCGTTTCACTTATACATATTGTATTTTCTGTTTGTTGTGCAGATTCATACTGCTGCTAGCATCCTGGATAAGAATAATTTGATTAAGTATGACAGGAAAAGCGGATATTTCCAGGTTACTGACTTGGGTCGCATAGCTAGTTACTATTACATAACGCATGGGACAATATCCACGTACAATGAACACTTGAAGCCGACAATGGGGGATATTGAGTTATGTCGGTTGTTCTCACTGAGTGAAGAATTTAAGTATGTGACAGTGAGACAAGATGAGAAGATGGAGCTGGCGAAGCTTTTGGATCGAGTTCCCATACCTGTGAAAGAAAGTCTGGAGGAGCCTAGTGCCAAGATCAATGTCTTGCTTCAAGCATATATTTCTCAGCTAAAGCTTGAAGGGCTTTCATTAACTTCAGATATGGTTTTCATAACTCAGGTACATTTTCCTTTAATTTCCATCATCTTGATTATATCTTGCGTACTGTACATCATTTGCATCTTAACTAATTTATTTATTTATTTATTTATTTTTGGTTAGAGTGCTGGACGTCTTATGCGAGCTCTTTTTGAGATTGTCCTTAAAAGGGGATGGGCACAGTTGGCTGAGAAGGCTCTGAACCTCTGCAAAATGGTCAACAGGAGGATGTGGAGTGTCCAAACACCTCTTCGTCAATTTACTGGGATTCCTAATGAAATTCTTTCAAAGTTGGAGAAGAAGGATTTAGCTTGGGAAAGGTACTATGACCTCTCTTCGCAGGAGTTAGGAGAGCTAATTCGTGCACCAAAGCAGGGAAGAATGTTGCATAAGTTCATCCACCAATTCCCAAAATTGAACCTTGCAGCACATGTTCTGCCAATTACTCGATCTGTCTTGAGGGTTGAACTCACAATTACACCAGACTTTCAGTGGGAGGACAAAGTTCATGGGTATGTGGAACCATTTTGGGTGATTGTGGAGGACAACGATGGCGAATACGTTCTTCATCATGAATACTTTATGCTGAAGAAGCAGTACATTGATGAAGACCACACCCTGAATTTCACTGTTCCAATCTATGAACCATTGCCTCCTCAATACTTCATTCGTGTTGTGTCAGATAGGTGGCTTGGGTCACAAACTGTTTTGCCTGTTTCCTTCCGGCATCTTATTTTACCAGAAAAGTATCCTCCACCAACAGAGTTACTTGACTTGCAACCACTGCCTGTGACTGCTTTAAGAAACCCGTCGTACGAAGCCTTGTATAAGGACTTCAAGAATTTCAATCCTGTTCAAACTCAGGTCTTCACCGTGCTCTACAACACAGATGACAATGTCCTTGTTGCTGCTCCAACTGGGAGTGGAAAGACCATATGTGCAGAGTTTGCTATCTTAAGAAATCACCAGAAAGGACCTGATAGTATCATGCGTGTTGTTTATATTGCTCCTATGGAAGCTCTGGCCAAGGAACGCTTCCGAGATTGGAATAGGAAGTTTGGGAGGGAGGGTCTTGGCATGAAAGTGGTTGAACTGACTGGGGAAACTGCAACAGACTTGAAATTGCTTGAGAAGGGCCAGATTATCATCAGCACTCCGGAGAAGTGGGATGCCTTATCTCGTAGATGGAAGCAGCGGAAGCATGTTCAACAGGTTAGTCTTTTTATAATTGACGAACTCCACTTGATTGGTGGTCAAGGTGGTCCAGTATTGGAAGTGGTTGTCTCCAGGATGAGATATATAGCAAGTGAGGTGGAGAACAAGATTCGGATTGTGGCTCTGTCTACTTCACTTGCGAATGCAAAGGATCTTGGTGAATGGATTGGCGCCACTTCCCATGGTCTTTTCAACTTCCCGCCCAATGTCCGCCCTGCTCCCTTGGAGATTCACATACAAGGAGTGGACATTGCTAATTTTGAGGCAAGGATGCAAGCAATGACGAAACCGACATACACAGCAATTGTACAGCATGCTAAGAATGGGAAGCCTGCTCTTGTGTTTGTTCCCACGAGAAAGCATGTCCGACTTACTGCAGTGGACTTAATGACTTATTCGGGTGCAGATGGTGGGGAGAATCCTGCCTTTTTACTAAGCTCCTTTGAAGATGTGGAGACTTTTATTGACAACGTTAGTGAAGAAACGTTGAGGACCACCTTGCGACATGGGGTTGGCTATTTGCATGAGGGGTTGTCTAGTCTTGACCAACAGGTGGTCACACAGCTCTTTGAAGCTGGTCGTATTCAGGTCTGTGTCATGAGCAGTTCCATGTGTTGGGGGGTGCCCTTATCAGCATACTTGGTAGTTGTCATGGGAACACAATACTATGATGGGCGGGAGAATGCGCACACAGATTACCCTGTCACAGATCTTTTGCAGATGATGGGTCGTGCTAGCCGGCCATTGATAGATAATTCTGGAAAATGTGTTATCCTTTGCCATGCGCCTCGCAAGGAGTACTACAAGAAATTCTTGTATGAGGCTTTCCCTGTGGAGAGCCATTTGCAGCACTTCCTGCATGATAATCTGAATGCAGAAGTTGTTGCTGGAATTATTGAGAACAAGCAGGATGCCGTGGATTACCTGACTTGGACTTTCATGTACAGGAGGCTGACACAAAACCCAAATTACTACAATCTCCAGGGGGTGAGCCATAGGCATCTGTCCGATCACCTCTCCGAGCTTGTGGAGAATACTTTGAGCGACCTGGAAGCTAGTAAATGTGTCCTTATTGAGGATGATATGGACCTTTCTCCTTTAAATCTTGGTATGATTGCATCATACTACTATATCAGTTATACTACTATAGAGCGGTTCAGTACTTCCTTGACTTCTAAAACAAGGATGAAGGGTCTTCTGGAGATTCTTTCATCTGCTTCAGAATATGCACAACTTCCCATTCGACCGGGAGAGGAGGATGCTGTTCGGAGGCTTATTAACCACCAGAGGTTTTCCTTTGAAAATCCCAAAGCCACGGACCCGCATGTGAAGGCCAATGCTTTGCTTCAGGCTCACTTCTCGAGGCAGCCCGTGGGTGGCAATTTGGCATTGGATCAACGGGAGGTCCTCCTTTCTGCTAGCAGGTTGCTTCAGGCGATGGTGGATGTTATATCAAGTAGCGGGTGGCTGAGCCTTGCGCTTCTTGCGATGGAAGTAAGCCAGATGGTGACACAGGGCATGTGGGAGCGTGATTCGATGCTTCTACAGCTCCCGCATTTCACCAAGGATCTGGCCAAGAAATGCCAGGAGAACCCTGGGAAGAGTGTAGAGACCGTGTTTGATCTGCTGGAAATGGAGGATGGGGAGAGGCAAGAGCTACTGCAGATGTCGGACTCTCAGCTGCTGGACATTGCAAGGTTTTGCAACCGTTTCCCCAACATTGACCTCACCTATGAGGTACTCAATAACGAGAGCGTCAGCGCCGGGGACGACATGACGCTACAAGTGACGCTCGAAAGGGATATGGAGGGGAGAACTGAGGTGGGCCCGGTTGACGCCCCTAGGTATCCCAAGGCCAAGGAAGAAGGGTGGTGGCTTGTCGTCGGCGACACGAAGACCAACCAGTTGCTTGCCATCAAGAGGGTGTCTCTTCAAAGGAAGTCCAAGGTCAAGCTCGAATTCACTGCTCCTTCAGAAGTTGGGAAGAAGACGTACAGCCTCTACTTCATGTGCGACTCGTACCTGGGTTGTGACCAAGAGTACAATTTTACCGTCAACGTAGGCGAAGCTATGGCCGATGAAGAGTGAAAGACCAAATAGAACAGAGTAGAAAGATGATACACTGCACTGGTCCATTATTATTTTCCTTTTGGGTCCTTGAACTTTTTTGTTTCAGCGTCATGATTTCCCGCATCTCAGTTAAGATCGTTGGCATGTATTGTATTTTATCGTAGTTGCATCCGTTAACGTATGGATAATTTTGATCAGCCGGTCCTGTACATTCGAAGGTTTGAGCGTGTCGGATTTTCTTTGGGATTAACTGGCATCGGTGCCGCCAACTTATGATCCATTGAGATTGGCTATAAAATTCCCTTACGGGGAGGAACAATGTTCGAAAGCTGCTATTTATCATTAGGCAATGTTTCTCAGATGCATGAACAACACCTGTTTGTACACAAAAGCAGTCGGAGCTTATTCCTACCGGAATGCATACAATCAAAAAGAACTACACATCGCCGGCGCGGAGGCATCCATGTACAGTTCACGGAGCAGCGAAGCGATCGTCGAAGCAGGAGACGCCGGCTCGATCTTCCGATCCTTCAGTCGACGTGGACGCGGCACTCGTCGGTGTCGGGATTCTGCTCGCAGAACGACTCGAGCGGGTCCTGCTGCTTCTCCAGCCGGAGCCGGAGATCGGCCTTCGCCTGGCTCACCTCCTCCACCTCGTCCCACGCCACCTTGCACCCGTCGGACCTCGCGTCCCCTTGGCACACCTCCCTCGCCTCCCTCACCTTCTCCTCTATCATCTCCGCCAGCCGCTTCTCCCTCATGTGCGTGCCCTTGTACTTCGCCTTCGCCGGCGCCATCGCCCTCACCGCGAGCGCCCCGGCCTTCCCGCCGACGCCGCCCCCCCGCGAGGCGGCGGGAAGCGAGACGACGCGCGGGCAAGAGGAGCGGCCGGATCCCAGCGAGCGCGGCGGCGGCGACGGGATCGCGCCCCTTGATGGCCCGCCGACAGCGAACACGGAAGCGAAAGACGCCATTACGACTCGTCTCAGATCGGTCGACCGGTTTGGCTTTCTCGACCAATTTCATTTCAGTCGGGCTGCTTTATGTCAGATATCAGCAACTCAATCTTAGCCCTCCAAAAGTTGTGGGGCTTACGTATTGAGTGGCTGAGATTAAGTGAGCTCGTGAACATCCGTTGCAGCCAAATTATGTCTCCTTCATATGAGAAAAATGTTAACTTGTCAAAATACCGGTCAATGCCCATTCACTAGACGACACGTGTTTCCCGAGCCCACCGCACCATAACCCTTCTCCTCCCACGCTGTCTTGCCTCTCTTCATTTTTCCTTTATTTATTCTTCTTCTTTCCTTTCACTCACTCTTCGACCTCAATCTCGAGCATGATCTCAAACCTGTCGCTACAGCCTCCGGCATCTTTGGGCGCTTGACAAAATTTTTGAAATAGAAATTAATTTCTATTTTATGGACGAGTTTTTTGAGTAAAAAAAACGTGTTTGATAACGATTCAAAATTTCTATTTCTGAAATAAAAATTCGTTTGATAATAGAATAATTTTTTTTTTTAGGAGCGGCAATGACCGGCGTCCGATGGTCGAGTTCGATGTCGGTGATTGGCGTTCGGCGTTCGATGACCGGCGGCGAGCGGCCGAAGTCTAGAGTCTAGCATCCGATACTAGAGTCCCATGACCAGCTATAGGTGGTCGAAGTTCAGAGTTCGGCGACTGGCAATTGGCGTCCAACGTTTGGAGCTCGACGTCTGACATTCAACATCTAGAGTCCAATGATCGGAGGCCGGTGGTGGGTGGCGGGTGGTTGACATTCGGTGGCCGGTGTTAAGCGGCGGGCGGTCGGCGGCGAACATCCGGTGGTTAGTGGTGAGCCTCCGGCATCCAACGATTGGCGATGAGTGGCCAATGACCGGTGGATGTTTGGCATCTGGCGACGGGCGGTTGGTGACGAGCGGCCGGAGTTTGGTATCTGGCGGCTGGTGGTTGGGGTCGACGGCGGGCGGGCGGCAACCGGCGGCGGGCATTTGGCACCTCACAAGCGGCAAGTGGGCGACGGGTTGTGACGAGAGCGAACGATGAGGAAAATTTTGATTTCTTATTTTTGTTCTAGAAATAGAAAAGCTAAAAATTTTAACTTCTGATTTCTGCTCCAAATCTATAAGTAAAATAGAAATCTGTTCCAGAAATAGAAAAATGAAATTGCCTTATTGAACGGATTTCTATTCCAAACTTGTTCCAAGGAACAGAAAAACAGAGAAATAGAGAAACATAAATGTTGCCATGCGCGCTCTTTGCCTCCATCTTCGCCTGCTCGTTCTTCGACCTCTAGTGCTACCGTCTCCTGTCCAACTCTTCCTACGGTTGCATCGGCCAGGAGGTTAGGTCCTATGCCGCATCAACAAACCATGCCCTCGCCACCTCCACGTCTGCCTTGATTGTTGCCAAGCCAACCCTGGTAAGCTTGAATTAACTCAAAGTCGAGGTCGAGCTGAGCTCTAGATTACTAATCTAAGGCTCGCTCGACTTTTTATCCAAAATCAGAGGCCCAAGTTTGCTAGCTGAGCTTGAGCTAAATAACGGAGGACTGAAACGACGGCAAGGTGTCGGACTGAGACAGTGATGAGGGGGTGGTGATGGAAGGGGACGAACTTTGTTATTGTCTTGTCCGAGTGAAAGGGAAGAAGAAGAAGAAAAAGTAATGTAAAAAAAGGAGAGGAATGGAAGGGGATGTTGACACGATGGAATCAGAGCTCTACCCAATATTTTCTCCTTTCGGATGGGTCGTGAATATTTCATTTGGGCTGGTCGGGTGGTTTTCAAGCCTATGATGCTTGGGTTCGAGTTTGCCGAGACTGGCTCGAAAATGTGTAAAACAAAACAATAAAGATCATACTTGAAAATAGAAAAAGAAAATCGGAATTTCAAGGGTCATTCATCTTATTTTAATTAACCTTAATGTAGTCATAAATATATGAAATTAGCTATCATTCTTTAAATATGTGCCATAGAGAATTATGCCATGTTAAAGTTGAGATGAGCAATGTTACAGTTTTGAAATATGATAATGAATAATAATCTTTTTGCAAAAAAAAAAAAAAAAAAGCTTGAATTAGTTTGGGCGAATGGAATAATTTTGATTAGAGTTTTTTCTTTTTTCAGGCCGAGCTTACATCAGTTCTGAAAAAGATTTTTTTTTTCTTCTTGAATGTGTTCGTTTTACGAAAAATGAATGATTTGGAAAATGTTTTTCTAAAGATAATTGTTGGTATTGTTTATAAAAATGAATGAACGAAAAATATTTTCATTATTCATAAAAATATTGAAACATAAATTGTTATCAATAATAAAAACAATTTCAATGATCGATTATCTCAAAGAATATAAGCAATCATCTTTAGAATATTTTTTAATTTAAATAATTTATTTTTTACAAAATAAATGAGGCGTTAGGATTAGTCTTTTTGGGCTCGGGCATCTCCTAGACCCCACTTTGCAAGAAAATATGCAGTGGTTTCAAATTGACACGTCTATTGCTAACGTAGGGTGCATTTTTTAGTCATATCCAACAATAATGCTACGTTTGGTCGTCCGGATTTCTAATTGGGATATGATTGGATATGATATCATATGAAATCCTAAGATTTTTTTATATCCCGTCATTTGGTGAATTATAGTATTAAAGTCGGATATATTTACATCATATTATGTACATTTTTTTTATATATATAAACAACATATCATTATAAATGAACTTAAATGTTTATAAACGGAAATGGTGAAAATCTCTCGTAACACTATTCCTTAATTTATTTTTATTTTTTTCCTATTTTTTATATTATTTTCTTTATTATTTTTCCCCTTTCATCATTCTTTAATAAAATTTTATCAAATAGTAAACCGTACTAACATACCTGAAATACAAAAATACCTAAATTATATAATAAATATAAATATTTAATTTATAGATTGAATGTTTATTATAAGATAGAATTAAAGTTGAATATATAAATTAAAATAAGATTAATTAAAAATAATTTTTTATTTTTAATTTCTTAAATTAGAATTCAAATATTATATATATTGAAATATAATTTCAATTTTTTTTAATTTAATAAGTTTGTTATTCGAAAAAAATAATTTTCCTATTATAGATATTAAAATCTTATCCACATTTATCTCACATCCTCCATGGGATAATTTTATCATGCCTATATCCCCCTTATATTCAACTTTATCCTGTCTCGAGCGATCACCAAACATAGGATATGATAAATCATATCTTATCCCGAATTTTATCCCGACTACCAAACGCAGCCTAAGTTGACATATGTCTGTTGAGTTGGAATATAAAAAAGTAAAAAGACAATATTCTCCCTTCTTCCCCCTCCGCCCTTCGTTCTCATCCTAGCCCGATGATAGAAGAATTCAGGCAGTGCTGATGAGAGATTTGCAATTCCAATAAAGCAAAGAAGCTTCCATTGTCGACATCGTTCATCCACGGATGAGATTTGGAGTCTGTCTTCAAAACTCACGTCTTCAAAACTCACGACCATGGACAATCCGCGGTCGCTGGATCTGTGGATAGGGCTCCTCGTGAGCCATGGAAAAGCAAAGATTTCAGCCATGGATGATGGAGAACCCTTTCCGGCATTGCTTGCAGTCGGTCCTCCCCTCCCCTCCAACTTCATCTTTTTCATTTTTTCCAACCTCTAGATCTCTGGCATCGTGTCCTTGTCCATGGTCATTATCACCTTCGTCAGCATTGGGCAAACACATTTAGATCTGGCCATCCATGGCCAAACACGTTTAGGCATCGTGTCGCTTGTCCATGGCTGTCATCGGCATCGAGTAGTGCCGGAAAAGGTCGATCTAGAAATTTGGCTACATCTAGAGCCATGGTCGCGAGTGACGATAGCCCGTTTGGCCATGGACGAGGGATGTCAACGAAGGTGACAAGGGTCATGGACGAGGGACGTCGACGAAGGTGATGTCGGTCATGGTCGTCAAAGGTCACCTTCTTATTGCTCGAAAGATGGAGTAGGAAGAATGGAGAATTTGGTCCTTTACTTTTTATTCCAACTTAGTAGACACATGTCGTCTCATTATTGGACGTGATTTATAAATGCATGCAACATCAGTAATTGATGTGACGATTTGAAATCTCTAAATAATTTCTCCGGCTTTGCCCATTTGCACCCCTTGCCTAACATCAAAGATTCCGATAATGTGTAATTTAATATGGGCTAACACCACAAAAGACCACAAACTAGTCTACCTAAGATAAATTTATCTTGAATTAATTTTTTGATCATAAAAAACCTCAAATTAGTTGATCCATGACCACAAAACACTCCAAATTGATATATTTTTTACAAATTTACATTGTAGGTTTTTATTCACGAAAAACTACAAACTGGACATGTCATTTGACTCAGTAATTTGACAATAAAATTTAACGGAAACTAACATATTGTAAATTTATCATATGTGTACTAATTTAAAGTTTTAGAGTAAACTTATCACAAATTTATCAATTTTGGATCTTTTATCATATTAACCATTTTAATATTTTAGGTATTAACTTTTGTCTAACTTGTGGAGCATAAACTTAGTTCTTGCACCTCCGACGAGGGAATATCTTCCAACTTTTTATTTTTTATATATAATTGTATGTATATGTGTAAAGATTTTTTATTTAAGTCGACCTTGAGCAGAAATTTTGATACTTATCAAGTTCAAATTTGATTTGGAGCCTCGAATTTGCCCAATCGAGTTGAGCTTCAACTATCGGTTCGACTATGAGTGATTATACTCTTGCCTCTAACTTATTAAACCGTGACTTATATCTAATTTCGTGATTTGGATGCGTATAAATTGAAATATAGAATTTGGGACAAGACGATAGTAATTTCTGATGGGTAGGATAATTGGAAAAAAGAAATTTAATTCATATATACATTATATAGATATTTAGAGCGGACCGATTCTCTAAATTATATGAACAAAATCGTCGAGTCCCAAAACTTTTTATTTTATTTTATTTTTTTTCGGAGGTCCCAAAACTTAATGCGGGGGGAAACCGCATACACCCCAAAAAGTCCTCGGAAGCAGCAAGGAAATTTCCGCGAAGCGGACGTGGGGCAGAGATTCTGCTGACGTGGCGGGAGCCGAGTCGACGACTTTCCACTTGTCGAGACCTCATTGGTCCGATGATGGCATCGCGGTCCCTAGGGATTCGAAACAGTCGGGTTCCTAAGATATAAAAGAACTCTCTCCCCGTCCTCCGTCTTCTGTGGCGTTCGATCGTTTTCCGACGCTGATCAATCGGAATTCCGCCTGAAAAAACCCTAAATTCCTTCAAATCAGATGCTCTTGTAGAGATCTCCCATCGTCGCCTTCATCTTCTTTTTCCCTTTTTTTTTTTTTTTTTTTTTGTTGTTGTTGTTTTTTTTTTTTTTTTTTAACTAGTGTTCTGATGGAGGATCTGGAGTTTCATATGGAGGACGACGTGATGGCTCACATCGACCTCGACGGCTTCTTCGGCGACCTCCCGGAGGCCGGCGACGTCATCGGCGCTTGCTCCTCGGCGAACGCGTCGTCGTCGTCTCCGGACTCGGGGCTCTCGTGGTTCGACGAGATCGAGAACATCCTGATGAAGGACGACGAGGACGGCGGAGTTGTCGGCGGCGGGATTAGGGCCGATTCGAGCCAGGAGTTCTGCGATAGGTTCCTCGCCGACGTGCTCGTCGACTCCCCGGAGATGGGTCCGCGGAGATAGCCGACGACGTTTCCGGCGACAAGGAGGTGCCGGGATCGCCCTCGTCGCCAGGATCGTCGGATGACGGCGGGGTCGAGGCTGCGAAGGTCGATGGGGCTAACGGTGGCGGTGAAGCCTATGATCCTGCTTCTAAGAAGATCAGGAGGTACGTTGATTGATCGGTGCTGCCGAATTTTTCGATTGGTAGCTTTATGTCGAATTCTGCGGGATCTTTGTTGATTCGTCTTTCTGGAGAAGAAGCCGGTTGAATTTTAGGATTTATGGGTGTGCTTTCTACACATGGAATTAGTCGCGAGGAAGTTTTGCCATTGAAGTCAACATTCTGGAAATTCGTGAAATATTGTTTTTTGTGTTGGTGGTAGTGAACCTAAATAGGGATGTTTGCTCGCGGAATTGTGGGCATCGAGGCCTTGCCAAGGTGGAGTGCTTCATAATTTCTTGCCTCCTGTACAGTGGAGTGATTGTCGATATATTGCTTAAACGCTTCCATGGGATTTCCGAATTTTGAATAGGAGCGTCCGAGAATTTCTGTGAGGGATGAATATGTAGGGACAGAAATTGCTAATTTGTTCATTAGTCATCACGTTTGATATTATTGAAGCCGTCCCAACGGAAGGTCGTTTGATGTATTTCAGGCAGCTGAGGAACAGGGATGCTGCTGTTAGGTCGAGAGAGAGGAAGAAAGCGTATGTGAAAGATCTGGAGGTGAAGAGCAAATACCTTGAGGGGGAATGTAGGAGACTTGGGAGGTTACTTCAGTGCGTTATGGCTGAAAACCAAGCTCTGCGTTTTAATTTGCAGAATAGTGCGTGCGGTGCTAGTGTGGCCAAGCAGGAGTCTGCCGTGCTCTCGGGTATGCATCTTGAACCTTGAAATTAGTGACTGAGCTTTTCGATCTCGATTACCACCATTTTCCTGCTTGATATCTTCAAATATGTTCTGATTAGATGATTTACTTCAATCCAGATGTAGGAAATACCGATGATATTTTACTGTGCATATTTATCGCCCCATGTTGCAAAGTGAATGAACTATTTTAAAGAGTAAACTACTAGCAGTGCATTCTGCTTGTATGGTGTTCTTCGCTGATGGTTATCATGATATCTGGTGTAAGTAGACGATAGATGATAGATGATTGATGTGTTTGAAGTTTAGGAGCCTCTCCTTCATCTTATGCACCAACATGTTTGTTTTGAATTAGCAAGATTTTGTGCTGTAGGTCATCAAATCTTTGAAGTCATTGTGAGCTGTTTCAAGCTTTTGGTTCTTTCATTTATCAAGTAGCATAGTCTTGGTCAGTTATAAATATTCTGTGTACTTGGTTTAGCTGCCTGCGGTTTATCAGTTCATAGAAATTTCCTCTCCTTCTTCGTGGAAGGAAAATTGAAGAGAAATTTATGATAAAAATTAGCATATAAGTTTCTGCTGCTGTCTTCTTTTTGCATGTCGGCTGATACCAATTTTAACTGTTTTGTTGCAGAACCCCTGCCGCTGGGTTCCCTGTTTTGGTTCCTATGCATCACATGCCTATTTACCCTGCCCCCGCCGCTCCTGTTGGCACTGGAAGCAGTGTTGCGGGAAAACGCAGGAAAGGGAAATCCGAAACCTCTGGCTCCACCAAGAGGAGCAAGAAGTGAGATGTTTGGATCCTGTGGGGTACAAACGCTCGACGAGAGCAGGAGATACAGAGCATTAAGGACGAAAATGAAGGCGGGATTTTTGCTGCCCCGAGTTTTGGCATAGGCTGATTCTCTTCTTTGCGACTCTCGACTGATTTCCCGCGTCGTGATTCGCCTTCGTTTCTCGTTCCGTGGTCTAAAATGGTGTAAGATACTGGAATAATTGGCTAGGAGATGAGGACTTTTTGAGTAGATCTGAGCTTTTTATGTAAATCCCCCCAGAACCACACCCGTGATTAGCCCGTATGATTATAGCAGTTGCTTTGCCTAAGTGGGTTCATGATTTGGTTCAGCTCCTTCTTGTGTGTCCTTTAACATTTGCTTGTCATACGGCTGCTCGAGGACATCCGAGCTTAGATTTGAGGCTTCTGCAGGTGGGAAAGATCATATTTTGTTGCTACAATGATATTTAACTATGACGTTGTTTTATTTATTGGGTGGCCATCTCTCTCACTCTCTGTCTCTCTATCTCTCTCCTGAACGGTGTGCGGTGGTCGCCTTTATATCTCTCACGGGTGCGCGTGAGATGGAGAATCAATTACGAAACATATCAATTGGTAGAACCTTTTTCTACCATTGATAAAAGAAAGAGAGAATGCTGTGTATTAATCACTCATATATTCTTCTGAATTATATTCGCGAGATTAATTTCGAGATTAATTTGGAAAACCAGTAGGAGTAGTTATAAATAGATAGTGCTCTTATACAAAACAAATAAAACTTTTTTGCTTTCACCTGCCTTCGGATGAATTATTTATAACGAAAAAAAGGAATACAAACAAAATAAGAAAGAAATTCATATTTTTTTATTTCTTTTTATTTGTCTTAAGTGACCATTGCGATGGAGACGATTGCCTCCATGGGGGTCGTTGTGGTGTTGGTGTCGCCCACCATCGAGGAGGGCGTCCCTGTTGTCCTAGAGTTCCGGGGGCAGCCACCTCGTGGGTCCGAATTTTCTTTTTGTTTATTTAATTTCTTTTCTAATCCTAGTATTTTATATTGTAATTTTTTAGTAATTTATATTAGAAAGCATTTGAAGTACGATTATATATGAAATGAGTCATTGAATAAGTGATTTGATATTGCCAATCCCTCATTTTGTTCCATCGAACTCCATGCTGCCCTTTGGTCAAACACAGCTTGATTCTACTTTAGGACGGAGAGACCTCAATCTGAGATTGCCGACTATGTTTCGTTCAGATAAAGAAAAGGGTTAAAAAGGAACTCTCGATGATAACAACGTAAGAAGAGAAAACGAAAGAGAAGACCTATTTGACTTTCTTTAGATATTCACTGAAGAAGAAAAATAAAGAAAAATTGAAGGGAATTGGTCACTTTGTATTCGATTTGAGCAGAGAAAAGGGAAGACAGTTCTGGGCTAAGTCAAAGAAATAGGAAAAACTCATATGATTTTATATCCCCTCCGCAGTCCTTCCTATCCAATGGGAGACCAGACCATTGCTGAACTTAGGGGCGTGCCACCGTCGCCGCCCGTGGCGGTGGTAGGTGGCAACCGCCGGTAGAGAGGGGCTGAAATGCGGCGACGTCCCGCGCTTAAGAGACTTCCGGTTCAGGAGAGGAAGAGTTTGGTGGTGGAGTGTTAGGTGTGCGACTTTGACTTGGAGACCCACTAGTTGGTTGGTTACTGTCTATCCGAATATCCAAGTCACCCACCCTTTTTCGCAAGAATATCCCCCGGTCCAGATGCTTTCTTTCCAAAGTTGCACTGTCCCCATCTGAAAAACAAAACCTACTACCGATATTCACCCGATTGTTTCGTAAATAACGAGGCTCGTCCTCATGTTAAAGTTTAGGATTAATATTATAAAAAATCTCAAACTAATACATTTACGATAAATTTAAATTTAAATTAATTTTTTGATCAAAAAATTCAAAATTAATACATATATAACAAATTTACCCTTTATTATTGGATTAATACCATAAAAAACTACAAACCGTTACATCTATAACAAACGGAGGCCGATACCCCTAAATTGATACGTCTCAACAATCATGTGTTATTCAATTCAATAATTTGACGATAAAATTTAATGAAAGCTAACGAGAGATAAATTTACTACGGATATATCGGTTTTGGATTTTTTGTGATTAAAAAATTAATTTGAAATAAATTTGCCATGTGTGTACTAATTTGAAGTTTTTCGTGATATTAATCTTAAAGTTATACAAAATTACCGACACAAAACTACCGGCTCTTATTTGAGTCAGCCAATTACTAGTTTGTCTGCTTTGAATTTATTGTTCCTATATCTACTTAGCAACCCATATTCGATTTAATTTGTTCGGCTTGAAGTTGCCGATTGAATTCAGGTTTTTGTTGTGTTACTACTTTTATTTGGTAGTTTGAAAATTACCATCTTTGTTGCAAGTTACCGATGGAGGGATGGTTAGGAAGGAAAGAGAATCGGAGAAAAGCAGAAGAAAGGGGAAAGGGCGACACCAACTTTTGGCAACAAATTAATAAATCTCAATATCAACTCGCAATATAAAGGCTACCTAAAGAGATGCAATAATACCAGCATCTATCATGTCATCGGGTTTCCTACTCGATTAAAAATCAAGAAAAAATAAACATTACCCTGATAACATAGTACCCAAATCTAAAAGAAAAGGAAATTCAATTAAAAATATAATATAAATCTGCATTTTCATCACTCGCCAAAATTTTACTTTTGTAACTTGTTGAAACTCTTAAATAATCAATTCTTATATCAAATCACCAATCTTGATGAAAAATCACTGATGAAATTTTTTCATGTTTGGCTACTACATACATATTACTGATGTTTCTTCGTTCATTTCTAAATTCTCACCTTTTACGACAAGTCACTAATTATATGAGAATTGGAGCGATTTTCACGACAATTTGATATTCAAATTTCATCCGAAATCGTATGTCGGAAATTTTCAAGAAATACAAATACCGACATGAATTATCATTTGGGAACATTTTTCTTCTTTTTTCGAATTTCATTAGGAAAGTAAAGAATCTCCCAAAAAAAAGAGATAGGAATATAAAAGACAATAAGAAGATATTTTTCCGGAATATAAAAGACAATAAAAATATATCTTTACAATTGCCGAATAGGAAAATAGAAAATAAATCCACGAAAAGAAATAGAGAGAAAAAAAAAAAAAAAAAAACAGAGCCCCCGCGCACAGACGACAGCAGAAGAAGAAGGGAAGTTAGGTTGGGTAGTTGCGTACGGACCGCACCGCAGCCGAAACCCCGAATTACAATTGGATCCCCATTTTTCTTCCCTTTTTCCATTTCGCCCCCTCGATGTCTCCCTATTTTCTCTCCCAGTCCCTCCTTTTTTTTCTTTTCCGGCCCTTCCCGGCCCCGAAAAGAAAGAAGAAGAAAAAAATGAATGGAAAAATATCACGCCTGCCGCTTCCGCTCGTTGGTAGTAACGCCCGAATCCGAAGCTCGGGGTGTCCTAAAATCTCCCCACCCTAAAAACCATCACATAAAAACCCGTCACTCCAACCAGCACTCCTCCGCCATCTTCTGCTTCACTTTCTCTCTCAACTACTCCTCTCTCTCTCTCTCTCTCTCTCTCTCTCTCTCTCTCGCCGGAGCTCCTCGCCGGATCGGAAATGGAGTCGGACTACGGCATTCCCAGAGAGCTCTCCGACCTCCAGAAGCACCGATCTCTCTACCAGCCCGAGCTCCCTCCTTGCCTCCAGGTCCCTCCCTCCCTCCCTCCCTCCTCTCGTTCTCGCGTTTCGCGACGCTCGCGCTCGGCTCCTCCTCCTCCTCTTTTTTTTTTTTGGTCCCCGGCCGTCGGGGCCGAGAGCGGTCGCCGGTTCCGACCGGATCGGAGTTTCGGATTGAGCTGCGTCGCTTCCGAGTGGCTCGCCCCGGTTGCTGTCTGCGATCGCGGGTGGATCGGAGTGGCGGTGGTCGTGCGCCTCGGTTTATGGCGGATCTGATCTCGAGGGGACTGTGCGGAGTCCTTCGGAGATGATTGCGGGCCGATCGAGTTCTCGTTCGCGCTCGTTTCGGTGCAATCTGTCGCCGGCTCTTCGCGTTAGTTGTTAATGTCGTCTGTTGGAGTTCTGTCGTTGAATATGTTGTCTCGGGAGTGAATTGCAGTCGAGATCATGGGGGTTGAGAAGCGGCTTTACTGTTTTCCTCGAACGTATCTTGGTTTCGGACGTGCGTTTCTAGCTTTATTGCGTATTGCCTGCATCCTGCCAAAAAAAAAAAAAAAAAAGAAAGAAAGAAAAAAAGAAGAGAATTATGCTGACTGTGCAAGTACCTAGTTTTTAATTGGCTGATAGGGATTCGGTGAATGCACATCTGATTGCAAAAGCGAGTTTTTGTTACTTTAGACAGTGCGTGGGACTCAGTCAAACACTGGTCATGTTCGGTCGTTGAGCTTTGAAATTATGGCAAGTTTGTATTTTGACGCAAAGCTGTTGTGTAGGGGACGACCGTTCGTGTAGAATTTGGTGATGCTACCACTGCCGCTGATCCAGCCGGTTCTCACACCATCAGTCGAAGCTTTCCACACACCTATGGTCAGCCTTTGGCTCATTTCCTTCGGGCAACTGCCAAGGTTGCTGATGCTCAGATCATCACCAAGCATCCTGCTAAGAGGTACTTCAATTCTTGTTGACGTCTTTTTGTTGCATAAAATGCAAGCGTTGTGATTTCTGGGAAATGTTTCTGTTTACTGTTCTATGCATCCGTGTATGATACCCTTGATATTGTTTTTATTTCATTTCATATATGCAATAGTTTGGGTCATGTCATCATGAAGATTTGTTATGACATTTAGAAACATTGTTTTATCCTGTGTCATTCCACTAACCAGTTTGACCCTCCTTGTGTATGTTTTTGCTTTGTATTAATTTTGTTCGGTCCTCTTGTGTGGTCCACCTGATCATCCCTCCCTATACTATAGTACAATTCGACCGAAAAACTGCATGGCTGATTTTCTAGCAATCACATAGATTTTGCTTCCTTTACAAAAATTATATGTATATTTGAGTGCACATTCTCATGTAATTATTTTCCGTTGGAACAGTGGACTATGTCGGTGCTGTGATGTGTTTTCCTTTCTTTAATTCGATTGGCACATGTTTCAAACTTTGATAGGGTTGGAATAGTCTTCTGTGGGAGACAGTCTCCTGGAGGACATAATGTCATATGGGGTCTCTACAGTGCTCTCAAAATCCACAACCCCCGTAGTGTCCTACTTGGTTTTCTGGGTAAGTCACATTTTGCATCTGAGCTTCTGTGGATTAGCTAATCCACAGATACACGTTCAAATAGTGTCAAAACTGCCAGCATAACAAGGAAAAATTACAATGTTTGGCTTTTTAACCTAAAGTATTGACATTGTTGAATTGTATGTAGTGTTTTCCATTATGCTTACCTGAGAAGATGGAAGTCCTCTGTATTGGTATGTAAAAAGAAGTTCTGGTCAAACTAATGAGTTCAAGGGTGGATGATGGATCTAATCGGGTTTTTTCTTTGGAAGGATTGGGGAGTTCAATCTAATGTAAATGATATCTTAAGTCGTAATAGATATTTTATGAATGGATACAATTTTTACGATATGTTCTTGAGGTTTATCAAAATTAATTAAATTATTCTTCTTTGACTAAGGATTGAAAAAAGTTGACGCCATCAATGATCAGAATGAATGTAAATAAAAATCTTGTAACTTGGGAGTTATAAAAAGAAAATAGAAATGACTTGCTCTCATCATTTGAGGATCTAATTCAAGTATATATTGAACCATCACAAGTAATTAAAACTGTTTTTAGTAGGAGTTATACATATTACCTATTTAGGGAATAACATGTCCAAACATTCTCAGCTCTTAATGATCTAAATCCACCATGCAACGTATGATTGTATGCCATCCTCATGGCCTCTGAGATTTCTTTTCACTTTCACTAAAATTTTTAAAAATGCTTATGTTGTATTTTGTCTGATCCATGCTTTATGAAGTAGTAATCCGATTTCAATAAAGCCTAGCCAGCAAAGGCTGCAACTATTGCTTGTTTGATCTGTCGAAATCAGTTACAAGGGAATTGTTTTGTCATATCTGTCAACAGGTGGCTCTGAAGGTTTGTTTGCCCAGAAGACTCTAGAGATCACAGATGAAATTCTCTCGACCTACAAGAATCAAGGTACATTCTAGGGGACATCATCATCTGATGGATATTAAATGTCCAGTGTTTCTAACGTTGCTATGCTTGTCAAGGTGGTTATGATTTGTTGGGCCGTACAAAGGACCAAATAAGAACAACCGAGCAAGTCAACGCTGCACTGACAACATGCAAGAACTTGAAATTAGATGGTCTTGTTATTATTGGAGGTAACTGAACATATGATGCCTCAAATGATTGATTTCTTACCACTGAAAATTTGGGGTCTAATTATAGATGTTTAATGCTTTTGAAGGGGTCACATCAAACACTGATGCAGCTCAGCTTGCAGAGACATTTGCTGAAGCCAAATGCTCAACAAAGGTACTCCGATTATATTGAATTTGGTGGAAGTTTTAAAGTAACAGCACAATGCAGTAGCCTCTCTCTCTCTCTCTCTCTCTCTCTCTCATGCGTGCGCACGCATATGCATGCAGGCGCATGCAACATGGATGCACATGTGTGCAGTCACACACACACACACAAGAGCATGGATATGTGCAGACATATCCACAAGTGTCATGTGCTTGTGCTGCCTGTGTGTTTTTTAGCATGGTTGCATCTCTCAATGTGTGTTTGTTAGTGTTAATAGTTCAGTATTGTCCATCTAATCTCGAGTTTCTTAAGGCATCTGTCATCCTAATAATTAGTTTGGATGATGTAGGTTGTTGGTGTTCCGGTTACCTTAAATGGAGATCTAAAGAACCCATTTGTGGAGACTGACGTTGGTTTTGATACTATCTGCAAGGTACTAAATGGACCATCTTGATTGTGTGATTGGGTCTGTTTGAAAAGGCTTTTAGCCTTTTGCTTTTAACTTTTTTTATATTTCGTGGCTCTCACAATATGACTTTTATTTTACACAGCACCTGAAATTCTTTAATATTAGCAAATATTGATATGGAGATTCATACATTATATTTTCATAGTTTTTTAGAGCTCAATGTAATATACTCAATTTTAATTTTTGGAGGGAAGGTAACAGTAGTTAAAAGTGCTTTTTTAGGCCTAAACAAACACGGTAAATTTTCATGTTACTGATATGCATTCGAGTTCATATCTTTATTGTCTTAAGGGTTTCAAAGATTATGGAATTATCGGTTAGATGGAAGAAATAACACTTCAATATTCATTGGATTTTATTAGTTAAATTTTAACTATCATATGTTCCAGTGACTAATTTTGAAGCGATTTGCAACAAGATTTTATGTAATATGACATATTTGATTCATGATCCCCATCCATTTTTTAGAAAATTTTAATGAGTTTGGTGAAATAAAAATATGAGCATTACCTGCTTCTAACCGGAGGCATCTTAATATTGTAAATCTGTACTTAGTGCCATTGATAAATTAGCTTGAATTGCGCAATCTTGCGAAGGCAAGTGATGTGCTTGACTCAGTATGAAAGGAAGTGTACAGTTAGCCAATTTAAATTCTGAGAGAACAGATGGCCTTGAAAATGCATCTGGATAGTGCCGTGAGAAGAATGATTTCCTGGCTGACAATGCTTTCTGAGAATTACTTCACATTTTGTTGTATCCAGGTAAATTCCCAGCTCATCAGCAATGTCTGCACGGATGCTCTTTCCGCAGAGAAGGTAAGAATTGCAGCTTTAAGACTCGCAGTAGATGAGCTACCTTGAAATTCAAAATTGTCAAGCTTAAAGTATGTTTTGCTCTAATTTATCATTGTTATATCAAAGAGATGTTATGGCATATCTGTTGTAGCACATCCGGCCCACAAGCATCTCTAGTTAGTATCCATTGCACTTTGTTGTTACATATTTATTCTGGCCATAATTTTGTCTCTAAAAATTGCAATTGTTTTTGTAAACATCTTGCTATCTCCTTTTAAATTTTTTTGCTTTTCCTTCTATTCTCAGTACTATTATTTCATTCGGCTCATGGGACGGAAGGCATCACATGTGGCCCTGGAATGCACTTTGCAGTCTCACCCTAATATGGTACCTATTTTTGGCTCTCCTAATTCAGTAATCACTGGTCTAGCATTGCTGTTGATGAAGGATGTCATGAATCTCTGTGTTTGCCTCTCTATCCCATTATATGTAGGTAATTCTCGGGGAAGAAGTTGCTGCGTCAAAGCTTACTCTATTTGACCTGACAACGCAGTTATGCGATGCTGTTCAAGCTAGGGCAGAACAAGGTATTTTAGACATCTCTAGAAATGCACTTATGTTTCTGAATTCACCTACTGACTCAATTTATGTTTTAATAGATAAGAACCATGGTGTTATCCTAATACCAGAAGGGCTTATTGAAAGTATTCCTGAAGTCTATTCTCTTTTGAAGGTAATGCATCAGCCTTCGCAGTTATACCGTATTTTTTTTTTTTTTTTTAATTGTTTTGTGCATTGGGGAATGCTTTTTTTTTTTTTTCCTCCCATTTGCTATCATACGGAAGTACTAATTGTTTGTTCTTTGCAGGAAATTCATGGATTGCTCAGGCAAGGTGTCTCCGTGGACAAAATTTCCTCTCAACTTTCTCCTTGGGCGTCGGCACTTTTTGAATTTTTACCACCATTTATCAAGAAGCAGGTTGGAATTATGTTTTTCAGGTTCATGCTTTATTATCAGTTTCAAAAACAATCACGCCATTCTAAGTCTTGATCTGTCGTTTTGCCAGCTACTCCTTCATCCTGAATCAGATGACTCCGCACAGTTATCCCAGGTACTGGATAGGTCACCGAATTAAGATTGATATGAAGGTTAAAGCATTATACATTTGAGACTAATGGGAGAAATCTTTTTTCTAATTACCTAGATCGAGACAGAGAAACTTTTAGCTCATCTCGTGGAGGCAGAAATGAACAAGCGGCTGGTATGCCACAGTTACCTTGATATGGTTTGGCATGTTCATAGTCGGTTTCCTATCTTTTGATGAACGTGAATTTTTACTCTATTATTGATTTCTTCTAGCAAGGACGAGACTATCCATTTTTTCTCTGTATTTGGTTTAGTTGGGGAGGATCATCCATCTTGGTTGTGAAAAATGCCGTTCAATAAAAATTATGTGATTAAATCTTTTCTCAAAAGTATGATCCTGCTGGTAAACTATTCTGCTGCTGGTTCTTGTACTTACTGCTGCATGTTTCACCATGGTTCAACACATGGGTTCACTATTCAGCATCCTTAGAGCATATCAAATGCTGACCTAGTTTTCATGAGCACCGTTTCTTTTTATCTCTTCGGCCAATGAAAAAATACTTGCATCTGAACCTCCATTAAGTCCTTGGTTTTATTTATTTATTTATTTATTTTTTCTTTTCTTACTTTGAAGTTTCTGTTAAACTTTCTGTTTAACTGGCCTTCTCTTAAGTGTTAAAATCTTCTGTCATTGTCGTTGGTGCTTACAGAAAGAAGGAACGTACAAGGGGAAAAAGTTCAATGCAATATGCCACTTTTTTGGTTATCAAGCTAGGGGATCCTTACCGTCGAAGTTCGACTGTGATTATGCATATGTATGTTCCTTACTATCAGTTGCATCACTGCATTCGGTAATGCCTTTTCCATGACTAAGATTTTATTTCTATTCAGGTTTTGGGACACATTTGCTACCATATATTGGCTGCTGGTTTGAATGGATACATGGCCACTGTAACTAATCTAAAGAATCCACTGAATAAGTGGCGCTGTGGTGCTGCTCCCATAACAGTACGACTTTTTCTGTTCTCTGAAATTGCATATTGCCTCTCCGAATCTTGTGCTTGTCAATTTGGACTTCTACTGAGAAGTTTGTATCGTTGACTTCTTCAATTGCTTGTCGTCTTTAGGCAATGATGACTGTCAAGCGCTGGGCCCAAAATCCCAATTCCTCCTTTATTGGTAAACCTGCCATCCATCCAGCCACTGTAGATTTGAAAGGCAAAGCATATGAGTAAGTTCATGGAGTATGATTTCCTGGAATGATCTTTCCCTTTTGTTTTTTTTTTTAACACACGATAATATTTATCCTCTTTATATGACAATTTTACCTTGTTTGTGAAAGATGTGTGTACAACATATTGGCGATAGCATGAATCTGTTCTGGGTTGTGCTGTGTAGGCTGCTGCAACAGAATGCAGTCAAATTCTTGTTGGATGATCTCTACAGAAATCCAGGACCTCTTCAGTTTGATGGTCCTGGTGCTGATGCCAAGCCTGTAACTTTGTGTGTGGAAGACCAGGACTACATGGGCCGCATCAAGTTGCTTCAGGAATATCTTGACAAGGTGCTCATCTTTCGACCATATCCTCCGTTCCTCCTTCTGTAAAGTCTTGTAGCTCAATCTCTATCTTTGCATGAGATTTCAATATTAATAGACTTTTAATTGGAGTATGTTATTAATTGAATGAGTTTGCGATGTTTATTGATCTTCATTTTTTTTTTTTTTTTTTTTTTTTTTTTTTTGGGGGGGGGGGGGATGATGAAATGAGTCCTTATGGAGCATCTATCTTAGTGGGTGTAACACAGGCCAAATTAGGACGGGGATGCAAAATTTCATGGTAGTACTCGGAATGACATTTCAATTCCTTTGGATGTGAGTAAAAGATAACTTGGGAACAGGGTGAATCATTGTCATTCTCATGTTTGGTTTGCCATTTAAGGCCAGAGAGATGCCATTCCTTGACTGAACTAAAGAGTACCAATTCTACCTGTTACAAAAATTGCCACTTATGTCCGTTTTGATTGTTCTGTTCTCCAGCATGCTGTTCCATTCTTTTCAGGTTTCAATGCTCATGTATGCTTTGGTGTTGCAGGGCAAACTTATGTAGCATTTTTGTACTCATGTTATTAAGCAGCGCTCCTTTTCCAGTCTGGTTGATGCACAACTTCTCTTTTCCAGGTCCGCACCATTGTGAAACCGGGGTGTTCGCCGGAAGTTCTTAAAGCAGCTTTGAGTTCCATGGCATCTGTAACCGAAGTCCTCTCTGTCCTGTCCACGCCTTCATCCAACGGCATCAACTCCCTCTGAGCACACCACACAGTTAGAACTTGTTGAACTTTGCATGCAACCCCCACTCGTTTTTCTTGACCTATTATCGACTTGCTGGGTGGATACTGTGTGACGAGAAGCAATAAAAAAGGAGAAATTCTCCTTCTCGTGCTACTTTACGCGCATGCGAGGATAAGATTAGTCTTAGAAGTTGAGAGGTTGAAGTTTTGTTTTATCTTCTAATTTATAAGCCAGTCATGTTTTTTTCTTGTTTTCCGCCTTTGCTGTTTCTTAACTTCTAGGCAGGCTGTGCTGTGTTTTGCTTCCCAATAATCTGTTCGCCGAAAATTGTATTGATTTTGGAGTGTTGTATGGGCATCTTAATGCAACATCATTGGATCCTTCCAACATAGTGATGCTTTGCATCTCAATGCATCTGGTATGGAGGAGAGTATTTAACTCAGGTGTAGATGACTAAGTATCTGTCGATACCTTTGATTAGTGCATTTGATCCATCTGAAATGGTGAGTGCATTTCAACTAGTTTGTGCTCGGCGTGAAATCAAGTCCAGCTGCTCGTGAATAGTTCGGATTCAGCTCGATGACTACTTGAGATCGACTTGCCTAATTTCAAGTTGAGCTTGAGTTCGGGTTATTGGAGTATCTTGTTCAGTCAAAGATTGAGCCTATAATGGAGCTTTCATTATTGTTTAACAAAAGGTTAACAACGATAAAAGTAAACGCAAAATACTTAAAATCGTGTGAACTCAAGTTTATCGAACTTGAGCTTTTTATTTAGCCGTTGGTTGTAAATGAATCAAGTTGAATTGAGCTCGACCAAGGTGACAATTTCGCGCACTTAGGGCCTATTTGTTTGTGTTCCTGGCCCGTATTTATGAACACAATTCTTATTTTTTTGTTCCTGGGAATAAAAAAAGAACATAAACGCGTTTGTTTGGATTTTTGTTCAAAATTTATTTTTTGTTCTCGGGAATAAATTTGGAACAGAAATAAGAAACAAAAAAACTTGTTTCTTGTTTCTAGAACACTTTCGAGAAATAAATTTTCTCTCCCCTCGTTTTTTTCTTTTCTTTTTTTTCTTTTTCTTTTTTCTTTGGCCGGTGGCCGGCCTCGACCATGAGCGTTGCCGACCCCCGGCGAGGCCAAGCGTCCGGACGTCATTGGCCCCCAGCCGTCATCGGCCCTTGGCGAGGCCGAAGCTCGCCCCGTGGCCGGGTGAGGTCGTCGATCCTCGCCGTCGGCGAGGCCGTCGGCCCTCGTTGGCTGATCGTCGACCATGGCTGAGGCCAGCGATCGGCCAAAAGGAAGAAAAAAAAAAAGAAAAAAGAAAAAAATAAAGAAAAAAAGGAAAACTAAAATAAAAATATTAAAAAATTAAAAGAAATAAAAAAATTACACAAGTTTATCAAACGTGTTCGTTCTTTTTTTCTATTTCGTAATAAGTTTACCAAACATATTTTTTCACGTTAAAAAATTGTTCCCGAAACGAAATAAAAAATTTATTTCTGTTCCGAGGAACAATTTTTGAACAGAAACGTTACCAAACGCACCCTTAATATGCGAGTTGAGTGGAGGTCGAGTTTCGACACCGTATCCAGTGAACTCGGCTTAATTACGTTCCTTGTTTGTGCTCGAACAAGTGTATATATTATAACAGTGGCAGTTGGCGAAACGAATAGCCTCGTCAATGGCGTGTGTCGTGATAGCTTATTTACATTTCTCTTCCTTCCCGCTTCATTATTTCTAATAAGGATTAATATTATAAAAAATCTCAAATTAATAAATTTATGATAAATTTATCTTAATTTTTTTATCATTAAGAACTTCAAAATAGTTTGTTTGTGAAAAATTTACTCTTCGTTAGTTTCTTTTAAATTGGATTAATATAACAAAAAAAGAAACTGGTACACCTGTAACAAAAAGAAAGTGACGTGAAATCCTCAATTGATATACTCATCAACTCTACGTGTTATTTAACTCAGCAATTTAACAAAAATTAACAAAAAATAAATTTGTCACAAATATTTTAATTTGAGATTAATTAAAAATAAACTTATCATAACTGTATCACTTTTGAATTTTTCATGATATTAACCATTCTAACAATATAGACATTAACATCACATCCTCCACTTATGTTTCAAAAACTAGTTAATTTACTATTCATGATTGGTTTTCAAAACCAGAGATACAGGAATGGTCCACTCTTATTCAGTTATTCTGGTTTTAGCAAAGTGGGGAAAATATTTACAATGGTTTGATCTAATTTTATCGGACTGTCCAAAAGACATGAATGATGATGATAAAACTTATTTTTTCACAATTTCCTGATTTTGCATGATATTTTATCATGTCACGAAGAAGACGACGACGTATTACAAAACGGAAGTTCAAGATTGTAGACTTGTACTGTAGCTAAGTGGAACATAAAAGGAGAAAAAGAGTATTGCAATCTGAAGGGGAACGAATTCATGGCGTACGTCGCTTCTTGTTCTTCCCTCGACTATCTGTCCCCACGACTTCTTCGCTCTTCATCCAACAAGAAAGGTCATCAGCACCACCCAACTCCACTGTCCAATTTCATCATTTCAGCGTGCTATTATTTCATAGAAACGAGAGATAACCGATTGAAGCTCCCTTTATTTGGGTTTTTCTCCAGGCCATCAAGCAGGAAGAAGATCTTGTTTGCAGTGTTGCTTAAGCAATGGGCAACTTCAAGCACCGTAATTTCTGCACTTCTGCTGCTTTGGCAGGCATTTTTATCGATGAACGGTTTCATTTTTCTTATTTGAATCGTTGTTGTCTTTGAGTTAGTTCCAGTTTGCTCATGCAAGAGCAGTGTGGAGCTAAGAGGAGAGAGATTGTGTTGCAGCTGGGTTTTGCTGCACTTTCGCTTCAGGGTCTTGCTTCAGATGCATTGGCTGAGACTGGTGCTGTGTTTTTTTCATTTTCGCTTTAGCACATGTTTGGGATGTGTGGTTGGATTTGAGGTTCTTATCTGGACCCAATCGGAGTTGCAGGTGGAAAAGAGGATTTGCAAGTTTATGTGGATGATGTGAACAAGTTCAAGATATCGATTCCTCAAGGTGAAATGAAATGACCCGTTAATTTGAACACCAAATTGCATAATCTCATAGTTTTTTTCACAGCAAAAGGAAACCCCGTTTTTTTTTTTTTTTTTTTTCCAAAATTTCTCATCCAATTCTGTGATCTGTTGTGGTTCATTTCACCTTTTTATTATTTGGTGTATTAGTATCCTGAAAGTTGAAGCCCTTGCTGAAGGGAATGAAATGGATATCAATGGCAGCAAACCCATCAAGTTTTGATTTTCAATGCACGATCTGAGTCATGAATGATACAGTGCTAATTTTGCTGATACGGATCATAATAAAGGCATTTTCCTCGTTTCTTCTGTCTCAATATCAAGATGCAATGTGTTGGAGAGTCAGAATTGGACTATCTTCTTGCATAAAATCTTCACCACTACAGCATTGCCTGCTTTACTTTTCTGCTTGGAATCTTTCTAATGGATGAGATGAATGGTCTTTGAGGTGATGATAGTTTGAAGTACTAAATCCTGTTTTATTTAGATTGGCTGGTGGGTAAAGGTGAGCCTAATGGATTCAAATCTGTTACTGCTTTCTATCCCAAAGAAGATTCAACCTCAAACAGTAATATTTTACTCTGCTTCCCAGTAGATTTCATCTCTCATCATCCTTCGGTTCATATCTTCACTACTTAGAATCCTGATGATTCGTTGAATTGCAACTTGTTTCGCTTAGTCAGTGTAGCTATCACTGGTATCGGCCCGGACTTCACAAAAATGGGATCTTTTGGCAAAGTCGATGCTTTTGCCGAGAGTCTGGTAAACATCTTCTTCCAATTACCGAAAGCTCATTCATTCACTACTTTTTTTTGCTTAAAATGCTCCTAAATGTCTGCTAACTGTTGTAGGTAAACGGTTTAGACAGAAGCTGGCAGCGGCCTCCTGGTGTGGCGGCTAAACTCATCAATTGCCAAGATGCCAATGGTAGTCTCTAAACCATAATCTTCCCTGGCTAAACAGAACAACCCTTTCTCGCACAAGAAAAGAAAATCAGAGTCCATCTGCATTCATATTGTGGCCTTCACTCCTAGACTTCAAGTGATTGCTGTAATCTGAATTTATCTGTAAAGTACATATCGGCTGCCTGAAAGAATGATTTGATCAGGATTCTATTACATTGAGTATTCGCTTCAAAATCCCGGGGATAGTCAGAGACATATATATTCGGCAATCGGGATGGCATTCAATGGTTGGTACAACAGGCTGTATACAGTGACTGGACAGGTATGCCTGTATTAGATCTCAAGGGAATCGGATTCGCTATCTTCGTGATTCACCCTTTTAGTGGAACCCAAGGCGCTAAACTATATGTATGTTTCGTGTTCTTGTAGTTTGTGGAAGACAAGTCTGAAGCGTACAGATCAAAGATAGAACAGGTATTCATTTGACCCAAGAAGTACCTTATAATCCTGACTACATCTCACACCTCGTCATAGATTCATAAACTGATTTCTTATCTGATGCGGCAACTGCAGGCAGTCGATTCCTTCAGATTTACTTGAAATTGAAAGAAGATGAAAGCGGGAACAGTTTGTGCTCAAAGAGCCGTAGTTGATTTGGATTGCAACGCCATCAATGTATTGCACACTCCTAACCATTTTAAATCCACTGGATCCACCAATGGCATAATCAGACCCCGCTTCCCCCCCCCTTCTCTCTCTCTCTCTCTCTCTCTCTGCGGTTACCTAGGCTGCAAAAGCTTGTGTATTATGCCAAAAAGTTCTTGAACAAAAAATATGCAGCAATTGAGAACAGATACAGAAGCATTTTTGCACAAAGGATTAAAGGGCATTCATGAAATAGCAACCATCGCCTTTACAATTAGAGTGCTTCGTAACATTACACAGCGCCCGTCATAGGATGAAGTACGTTATCAACCAGTTTTAAGAATCTCCCTGGCACCCTCTCCATTTTTAGATGCAGCATTTTTATGTAATAACAGGGAAAGCTGGTCGACAAAGAGTGTGCTCTTCATTTGCTCCAACTGTTGCCTCTCTTTCTCCATCAGTAGGTCCAGCTCCTCAAAGCGAACTATCTTGTCATGAATTTCCTTCAACTGTTGACATCAGTGTACGAAAGTGTAATTGTTAATGAATCAACACCAACCTCGGTCAAAATTTTCATTATGTATTCTACAATAAAGGTGATGGTGAGAGCAGTTGGAAGCAATCAAACAAAGATGCCTGGCACCTGCTGCAAGAGTGCAGATCAAGGAACGGGTAAAGGTTCAACAGAATGAAGACAACGTAGCAGATCCTGCTTTGAAAACACCGTATTCTTTAAAAGAACCAAGACTAGTTTTTATTTGCGCCAGCAGATGGACGCCATAATTATATTTCAAGGCAAGACAGATGATGACCAAAGGGAAAAAAAGGGGGAGATTCAAACAACTCCCTGAGACGATTTCTTTTCCATCATTTTATCTGACAAACCAAGCAGGTCATTTCAATCCATAGTCCAAGGTAGACATCCAGAGCCTGTTTGATAATTGGCCAAATAGTGCCTAATTCTATTCATTTGTTTCTCGGAACCAAAAAACAAAATTCATTTGGTAACTTTTTTGTTCTAAGAATAAATTTATAACAGAATTAAGAAGTTGGAAAAGAGTTGCTTCTTTGTTCCTGATAATAACAACTGAAAAATCAAGTCCATTTTCTTTTTTTTTTTCCTTTTTTCTTTTTTCTTTTTTTTCTTCTCCTTCTTCCTTTGGCCGGTTGCCGGCTTGGCCAAGGCTGGCAATCGGCCAAATGAGGGCTGATGACCTCGTCAAAGCATTGCCGGCCCCTATCGATGCCCTGATGATAGGGCGAGACTCAGCCTCACCAAGATTTGGAAAGGCCGAGCTCACCCAACCAAAGCAAGGCTAAGCCCTGCCCAACTGTCGGGGAGGCTAGGCCTTGTTGGGGGGCCGGCGACGCCCCGACAAGGTCACCGGCCAAAGGAAGGAGAAGAAGAAAAGGAAAAAAAGAAAAAGAAAAAGAAAAAAATATAATCAAATTATTAAAAATTTAAAAGAAATTCTAAATCACAAAAGAATTAGAGATCTTACCAAATGCATTTCTATCCTAGAAATAAAAATTTTAGATAATTATCAAACGTTTTCAAATGCTCAGAAACTCGTTTACGGAATAAAACTAAAAAAATATATATTTCTAAGCAAAATTTTTTCCCGATAATAAAATGGTTACCAAACAGACTCGTAGCCGCCAAAAAAATTGACAAATTTTATCGATATGAGAGCATGGTGGATCCTTTATATATTTGGATCTATTCCATTTTGTTTCAGATGGACCAAAGATCAAAATAGACACTAGCACAATTATCTCTAGACATTTTACGAATTAGAACAAAAGACACACCTGCACTTCCACAATGTCTGATACAGCTCTCTCCAGATCAAGCTCTTCCTTCTCAAGCACTGAGTTTGCATCCATAAGAGCTCCTTCTAACGCATTCAGGGTCGTCTCTCCATTGGCAGAAACTTCAGCATCTGAAATACGGTCACGAATTAGAAATCTAACCTAGAAGGTCTAATTCAGAATTTCTAAAAATTGCACACTAGAGATCTAACCTAAAAGGTCCGCAACAACCGGTATTATGGAGGACATTTCACTTATCAAAATGACTAAAATGAAGTCACATAGCCTAAGAAGTGTTGTGACAATCTTGAGAATTACAAGTAGATACGTAGAAAACAAAAATGTCTGAGGCGTGCAAATACTGTCCTCAAAGATAAATTTCACCCTTCACAAAGTGCAAAATGTGTGTTGCAGCTTTCCTCCAAGATACAACAAACTGTCTAAATGGCGTGCACCTCGCTATATAGTTTATACTGAAACAGTAGAGCTCTTTTGATACCATAAGTGTTTCTCTCTCTCTAGACACTTGAGCTTACTTCTAGAATTTATGAGCTAACACACGCTTTTACTAATGAATATATGAAAAAACACAACATATCTTTGTAGGACTCCAAGACCAACTACAGATTGCTTTGTTTCCAGTTGCTGTCAAAGCCTAATTTCATTGCATTTTACATTAGATGGCTTCACAAGTTAATAAACATCTTTGACTTCGTTTTTTCTTGCTCCTGCAAGTAAGCTTGTGACCACCTCCATTTGCTTCATAAAGAAGTACATGTCTTGAACTTCAAGCAGGAGGCCTCACATTCAAACCGCCATAGCCTCAAGAGATTTTCCATTGCCAAAATACATCGATGACATGCAAATTTCAGCTAACAATAGTCCTTTTGAAATATCTATTTAGTCCTTTTGAAATATCTATTATACAACAAGAGGTAACCAAGCAATTTTTCATATGAAAAATAGCATTGTAAAAGGACAAGATTGAGACAATAATCCTGGTTTTTTAGCAGAAAACTGTGGACGTGAAATTCACTCATGCTGCCTATGGATCATCGTAAAGACAGCTTAATGCTACTGGATTTATATACATTGCTTAATATTTAAGGATTATCATTGGGAAGTTATGAATACATCTTGATGTATCACCAGCAGAAAGATCCAAAATTACCTCTGTTTACTCCATACTCCACCTCAGAGAGGGTTGTCACAGCAGCTTGTGCAGCAGCTTCTGCAACTTCCACACCAGCCAAAGCTGACAAAAAAGCAGCCTACAGAGATGATTTGATTGTCAAAAACGAAATTAAGACGGCAATGACCCCAGGCACTTCAACCTCTCATTAAGCAATATGAGGGCATATTTGATAACCTTATTAAGTGATGAAAATTAAGAGGCTGTTTGATAGCCTCAATTAAGCGGATAAAAACCAATAAGGATTGACCTAGATAATTCGATTCAATTATGTAGAAGATTCTCTTAATTTGATAAGTAAGGAAGAAGTTAATTCATTCACTTGAACCATAACTAATAATAAAAATCTTGCCAATTATATTGTTAAAATCTACTAATAAAGATTATGGTTTTCAAAAAGCCCAGTCTTTCACGCAAAAATGGTGGAAAAAGCCAAAGATACAAAGTGTAGCTCCACGACCTTTACAACAGTCAAACATGTAAGCAAATAGTGTCCTAAGTTCTATCTTAGGAAGTTTAACATCATATATAAGATATGCATCACACATAGTCTTACGACAATGGAAAACGATATGCAACATTTGCCAAAGACAGACATCCTACAAACTTTCCAAACCAGTGCCCTTTTATCTATGCTAATAGAGTGGTCTTCTAAACAGCAAGAACACAAACACACAGGATTGAGAAAAGAACTTTCAACATTAGGGAAAAACAGAATTCGGTACCTGTGCCATAATCGGATTACTTGCATCAGCCAGAGGTGTGAGACACATTCTTTTACTGGGTGCTGACATTGTAGAGCTTTCAATTCCAAATTCAACATCATTATTGTCCTTCACAGTATTATACTTCCCATCAATGTCTCCAGAGTAAGGATCACTAATGAATTCCTCGGCAAAAGGAAGTTTAAGAAATTTAGTGACACATTCTTTCTCAGTTCTGCCGCCAACATGGTGGGCAACCCTCTTCCAGTCATCACCATAATGCATTAAGGCCTCAAGGAGATGCAAAGTTTCTTTCTCTGTCCAATCTGCCTTCATATCTTCATTGATCTCAACACGCCTAAAATCAGAAGAACTAACGCCTACCCTATAATTTCCTCTAACATAGCACCTTGCACAGAGAGTCAAATCATACTGCACATAACAAGTAGGTGTGAATGTAATAGTCATCATCCATAATCTTCCAGCTAATCAATCATCTTCTCCTTGATGGCTATATAATCCATATTATAGAGACAAAGCTGAATGCAAATGAAGTAAATATACTCCTATAACATAATAAGTCTAAAACCGAACATATAGAATATAAGCTGAAAGTTCCACTATATGTTGAGTAATCATCTTGGAGGTATTTGAAAACTTAACGAGTGAGGTGCAGTGCAGTTCACATCATTTCCTTCTTTATAATGAAGCCAGAAAGTGCTTGACATGCATGACAGTAACCTTTGAGCAACAATAAAAAGACTCTTTACTTTCCAAAAGAGAGAATCTATATCACACTAACATCTTAATTTGGTCAAATCAGCAAAATTTCTCATGTTAGCACTAATAAAATGATATCACATAAACATGCTACAAAAGCAAAGAATATTGTTCCTCCACTGATCAATAATTTAGATTTTTGGGAAGTATCATGATCATCCAATAATCATGGTTCCATTTTTTCAAATGAACAATTTGAAGACCTATTGATTCTAACAACTATGCAGAGTTGATCATTCGGATCTTTCAATTCATAGACGTGGATCTCGGACCTATGAATAGGGGTATTCCCAAAACTCACAAAGAAGACAGGAAGTGAGTTAGACAAAGAAAAGAAGAAACTTGGACAAAAAGAGAAGTAACTTGGACAAAATGAAAGAAGTGACTTAGACAAATGTTTTTTGTTGTTATCAAATCACGATTTTTCAGCAGTTGTATCTAAAACAGGAGCCTTCAATGTTCCATTGGGGAACTGATCCCTCTTCCCAACTCGGTCATAATCATGTCCATTTTATTGCAACTCTTACACAAAATATCATCACACACGAAAACTCAAAAGATTCATGATGATTGGATGAGATTTGCTCTCATAACAATCACCACATCTTTGAGACATCAAAGAAACCCCTAAAAACAAGCAAGAGAAGTAAAAAGAATTCTTCAACGGAAAAAAAAAAAAAGTAAAACATCTTCTACCCCAAAAAAGGAAGTAAAACATCACCTTTTCACAAGCAAAGCAAGCAATAGTGCACACAGACTTGCAGCTATTGCACAACCTCTTCGACGCCTCCCTATTCAACCCAGCAGAGTCAACCACATTACCTCCAGCATTACCACCGCCTCCGCCGGTGGCAGTCTTACCGCTCTCCTTATCGTCCCATTTCAACGGCTTGCTCGAGGCGGAGCCCGAGTAATTGACCAGCCCCCAGGTCTCCAAGAAATCAAAAACCCTACGAATCGACCCGACGTCACCGATCAACGTCTTCCTCACATCGGTGAACGTGATCTTCCTCGAAGGATTTCGCCTGTAGAGCCTGACCATGGAGTTCCGGTAGTACATGTAAACCTTAGGGTTCTTCGACGGCGATTTCCCATCGAAGAACTCGGGGAGGAACCGGACCTCGCACTCGTGCACGTCGCTCCACGAGAACCACCCTGACAATTCGCATCGCACGCGCTCAATCGTCGCACTGGAAGATTACTTAAAGGAGGAGACGAAACAATCACGACCATTTTTAGGGTTTCGGAGACTTACTGGAGTAGCTAGGGATGTAGATGATCTCGGCGTCGGCGACGGGCGGCTCCGTCGGAGGAGGCGGAGGGGCGGCGGCGGCGGCGGTTGGTTTGGGAGGCTCGGAGGATGGCGGTGGTTCTGGTTTGACGGGAGGAGGGCGGCGGCGGCGGTTGTGGCGGCGGCGGGGGCGGAGGTGGACGGAGGTTCGGGTACATTTGCAGGTGCCGGCTCGGCGGAGGGACGGGGAGGGTCTTCGGCGGGCGACGCGGTGGCCGTGGTCTCCATAATGAGCGGGAGAGCGGTTTGAGGAGGGAAGAGGTTTACGTAGGAGCGGGTCCGATTTGCCAAAACGGGTCGGGTTCCGATTTGCGCGGGTTCAAACTCAATTACGTCTTTCCTTCCTTATATCTATATATCATATGTTATATGTCTATATATGTCATTTCGGTTTTTTATAAAAAAAGGAAAACGGGATTCTGAAATTAATTAGATATAAATCATTAAAAGTGAATTTTGGCCATCAATAGTCATTAATATAATATTTCCCTTTTTTAAAATAATGAAGAAAATAACATTACCACGATTCTTAAATTTTGTTTATCTAACTCGAGTTTTCCATTTGAATAAATTTTCCTTCATCCCAGAAAGCACATAAAGCACCTCATGGATCTTCTAAAAGATGTTTATGTCCTCTTATTTAAGTGGTATACGCACGTCACTCGTCTTCCACTTCATTGATAGCAAAAGTTGCTTCTACTAGCAATTCTTCCCGTCTTTTCACAATTCGCACTGAAATGCTAGTCCTACCAAGTATATTTGTAACTCCAATTCTACTCAATTGTTCCCCTTTCTTTTGTTTTATTTTACTTGTTCATCTTCTACTAAGATCCATCAAACTTTTGGATACCTTGACGCTTGAAATCTTGGACACCCTTTAATAATGGCAAAGCACTCCTTGTTTTAATGTACTTATTGGGACATACCTAATCGATTCTTCTTCTTATTTTTCTTACCCTTCTTACTCTCACTTGAGTTATTGAACCTGGTGTCTTCTTCTTCTTCGTATCCTACTTACTCTCACCAGAGATATTGAATATAGTATCCACACCCCTCATCTGCCACTTCTTTTGGGATTGCATCGGACAGGTGTCGGGAATCTAGCTCAAAAGGGACCATTTCCGATCCAACAGGCTGCAACTATATGTAGATCAAAATTCCCCCAAATGGAACGTGGCGCCACTCATCAACTCTCTTGACGACAGATAGGGTATCCCTTGACCTTTCCTCATCACTGCCCCCGACATTAGTCATCGCCTCCTTAGTCGAAGCATCAACAAAGCAAATCTTCCCTACATGGGGTCATGGGAAGTATCGATTTTTGGATTAGGGGTGAAATGCATGATTTTAGGGTAGAATATTTACGCGAAATCTCCAAAGGAGTCTAAAGGCCTTTAAGAACCCCGGAATGCAAAGTAGCTTGTTCATCGCTTCATCTTCTCCAACCTCTCCAAGGCTGCCGATCGGAGGCCGACGACCACCGGCGAAGGATGGCGCGCACCCGATCCGCCGCCGCTGAGGGTCGCCCGACCCGGCGACCGTCGCTTGGTCGCCGGACCTCAGCGACGCCGGATCTCGCGAGACGATCGGATCGATAAGAACTTATATGGTTCCAGATTCCAAGGTATGTATGGAAAATTCTAAAATTTAATAAAAGTAATTTACACAAAATTGATTTCGGAAAACCTCCTTCACCCAAAGGTATTTGCATTTTGGCAAATGCATATTTTGAAAATTGAGGAACCTATTTTGACGGGTAAACTCTAGAATTTAGATAAGTAAAACCTAGAACCTAAATCTTAAAATACGTTTTTGTGTTGGTCTATGCATTTGTGTAATCTTGTGATATTTCACGGTGGATAATGATGAATGTATAATCTGAAACCACTAATCTAAATTCCCATTTTATGATTAAGACTATTATTTTGTTAATGTTTAATATTATTCATGTGTTTAAATATAAGTTGTGGTCAGTTGATTGTGATAGGATCGATTAAAGGTTCCAAAATATATGCAGTAAATTCTAAGTTCTAAAAATTAAATAGCATATTCTTGTGGGTAGATTACACGTTTTAGATGGAACTTATACGGAAGTTGTTTGGATCTCAGGCTTCACAGCATTTGCCTCAGCAAGATTTGCTTTATACAAGGGACATTTCCCATCCCATTACCAAACACTAGGCATGAACTACGCCTCCTCGGGATTTTACCATATTTGACAGAAACACAATTATTTAGTACCCACTAGGAGATGCGAAACTCGATTTCATAATGATTTCCACCACCTCATCTAGCTCCAAACCCAAGCCTCGTCAGAGACGCCGTGACAGAGTCCTCAAACAGCGGTCTGTATAAACTGACTTATTATAAAGCTAGTTCCCTGAGGATGATACAACGCACTAGGTTTGCCGAGCAGTTTAATCCACACCGGCAGTGTCTGTGGGCAGGCTTTTCTTCCGCAAGGGCCCAAAAGCTTTGGGCAAGGCTTGAACAAGTACCCACTGCCCACAATTATAAGGCCCGGCCCGGCTCGGCCCATTATCCCCTAGGGCTTTATTTGGAAAGGGAGGAAGAGGAGGGGACCGAAATCGAACGTGCCAAAAGTGAGATTTTGAAATTTCTAGGGAAGTAAAATGGAGGGAAATTTTTAAATTTTGGGCATCTTCTCTCTAAACTTCAGGCTGATCTAGTTGGCCTGCCCATTGAACGCACGAGTTATGGACACTTGATTATGGACCTTTCAATTTTTGATGTAATTATTACACGTGAAATAGGAAACTAGCATTTAGACACTCGTTCACAAAATTCCTATTTTTAGTTAAAAAAATCCGTGCCATCATGGAAAAATTAATTTGGGGCAAGATAATCCAAACAATGATTAAGCAATTTGTGACCGTTCTTCACATTCTTATTAGAATTTTGGCCAGACTAATCAGTGCATCAAATTGGAATTGCTAAAATTAGAGCTAGATGGATATAATTGAAAAATATTTCCAAAATTTCAAGAATTTAATGATATATAGATTTCCAGTTCGAGAGCCACATTGAGAAAAACGGTGCAAAATGTATTTTTTTTTCCTATGATACAGTAGATTAAAAAGGTGATAACAACTGTAAGTACTTAAATTTTTTTCCCTGCTCTACAATCGAGCATCCAACTTATTTTTAATTTAATTAAGCACCTCAAATTTTTGGATATGGTTCAAGGTAAGAACTCCTTTAATAATCAGATAAAAATGCCAAATTGGATATTATAGTGAGTAAACAAATTGTTCACTAATTACATTGACATCCAACATGACCTCTTGATATGATGTCATGTTAATAGAATTTTGCTTAACAAGCAAGCCATGTTAACAAATGGGCTTAACTTCTGCTAAGCCAACTAGCCACATCAGCAAAATCACAAGACAGGATAGTTTACTAAATAGGAGCCTTATATCGAGACAAATTTAAATTGTAGCACTTGACAAAGATTCATATACTTGTAGCGTCATTATTCCTAAAGAAAAAAGGGGGGAAATTGTGCATCTTATGTTTCTCAGAGGTTCATCTGATGACAAAGTTCATATCTCCAATTGGAACTCCTAGTTCTAATATGCATCCTACTCAGAAAAATGTATATACAATGTACCATGTACACACCAAATGCAGTGACTATCCTAGGACAAAGAACCATATCTTGGTTCCTACAAGTAGGTTCCATGGCTACCACCAGAAAACCACCTCCAGTGACCACGGACAACCCACCAAAATGAATATGAATGCTCGCGACACATACCCAGCACGAGCAAAGAGTTTGGGATCTGCAAAAAGGAGGAAGAGCCACTACGGTCTCCCATGCTGCTCCAAAATCAGGAGCAGTTCCGACGTTTGACTCCCGCATGAGGACTAAGTATGACGACCTGCAGGTTGCGAAAAATTGGGAGGAAGAATCAATGCAAAGCAGAGCAGGATGCAGAAATATGGGTTCATTTTTTGGACAGATAGATGTCGATAACCATTCCCTCTAGACGCAATCAACCAATTCGCAGCAAATCACAGAAGATCTAATAGGTGGCCACAGAGAATTGCCAATGGCCTCTGTGATTACACTCCTAGTAACTCCCGCTAACAATAGCCTCATTGGCAAATCCGATGCTTTTGTTGACAAACATCAACACGATAGACAGGATCTGATCGTACCTAGAGAACATGAAATTATAGACTTTGGAAGGCATAAGGCAGAAGCCCGCCACTGATGTAGCAGCTTGACTGCTCTTAGTCCCCGTACCCTGAAGAAAACCTGTGGATTGACAGCAACCAAGCATTAGATAGACATCGGATTAATGTCAGGCATATGAATAAGGTCCTATGTAAGCCTTAACTGGGGGAAAGGAAAAGCGCACCCGTGTCTTTTCTTCCTCACCCAGATGTACCGTCGGAACTGCTACTCTGAATAAATTTAGGAGGTGCGCTGGGAATGATTATTTGTGGTCGTGCTGCAAGAGCTGTAGCTACGCCTGTCAATGAAAGCAAGTAAATGAAGTGCAGGTTAGAACAGGACCTTCAATCAATCAATTGTTCAGGTGGAGTTCTAGGAGTCCACACAATAATCTGATTTCATGGAAACAAACCAAACCATGCAGGAGATTACACTACTGACTTATTCTGCATTTCACAAGGCCTGTTTATACAAGAAAACACAATGAATATATGTCTCCTAAAATCCAAATTACAAGTCTTTACCGCTATGATACAATGCGTGTATTGTGGGTATTTGTGAGGTTGTCATGGCATCAGCAGTGGGGCCACCGAGCTGCATGATCTGATGGCTTGGCACTGAGTACTGCGGGGCGGTAATGAACCCACGACTACTGGAAATGTTCTGACCCACCTGGCTGTAGGGATAAATAGCCGCTTGCACTCCGTACATCTGGAGGTATTGCTGACCCATATATGGACTATAGACGCCCTACTAGAAGGAATTATGCACATGGATAACATGTCAGTGAAACAATAAACGCAGAAAATCCTCTCCCTTTTGTCAAACCTAATCAAAGTAAAACTGTTATTTACAATCTCTGTAAGGAACGGTTTTGAGTCTGGTACCTGTGTGTAGACATACTCAGGGCCATGTGCTGAATATCTACATAGTAAAACAAAAGGGGAAATATGTTAAAACTCGAAAAATCTTGGAGCAAAAGATTTCTAGTGAGAAAAGCAAAAGTCAAGCATCATTGTGGATATTGGGAAAGAATATTACACAGCAAGGGTGTACCCTAGGCACGTTTACTACAGTCCAACCTAATAAGTTGTCACGTCACTGCAGTTTGAAAGGTTTCAGTTTGCCAAGACAGTCATACTTTGTGTGTATAGTTATAAACAATTATTCTTGTGCGCTGTTGATGAAGAGAGCCCATTCTGTTTGGGTTAAGAGCCAAGGAGACTGAAATCTAGAATATGGATATCCAATCTTGCAAAACACTGATAGGAGCAAACATTATCAGCATTACACTTTATACCATACGGGGCCATGACAACTAGTGCTTGTTCTAGGAATTAAAAGATTCATTCCAGATAACTTTAAAAGGTCCTAGAAATCAATGCCAGGTGCTTTCCAGCAGAAAGAGCCGCACCAACATTTCCTTCAGTGGCAGATAAATGAAAGAAGTGCCAGAGTAGATGGAGAAAAGGGTTGTAGAAAGTAAGTGCGTCTACCCAAATAAAGTGAGAGATCAGATTTTTGGTCTTTTATCGAATACACTAGAATATTCCATGTTTACCTAACAATACCAACTCAACTTTCAATCACACACAGACTAAACAAAAACAGGCATGAATTGAAGATCACCATTTTCGTGGAAAAAAAGGGCTTAAATAGAAAAAAGAGAAAGTAACAACTCCGGTCAATACGATCATTCAGCTTTCACAATAACACTGGAAAGACAGAACGCTGTTGATGCCTATTTTGACCTTCTAAAGACTCATGACAATTCAAGCACAGGACCCAAATGGAACCCAAGTGAAATTTAAAGTTCGAACAAGTGAATAATCTGTAAAAGTAATATACCTATAAGAAGGATAAGCATATCCATGTTGGTAGCTGTAGTAAACGGGTTGCTGGTAGCCGAAATTCCCCGTATAAGCTCCCTGGTAGGGTTGCATGCCTCCTCCATACAGTGCTGCCGATCTCTGGTTTACTACAAGAGACAGAAAAAAATAGCACTACACAATGGATACGTTGTCGGACTAGCATAGACATTGTATTAAAATTATAATACAATCTACAGGAAGTCAATAAAAGGAAATAGCACAGCTGTGCCTACTCATAATAACAAAGCAACAAATGGTTTATTTTAAAGGTTTCCACATAAATATAGAATCTAGAATCTTAGTCATACTTAAAATACATAATCAGTGACTTTGTATTTTCTGATAAATTAGTGACAAATGTCTGCTTAATACATTTCAAAGCATCTCGAGCACAGTGAGCAAGGTACAAGGTTTTCAACAGACAAAAACAGAAATTCATACAAATCAAGCACAGAAGTCACATTGACGAAAAACACATCTTCCCTAGTACTTCTAGCGTAGAAAATAACTTCACTACTTATTGTACCTTCAAATTTTCATTACATCATTGTAATGGCAAGAGACTTGCCAAAAGAAAACCAATGAGAATAATCATACATCAGACCATTACAGAAAGCAATATTGCAGACCAGGAAGCCTAGGGAGACGCATTACCAAAAGGAGGAGGCGGGCGGGCTCGTCCGAGTGAAGCCAAATTGCAATTTGCGCGCCTGCCGTCAATTATTGGAGTGGGATCTGCACAGGCTCTCCTAGCAGTCTCGGCCTCCTGGAAAGTTACCTACACTCTCCACATTCAGACGTGCAAGTTAATTTACCAGCAAAGAAGAAGAAGAAGAAGAATAGAAACCCCCAAAAACACCCAAAAAAAAAAAAAAAAAAAAAAAAAAAAAACAACAACAACAACAACAACAAAAGAAGAAGAAGAAGAAGAAGAAGCACTAAGACAAGATCACTAGGCAGCAACCTAGCACAACAAAACTCATTGCCTGCATGGAGTAGCCCAGAATTCTGAAAAGCTAATTAGTCAGAGAAATGTATGACTATCTCATCATCGGATTAACCGCTTATTCCATCAAAAGATGTAACCATCCTATTCGAATATACTAGATTCCATGGTTAAATTACAGCGACAATCTTTTTCCTAGTCAAATTCGAAACCTGTCAAAAAGATAATTGCAGAAGAGACCAAGTCTGAATAAGTATCTTGGATATCAATGCATAAGCATTAAATCATCCCCTGCCAACATAGAAGGAAGAGCAACAAATGAACGAAGAACAAGTACTCACAAAACCGTATCCTTTTGATCGTCCTGTGGTCTTATCAGTGATCACAACCGCCTCGAGAATCGGACCAAACTGCTCGAAGTGTCGCCTCAGTGTCTCGCTCTGCGTCTCCCAAGCCAAACCCCCAACAAACACCTTGGTGTACGTGGTGTCTCCAAAAGCAGGATTCGCGAATTGAAATCCAGAACTTGAACTCCGTTGATGATCCATGAATTTAAAAAAAAGAAAAAAAAGAAGGCGCGCGCACACACACACACAAAACAACCACGACCCAACAAAGACACAACAAGAAAGATGGTAACTTTGACAAAATCAAGTGTTGATATGGCCAAGAGAATGCAGATTACAGAATATTATTGTCATATAATGAGAAAAACAGAGGGAATTTGGAGGAATGGACAAAAGGGTATGCTGATAAAGGGTGAAATAGCAGGGATCAAGAAGCAACGAGGCATGAATCGCACGGAGTAGACAGATGTATGTCCTAAAAAGAGAAGGCAACGATCGGAATAGAAGAAAGAGGAAGAGTGGAAATCAAAAGGAACTTTGTGAAGCAATCATACTGAAAGCAGAGAGACAACTGTAGTAGAACGTTAAGCGATCATAGAGAGAGAGAGAGAGAGAGAGATGTAGCTTTTTGTTGATGGTGGTTATGGTATGTGGGCGGCGAAGAAGATGGATGGCAGAGAAGGGAATGTCTGATAAATTGGCACGAATTACGTGGGAAAAGAGCACACGCACGAACGGAAAAAAGCTGTTGAAGTGAAAGGACATGAACAATGAAGGCGAGCGAGAAAACGAAGAAACCGCAAAGCCAACCGAAACACCCTCTCTTGTCTTCTTCTCCTCCTCCTCCTCCTTCCCGTTTCCCACTCTTCTGTCCTTTCGCGTATAATCAACTGAACAGAAAATTCAAAACACACCAACTTACCCCATAATTTATCTGAATTTCCATATTAGTATATACATCATAGACTGCCTAAATATATACTTGACAAGGACATGTACCACATACTTTTCGCATCCAATTAAATTTAAATAAAATAAAAGGATCTTGTTAACGAGTGCTCTCAAGATACTTGGTTTAACTTAAGTGTATTTGTTTAACGAAAAATGAATAATTTAGAAAACATGTTTCTAAAAATTGATCATTTGTATCAATCACAAAAATGAATAAATAAAAAAATGTTCTTTTGTGGCTGTTTTGCGACAAATTCATAGATTACATTTCGGGAAGAGAAGAGTTCATTTTCTTAGTTAGTAGCATTGTCTATACTCAAATTGATTTACACGTTGATATATTAAAAAATGTTTTAAACTAAAAATGGATTTTTTGTTGTAGAATTTCCTTAAGATGTGGAAGATTTAATTATTAATTCATCAATTTTTCATATGATGTGTGAGGTTAGGACTTTAAAAATCGAACATTTTTTCACAAAATATCTTAAATGAGCGCTCCGGAGATACTTTTTATCACAACCTATGATTTTTCTATACTTTTAATTAAGCCATCCGATGGCCACTTCAATCCAAACTCTTTCACAGAAGGAAAGTTCCATAAAAGCCCATCTGTTCATAATACACGACGATGCACACGACTATATAAGGACAAAATCATGATTTATGACAATTAAGTTAATTGGCAAGCAATCAATTATCTTCCCTATATAAATTCAGAACTTTTCCCAAAAAATTTGAATTTTAAGTATGACTAAGATTCCAGATTCCATATTAGCGGTGATAAGAGAAAAAATATACGATTTTGAATTTCGAAAAAAAAGAAAGAAAAAGCATAAGGGTCCCTTTGGGGAAAAATATAAGGAAACGGTCCTAGAAAATTGGAATGCCCCAGAAAAATTATTTCTGAAACTCTTCTGGCGGCTGTAGAGTCGAGAGGAGACCGACAGAGATCGTGGCCCGCAATCGAAACGTTGGATTCTTCCCCCGTTGACCTTCTACTGGACATTATTGTTGTCTCCCCAGCTGGATCCAAGATATGATTCTCTTTACTCCAATGAGATCTCTATGTTGCAGAGTCTTAAGTGTATTTTTAATTGGATCTGATGCGAACTGTTTTGAGTAAGAAATCATCTTTTGGTGATCAATGCACTGATTCTATTCTATCCAACATTCGTGGGATTCAATTTACTACTTTGTCTCTTAATCATGTCCAATCGAGAATGATCAATTTAACTTTCCCCTTTGGTAGAAATTTGTGGGTTACAAAAAGTTCATGTTTGCATTGTATCTATTTTCTCTTTGGAAAAGTTACTTTTTACCTATTATATGCTGCATTCACGTTGCTAGAAGAACACATAGCAAGAGCTTTTTCATAAATCTAAAGTCTCTTTCCTAATGGGAAAAGGAGAAACACATAGATGTAGGTAACGGATCTTGTCTTAAACGTCATGTGTGTACATATTCTTCGTGCAGTACGAATAAGCCATATCAAATCTTTGAAGCGTTAACTCTAGTTATTCACTTCAATTTTCCCTTGACTGATTTTAGCATCCAAGAGCCAATTCGAGATCATAAATTCGGACGCCTCAACTAGTTATTTTGGGGTGCAGGTTAGCTCCCTGATTGGAGACCCGACTGACTCCGCTGGATTAGATTGAGCACCAACATCTACATTATTTGAGAGAGAGAGAAAAAATAAGCAACAGTTCGAATCTTGAACTTCAAGACAAGATGACAAAAAGCAATGCTTATGAAATCTATTGGGCAATCGTCTGACTTTAAAGAATAAAAGAGAGTAAAAAAGGGGGTAACTGCCCAATATGAAAAGAGAAACCACAGCCATAAACCATAGAGAACCCATCTTGCAAATGAAGACATATTCTTCTTTTTTTGGAACAAAAACTCAAGATAAGACAAAATAAGAGGGCATTTCTAATAAGAAGGTCTTCCCATCAAAAGATAAACCGACCCAATTTATCCTTTCAAAATTATGATACATCATCGGAAATGAAAAAAAAATTATTGGGTCATGTCGTATTAAAGTAGAATATTTTCCCCACTCATTTTGAAGATCTAAATTGAGGAGAAACATCTTACCATCGCTCTTTACTAACAAGTCGATGTCTATGCATTTCACCTAAAACTCACATTTATGCTTTTCTCCATAAGATACATCGAGCAATTATTATAATTCTCGGGGTTGGATAAGGCCGATTTGACATTTGAGCTATCCACGCATTTGCCCAAGCGCATCGAAAGGGACCCTCCAGGAAACGGCATGATGCAGGTCCGTGACATGGACATTCATTACCATGCATCATCATTATCTGTGTCTGCTAATTAAATAATATTTTTTCCTTCGCTGGTAAGAAAACCCAAATCAGAAGACTCGAGCAATTGCTAGGAACGAGTTAAGGAAGGTGATGCCAGGAAAAGTTCAATGGCCTTCCATGGGACGAATAGAGCGGAGGAGAGAGAGACAAGGAAGAGGAGGCCACGTTCCGACTTCCCACTGATTCGATTTTGGACAGGAAGTTTCGGGTCATGCCGGGTCAAGTGGTTGAGGAATCGGGGGTCCGGTGGGGCCCGGCGCGCGCTCACTTGAAATTGCAATCCGATTGGGGAAACTCTGCGTGCGGGGCCCGCCACCACTTATTGTTTTCTTCTGCTCTTTCGTCTTGTTTCTGCCCTCCTTCTTCTTGTTGGGATCTTGGATGAAATTGCATTGATTTGGGTTTTGAGCGGCCGCGGATTGGGAATGAGACATGTGGGTGAGCAAACGGATGTAATTACAGAAAATGACAGCGGATGTTTCCTTCTCTTTTGCTTTCTGTTGTAAGTTCAGAGGAATCAACATGGAGCCTACACACAGAGGAACCGAAAGGAAGGATGGACAGTAGATAAGAGGATGTCTAGAGTTGGGTTGCTGGGAATGGCCGTGTCTGCTAGCCTTAGAATCCCCATCATTCACACGCATCTCGTAACTCAGTAACGTGATCGATAATTGTATTAATGCGTAATTTATATGTATTATGAAATCTTCTTTTATTACATTTCTATGTATATCCTGATTGTAATTAATCACTCTCACAAACACATATAGCAAGACTTGAACTGGATTGAGCGATCATAAATACTTTGTCGTTATTTTTACTCTAACTTTAAAGATTAACAAGATATGATAATAGAAAACACGTCAAATTCTTTAACATCTCTGACCCAACTCAACACTTGTTTTGCTTCAATTGCTATCTCAATAATATCCAATATATCTTCAATTTTCTTTCCTAATGTTTCTTTCCCTATCATCTTCTCTATCCGTTAATCCCAATTTCCCATCATCTCTCAATAGCATTGTGTCCACTTTAACCTCTTTTTCCCTCTTCTCTATTGTTTGAATTTATGTTGTTGCTCAAATTACAGTAATTCAATCAATATCATCTCTTGTTCTTCCTAACATCACAAGTCTTGTCTCAATTTGAACCTATTTTAATTTGCAACGATGCATTGGGCTATGTGGATAGGTCTTTTCAGTGTCTATCGATGCTTTCATTGATCAAAATGTCACTGTGGTTGTCAATATCTCCTAATTTACCTTGGTCAAGACAAATCAATGTGTTCATAATTTGATCAATTTGACAGTCAGTCAAGATTTTCCATGAAGTTCACAATCTCCAAACATCTTGGGAGATTTGGCTTGTTGTAAGACAACGCTTTATTGATTCCTCACGGCCAAGGAAATTAAATTAAAACTTGATTTTTGAAAAGCCGTCAAGAAACCAATCCCATGTCTGATTATCTTTGGCATAAGTCCGCAATCAATTCCTTCATCTTTAATAAGGACTGGGTGATTCAAGCCTTCAATGGGCTCCGGTCTCATTACGATCCCTTCGTCACCATAATCACTTAGTAACTTTAAATTTCTTTTCATAGGTGATTTGTAGTCATGTCTCCTCATCCAAGAAGAATGATTTCTCTGAAAATCGAATGCCTCATCTTCATCTTATATTCATCATGTTTTCATCGGTCATGCCACTTCACCCAGTAGCTGTTTCAAGGGTCTCGAGGTGGACTTAATTCTAAGGGCCTAAAATTTGGTCGTGGACAAGGGGCATGGTTCCCATGTAATCAACTGAGTTGGTAATCTTCCTATAATTACTTTAGTTCACAGTGCTTATTAACCCACTATGCCGATTGTTCCTCCACTTTCTTTAGTCGGTCCCATCATGGTTCGTGGGCCTGGGTTCCTCCATTCATCCAAGGAGGCATTTTGTTGATTTATGCCTCATCTTACTTATCAGATTTGCTACAGGCTAGGCACATTGTGCCACTATTTCGATGACAATTTACCCATGCATTCATTGTCAATGATTTATTGGACTCCTTCTCAACTCTCTCAAGTGGTGAGACCTAAACGGAACGCTCTCGCGCTCCCAAATGGCGAGTACCCCTCTACCGTATGGGTAGTTTCCATCTTCATCTTCATTCAAGGTAATCCTTCGATCCGAATACAATGAAAACCATGAATCATCATACATAATCACCCACCATTTTCCAAAACAATCCCCCCAATATCAAAAAAGTTTCTGAAACAATACTCCCCCAAAATCAAAACCCTAATACCCATCCATCCCCAATCCTTACCCCTTCATCTCTCGTCTGAAATCCCCTGTTTCGTAACCCATACATCAGATTTCGATCAAACTCCATTCGGAGTCCCATTCTGTTGTATTTCCATTCTGAGCTCCCTTCAATCGATCTCCCTGCTGAATCCAAAAGTGTCAAGCCAGCTAGCGTGAAGCCCCTCAAATCTGGAGACAGAAAATGGCAGGTCAAAATGAAGAAGAGAGGAGGATCGCAGCTCTCTGTAAAAGCCTTGAAAATCTGTGGTCGGAAGAGGATGTTGTCGAGATTACAGGTGATATCCCTGAAGAAAAACTATCTGAATGCCGGAAAACTTTTTTTGGGAAATTCTATACTAAACTGAATGTGAACTTTACCGCTTTTCTTAATACAATGAAGAGAGTTTGGAGGGTCGAAAATGTTACTTGTACGGTACTCGAACTGGGCTACTACTCCTTCAATTTCCAATCCGAAGCTGAGAAACAAAGAGTATTAGATCTGGGACCATGGTCTTTCTCTAGCAATTTACTAGTATTACAGCAATGTGATCCCGATACTCCTGAGTTATGTTATGATTTTACATACTATGATTTTTGGGTGCATTTCTATGGACTTCCATATGGAAGAGTGACTTATGATGTCATTAGAAATATCGCAGTAAAACTGGGAGAAGTGATTGAGGTAAAACTAGAAACAAAAGGCAACAGCAACTACAAGTTCGGTAAGGCAAGAGTAAAACTGAACCTGGCGATGCCTTTGAAGACAGGAGTTCTACTTAATCTGGAAAGAAAGAGACTGTGGATATAATTTAAATACGAACGACTTCCACACTACTGCTACTCTTGTGGAAAGATTGGGCATTATGCCACCTTTTGCAGCGAAATACCCTATGAGAAATCGGGGCTGGCAGAGAACTTACCGGGAAGGTTTGGACAGTGGCTAAGAGCGGAAGTTCGTGAACTCGGTCCGTATGGGAAGATATTCTATGGCAAACAAGAGATAATACCGGATGAAGTAGAGAATGTGCCCGAGACACCCATCCATGCAGCTCCTGAATCAGAGCAGCACCAGCAAGATCAGAATTCAGAACAAGTTGCAGAACAGGAGAACAGACAACCACATCAGCATATAGAGCTACTACTCAGGGAGGAAAGAGGACCACATAAGAGAGGAAGTAGCTGTATTGATGCTGAGTCTGCTATGGTCTTATATGAGGAACAACTTAAGGAGGCGGAGATGGATATGGAAGAGACACTATCAGGGGAAAAGGGGTTGGTAAAATCCAAATCCAGAAGCTCCAAGTCAACAAATGTTAAAAAAGGCAAGCGTTTTTGCCCGTATGGAGCTTAATCTTCAAAACTCAGAATTTTGACAACACACAGTTGGTGGAAACTCCCATTCACGTGGTGGAGGAGTCAAACCGGTGGGCTTTGGTGGCTAGCCCTAATAAGCCACCGGCTTATCCATGAAACTATTAAGCTGGAATTGTCAGGGGTTGGGCACACCCTTGACAATTCAAGCTTTGAGGGTCCTAGTGACCCAGGAAAGACCCAGTGTTATCTTTTTAATGGAGACTAAAAATCAAGAATAAAAAGTGCAACGCATACGGAGAAGGCTGAGATACCAAAATAGTTTCGTGGTAAATCCGGAAGGAAGTGCAGGGGGTTTAGTTCTTTTCTGGGATGATCAGGTAGAGTTACATATAGACTCTTGGTCAAAAAATCATATTAATGTCCAGTGCTTACTTAAGGAAACACAGCAGCGGATGCATATCACTTTCGTACATGCTCCTAATGAATTTCAAGAAAGAGTGCTGTTATGGGAGGCTCTATACAGAAATAGTATTAGACACCATCTACCTTGGCTTTGCTTGGGGGATTTCAACGAAATCTTTGTACCATTGGGAGAAAGTGGGCAAAAAGAGGGCTGAAACTTACAGGCTTACTGCATTTAGGGACTTTCTTCTCCAATGCTCCTTAATGGACTTGGAGAGCAAGGGCTGTGCCTTCACCTGGAAAAATAATAGAACAGGGGAGCATTTAGTCAAGAAACGACTGGATAGAGTGCTTTGTGATATAGAATGGAGGATAGCATACCCTAATGCTGATTGTACAACACTACCAGCCATTGGGTTGGATCATAGTCCGCTCCTACTCTCATTTAACTGGCGAATGAAGAGGAAAAAGAGGGCTTTCAAATATGAGGCATTCTGGTCAGACAATGAGGAGTGTGGGCAACTGGTTAAGAATACATGGGCTAAATTGGAATCCCAAAATTTGAATATGGTGGAGAAGCTGCAGAAAGTGGCACAAAAACTAGAAAGTTGGAGCAAGAAAAGCCTCTGTAATGCAAAAATCAGAATTAATGAGCTGAGAAATGATTTACAAAGGTTGACAAATGATCCTCATAAGGATAAAGAAAGCGAGACAGCAAAACGGATAACTCAGGAAATTGAAAAACTATGGCAACAAGAGGAGATGTACTGGGGTATGCGCTCTAGAATTACATGGCTAAAATGGGGAGATAGAAACACAAAATTTTTTCATGCGACCACGATTCAGAGGAGATCTAGAAACAGAATTACCTTGCTCAAAAATGCTGACGATGAATGGGTGAAGGAGGATCAGCCCTTGAAGGAAATAACAGCATCATACTTTAGTAACTTATATAGATCAGTGGGGCAGCGCAACCTACAACCTGTCATACAACAAATTCCAACTTCAGTTGATGAGAACATGAACCAAAGGTTAGTAGAACCAGTCACAATGGAGGAAATCACAGCAGCAATGCAACAGCTAGGGGCATCTAAGGCTCTTGGACCAGATGGGCTGAATGGATTATTCTATCGCAGTCACTGGACATATATAAGAAAAGATATATTCAACGAAGTGCAGAACTTTTTTGAGACAGGTTACCTAAACCCTGATATAAACAGAACCCAAATCACCCTTATCCCCAAAATCCCCAACCCCGAAAAGCTTGAACAATTCCGGCCAATTAGCCTTTGCAACTTCGTTTATAAAATAATCTCTAAGGTGATGACAAACAGACTGAAACCCATGCTACCAAGTATTATTGCAGAAGAACAGAGTGCTTTTGTGGGGGGGAAGACAGATTCAAGACAATATTCTTATTGTGCAAGAAGTACTCCATAAGCTGCGAACTTGGGAGAGAAAACGTAAATTCCAAGCGGTGTTAAAGTTAGATATGTAAAAGGCCTATGACCGAATTGAATGGGATTTCCTTCGAGAATGTTTGCTTAAGACGGGTTTCTGTGAGAAGTGGGTGCAATGGGTTATGCAATGCGTGTCAACGGTCTCATTCAGCATTAATTTTAATGGCGAGCCTCAGCCTTTCTTCAAGCCTACACGAGGGATTCGCCAAGGTGATCCTCTATCCCCCTACATCTTTATCCTAGTAGCTAATGTCCTCTCACATTTGATGAAAAAAGCTGTAGAGGATGGTACAATTCGGGGAATTAAACTTAATAGTGGCTGCCCTATCCTATCACATTTGCTATTTGCGGACGACTCCATTTTCTTCCTTCACGGTACTACATTGGAATGTTAGAATTTGGCGGAAATACTACACCAATACTGCTTTGCATCAATACAGGCCGTTAATCTAAATAAATCAGGCATCTTCTTCAGCAAGTGTTGCCCGATAAGTCTAAGAAATAATATGACAGCAGTGTTGAGGGTCCCCGAAATAGACAAAACAGGGAAGTACCTAGGGATTCCTTCGGATTGGGGAGGCTCCAAGAAAGACGTTTTCGCCTGGATTTTGGCTCGAGTGAATAAGAAGTTAGAAAGTTGGAAGGAAAATTTACTGTCCAAAGCAGGGAAAGAGATATTAATTAAATCAGTGGTGCAGGCTACTCCACAATACGCCATGTCTATTTTCAAGATCCCGGTGTCTATATGCAAAGCAATTGAGAAGAAGATTGCAAATTTTTGGTGGAAGAATGTGAAGAAATCTGCTGTGATTCATTGGAAGAAATGGGAGGCTTTGAAACTCAGAAAAGATGAAGGAGGCCTTGGCTTTAAAGATTTATTAGCTTTCAATGAAGCTATGCTAGGAAAGCAAGCATGGCGTATTGCACAGCAACCTAATTCCCTTTTGAGCAGATTAATGAAGGGTTTATATTACCCAAATTGCGAATTCTGGAAAGCTGGAAATGGCTCAAGACCCTCATGGGGATGGCGAAGCATTATAATGGGAAGGGATTCTATATGTCCAAATGTTATGTGGTCCGTTGGGAATGGTCAGAAAATCTCGGTACGAGAAGATAGATGGCTGAGCGGTGGACCAATTGGAGACCCGACTACGAGAGATGAACCCGAGAAAGTGGATGGACCGATGGAGCAGGGGAATGGTGCATGGAATGAAACAGTGATTCGAATGCTGTTTGATGAACAAAGGGCGAAGGAAATCCTTGCTATTCCTATTGGATTACCCACAACAGAAGATAAAATTGTATGGATGCAAGATAAAACAGGGTTATACTCGAAAGAGCGGCTATTTCACCACAAGGGATCGAGTAGCAAAATCACACCAAAGAACAAAGAACTTCCTCTCACCAAACAAAGCCAGATCTATGGAAACATATCTAGCATTCTCGAATTCTACCTAAAGTCGAGGCAATTTCTATGGAACGCATGCCAAAACGCACTACCTACGGTGGACAATTTATACGAAGAAAAATAGTACCGATCCACTTTGCCCCGTGTGTCATCATGAAGCTGAGACAATAGAACACACCTTGCTACTATGCCCCGGACAGCTCAAATATGGAAAGACAACTCGCTGCAAACAAAGATAAACAGATTGGGTTAACCGGGTTTGATGAATGGCTGTATACCCGAAAGAAGACCCTCAAAGCGCAACAAAGTTTAACCAGATTGCTACTATCATGTGGTGCATCTGGCAAGATCGAAATCAAGTATATCTTCGAGAACAAACCCCTTCATCCGAAACAGACCCTACATAGAGCAGCTGCATTACAAGCCAATTTCAAAACCTGGAACAAAAGGGCGGAAAGGAGAAACAGAGAGAAACTTACACGATCGGTGGCAACCCCCCCTCCGCTAGCTCACTCCGAATTAATATCGACGCCTCCTTTATCAGACATGAAGCCGGGACATCGAGTCTGGAAGAAGCGGAAGCGAGTTGGGAAGAAAACAGAGGTCAGACAGAAAACAGAGCAGCAATCGCGTGTATTTGCAGAGACTCGCGGGGACGCCTAATTGACGGATTCTCGAAGCAGGTGGAGGCCGATTCGGCGGAACAAGCGGAAGCCATCTCTCTGCTGGAAACCCTAGCTTTTCTATCTGAACGCACGAATGAAAGTCTGGAAGTCCACTCAGATTGCTTGACGCTCGTGCGGGGGTACTTTTCGAAGAAGTCTTCGTTGGAAGCCGCCAACCACTTTGGACCGAATTAAGAAAAATTAAAAGAATTCCAGGGCCTTTCCTTGGCCCACCGCAGTAGAAAGGCCAACAAGCCCGCGGACTGGATTGCAAAAGCCCAACGCAAGAATATTCTTCCGAGTAATTGGGTAATTTATCCTCCGACAGCCTTATTTGATTTACTATGTGCTGATGTTCTTGATGTAATCACTTCGAACTTTCCTAAGTAAATGAAATCAAACGTACTTTCGACCAAAAAAAAAAAGTGACGAGACCTCTGATGGTATTTGTATTTTAATAGCAAAGGTCAGCACACATAACTAGTGATATTGATAAATCCTAAATCCTAGACTTTTTTATAATTTGACAAAAATCTCAATTAGTCATCGTCGTTTATAGCCTATTAAGTAAGTTGTTAAAGCCTTTTGACATATTAGCTCTCCATCTTTGTTGTTATCTTCTATGTATAATGTCCCTAATCTTGCTCACAATCTCCTCTCAATTAATTAATTTTGCCGTAAAAATTATTCCGCTATTGATTTTAATGGTACGTCCTTTTCTTTGAAGGACCGATTAACCAGGAAGATTCTTGTCCAAGCTATTCTTCTCATGGTCTTTATTCGATTCCCAACTCATTGGTGTTATCTCACTTGCACTCTATTATGGCTTCCTCTACTTCGTTCACTCCCTAGCATGCTTGTCTTAGCCATTCTAATAAACAAATTTTGAGTAGTGTTTGCAATGTCAATTCTAAGTTGATATTGTGTGAGTCTTGTCTTGTGGCCAAATCTTATCAATTGCCTTTTGAGTTTGTTAGTCATTGTGCATCTTTTTCTTTAGTTGTAATTCGTTTTGATGTACAAACAAATCCAATTTTATCTAATTTTGGCTTCAAATATTTTGTGTTGTTGATTGATAACTACCTCTCAATCCACTTGGGTCATTTCCAAGAACAATAAGTCTAAAGTGCTAACAAACTTTCATCGCTTCCCTTGCTTTATCAAAAATCTGTTTGATGCTTAAATTAAACTTTTACAAACTAATGGAGGAGGTGAATATACCAGTAATTCATTCTAAACATACTCACTTGAGAATGATATTATTCAACATTTTTCCTATTCAGTCATCATATCTGAAAATGATCTATCAGAATGTAAAATTAGACACTTAGTTGATATGTCCCAAACCTTATTAATCCATGCTCATATGTCTCATTCATATTAGATTGATGCTTTTATCCTTGTTGTTTACACTATTAATCGGCTTCCCACTCTTGGCCTCTCTAATATTTCTCCTTTTCACTGTTTATTTGGGTGTGCTTGTTATTTTTTTTTTCCGTGTCATTTCTCCAATAAATTGACACCTCATTGTGCCATGTGTATTTATTGGGTCGACATCAACTCACAAAGGCTATTATTGCTTTGATCGGTCAAGTGGTCGTATTTTTATCAGTTGTCAAGTTTGGTTTGATGATGAAAAGTTTGCTTTTTCGAAAAAAATCCTTCAACTCTTAGTCCCATAGCATACTATTTTGGATTAACTCATTTGCTTTTTGTTTCTTCCAATTAATCTATTCTTCCTTTTATTTCCTTTGGCCCTCAAGCTCCTTGTTTGCCTCTCTTCTCTTCTGTATCCCAATCTCTTAACCTACCTCTCTCCTCCTCTTGGCATACCCAACATGCTTCCAATTGCCCCCCCCCCCCAAATTCACTATGTCTTGTGCTAACTCTTTTCCCAATTAAATTCCTCTTATAGTTGACCTACAAATCCTCTCTACATTTCTATCCAACTTATCAACTTTCATTTGTTCTCTTCCCACTCATATTATGCAAATTTGTGCCAAATCTGAAATTTCTAAACCCATAATTTCTTAATTTCTCTCACTCTTTTCACAAAGAGACATCAACTTGCTACTCTAAGGTCATCTTTTACCCACGTTGGAAAGCGGCCATTACAGATAAATTTAATGTCTCGGTCACCAATCACACGTGGGATCTTGTATCACTTTATCCTTCTCAAAATTTAGTTGGGTATAAATGAGTTTTTTATATCAACCAAAAATTCGATGGAATTATGGAACGCTTCAAAACTCGCCTCATTGCACGAGTATTTAAGCAACATGCCAAATTGGATTGTGACAAGACCTTTATCCTGGTTGTTAAACCCATTACAATTCAGATTGTTCTCTCTATTGAAATTTCTAAACTCATAATTTTTTAATTTCTCTCACTCTTTTCACAAAGAGACATCAACTTGCTACTCTAAGGTCATTTTTTACCCACGCTGGAAAGCGGCCATTACAGATAAATTTAATGTCTCGGTCACCAATCACACGTGGGATCTTGTATCACTTTATCCTTCTCAAAATTTAGTTGGGTGTAAATGAGTTTTTTATATCAACCAAAAATTAGATGGAATTATGGAACGCTTCAAAACTCGCCTCATTGCACGAGTATTTAAGCAACATGCCAAACAATATTATGATAAGACCTTTATTCTGGTTGTTAAACCCATTACAATTCAAATTGTTCTCTCTATTGCAATTTCATTAAGATGGGTCATACAACAACTTCTTGTTAAAAAAGCCTTCTTGCATGGCATCCTTTGTGAGGAAGTTTACATGCGCCAACCTAACAATTTCTCTTATCTTGAGTTCCTGAATCATGCGTTTCGTCTCCATAAAGTCATCTCTGGAATTTGTTATGAAGGATCTTGAAATGCAATGAGAGAGAATGTGCAGGCTAGGTCTGTTCAGTTCCTTGCAGAGCAGTAAAACAGGACAATACGTGCAGGAGGAGAGAGAAACTTTCGAGAGCTGGCTCCAATATTTACGAAAATAAAAGGGTCGAAGCTCGGACTCCAGCGTGGCTGCCGGGTGACACGTGTCGCCCGGTGAATGGACTCGGAGGAAGCCACGCTGGAGTCAGAGCTGCAGCCAATATTTTCTCGTCGAAGGGAGGTGCCAGGTCTTTGTCCTCTGGATAATTTTTCCACGATTCTAGGCCTAATCTCTCAAGTACGATAGCGAAATCCTTGGTCAGTTCACCATATGAAGGCAATGATCGACAAGCAAACAGGGAGGAAGATCATATGTCTGAGAACTACCAAAGGTTGAAGCTATGTTCAGAGGAGTCAAGCCAGTTTTGCACACAGAAAGGCATGGTAAAGCGCCGCATTGTTACCAACACACCATATCAAATCGAAGTCACAAAATAGATGAACATAATCATATGGGAGAAAAGTCGCTCTTTACTCTCCAATAGTAGATTTGGAAAATTTCTGGGGTGGGGCGGCATATGCCGCTTGTGATTTAGTGAGTAGATCACCATCACCAATAATTGGATATAAAACTCCTAAGAAACGTGGTCAAGTAAGCCCGCTGACTACGTCGGACAGGGAGTGTTCAATTCCCCTCCTTATGCTCATGGAAGTGGAAGCAGATTAGAGTCAACGGCAAAGTAATGCATACTCCTCAGCCGTGCACACAGCATAAATGTTTCCTTCCACAAATCTGCTCCGTTTCATGAGAGGGGTGAGGGACCAATTGTAGAGAGAGATTTGGACAGTGTTCCGAAACAAGTGGAGCTTTGTGAGAGCCTAGAGATAAGGAGAGTGTTAGAGAAATGATGATTTCTACATTGTTTCCAGATTCCCTAGCAACTGACAGAAGTTCTGAGGTGAGAACTAAGTGGAAGCAGTCAGCGGAGGTGGATGAGCTGGAGCTACGGTTGAATGCAAATGCAAATGTGGAGATGGATGATTTGGGGAGCTCTGAAGGAAGTTTTTGGAGATGCAGAGAGAGACCAAGGTTGAGGTGTTCAAGTGACTTGGGGAAGTTACATCACCAAAGTGTCGAAATGCTTCAATTTTGAGCTAGTCAGAGCAGCTCCTTTGCTACATGTTATAAACCATGTAAGCTATCACAGAGATTGAGCTCAAGGTGGAGCATTTGTACCACATTTCACATGTTGGTACTACTGATCGTTGGTGCAATATTAAGCCAAAATTTTCACGACATTGGGAGAATGCATGCAGCTAATCCATGCAGGAACTGTAAAGCTATGAAGTTCCTCCTCGTTTTACTGGGGACAACAAATGTGAATTTGTGTTTCAGAGAAGATAATTCGGGTAGAGTGACAGTACCTTGGTGTGTAGACCTGGGTCATGCGCGTATCTTGGTGGAAGGTCAATTTCTGAGGTGTATGTCTTTGCTTCTGTGGGTTGTGCTATGAATTGAGGAAGCCGTTGCAGGACACAATAGTTTCATCAACGACTGCTGCCAGACATATAACGACAAAGGAAGAAGTAGTAGAGATAGTGTGGTCAAGGGACTCAGTTGGATAATCAATGCTTGGAACAACAAGCTGATATGGTGTTCAGAAGGAGCCGGAGACATCATGACAAAACTGAGTTTAATGAGGTCCAACACCAATGGATTACAGATAGCATGCCGAGAGCGGATGCGAAGACCAAGTTTTTTCCTCGAGGGAGTCCATGCATAGCTTAGGCTCGATAGACATTCGTAGTGATTGAGCACCCTTCTAAGGGGGCTCAGAGAGACGACAATCAATGAGGTAGAAGTTCAGACTTCTCACTAAGGTGTATGAAGCTTGAAGTGTAGACCCAATTCTATTTAGAATTGAGTCAAGATTGAAGTCCAAGGACATCGAAGCGAGCTACATGATTCAGAGTGGGTGAGAATGTGAGTCAGACATCCTAATTTAAGGAACGGACGTTCAGAATGATGGAACGAGGAAAGGCAGCTATTCGGCAGACGTCACTGAAGTACAGACGTCAAGTCTAAACTCAAGAATCAGACCAAAAAAGTAAAAAAAAGGCCTAACTCGAGAGATTAAGGAGCCATGATGGAATGTGAGTGTGTAAGGTACACCTGGGTCGGGGAAACTCTTGCAAACTGTGTTGCAAGCAATTGCAATCTCCTCTTATTAATCATAGGGGAATATCCCATCGATCTCTTCTCTTGGAGCAGGCATACCTGGCCGAACTACTTGAATTCTCTATGACAGGTTTATTTTGTGCATTCATTTCTCACTTGTTTGTTTGTGTTTGTACCTTGCTTACAAAGTTTGCGTAACAAAGACAATCTCGAAGTTATAGGAAATCGTGTAAGTTTCCCACCAGTTATGGATCGTAATGTAAAATGAGGATGCAGCATCTGATGGATATGTAATGTCATAATTCTACTTCACTTGAGAAATATAATCAATTAATAAGGTAGTAGCATATTGATTCTGAAATTATAGAACTGGGCAACTTACTTTTGTGGTTAGCTGTAGTTTGGGTATAAACTCCTTAGCTTGACCACCAAATCGCGAGTCTTGATAGCATGTGCCGTGCATATGTAACGCCCTTCTGCCTCGGGATTTTCATATCCCAGAAATACAGCTGCAGCTACATCACGCACATCCACTATATTCCTGAGCTTGTTTGGCATGGAATCATTTCCATCCGTGGATCATGCCGTCAGGTTGGCCATCATCCTATATAACAGTTTCTCATGCGTATTTGCATAGTTTTTGTCATGAAGAGCTGCAACATACCTCTAGCAACCTTTACGGAAAATTTCACAGACACAAGACGAAAATGTTCATCATCAGCATACACCAAAAAACATCTTTCCGAAACAGAAAGAGACAAGAAAATCAAGAGGCTGAGGCCTTTTTCTGTCATAGCTTTGTTCTTTAAAGTTCTAATTTTCGAAGCAAATCAGACCAGTTCTTCTTGACTGCATGGAATGGCTCTTATAAGCCCACTATAGAAGCATTCGGGCACGAAATGGCAAATGAGAAGTGCATGAGTTTCATTAGATAAAACTCTATTTGAAACATGTACAAATAAGAAAAAGCCCATCAATCCACGCTTCTTTGATCTTCATCGCAAGATCGAGATCAGAAATCTTCAAAACCAAAGCATGCAAATGAAATGGCATTACCCGGTTTCTATAGAATTTCTAGCCTCAAATTACCCCAACTATGGTGGTGGTTACTGCAAAGTGGAATTTTTCTTTGGTCACTTGCCACAAATTACTCAGGGGAAGCTTATACAAAGGCACCTTGAATGTAATAAAACTGGTGATATAGAATTATCAGATAATTCAAGATAGCTTTATGTATATTACTAATTTTATAGAAAAAAACACACATTATGGGTACACATCAGACATATTCATGCTCATACACGCAAATGCCTACAGGTTCCAAAGATGATTCAACATCATGTCAACAGTTGTAAGAGCATAGCATATGCTTCACAGAAGTAATTACCATCAACGAGCCTCATATAAGTGCCTTCTATAAGCTTTACGAGGACCAAGCTGCTTGCATTCACCGTGGACTGTAGGAAAGGCCCAAAAACAAGAGCGGGGCAAATGCTTACCATATCAAGTCCATTTTCATTTGCAAACTTGACAGCAGCACTTTCTGCTTCCCTCTTTGACAGGCTATACCAGTTCAATGGCATAAGCAGAATAGCTGTTAATGCAGCTATAAATGCATGTGCCTTAGACTTATAGCTCAAATTCGCATGACAACAAGGTAAAACTAGAGGGAAAGCATATTGATGAATCACTCGAACTGAGAATTTCTACAAATAATAAAAGAAAAGGATACCTCATCAGTCCTTACAATTGGAAATTATCAAAAGTACCCCTAGTTGTGCTCAAATGTTCATGGCAAACTATGGCAGATATAAAGAAAACTTAAGAAGTCATTTCATAGAAGATATACTCCAAATTGTAATTTTTATAGAGGTGATAGATGGAGGAAAGCATGAAACTTAAGGGGAAACAAAGTAAAATGTCCCTAAACAAAGCAAACTACAGGAACAATGTATATTGTTCTCAAGATCTTATGTCCACAAAAGATTTCCCCTGATTTTTTACCCATTGCCACCAAAATTTGATTTGTGTCAGATTGCCTCGTGAAGTTTAATTTATCTATTTATTTATTGTATCAGATGAAGCTAAAGCTTGACCTCCAATGCAAACATGGTAGTATTTTGATCACGTGACATGCAGCTGTAAGTGTTCTGAGCACAATTTTCCCACCAGATGTCAATTTTGACTCGTTTCTTTCAATTCCTCTCCAGGCAAATAGCATGATCCTGAATTGCACATGATGTATCCCTTCACTAAAAGAATTGACAGTTTATGTGGCGAAATTGACCACAGAGATATCTCAAATGCAAGTCATCTACTCCAACCCGTTAAATTGAGACCATCAAGGGATTTGAGGGATGATCTTGAGACAAATCAAGAGAACTTTGTGGGGGCAGTATGACCCAAATCAAACTTGTGGGAGTGAAATGAAACAAGGTAAAAAATCAGGGGACAATCGGTAATTACCTTTACAGAAAATGCACTTTACCAAGCAAGTAATTCCAACAGCATTACAGAATCAACATGATCGTGAAGCAGGAAGAAATACTACTTCTCCAGGAAAATAATGCATGCGAAGCATCCACCTGGATCTGATTACAATTTTAAAATTTTTAAACGAATTATTATACTTGAATATTCTAATATTGTATTCCCACTTATAAAGGAAAATGATTGTTAAAAAAAATAGTGAATTAAGATACCAGGGAAGTCTTTACACAAACTTTACTTGTTGTATTGCCAATAGATCATGAGATTAAATCCCATAAGTTTTAGAGTCAGTTACAAGATACCTTGGTAGTAATGCAGTATTCCTTGTCCGACCAACAAGTTTCATCCTTCACTTGCTTCTTTGGCCACATCGGATTCATTACAATTGCAGAGATGGATGATACATAAAAAACTCACTTCACTTTTGCTTTGCAACATGCCTTGAGAACATTAAGTGTTTCCGTGACAGCAGGGTCAAGCAGTTCTATCTGTGACAGGTTAATTAGATGTGTGGAAAGGACAAGAAAGTGAAAATGTTAGTACTACCACCTAGAGGGGGTGAAGAAAGTTAAAAAAAAAATTAACAATTAAATGCAAAATATATATTATGTTGCGAGCAAAGTCTATGAATAAGTCAGAGTCTAACTAAAAGCGCCACTAGACTTCTGAGAAAATTCAGACTAAAATAGAGATGGATTAGAATTTTGAGAAATTTTAAAATAAAATTGCAACAAATAAAGCTGAAAAGAGTTAAGAGAAAATTGCATACAAGATTTATAGTGATACGGCTTAGATCAAGTTTACATCTACTCTCCCACACTGACAGCCTTCTGACTAAAGTTCACCAAAATATCAACAGAGAAGTACAATGTTTCAAGTGCAAACACTTAGTGGAAGATTTCTTTTTTTATCACTAAGTCACTTTTCTTGTGATTTTCTCTCTTGAATACAATCTGTAAGTATTGTCATTGAAGAACAAGTGGTTGGAAATGCTTCAAATTTTGGAATTTCAGTTTTCACGCACTATCTCAAATAGATTGAATGACCTCCTTAAATACTCCTCCACGCCTTATTAGCATTGGCATTCTCAAGAGGAATTTCTTCCGATCAATCCGTTGGATAAAATCAATTAAGGAAATCTTGTAGCTGTTTGAAAATTGAGATGAAAATCCGTTAATTATGGTCGCCCATACAATTAAAATCTATGTTTCCATAAGTAGATGCTTCCCATAAAAGAACTTGTCTTCAAGATTGATTTTATCAATTCGTGATTGATTCCATCAATATATTTATAAAGGGTAAGTAACATTCTTCGCCAAAAAGCCAGATATTAAAGATAAATCTTTATATCGTTCATATTGAATCTTTGTCGTAAAATCAATAATCCCGAGTATGATTATATCTTCGTTCTGGACTTGATTTCAGTCTGGATTACGTGAGAGTGGGAAAAACTTCTGGAATGAATAGACTTTGACAAGAGTCACTTCAGAAGTTTACTATTCTTCAAAATAAGAACAAGAACAAGAACAAGAAAGTTTTGTCAACTTCAAAATCCCTGGTAAAAGTTTTCTCAACATTTCACACTCATCGGCAAACACGAACAATTAAAGCCCCCAAGTGGGAAGATGCGTTACAAATAAAGATGTCAAACGGGTGGGTCAGGTCGGGTTTGGGTCGGGTGATTAATGGGTCGACCCAAATTGACTCATTAACCCATTTATGACCCATTTAAGTCTAATGTAAATTTTCCAACCCATACTCGTCCCGACCCATACCCAACCCATATTAATAATATTTAACTAAATTTAGAAAAACTTATTCCTATGTTTTTTTTAAGATCATATTACTAAAATACTTCCAAACTTATTTTATATATATATATTAAATGGTATTGCTAAAATATTTTTATACAACAAAAATTTAATGGACAATTCTGAAAATTTTTAAAAAATTATTTTTATTTTTATTTTTAAATATAATTTTTCTTTTTCTTTTTCTTTTTCTTTTTCTTCTTTCTTCTTTCTTCTTCCTTCTTCCTTCTTCTTTGGCGGCGGCCGCCCACGCCCTCGAGCTCACCCGGCTCGCCGACGTCGGCGAGCTCGAGGCTCGCCAGATCCGGCGAGGCGAGCCTCGCCCAACGCCGGCGAGTTCGAGTCTCGCCGATCGGCGAGGCTCGAGGCTCGCCAGCGTTGGCGAGGCCTCCGCCTCGCTAGATCCGGCGAGCTCGAGGCTCGCCTGGTCGGTCGCCGGCCATCGCCGTGCTGGCGACCGGAGGAAGAAGAAAGAAAAGAAAAATTAAAATAAAAAATAGCTATACTTTCAGTTTTTAAAAAAATATATATATTTTTGTAAAGTTAAAGAGAGAAGAGAGAGGTTGTGAGGTTTTGGGTGAAAATAAATGGATTCATTTTTAATGGGTTGATAAATGGGTCTTAAATGGGTTAGAGAGCTGACCCATTTAAGACCCATATATCTCAGTCTTGATCTATTAAAACCCATTATGGGTGCTTTAAGTAAATGAGGCTTGATCCATTAACGACTCATTTAAACATAAATGGGTCCATAAATTGATCAATGACCCATTTTGACACCTCTAGTTACCAATGAAAAAAAAAAAAAACGCAACTGGGTGCGTTTCGATTCGAAGCCACGGAACATCATGCAAGCACAACACAGAGCTGTTACAATTGGTACGTGTTGACCCAAATGCCATGGACTGATGGATGTTGCTCCTACTCAGAAAACTAGCTCTAGCAAACTAACCGTCAAGTATGGCAGGCAGTAGCCACAATTAGCGACTACATCTCGTGTCCCAATTGAAGAACTCCACATAGGATCGCAAGGGTGATCAGACAGTGGAATGCGAAATGATTAAGTGAACGTTTCTCGTCATCCATTGTGGATAAAGGTAAAGCACCAATTCAAGACCAAGAACAGAAAAGAAATAAATAGGGAAAGAAATTGAAGAGAAAGAGACGGACAGAGACAGAGGTAGAGACCAAGTTGTCGAACGGTTCCATGAACGATGTAGTCCTTGGAGAGGAGAAGCTTGACGACCCACTAGGCGACGAATCCTCCCGCCCCTGTCACGCACACCCTCTCCTTCTCCATCTTCCACTAACCCCTCCCTCTCTCTGTCTCTCCGAGATTTCCGGGTTCGTTCGCTGTGAAGCGGGAAAATGAACGCGAATAAAAATGGGCCGCACACTACTCGGTTGAGAACGACCCGTGCGCGCAAAAGGACGATGGAAAATGCGGACGACGTCAGTAAAGTTCGGTAGTCGTTAGCGGAGTACTCGCGCAACACCCTCGACATGGTCTGCGCAGTAACTGTTGGAATATAATACGCGAAAACGACAAAATCTTGCAATTTACGTTAACGCGAAACCACTAGAGAAATAAATGAGAAATAATAAAGACACCAGAAATTTACGTGGTTCGGTCCGAGTATCGATACCTACGTCGCACTTTTATAGCAGAAATGCAAAAAATAATCCACTATAATCGGAGAATCAAAGTTTAAAATCGCTCACACGCGTAAGTATTTTCCACATCTAGATTTAATCCCAAACGCAAAGTGTTTATAAATAAATAATTTATTTGGACATAAATTCACTGCACAAAATTATCACGTGTTCAAGCTCGAACGAAATGCTCTACGTATACCAAAAAAAAACCTCCAGCGTCCTTTTTTTTCTTTACGTACGTACTGCTTCGCTTCTCTGGACGTGCTTCTCCTTCTTCGTAGGTAGGGCTTCAAGAAAAAGTAACGCCTTTTATATGCGTGTGCGCCCAAGGTCAACGATTTGACCTGGGCCCATCACTTTTGATTCTTCAACGTAACAAGGCTTCTGCACATAGAATAAAAGAAAACTTTTGCTATATCTTTATTTTTTATTTACTCTTTTGTCTTATAGTGATAAGTTAACTTCCTTCTTTTTGTTTCCTTGCTTATTTTATACGTCCGAAAGTATGTCCAATAAGAAGAAAGATTTCTTCATCCGATTTGTAATCCGCTTGGAAAAATCTTTCTCAATAAAATTCGGTTTAATAAATCGTTATCCGAATTCAAACTCGAGACATTAATTTAACAATAACAACGATCCTTTCCTACTCCAAAGATCTACCGAGCGGTCTTGATCCTCTCACAAGGGGATTGGGCTGGTCCCTAGTCTTAGAGCAACCAAAATCTATACTACATGGATTAGTCCTCGTTCGTGGGGTTTTGAGATTGGTCGAACTAATCCTATAATTTTTTTTTTCTTTTTGGTCCAAACTTTAAGTATATAACTATAAGTTGCCCTTCTCTTCTTCCATCATTTTCCTCTTTTAGAGTCTCCCTCTTACTCTCTTCCTCATCTCAAATTATTAGTGAAATCTTCCATTTTCATATATTCAAGGGTTGTTTCTTGGGCTTCTCTACTCGTTTGAACTTAGCAATCGATTCTCTTTACTTATTTGAAGCAATCATTAATGAATGGACAAGAGATAAAGCTCTATAATCCATGTTTTATGTGTTATATTTATGGTGGGTTAATAAATCAAGCAAGATATAAAGCTGTATAATCATTGTTTATTTGTTGTATTTATGGTGGATTAATAAATCAAGCAAAACAATACACGTTATTTTTGTTTATATATGTCATTAATTCGTGTATCTCTCACATTCGTATATCTCTTGGATTTATTATCTACTTAATTCACGATTCATGTATCTCTGAATTATCGTATCCATTTAATTAATGTATCTTCTACATTCTTGTATATTTTTAATTCATGATTCATGTACAGCTTCTATACATAAATTCTAAAACTCTATCAAGATTTCAAAATCTTCATTCCAAGGAGAAGGAAAAACACCCATACTCCTCTCTTCAAGTTTTTTCTAAGTATGCCTATTTCTGTAAGTATTTGACAAAGTCATGTTTATATGGTGCCGATACCAACAAGTTCGAAGTGTTGTATATTGAGAGTGTAGCAACCTCTCTTTTGCAGTTAGGGGGAAAAGGAAGAGGTTTAAGGGTATAGCCCAAGGTGGCGGGCCAACGGCCCTAAGTTAGGCGCGAACTTTCCCAAGTTCATACATCGCGTGATATTGGATTTTGTATTTAAGTTCTTAACAATCTAAATATTTATAGGAGTCGCCACTAGCTTATTAGAATAAGCTAGAAACTAATTGATATGCGAGAATGTTGTCTCGATTCGTATGCAACCAGAGATTTATAGGATTGAAGACTTATTTATGTCAATGTTTCTATTAACGCCCTTGCGATACCACCAACTAGGAAGGTTGTTTATCTAAATGGCCACACAATCTTTGATTACAAATTAGTCCTTATCAAAGCCGCAAAGTGTCCATGCAAATGTTTTTGTGGGGTCGTTTTCCTTAATGTCTAGACTAATCCTAACCTAATTTAGAAAATAAACTAAAATAAAATAAATATATACTCAAATTATCAAAAAGCGGTACGTTAATTAAACATCTAAGAAATTGAAATGACTTGAAAGAAAATGTAGAAAAAGAAAACCCAATAAAAGTTGGGCAAATAATATTACATGACTTTATTATCGCACTACGGGGCAGGACCCCCGTGAGCGAAATGGGAATTTAAACATACATGAAATTACTCTATGTATGAAATTACTCTAGATAATTTTAATCTACGCAAAATGGATTAGTTACAAAAATGATTATAAAATACCAAAATAGCATTCAATTAGGAAAATTTCATAGATGTCATTTATGCTCTAATTTGATACCATCCAACATTTTTATTGTTATTTTTTTTTTTTTGAAGTTTTCATATTTTTTTCATTTTTAAAATTTTTTATTTAAAAATAATTCCCTCAACCGATATATGCTTTATTTACGCTAATATGGAATAACCCAATACATGAAAATCATAATATTCGAGCTCAAATCAATCATCTCAAAATCGCAACTTGGTTTAGGCATTTATCGAATATTTGACGCGCGTCAAATCGTCACAAAGCAACTTCTTCGAGCCATGTTTGTGGTCTTCAATCTCAACCCATAAGCAATCTCACGTAGAATTAAAATATCAAATTATACTATTACATGCAAAGAATAATAGCAAAAATTCCAAAAAGGGACCAGAAGTGCTATTATTTTCTCAAATAATGACCCGAAGTGGACCTTATTTAAAATAAGGATTTGAAATGACATCACTTTCTCAAATAGGAGCATGAAGTGGATATTGTTTTAAATTAGGACCTGAAATAACTATGTCTGTTTTAAATAAAAACTTGACTTTCCGACGATCAAGGATATTTTCATCATTTGTCATTTCCCCCTCTTTTTTTTTGGTTCTTCTTCTTCCTCTTCGCCAGTGGCTGGCTGGCCACCAGCGATGCCCATAGAGGGCCGGGCGAGGGCTGCCCACATCAGCCATAAGCGAGGTGACCCTCGCCCAGGGGCTATACGTGAGGTCGGCCCTCGTCAGCCCCAAGCGAGGCCGACCCTCTCCAGACTGGCCGTTGGTAAGGGCCGGCAAGGGTCATCGCCTGCTAGCGAGGTCATCGGCCGCTGGCGAGGGTGGTTGAGTCCTCATCTGGGGCAAGCGAGGCCACCTTCGCCAAATCTGGCGAGGGTTGGCCTCGCCTAGGGCCGGTGAAAGCTGACCTCACGAATGCCCCTAGGCGAGGGTCACCTTACCTGTGGCCAGCGTGGGTGGCCCTCGCCGATGAGGACGACCCTCACCCAGCCCTCTGTGGGCATTACCGATGGCCTGCCAACCACCAACAAAGAGGAAGAAGAAGAACCAAAAAAAGGAAGAAAATAAGGGAAAATGGCAAATAACGAAAATACCCTTGACCAATCGGAAAATTTAACCGGCCGGTGACCGTCAAGGTTAGGTCTTTATTTGAAACAACCAAAGCCACTTTAGGCCCTTATTTAAAATAACTAAGGCCACTTCAGATTATTATTTGAAACAAAGTCCACTTCGAGTCCTTATTTGAGAAAATAATGGCACTTCGGGTCCTTTTTTGAAATTTTCCCAAAATAATATTAGAAAGAAATCATAACCTAAAACATGCAAGAACCAAGCTAAAATCGACCTCGAATGTCTAGATTTAAGCTATTTTTGCAAATCTTGGTTTGAACCTAGGTCAAACAAACATGTTGCATGCCTAGATTCAAACCCCGACACTCATCATATGCGGGATTAATAGGAAACATCACTTTATCCGAATAAAAATAGGTAACATGACTTTCAAATACAACAAACATCACAGAAAATGATCAATTGGACACATCGAAACGAACTCTCTAAGAAGCATGCATGCACGATCTACATTGACCAACCATGTCTCAATGTGGATTGGCTTGGCTTTTGACTCAAGTTGTAGACGATCTCATGGTTCACATGAAGATTTAAAGACTAAAGTGGGTTGACCTAAGTATCATTTGTACTCCCATATAACATTTATCAAACTCACGAAGACAAGTAATGCACGAAAAGTGGCATAACAAATCAAACATGCAAGGCTCTTGAAGAAACTTCCAACACCCAGAAAAATTCGGCTTCAAAAATCAATTTTCTGTGCTGGTTTTCCTTTTGATTTTTCATTGTTAGAATATGTGCAAAATTGACCAAAAAGACATCTAGGATTCTTATCTTACTTTGTACTTTCTTTTGCAAGTGGTTTTCAGTTAAGGAACCAAGAAATTATCCTCTAAAAACATAGGGAAGTTGGCTCATTCAAATTGGAAAATGAGATATGTAGAGAAAGAACGAGACACGGACCCCTGGAGTGCCATAACTTGGCAGAAATGGACACTTAAGTGCCATAACTTATGAAAAGTACACTTAAGTGTCAAAATCGGAGTAAAATGGATCACTTGAGTGCCAATCCGGCCAAAATGCTGACGTGTCAATTTTCCGGCGAAAAAGCGAGTGTGAAACGGCATCGTTTTGGTGCCGACGTGGTAAAAAATTTAATATAAAAATGAATTAAATTTAATTAAATTTTAAAATAAATCTAGTTAAAAACATTTAAAAATTAAAATTAAAATATTTAAAAAATAAAAGGGGGGGGGAAGCGGCGAGGGCTCGGCCCGAGCCGTCGCCGCCGCCGGGAAGGGCCGACGACAACGAGGGGAGGGTCGACCGATTGCGGCAAGGGGCGGGGCCAAGGGCCGCCCTTGCCGAACCCCCTCGCCTAGATCTCGTGGCAAGTGGCTAGGGCTCGCGGCCATCACCCAATCCGGCGAGGGCCGCCGACCCTCGTTGCGCCGGTCGGCCGGGGTCGTCGGCCCCGGCCGGGCCCGGGACCCCGGGACCCTCCCCGCCGTCGCCGGCCCTTCCCGTAGTGGCGGGGCGATGGCCGATCCCTCAGCCACCTCCCCCCTTTTCTTTTTTTCTTTAATTTTTTTTTTAAATTTTTAATATTAAAAATTATTATTTTTAAATATTTTAAATTAATTTTTCTATTATTTTTTTACCATGTCGTGCAAAACGACGCCGTTTTTGCATTATTTGGCCATGTTAGCGTGCAAAACGGCGTCGTTTTGCATTCATTTCGAATTCGGAAATTGCACACGTCAGCGTTTTGGCCAGATTTTGGCCGAAGTGGCACTTAAGTGATCCATTTTTCTTCGAATGTGGCATTTAAGTGTCACTTTCGTAAGTTATGGCACTTAAGTGTCCATTTGTGCCAAGTTATGGCACTTGAAGAGATCTTTTGCCGAGAAAGGACTAACAACAAAGGTTTTTGTTGGTCTCCAAAATTAGACTTTAAGACGTCTTTTGTTGGCCAAACTATATGTATTCTAGTTTTGGGTTACAAGTCATGATTTTTCTCATTTGTCTCTCAATTTTCTCAAAAACACTCGATTTCCTTTGCCCGTGACCAACTAGGCTCAACACTTGAAAAAAAAAATTTCAAACTTTCTTGGCCCACCAGGAGGGTATCTTATCCACTTAATTAAGCCATTTTTTGGTTGATCTTTGCCCTACCTACCAAGCTTGTGGATTGAATCAATTCACCCACTTTCTGATTTAGCTAAAATTTTCAACTTTTGTAGCTATTGAGTGTGCGGATTTTGCTACGATTTTCAAGTACCTTCAGTAGCTTATTTGTGTCCAATTTTCGTCCACTCACACTCCTAATTATGGTCTTCCATCATGTGCAGAGATCATGCTGATCATGTGGCTGAGGAGGATATGGTGGGGTCACAAATTTGCTTACTCAGCAACTCCGAATGGAGATCGAATCGTGAACTGGGTTTTGGTAGCCGGTTTGAGTGTTCTAATCCATCAATTTGGCTGCGAATTTTAATCAATTAACAAACTTATATATAATAATTTAAGATCTTGACTAATCTTCATAATTGTCCCTGCCCAATTTTGCAAGAAAGTCCCTCAAAATTAGCAATTTTCTTATCCGAGAATGCCCAATTCAATGCAATTTCATTCTTTTGGCCTGATTTGATTAATTCGACTTGAACCAAGTTCAATTTCAACTTAATGAGGGGCCAATATGATGATTTAAGGGCTTGGGAAAAACTTTGTAAAATTTGCGAATTAATCCCTCAGCTTTTGAAAATTGCATTTTGACCCCAGCTTGCTATTTTAATTCCAATCTGACCCCCAAGGCTTGGGTAACCACATTCAAATCATCAGCTCCAACTTTTTTTTCTCTTTTTTCTTTAATATTTATTATTTATTATTTTTTTATTTTAGGAAAATAAATGCATTTATAAACTATACTAAATGCTTAGGTAATCCATATGCAAGAATTTGACAAGAAATATTTTTGTGGAAGAATAAGTTCCTATTTTTTCGAAAATGATTTTTGGGCAAAAATTTAGGTGATAACAAGGAGGTAAAGTTCGTGAAGTTACTTAGCACCGTTCACAAGTCTTAATAGGTCTTAAGATGATTCGATTAGTCGTACCTTACCACCAATTACTATCGTTGTCATTTTCTCAAATTATTAATTTTATGGTAACAATAAACAGGATTACGTATTCATCCCCCAATACATTTATTGTTCTTCCTCTTCTACTCCTCTCTATTTTCCAACATTATGCTTACATGTTTGTCTTTTAAGGTTTGTTGGCTTTGGATTTCTGTTGTTGTCTTATCTTATATTTTTGTTTGATTTGTATCTATATTCATTATTTAATTGCTTAATATCTCATTGTCTATGGATACGTAATTTCAAATAATATATAAAAATAGAAAAAAAAAAAAGAATTGATGGGTCTCACGTTGATCCTAAAACAAGACTAGACTCACAAAGTCGAGCCAACTCTTGGTCCCAGACTCAATGGGATCGGCTCTCAATTGCAAAAATTCAAGACCACTATTATGTAAATTAGTCCTGGATTAACTTATGAACCGATCCAATTCGGATTATACTTACTATTATATCAAATCGATACATATTGTATTCCTGAACCATCGTACCAGTAGGAGATGGGAGGAGGATCTTTTCGCACGGATCCGTGCCCCTCTCCATTTTCTTGGCGTTCAACACACCTCGGCCACACCGGATGGCGGCCCCCCCGTGCGGTCGCTGGTCTCGAGGCCTCCGTCATCAGCCATGAGTAGCTTAAAAGAGGCTGAGAAAGAGTAGCTTGAAAGAAGCACGGAAGGGTGATCTTTATGGAAGATTTGGAAGGGAAAAAATGACTGATTTTTACGACTCGCAATGCGCACGACATCACGCGCGGTCACTACGTACAGCGTCGCATGTGGGCCGTACGTGGTCCCCCCATTCGTTCCCGACGGAAAGTTTGACTTTAGAGGTCGGCCGCTTTGGTCCTTTCATACGAGACAACGGCACGTCTCTTCTCTTAGAAGTCAAAAATGAAATTTTACTTAAGTAGGAAAAATCGGATGCAAGAGAGCTAATATTCTATCATTTATTTTGATATTCTTAAAAGTCGAAACTTAAATTACCGCTCTTTTTCACTCTTGCTGTTTACGTGAAGCTAATGATTTATCACAAAAATAATTCAAATTATTACTTTTCATAAAAAATGAAACTTACGGGCAATTTACTCATCATAACATTGTGTTAATTATACTTTACATCTGGTGTGGCTATAAGTGGTATGTTTTAAAAAAAAATGATCAAATAATCACAAATGACCTTATATTTAATATTTATAATACGACCATTTTGGCATCGTACTATAATTAACCGTTGTTTTTTTAAAAAAAATTACTAAAATAAAATGAGGTATGCACATCACCCCGGGCAATGGCTTACCTGTTTCCTACGAAAACGAAGAAATGTGGTCCAAAATCAACGATGCCCAATGGCCACCTGCTGTTGCGCTCGCTGGGGCCAGAAAGGAAATAACTGCGATCCCTCTCGTGCGATATCACCATATTGCCCTTCCCTCGTTTCTTCTTAGGTTGGGCAATATATCGAGGAAAGTAGACTGTCATCCGTCCTTAATTTAAGGATTTTTTTTTTTTTTATCTATCTTGGACTAACTTTCAACTCACTCCAAGATTTTCTATACCCGACACTAGACATATCCAACCCCCCTCCCCTAAGAACATGGGGAATCGAACCTCTGGCTAGCCAATGGGGCAACCCTAGTGGTTAGTTAATTTGAGGATGTCAAGTACCCACTCTTTTATCAACCATTTTATTAATGGCGTATGAAGCTGTTTGGAAAAATTTAATAGGAAAACGACACAAATAATTTATAAAACTTGACTCAATGTACAATATGATTTATCAATTTTTAATTTATTTAATGTGGTTCATAAACATTAACCCAATATGCGATGTCGTCCTTGAAATTTTAAATTGTTTAATATGATCCCTGATTTTTTATATAAAAATGTTCGATACTACCCTTCTAATAATTCAAGTTCATTGACAAGATTGTACATTTTCATATAGTTCAATGACTAAATTGAATATGTACAAAAAGTTGAGGGATCATGTTGCATATTTGAAGAAAGTTCACGAATTATATTGAACAAAATTAAAAGTTTTGAAATTATATTGCACGTTGAACCAAAGTTCATAAATCATTTATCTCTTTAGTCCCTAAAATTTAGCATGATGTTTAGTTTGATGTGGTTCTTAAACTATTCCTAAATATTTAATTCAATCACTTATCTTTCCATATCAAGGAGAAATATTTACCAAAATCAAAACGCAATTAAATGTCAAGAGATCCACATAATATTACGCAATTAATATTTTATTGGGTAAATGGCAGAGAATATGCTGGAGTTGCCGCGTTGGTTCTTGTCCGTAATCACGTCATGTGGAGACGGCCCATGTGCATTTCCTGCGATGATGATTGGCAAACTATATTAATAAAAAAATAATAATCATAGGATCAACGGCAGAACAGATGCCATCAAGCTAATCACACGAAAACATGGTGGGGGACTCATGGTCTCTTTAAAAGAATCAAAAATTAATTAAATAGAATTTAGAAAACAATCTAAGCAAGCAAAATCTTCCAACGCAACTTGACTGAAAGCCGATTGACTGGGCAAGATGAAGAAATCTTTTTAAAAAGATTAAAACTAAAAGTAAAAAAGACAAAAAAAGAACTGACAAATGCCTTAATTGTTGTTTCCTTAGTCATGCAGTAAAGTTCTTTTAGAAAGATTAAAACTAAAAGTAAAAAAAAAACAAGAAAGAACTGACAAATGCCTTTATAGTTTCCTTAGTCATGAAGTAGAGTTCTTTTAGCTGATCTTAACGAAGCAGCCATCCATGCGGCGAAGTAAGGAGTACAATGATATTAGGTTCTCAATGATCGGAAGAAATTGACGGGCATAATTACGTTTCAAATCTTGTCATCAAGTGTCTTCGGATCATGTGTCAATGAATGTCCCTAGACACCTATCAATTAATAAGGAATTTTTTTTTTTCATTTTCGTAGAAGCTTATTTTCTAACAAAATGTTATTGCGTAGTGGCCATGCGGTAATGACATAATGCCTAGAAACTCCGGTCATGCACAACGTGAATAATTTGCTTGAAACTATGTAGTTTTGACTAAAGCGCATCGATCACAAAAATAAAAGAAAAAATTCAATGCATTTGGGTAATTAAGATCGAAGTCAAGTCGTGCCATAATGAAGTCTATTATAATTCGGCGGCGACGGTAGTTGAAATCGAATTAGACAGGAGAGAACAATCAATTATATTCACTCACTTTGAGCGCAATATTCTCACAGTCCGATCATTATAAATCTCTCATAAACAAGCATGGTAAGAGACAAGATCTTGAAGTTTGGGTATTTATTTTATAAGAGAGTAAAGAGATTCTTCGCGGTTAAAAATTCAAAAAGATCGACGTTCGACGTCCATTTCATGAACGAATTAAAAAAAGTCGAATTTATTGAGAAGCCGGTTCTTGATTGCGCCAAATGCATCAAAAAGTGCCGAGAGTTCGAGACGAATCGAATTGCTCAAGTCAACAAAGACAAAAAGATGATAAGTTGAATCAAGTTCTCGGATTATGCTTCCTCCCCATCTCGCGGAAATTAACGATGATAAATTCGATGCTCCCGTGGCGAGACTCGTAAAACGAGGCGGGGCGCAGGGGCAAGAACGGAATTGCGCGCGCGGGGGCCCCCGCGGCACGCGCGCACGAGGGGGAGACAGTCCGACGGTGCGTCGCACGTGTCGTCGTCTCCAACTTTTCTGTCGCTTGAAAAAGGACTTCTAAAACCTTCCCCACGCTGTCGCTCGCTCGCTCGCTCCAGCTCATCTTCATCGTATACGCAGTTCCTTCTCTCTCTTTCTCTCTCTATCTCTACGCGAGAGCTTTCGAAGGAAGGTCATTCGGAAGGCCGATCTCTCCTCCCCTCTCGCCGGCGACAGCACGATGGACGTCCGCCGGCGGCAGCCGAAGCCCCAGCGCCCCGCGGCCAGCGATCTCCCCCGCCGCCGCCAGAAGAGCCTCCGGCTGCCGGCCCCGGGCGTCGATCGCCGCGAGCCCTCGCCCTCACCGTCGTCGCCGAAGGCGTCGGACGCGCTCCCGCTGCCGCTGTACCTCACGAACGCCGTCTTCTTCACGCTCTTCTTCTCCGTCGCGTACTACCTCCTCCACCGGTGGCGCGACAAGATCCGCAGCTCCGTCCCGCTCCACGTCGTCACCTTCCCCGAGATCGCCGCCATCGTCTCCCTCATCGCCTCCTTCATCTACCTCCTCGGCTTCTTCGGCATCGGCTTCGTCCAGTCCTTCATCTCCCGCGCCTCCCACGACGCGTGGGACGCGCTCGACGACGAGGTGGCCGCCGCGGGCGGCGACGGCTTCCTCCCGGAGGACGACGGCCCTCCCTGCGTCGCCATTGCGTGCGCTCCTCCGAAGCTGGCCGAGCGCGAACCTATCGACTCCGCCCTGTCGTCCGCCGAGGACGAGGAGGTCGTGAAGTCCGTCACGGACGGTAAAACCCCGTCGTACTCGCTCGAGTCCATGCTCGGGGACTGCAAGAGAGCCGCTTCCATCCGGCGCGAGGCGCTGCAGCGGATGACCGGGAGGTCGCTGAAGGGCTTGCCCCTCGAAGGGTTCGACTACGAGTCGATCCTGGGTCAGTGCTGCGAAATGCCGGTCGGGTACGTGCAGATTCCGGTGGGGATCGCCGGTCCGCTGTTGCTCGACGGGTTGGAGTATTCCGTGCCCATGGCGACCACCGAGGGTTGCTTGGTGGCGAGCACGAACAGGGGTTGCAAGGCGATCTACGCATCCGGCGGGGCCACGAGCGTCTTGTTAAAGGACGGCATGACGAGAGCGCCGGTAGTGCGGTTCGGTTCGGCGAAGCGGGCGTCGGAGCTGAAGTTCTTCTTGGAGGATCCGGACAATTTCGAGACCTTGGCTATGGTGTTCAACAGGTCAGTGCTCCGTGGAGTTTTTTGTTTTTTTCTAGATAGCTTTTTATTTTTTATTTATTAATTTTATCTTGGGTTTAAGGTTTTGTCTCGTGCTTTATTTTGTTGCGTGGAGTTATGCGGATATCGTGTTCGTTACCTTCTTCCCCTTGATTTTCTGCGTGTTCTCCAATTATTATTGAGTCCGACCGGTTCCTATGTTGTGATTTTTCCGATGTTGATGGATTTATTTGATGATATGATTGCTCACCCTTTTGAGTGATGAGGACGGACGGTTTGAAACATTCAAAATGTCAAGTGATATAATTCCAAATCGTGCCAGGAACTCTTTGTCAGCATTTGTATAGTTTGATAACCCAGAATAGGTGGGAAAAAAAGAGAGGCTTTAGATCAACATGAGCTATCATTTTACCCGGAAAAGGACTTTTAGCCTTTTCTCCCCTGAAATTGCTCTTCCAGAAAAAGGGTGGTCACCTCCACCCTTTCTGAGGATTACCTTTTAACAATGATGATACCGTTTCTTGGTTTTGCAGATCGAGTAGATTCGCCAGGCTCCAGAGTATAAAATGCTCGATTGCTGGAAAGAATCTTTACATGAGATTCACCTGCGGTACAGGTGATGCTATGGGGATGAACATGGTGTCGAAAGGGGTGCAAAATGTGCTGGATTTCCTTCAAAGCGATTTCCCAGACATGGATATAATTGGCATTTCTGGTAAAGTTTCACTTGTTTCCTACTATGTTAAATAGAATCTCGCCCTTGAGTTTGTCATTGACTATTGGACATAGTAAATTGGATTGGTTAGTCACACACACACACACATATATATGATTAGCTCCGCTGATCCGGAGACGTCAGCTTCTTGTGTGCAGCTGGTGGAAAGCTCACAACATCCAACACGTCTGTCTATTTCCCATGCGACATTATAACGTGCACCCATGGAATACAGATGATCAAACAAATTTCAGTTTCCATTGTGTGTGTGTGTGTGTATACATATATCTATCTATCTATCTAGGACACACTAATATACCGTGAGAAGTGGTGAACTATTTTCATTATGGCATTTACCAAGTAGATAATTTTTTGAACATTCTGCATCTGTAAGGGCCATTTCTACTTTTCTCTCGAAACTCTCTTTCTAGATGTCTCCATGCAGCCAAATTCAAGATTTCTTGATGAACATATAAACGAGTTCATCTCAATGTTTTAGACTGAAAGGAAATATTTTTGTATGATGAATACCAGAGACTTTGGGTCCTTGCAAGGATTATGGAGTTATTATTTACTTCTTGATCTGTGGAAAGGTGGGCATATATATTATCACACCTACTTCTCAGATCGTTTTGACAGCTGACAGATCTGTTACTTATCACCGGTGTTCATCTTCCCTTTCAGATTTCCAAGTGTTTGTCTGCAAGAAGCCAGTTCATATAGTCGTTTGATAACTGCTTTAGATTTTTCCTAATTATTTCTCTGGGGAAAGGTCTGTAGTTCTAGGAAATGTTAACTACTGAAAATCAAGTATCACTTTTAGATCGGCTTTCTTCATAGCCATTAACTTCATTATTTTGCATCAGGAAACTTTTGCTCCGATAAAAAGCCTGCTGCTGTGAATTGGATTGAAGGACGGGGAAAATCAGTTGTTTGTGAGGCAATTATTAAGGAAGAGGTGGTGAAGAAGGTTTTGAAAACCAGTGTACACTCACTAGTTGAGCTCAACATGCTGAAGAATCTTACAGGATCTGCTATTGCTGGTTCTCTTGGTGGATTTAATGCCCATGCGAGCAACATCGTGTCTGCGATATTTATAGCAACTGGCCAGGATCCAGCACAGAATGTTGAGAGTTCTCATTGCATTACCATGATGGAAGCTGTCAATGAAGGAAAGGATCTTCATATGTCTGTTACCATGCCTTCTATTGAGGTAAATGACTTCTCCTTTTCCTTTCAAACTACTTCAGTCGTTTTTTTCCCCCATAACTAAAAAGAATGAGGTCATTGTGAATTGGAAAAGGGAATGGAATGAGAGAATATAGAGGTAATTACAAATGCAGAAAAGGAAAGCGATCAGTGTCAAAATGTTAAACTTCAAGAGACAATAATGCACGTTTTATCACAGTGTTAATGTGTTTGTTGGAGACTAGAAATGGTGTCAAATCAAAAAGTGTTAAACCCCATGGACTATAATTGATGCAATCTGAGAGTTATGGTCTCATTCCATGATTTGTGGATCTTCCCTTAAACTGAATTTCTCTTCATAAGGTGGGCACGGTTGGAGGCGGAACTCAGTTGGCTTCACAGTCCGCCTGCCTGAATCTGCTTAGTGTCAAGGGTGCAAGTACAGAGTCACCGGGAGCTAACGCGAGGCGCCTGGCCACCATTGTCGCTGGTGCAGTTCTCGCAGGAGAGCTCTCCCTAATGTCTGCCATTTCTGCTGGGCAGCTTGTAAAGAGTCACATGAAGTATAACAGATCCAGCAGAGACGTCACAAAAGTCGGATCTTAGATGGAGACAACATGGCCCAAGTGTTCGAATATGGGAATAAGCGCGTGCAACCGAGAGGAAATGGTTAGCTGCAAATTCAGTAATAGAAAAGGACTTTGGATTATTAAACCCCACATGGGACTGTTTCTTGTGATATCTGTTGAAGCATGGAAATTGACCGGTTGGGCGAGCCAGCTCACTACCCTCCTGCCTGAATTGCACGCACTAAAATCGTTTCTTGAATTAACCCCATGAACATGCCGTGCCCACCCAGATTTTCGATCCGTGGCCGTGTCCTACACAGAACGCTGTCTCATGTGTTATTGTTGTTATTCCAGTCTCTGTCATGTAGTAGTTTGTAGCGGGGCCGGGGGGATCGTCTTTTGATTTGCTCCAAGTGATCAGATCTTTACTTGGGGGACCAGATGATGGCATTCTCAGATTTTTTTCTAAGAGCAGATCTATCGTTTTCCTTTTGTTCGTTTGTTTGTACACATGTAATGGGACCTCCAAATTGGTTACTTTTGAATGTCACGTGTCACCATGTGAATGAGATTGCTCTGTTCTGATGGCCACCGAAAAAGGCCGAGGATCTTCGCTGTTATAGGACCTGTCATCTGATATGTGATGAGAGAATTTCAGAAAATTGCACGGTGAAGTTATATTCTTGCTACATATATGGATAACGATAACATTGCAGCCTGCGGTTCAAAATTGATGTAACATTCACGGATTCAAATCAGATCATAGGCAAACCAAAGCTTGAAAGCTCAGGCCAAAAAAAGGGTAGCCAAACTAAACCATCGATCTATGGTCTTGACTCAAAGGGGATCGTGTCCATTGTTAGCTGACGACGATCGCCAGTACCCAAAATGGAGAAGAACGCCAATCATATGTTACATTCTTCAGTGAAGTTACATTTTATTAGGTAATAACCTATTTTATTACTTGGGATACGAAGTGAGCATGCCACGAAGCGTACGCTCTTGGTCTGGCACATGGCCGACCTTCGAATGGATTTTTGCCTGTGTAAGTGCAATGTACTTGGCGTGAGGGTCCTCTCTCCACCTTCATTAAACAAACTAATTTAATTGCTGCTTTCTCAGCCAAAAGTTCGTAGTTAAAGGCATGATGTTGATGGCACGATGGATCCCATCGAGCACCATTTCTAAACTAATTTAACCCGTCAACAGATCCTAAAGATTTGTCGTCTTCTAGATGAATTTTCAATTTTTCTAGCTAGAGAAGTTTGGGGCACACGTTATGCAAAGCTCATGAGCTATGGTGTTTTGTTTCATATAAATCATGAGACTTCATTTCCATCGTATTATTACCAAGTGGAGCAAGTAATTTACAGTCTAGGGATGAGCATGAATCTAGGTAAAATCAAGAACCGACTATAAGAAACGGTATAATTCTAGATTTCCGTGGTTACCAAAAAAAAAGTGGAATCAGTACTATGCAGTTTAATTCCTGATTTCTAGATAAAAATCAAATCAGGAATCGGAAGCCAAAGAACTAGATCCAGAACCAATGAACTCAACTTGAGTTACTCGTGAATTCTCTTTTTACTCTTGCTAACAATGACAAACATACCTTTCAAGTCTCATCCGCCTCTCCTTTGCTAATAACGCGACATATTGATAACAAACCAATACCCACCAACTCAACATTTTATATTGTTTTCTTTTTCTTTACATCCAGTGTCTCACGGTTTCGTTCACCTACTGCCTTTTTATAGTTAGTGAAGATCACCATCCCTAGTCGAATGCTTTACAAGTTGGCGTATACTGTATGAATTGTACAAAACAGATAGGCTGTTCGAGAATAATATGAGGACTATAGTTAGTATATACTTTAACAAATATAAATTTCTGAAATACGTACCAAGCACAACGATATCTTCATCACCCAGCTCAAGGAAAGGGAAGCTCGACCTTCACTTGGTTGGATGACTATTGCATCATGAATGTAGCACTCGTTCCATCGTTGTGAGCATGCCATCAAAGAGTTCCTTTCATGTTAGTATTGATTTGTTTCATTTTTATGTTATCTGTTTTGAGCTTTTTATTATTTTTATTTTATGTATTTATCTTTTATTGATTGTTGCTTTTGACCAAGTATGATTTTTGTCATTGCGTTTACTTTCATTTACTTAGTTAAAAATGAAACAAAAAAATGGAAGAAAAGAAGAAATTATTTGGTTTTCTAATTGATCCTGAAATTGACTCTAATACTTATTGATAAGATTTTCAAATTAGAGAATATGTAAGGTGGTTTCAAGTTCCAAAAATTATAGAACCGGTTCCAATAGAATATATTCCAAATTCTGGATAGAAATTAAATTGAGTTTGAAACCACTCACTTTTAACATACATTGAACTCCTAATAAGTTCGGATGCTTGGTAATAGCTAGATTAGCTTTGGCCTGCAAGAATCGTTCCCGATTGGGACACTTAATAAAGTCAGATCGATTTGACCTACGTGGGTACCCTATTCGATCGTGACCATGTGCTGCAGTTTGTACTTGCGTCCAGATCCAATCTGATTTGTAGGGTTTCATTGTGAACATATACCAAAAGATGACATCATGAGGGAAGTCCAGAAGCCAGCTAAACCACGATCAGTGACCCTGACTAGCTTCATCGATGGTCAGATCCCCATATGGATTTGAGATCACGCCGCAAAGAGACCTTGACATGTCATCACGTACATTGATTACGGGCGCACATGGATTAGAGAGGCTTCCACGTGAACAACAAAAGGTGCAAAGGTCAAACACTCCCGAGGGAACTTCTGCTACTCGCACGATGAGGTAAGTCTTTTCGAGTTCTTCCGATCACGTTCATCGGTGGGCCACTAGACTTGCCGGCCGAGGCCGTAAAATAGTTAATTTATCGTCAGTCAATCCCCAAGTCAACTTCAATTTCCTGGAGTTAGGCATGGAGGTACTTGATTGAACTCGAAAACCTCATTGCCCACATCACGATTTTGATGACCGAATCAAGAAAAAGAAACGCAAATTTAGGGGCCGAATATGCACATTTTTCCCTACGTGACGCAAGAGGCTACATCTGGATTCTGTTTAAAAAGTGCCGCCGAGGCACTTGTCGAGCATCCAAATACAGACATAATAAAATTTCCAATTCACAAAAACTTTGCTATGATCGAATATTTTCTTATTAGATATGCTATAACATATGCCGTGAGATTTCTCCTTAACAAGTCACAGAAATCATTCCAAACATCAGATGCGGATCTCCAGAGGACGGTGGAGCATAACCAGTTCAGGAACCCTCAATTAGTTCATGGCATCTTACTAGCTGCAGGACGTGAAATTCAAATAGACATAGCTTGCACGTAACACGTGGTACATTTTCAGATCATTAACAGGATCCTCATTTTTCTTCCCTTCTGAAGACTGAGAGTCAAATGTGATTGCAAAACTGACATTCATACTCAATCTGCTCTGAGACAGCCTCCAAGCAATAACAAATGACAGGACTTAAATATTCATATATTAAGTTAATGCTGATCCTTGTTCGAAAGGTACGCGTACAAAGAGTCTGCCATGAAGGCTAACAACAGCTGATGTCTGCAGTGGGTCGATTCTCGATGGTAAGCTCACAACCTGAAAATCGCAATTCCATTAGTTTCTGAAATTTAAATCCTAACGTAATTCTAGACAATCCTATGGTGTGAATGTTTTTTCTGTATCCCACAAAAAATGTAAATATTCTACTGCCTGCCGGTACTGCATCTATTAAATAATTCGTAATCTGACATGGACATATTGGTGCCTCGCATAGTTCGAACCCATTGTTCTAAGGAGCTAGATCCCCAGTGACGTAAGGTAAAAGGCCAAACAAGAACACCCTCACCCGAGATATATCCTTCAAAAATAAAAAATTGAGAACTTGTAGGGCACTCGTTATCTGATTTATCTTAGTTAGTCTCAACTTTAAGAATTCAAGAAAACACCTTCTTAAAGGGAGTGATGCCCCAAGGATTCTCGAGCTGTTCTGGTTGACCCGTTATGACTAGACGTCCAGCTGGATCTGACTGAACTCGCACCTGAGTAGACAAGATGAGAAGGTCAAGCACAAAAACATACATCTGCTTAAAGTTCACAATTCAGCCTCATCTAGAGAATTGCAAGGGTGAGCATGTTCAAAACAAAACGGATGTCCCATTCTAAGGGATAACAGGAAATTTATGAGGTACCTCATTAAGTGCTATTCTATAACTTACTCTTATATCACTATAAACAAGAGCAAGAAATGAAAACATGATGTAACACAAGACACAGTGAAGAACAGTTGCTTCCTTTTATGTGCCCTTGTCTCAGTAATTGTGACTATCACTTATCTTGACTAACCTTTTTATATGAATAAACCCAAGTTAGTTCCAGTGCAAGACTAAAGAATAATTTGGCAAACTAAAAGGTTGATCAGACAAGAGTTCCTGGAGTTCTTACTTCTTCACGCAAAAGGCCAGGGACCAGAGCATATACTTCAAAGCAATCTTTCTGTAAACAGAAGAGAGGCATTCAATATATATTGAACTGGTCTCAGCTGAACTATAAATCTAGAGTTAGCACAAGCCTCTGAGAAAGAAAAAGCATACAGCTTCCCGAACACTGATCTTCACCCAATCAGCAGGAGGTCCAACATCAACGACAGTCGTCATAATCCTTGCAAAAGGAAATCATTAAAAGCTTTTAGAAACCAGACATATCAGGAGGTCTTCCGCTCAATCAGTTCCATTCCTCCTCTATCTCCTAAGGAACCTATCAGCATTAAAGGCTTCTTTCGAGGTCAAAAAGTATAACAAACCTCATCAGACTAATATTGCACACGATGCAAAGGATTGTTAAAAAGGGACGAAATAGAAAACAAGAGAAAGTAAACGGAACTGCTTATCTGCCTCGTGATGAACAGCTCTCTCCCCGTGCTCCAAAGTAGTTGCTGTCTTCTCTCTAGGTAAACCTGTCTCCACACGCGATAGATAATATGAACATATGCTGGCATCACATATATATTTCAAAGGAGAGATCTTCAGGGAGACATATCTTGCTTAATATGGGATACACATCATAATAATGACACTCGCATGATCATGGATATTCAAAAGGAAAGATATTAAGGAAAGTATACCTATGCTTTTGAGATTTCTTTCACGCTTCGTTGTAGGGGCAGAGTTTTTGTCCTATAAAAGGACATTAATAAAGAGTAACAACAAATAAGTATCTTGCTGGATTCTAAAGAAAGAAACATACTGCAGGAAATAATTGCTGTAAGCTATAGCAACAGGTTGGCAAACCTCGCCATATTCAAGATAGCGCTGAGATTGCCAACCCTTCATAGCACGCGATGCAGCACCCCTACGTGCCCTATTTGATCCTGAAGATTGGTTTGCCTGTGCATGAAATTTCACAATAAGAGAGGAGAAAAAGAAGATGATTGCTGTCAGAAGAGATTTCCAGCTAACCAGTGTTCTTCAAATCAGACTTCTGCTTTAAAAGCAAGAAGTCAATGGTGTCCAAATAATAACTCAAGATTAAGAGAAGAGGGAGTACAGGAAAAGCAGGGACGCTAGTGTCTAGGGAGCAATCATAAGTCCCCAATCCGATAAAATCATTGTCTCAGCATGTCACACAGTACGAAGAGTTTCACAGTGCTAATGACACCAAATGAAATTATTCCACTTTCTAAAGGTTTAACTAACTTTCTGACAGTAAAGACAGTGCATTTTGGCCCAATATAAGAACCTCTAGACTTCTACATTGCCAGCAAGTATGCAGTTACGAAGGCAAAACTGGTCCCATTTTAATCCAGCGAACTACAGATGAACACAACTCTCTCCACCTAATCATTATTATGGAAATGAAACTGACCAGCCACTTTGACAACTCCACATCAGAAATGGGCTTAAGTCCAATCAGGTTGAACCTCTTGATCTAGAGTTACTGAGAACCAATCTTACACAGGCTCCAGCTAATTAGGCTGATCACCTGTCAATCTAGACTAACCAGGTGGCATTTACAGTATGGGACAAGAATTGATAGAGGACACTTGAACATTTTAACCAAAGATTCAGAAGAGGTGACTCAGCAGAATTGGATTTTGCTAAGAACTAAGATTCCATATCTTCCATTTAATTAAAACTTGAGAAGACATAAGCATCTCCACTATTGAAAAATTGCACCTGACTAATACTCTGGATCTTAGTACCTTTTTATCAGCTATATGGCCTTCTCAAACAACATAAAGATTTTCTCAAATCTATTGCTATCCCATGTCGACTACCAGCCACGCAAGTGAAAGAACAAAATGTACACCAAACGAAAAAGTCCAAATCACCAAGATTGATTAAAATTTAATGGAGGAACATATATCAACCATGAAACATATACCTCCTTTTCAATGCTTGTAGGTTGAAGGATGGGTGCAGCAGGTAATTGGAGTGCACCAGTTTGTGTCTTATGCCTTTCATATTCCAAAAGAGCCTGTAATAACCATATAACATCAGAAAGTAGAGATTGGCAATCATGAAGATTAAAGATGCTATGACAACTCATCCATAAAGGGTGAAGACACTTAGGTGCTTACAAAGGTTTAAACAACCAATAAAGTCAAACATGGCGGTATAAGGCGATTAGCTATTTTTAAGAATATCGGATAGATTATAGCAACTTGATAATTAATTGTGTCTACTGTCCTTGTTGTTCAACGTAAACAGCACTCTTAAGGACATACAAGGATACAACTGAACATGTCCATTATAATATTTCAATCGCTAAGTTGATATCAAGACACACATGAAAGATATTTAACTGGTACTAACATCTAAGAACAGGAGCTGGCTCAAACTTGCTTTTGCATGAAAATAATCCAATATACGAGTTGAGCTTACAAGAACCAAAGCCATTGATTTGCGCTTGGAGAACACTAGAAAAGAATACCTATTTTACAATGATGACTAGCTTTTCATGCAAAGCACGCTCACACCTTGAAATAAAAGATAGCTTTTCATACATGCGAGTCCACCGAAAATATGCACTGATTTTAATGGATAAATGACGGTTCACCATAGGAAGTTTCTGCTAACAACTCAGTTATTATGGGACTGGAAGCATGTCATCTAATTTCCCTTTGTAAACCACCTTGCAAGGCAAACAGGTCCCATAAACTGATTAGAGCATTACCTTCTCATAGAAAATTCGAAATGTCCAAGAGACTGTCGTGCAGGTCCTGAGAGAGAGATATCATTAAATTGGACATGAATGTGTGAGAAACAATATGTCTTGCCATGCGAACTACAAGTTTGAACATGGAAGTGTAAGCAAGAAATCTGACTAAAATCAAATGGCAAAGGCACAGAAGGCATTTATGCTGCTAGTAACAGTCTTATATGCAAAGCACCTGAGGCAAATTGAACTCGAACTGATTATATCGACTAAATGAGATCTCCTGAGAAACAGTTCATTGTAGGTTTAGATGGTACTCTTACTTTGGGGGATGGAAAGACTCTCCTACTATACGCCACAATTTGGATCCAGTCACCTACAAAAACCCATCCCATGGCAGCAGGTAAGTCAGTTGTTGCCAGACAACTTATATTGGAACCTATCAAGCCATATTTGATCCTGGCATTGCTTTATCAAAGTGGAAGAAAGCCATCGAAGAACTAAATGTTCAAAGATGCTATATGATATGTAATTTTACTACATTCTGATAACATTAAATGCAAAAAGAAGAAAAAACCTATAAATATGCGATCCTTATGGGCAAATGACAATCACCGAAAGAAAGAATGCAAACAAAAGGTTCTCTTGTGTAAAAACAAAGAAGTTTGCATCGCTGAAATGGGCTTCAATAAAATACCCTTTTTTATACAAAGCTCATAATCCCATTCTCCAAATAGATTCTGTTATTCTGTATTGTATAAGTAATAGCACTCTAAGCCATATTACTTTCCATGCCATTCACATCTCCAACTTTTCAGTGACAAAACAATTATTGGATGGGCATTATACCTGGATTACATAGACCTTTCTACAACAAAACCATAAAGTTTTACATCGCATTGAAAAAAATATATCATAATCAAGCCATACAAAAGATATAGTTATCTGGAGCACTTTGTGTGTCATTCGCTGTTAAAGCTGGTCTAGTCAGAATCATGATTTCGTCCCACTAGCAAAAGGATCGCCTGTACATCCACATCCATATCCATTCTTAACTAAATCATGCAAGAGCCCTCCCACTAGAATTTTGATCTTCATGTCCACACTTCTTCAGCCTCATATTATTGTTCGCACACAAGAATCCAAAGAAAAAGGTAAACAGAATACAAAGCTCAACACAGGAGAACTTAAAAGAATGTACCAACATAAAACAGAAACACCAAAATACAGGAGAACTTACGCACCACGTCATAGCCACCAAGTTTAATGACAGCTCTCCATAACCTACTCCAAGAAGAAGGATACAGTTATTAGGCACACAGAAAAGCAAACCTATGCAGTCGCTTCAAGAAAAGACCAAATGTACTAACTTCAGACAATTCAGTGGCTCTCCATAAAACTTAGGTGGTTTAAATTCCAAGGCCTTGTCCTTGTGAAACCTTTCCAGTTCCTTCATAAATGCCGCTTGCTCCTCCACAGTCCCAGATTCATCTGCCATCCCCATCTGTAATTTTCATGAAGTAAATAAAAACGGCTCTCTTTGTTTAGACTAAAAACAGGTAGGTTTATCAGCTCTCTGGTTTGACCTGAATTACCTTGGGATCAATCAACCAATTGTTGGAATTTCTCATGCTCTCCGCCTCAGCCTTTGGAGTTACTACTTCCTCAGCTTTTGGAGTTGCTATTTCCTCATGATGAAGTTTTTGGGAAATTTCTGACTGATTCCGGTCTTGGTCACGCGTCATGCCCTCGTTCTTATTTTCCTGGTTTTCATCTAGAGCACCGACATTTTCCTTAGCACCGTTAGCAGCAGCAACTCCATCATCAGCCTTCTCAGGCATTTCATGACTTTCTTTCATGGGAACATCACTTGGTAATGTAAGAGTCTTGTCATTGTCAGTCTGCAGAGCAACCAATTGCCCATTCGTGCTATGGTTTTTATCCTCTTTATCCTCGCTCAGAAGGGATGGCTCTTGCTGTTCTATGCTGGCATCAACAAGGTTGGCAACAGACTCATCTGGCAATCTCTCTGCTGGCTTCTCAGTGACATCCATCTCTCTGTTTTGATTATACTCCACAGTCTATTATGTAAGGTGTGTTATTATGCCACACAACTAACCTCATCAACAAAAAACAAAATACAAATTTGGGTTTATGCGCACAATAGGTGACTTAAATGTCACAGACACTTCAAATTTATCACGAGGAAGGGGTAAAAATAAGTAATTTTGCAAGAAGAGCAGCACAATAAATAAAAAAATTACACAGATATCAGTCAAATAAAACCAAATCAAATTCTTCCTTTACCATCTCTAAGCAACATTCAAATTACACCTTTTGCAAAGGGTTATACCCTACTTTCCGTTTAAGACATATTGTACAGTACACTCTAAAGGTTTAATTAGATAACCAGTCGAGAAATTTATGCTGGAGCTTAATCAAGTCCACAATAAAAGTCGAAATGAATCTACCCATTAGCACTCCTGGGCAAGGAACCATACATGGATGTCTGACGTATGTCGAACTATCACCATCTAACCCGTATACTCAGCAATCAAACTGCTCATGAACACAGTAACATTCTAAAACCAAACCACGCATCTAAGGCTCGTCATTATCAGGAAAAATAATACCTCCTAACAGCAGTCATTCATGTACTCTCTCGCGTTTCTTCAAACAGAACTAAAAAAACAGTGCTTCAAACCCCCCTCCCCCCCCCCCCAAAAAAAAAAAAAAAAAAAAAAAAAAGCACCATAAGTGCCCGGACAACGAGATAAATCGGATGAACAAGGCATTTTATCAAAAATTAAGGATCTTCTTCTTCACACACTCGGGGCAATTCCTTCACCTCCCACAACATTCGCGCAATTAACAACTGAAACAGAGAGACACGAAAAGCGACTGCCGGAACCTGAACGCCCTCGCCGGCGAAGCCCTCAGAACTCAGAGCCCTCGCGCGCAAGAGAAAGGAGGAGGAGGAGGGGGGACGAGAGGCAAAAAGGCGAGGCGGCGCCGCGGGAAGGATTTCCTCGGCGGTCCGGAATGCGACCGCGACGGCACCCGGCACGGAGGGGCGAGGTTTGAACAGGACGCGAGCTCCGATTGCGGTCTAATTTCCGGCGAGGCGGAGAGAGATTTCGGTCGCCATGGCTAGAGAGAGAGAGAGGACTGAGCTGAGCCGAGCTGAGCTAAGCGATTTTAGAGTTTCTCGAACAGCGCCAATTGACCCGGCACAACTCGACACCTGGACTCACCTCGCGCGGCGGAATTACCGAAAAAGTCCTCCCGAGGATTCGAATCCCCGCACCCGCAGATCGCCGATCAACCGAACGGCCGCGGCGATTTTTTCTTCCCAAGTAATTTCGAGGCTCTCGTGTTAGATGTTTAGCATCATTAGAGTCGACAGAAAGTATGAAATCTCCAGGCATTTATTAAATTTAAGCCCCCATTATACGGCTATTGGATGTATCAAGTCATTCGAAACCTGTTTGGGGAATTTCCTTTTTATATTTTCTCAGAGCCTGTATGGAAAAAGAAAAAGAAAAAAAAGAAGAAGGAAATATCCTGTTTTGTGGAAGATTTATATCTATTAAATAAAGAATTTGATACTATTCACCTGGGAATGTCATCCATGGCGTGTTCATGCTCTCTCTCACAAAATGAGCGTTTTTTAAAGCTTTTCCACTAAAACTGTCACCAGATCTCTACAAAATTCCACCATATCAGTTTTAATACCCCTTTCCACAAATCATCCAGTTCATATACCCAACACTACAAAAACCCTAATCCTCTCCCACTGTTACAATACGCCCAATCCGACTCAATACGCTTCAAAATGGTTACGATAACACAAAGCAAGACACCCACCATCTTCATCTTTGGTATCAAACGCAATCCATTGTTCCAGGTTGGTCTCTTCCATTAAAGTGTAAAGAACTGGTCTTAAGGCATCTTCGAGCACGCTTGTTGTTGATTTACTACCTCCTTCGCCTATTTATTGGAGTGTTCCACCGCCACGGAACACAAAGGAGCAGATCCTTGGATGGAACTTCTTTGCAAGAGGTTGGGAGATATGTGGTCAGAAGATGATATAATCGATCTGGAGGATATTGACACAAGTGAGCAGGAAAAAGATTGTCGAGCTATGTTGATAGAAAAACTATTTATGAACCCAACTGTTAATTTTCAAGCTTTTCGAGTACTATGAAGAAGGCGTGGAAGATTGATAGTGTTGAAATTACCCCTTGGAGCGGGAAAATTTGCCTTCAAAACTTCAAAACGTGTGTTCAATGGCGGCCCTTGGTCTTTTGCTAATCATTGTCTCTGTTACTAAAACCATGGGAATCGAACACCCCCCGGGTGTTACAATTTCTTAAAAGGGGTTTTCGGGTCCACATATTCAATGGCGTAATGAAGAATTGCGCAGATCTTGGAGAAGTGTTAGAGATCAAAGTGGAACCTAAAGGTGCTGCTAACTTTGTATCAGGGAAAGTGAAAGTTGAGTTGGATCTCTTTGCGCCTCTAAAACAAGGAAGTGTGGTCAAACGAGCGGGAAGAAAATTCTGGTTGGAATACAAATACGAAAGGCTTCCTCATTTCTGCTATGCATGTGGAAAATTGGGACATTACACTACCCATTGTAGACCGAAAACCAAGTAGACATGGAGAGAATTAATGAGCTACGATTTGGGTATTGGTTGAAGGCGAAGCTAAAGAATTCAGCCCTATATGGAAGATGTTTTATGAAGATCTCGAAAGAGGATAGTGAAGTAGATGAAGTTGTACCAAACTCAAGAAAATCCAAGCCGATGGACATAGTACAAGACTCCTCCCCAACTCGGCCGCATGGACAGACCAAAAAAGAAAAAGAGATGGAAAATGAAAGACCCGGAGATGTACAAGGAAAGGAAAGTTCTTCGTTCCGTTACTAATGTGGCCGGATAACGGACCATCTTCTACAACGCTCAAACAGAACATCCAGAAGGGAATGTGTCAAAGAAAAGAAGGAAAATCAGCCAAACACACAAGCAAAAAACAGAAAAGGTTCAGTCCTTATGGTAATGAGAAGCATGACCAGGAGATTTTGGATGAGACTCAACTCCTAGAGACCCCAATCCAAGTTTAGAAGGGAGATGGTACATGGGCTTTGGTGGCTAGCCCTAATAAGCCACCGGGTACCAATGAACATATTAAGCCGGAATTGTCGGGGGTTGGGCAATCCCCGACAATTCGGGAACTAAGAGCCTTAGTGGCTCAAAATAGGCCCAAGATAGTGTTCCTAATGGAGACGAAGAACAAAGAACAGTTTGTGAGGTTAAAGAAGAACTTAAAGTTTCATAATCACTTCGTGGTGGACCCAATTGGGACCGTGTGGAATGCTGAAATTCAGGTATCAATTGAATCATACTACGCTGATTTTATAAACACAACTTGCAAATGGGAAGGAAATTTTCCAATGCCCGGACTCAAATCGTAGACTTAAAAAGAGAACTTGAGATCATCACAAATAATCAAAAGGTTGAGCATGATAGAAAGAGGGTACAAGAGGTAAAAGGAAAAATAGAACTGTTATGGAAGCAAGAAGAAATGTTCTGGGGGATGAGATCGAGAGTTTCATGGCTGAAATGGGGAGATAGAAACTCTAAATATTTTCATGCTACCACAATTCAACGTAGGCAAAGAAACAGAATATCTATGATCCAAGTCTCCAATGGAGAGTGGACCCGTGATGAAGGAAGACTGCAAGAGGAGACTTTAGCTTTTTTCACTGAATTGTACACCTCGGTGGGACCTCGTAATATCCAACCCATCATCGACCAATGCCCTATTGTGGTGACGGAAGAGATGAATACAGACCTGACAAAGAAAACTTATGCTACGGAAGTCAAAGATGCGGTCTTTCAACTTGGTGCGTTTAAAGCCCCAGGTCCAAACGGATTAAATGGGCAATTTTATCAGCATCACTGGGAAGATATTCAAACAGACATTATGGAAATGGTAGAAGACTTCTTGGAGACAAAAAGCCTAAATCCGAATCTGAACAGAACACAAATTGCACTTATCCCTAAAGCTCCGAACCCAGAAAAATTCGATCAATTCCGGCTGATCAGCCTGTGTAACTTTTCCTATAAAATTATTTCGAAAGTGCTGGCAAATCGTCTTAAGAGATGGCTTCCTCATTTGATTGAAATAGAGCAGAGCGCTTTTGTCAGTGGAAGACAGATACAAGACAACATCCTTATAGTACAAGAGGTCCTTCACCATCTTAGAATCAGGAAAAGAAAGAAGAAATTCCAAGCCATGCTCAAACTAGACATGAAGAAGGCCTATGACGAGTTGAATGGGACTTCTTGGAAGCTTGCATGAAGAAAATGGGATTTAGTACTACATGGGTAACTTGGATCATGCAATGTGTCACAACTACCTCATTCAGTGTGAAATTCAATGGAGACTCTCTACCTTATTTTCAACCAAATTTCGAGGTATTAGACAAAGAGACCCTCTATCCCCTTACCTTTTCATAGTTATGGCAAATGTCTTATCCTTAATGATGAAAAAAGCTGTTGATGAGGGAAGACTAAAAGGTATTAAGTTAAATAGCCACTGCCCCACACTATCGCACTTACTGTTTACAGATGACTCCATATTCTTTTTAGACGGTAAGATCGGTGAGTGCCAAAATCTAGCCGAGGTGCTTTGAATCAATACTTGTTTTGCTCGGGCAACAAGTGAATTTGAACAAATCAGGGATCCTTTTTAGTGCGGGCTGTCCACAGAGTTTAAGGAGGAATATGGCAGGGGAGCTGCGAGTCCCAGAGATCGACAAAATAGGAAAATATTTAGGTATCCCCTCTGATTGGGGTAGTTCAAAAAAACAGATGTTTGCATGGATTTTGGCACGGGTAAATATGAAGCTGAAAGGATGGAAGGAAAACTTGCTCTCTAAAGCAGGAAAGGAAGTCCTCTTGAAAGCAGTAGTTCAGGCTATCCCGCAATATGCAATGTCGATATTTAAAATCCCGATATCTATTTGCAAAGCAATAGAACAAAAGATAGCTTCTTTTTGGTGGAAAAACAATGAAAGGAAAGCTGGAATTCATTGGAAAAGTTGGAACCTAATGAAAATGAGGAAAGATAGTGGCGGTATGGGTTTCAGAGACCTCATTACATTCAACAAAGCTATGCTAGGAAAGCAATCATGGCGTCTAGCGGAAAACTCTCCTACACTATGGATCCAACTTTTCAAAGGCTTATATTTTCCTAATACTGATTTCGGCATGCGAAACGGGGGCACGAGCTTCATGGGGATGGAAAAGTCTCCTAGTTGGGAGGAAGCTATCTTAGAATCGACCCAATGGACAAAGGGGTGACGGGAAATCGTCGAAATATGGCGGGATAAATGGCTAAAGCGGGCGTACTAATCGGACCTGCTAATAGAGAAGACCCTGAGCGTGTTAATGAGCTAATTGACAAGCAGACTGGCTCATGGAAAGAAGATATAGTACAAAATACGTTCGAAGACAGCATTGCAAATGAAATACTGGCAATTCCCATCCCGGCTACAAATGCAAAAGACAAACTAGTGTGGACTGCAACAACATCAAGCAACTACACCGTCAAAAGTGGGTATAATCAACTAAGGAGAGCAGAGATCAGTTTAGCACACAATGAAGCATCAACTTCATATCAGAAGCCAAGAGAACTATGGTGCAAAATATGGAACCTGCGGACCATCCCGAAAATCAAAAATTTTATGTGGATCCTTTGCAAAAATGCGCTCCCTACGTCAGAAAACTTAAGTAGAAGGAAAGTTGTACCGAGTCGACTTGCCGGCTACGTAAAAGAACCCCGAAACAGAGGAACATCTGTTTTGCTCGCCCGGACAACCAAGATTTGGTCGACCCACGCATCGCATACCGGTCCAAAGTAAGGGACTAACAAGCATAGATCGGTGGATCCTTAACTACAAGCGAGTCTTACCAGAAGCACCACCCTTCGAGCAAGTTGCGGAACTGCTCTGGTTCACGTGGAAAGCAAGGAACGAGGCCATCTTCGGTAGGAAATCGCCGGATCCGCGAGGAGTCATCTCGGAAGCCCTCGCAAAACATGAAGAATTCAAAATCTAGAACTCAAAACAGGAAGTGCATGAAGAGAGAGACCGTACCTGCGCGACGAACTGGAATCCCCCTGCACCGAAATCACTGAAAATCAACGTCGATGGAGGTTTCAAAGTGGGCGAATCAAGATGATCGATTGCTGGTGTATTCAGGGACGCGGATGGTGTTACGCTCGGAGGGTTCGCAAGCCTAGTTAGAGTGCAATCGCACTCCAAGCCGAAACCCTAGCTCGCTCGAGGGGATAAAGCTCGCGCACGAATGGGAGAAGGGGAAAGGTAAAAGTGAAAGTACAATTGTTGAAGCCGACTCCTCATTGCGGTTCACACGTTGTTGGGGGAAGGGCAAGTACCGTGGGACGTTGCGGCACAAATCGAGATGGGCCGGGCCTCCTGTCCTCTTCGCCTCACATAAGAATCACCCATTGCTTTAGAGAACAAAACAAAATTGCCGATTGGGTTGTTAAAGTCCAGCTTGACCATTGCCTCCCGAACAACCGGGTTTCGAGCCCACCACAACCTTTGTCGATTTTCTTTGTTCTGAAGCCCATATGGGTTCATGTTCTATGTTCTTTACTTAAGTTGAAATGAAATGCAGGATTTTCGACCAAAAAAAATAAAGAATTTGATACTAGGCTGTTTTGGGAACGTTATTTTTTATTTGTCTATTGACTAACGACCGGATCAGATGGGAAGAAATCAGATCAAGTGATTGGTCCCTTTAGATTTGGTTGCTCATAGAAAAGATACAAAATGTGTATATTAGTTTTTCTATTTAGCTGTCCACTAGATAACAATTAGCATATACGGTAGATATGCATAATATAGAGCTAGTTTGTCCAACTCTTTTTCTACGCTTTACTTGATTTATGAGGATAGCAAAATAATCGTTGACCCCAAATTAATTTTAATGATTCCAAAATCATCTCAAAAAATATGTGTTATTTATTTCAAATATTAGAGGTACAGGTTTGTGAATTTTTGATAGGTAACAAGTAGTTAGACTTATAGGCCCGAGCGGTCAGATATTTGTGCATAACAGCTCAACCCACTTTGGCCAATGTCTGAGCAACTGCAAGAGCTCAAGTAGACGACCAAAAGGGATAACGATCCAAAAATGAGCCATTCAAGGGTGTATTTGGTAATAATTTTGTTTTTCGAAAACAATTTCTTTTCATAAATATTTTTTTCTATTTTTATTCCCTAGAATAGTTTCTTAATAAAATAATACGTTTGGTAATTGCACAAAATTTCTATTTCTATAATAAAAAAACAACAAGAATGCATTTGGACCCACAAATTTTTTTTGTGATGTAGAATTTTCTTTTTCAATTTTTTAGTAATTTTTTTGAGATTTTTCTTTTGTTCTTTTCTTCTTCTTTCTCCTCTAGCTGATCGTCGGGCGGCAGCAATGGACGGCGGTGGTGGTCAGTTAGTCTCTACCGACCGATTAGAAGAGGAAGAAGAAGAAAAAAAGAAAGATAATTACTTATTTTTAGAAATTGTTCATGAAAACGAAAAACTATTTTTTTTTACTTCTTATTTCGGTTCCAAATATATTCCCTCGCCACTTTTCTATTCTCGGGAATAGAAATATTAATCGATGTTACCAAACGGATTTATGTTTTTTTCCTACTATGAGAAATAAAGGAACAAAGAAATTGAAATGTTACCATGCAGATTCTAAACAACTAAATAAGCTTGATTGGTATATAAACAAGAAAATCTCTTGTCTTAGTGAAAGGGATCCACACATACATCCGAAGCAAACACTCAGTCTAGTCTCATGCAATCATTCTGTAATCAAATAATTTGGTATATTTGAGTTGGACTCCAAATCTTCCGACTATTGTAATCAAGCTTTCGACTAGTGAATAATGGTATATATTATAGCTCCTAAAAAGGATTCGGAAAGGATAAATTGCTGAATAATGGTATATATTATAGCACCAATTTGGAGCTGAACCGCCATAGATTTCTTTGTCCCTTCACTCTTTTATTTTGCGCATGCCACATATTCGATAAAATTGTTTTATTTGTTATTTGGCTAAATTGCTGAATATTTTGGCTTATTCGTAATGGATAAATTGCTAAATATTTTGACTTATTCATAATGGATCATCAAAGCAGAACTTCTATCTGGCCAAAGGATTGATAGAAGTTCAATAGAAGTTCAACTGCTGAAGCAGGTGAAAAATACTTGCAGCTGGTATCTTTCAACAGAAGGGTCGGTTCGTATAACATGCTTGAAACATCAATTGACACAAATTGAGATATAAATATAAGCGTGAGGATGCATTAACCATATCATCCTAGAAAAGATATTAATTGACAGAAGCACATGGTGCACAAAAGGTCATGCTTGAGGCAAGCAATTAGTTTTCAGTACATATCTTTTCAGTCCGCTAAAATTCCAAATCCCGGTTCCTAATCTACACACTTTGCGCAGTCTCATAGGCAAGTCTTGTTGACGTCATCGAAGTAAGGATGCTCCATGGCCGCCTTCGCAGAAATCCTCCTCGAGGGCTCATAATGCAGCATTTGCTGCAGAAATGATCGAATTTCAGTTTGTCAGCGAACTGACATTGATTATTTCACTAGTTGAACTCACAAGTTAGTGTCGACTTACAGAAAGCAGATCCAACCCATCCTTGTCCAGATTGGGAACCGCGGTGGACAGGCTTTGAGGTTTCCACTGTGGATACTCATGCCAGTTCATCAAACTGCTAACCCCTGGCCACATCTTTTCATTTGGAGTACCCAACAGTCTGCACACAATCACAAGCATGTGCCCATGAGAGACGAACAATGTTCTTTTCCCTTTTGGCTAAGAAAGGGAAGTCATGTTAAACAGTTTACAAAGGGCACAACTAGAGATGGATATCCTAGCTAACCTGAAAATGTGTAGGAGCTGCTGCAGTTCAGAGTCTCCAGGGAAGAGTGCTTGCTTGGTGACTAACTCAGCTGCAATTCAAGTCATCAACAAACAATAAGTAATCGCTAAAACAATTCATAGACAAACACATTAAATTGCCCAAAGAAGCACACAAACGGAGAAGAGAATCGGTACCAAATATACAGGCGACAGACCACATGTCAACCGCGGTTGAATAGTGAGTAGCCCCCAAAAGAACTTCAGGAGCTCTATACCAAAGAGTCAGTATCTGTAACAACAAGAAGCACTCGCATTAGCTAATGCTAAAAGCAGAGGTGACTTGTAGTCAAGATAAAAAGAGAGGAGTCATCAGTTTACCTCATGAGTGTATTTTTTTATTGGGACAGTGAAAGCTCTGGCAAGTCCAAGATCTGCTATTTTAAGAGTCATCGTCTTTTTGTCCATGAGGAGATTGTGAGGCTTAAGGTCCCTATAATAAGAATCCATCGCAAGAATGAGAAATGACTCCCTTTTTTTTTTTTTTTTTTTTATTGAAAAAGGATGATCATTTGGATGGAAATGACAGATTCTCCTACCTATGCAAGACCCCATGCCCATGGCAGAAAGCCACGCCCTTGCAGAGTTGGTACATCAAACTCTGATGAAATCAGAACTCGCCATTAGTCCAAAGACGATTTCGCAGAAACCTCTTTAAGTTGGAAACAAATGCAAGCACCAACCTTAACATTGTTGACAGGGATGCTCTCTCCAGAGCTGCGGAAACCGCGGATGTACTTCTTCAAATCAGTTTCCATGTACTCAAACACCAGGTAAAGTACCGTCTTGCCTTCTTTGTTCTGACCTTGCTTGACATCCATCAGCCTGTGGATTCAACCATAAACCCCCTCAATAAAGCCAGGCAGAAACAGAGAAGAAGAGTCCAGAACTCCCCTGACCGACCAACAAAATCAAGCCGCACATAGCACTGCAATAACGCGCTGTACATCTGCGATCACTGACTAGCTTAAAAGCCTCAAACCCTAGGTCGAAGCCCTATGAAAACGCAGATTACGCACAAAACCCTAGAAACGGCAACGACAGGATCGAACGACATATCAACAAACAACAAAACGAGCACGGGCGTCGCGTAATCAAGGCAGCAGATTCGCAGATCGAAGATCCGAGACGCGCGAGGATCGATTCCGCCACCGGACGAGAACCGGGTTCCATCCGAGAGGAAGGAAAGAGAGGGGGCCAGAGATGTGGAGCGAACGGACCTGACGATGTGAGGGTCGCGGGAGAGCATGCGGAGGATGGAGATCTCGCGGAGGGTGGTGGGAGGGACGCCCTCCTCGTCCTCGTGGAGGCGGGTCTTCTTGAGGGCGACGATCTTGCCCGTCGCCTTCTCCCGGGCCCTGTACACCTTCCCGTACGTCCCTTCCCCGACCTTCTCCAGCTTCTCGAACGCCTCCATCGCCGACACCGCCGCCGTCGCCGCCGGTCTCTCCATTCTCTCTCTCTCTCTCTCTCTCTCTCTCTCTCTGTGTCTGCGAGTGCGTGAAGAGGAAATGGCGTGACGAATCGAAGACGGAGTCTGTTATGGCAGGGCGATTAAATAACCGTTGAAAGGGAGGAGGCTCCAAAGGGGATCGTCGAGCGAGGCGCAACGGCACCGAAGTTTTGAAATTCAAAACCGAGATTCGGAGCTACGGGGGCGATTTCGTAATTCGAGCAGTACGCCACGTTGGCCTGGGGGAGGGCCTGTGGAGTTCAGCCCCACTGTACATCGCTAGGGATGTCGAGTGACCGGGGCATTGTGGTCATTTGAGGTAGCCGATCCGTTTGAACGCAAATGGTTATCCATGACATCATTTTGTTACCCGATTTAGCATATTAATCTTCATACGTCTAGCATCCGTCTTCTTCCTTTGGTGGTTCCCCTTAAAGGTGACTGGTTTCCAGTTCTATCCGGTGGAACCGATCGCTCTTATTTCCTCACTACTTGAGACCATGTATTCTGAAATTTGAGTTGTGCTCCCCACGCTTTTTTTATTAAAAAAATCCGAGTAAAAAGAACCCTAACTATGTGCTCATATATCTTCTACGATAATTAAAAATTAAAAACCAGATTTATAAACAACAACGACCCAAGTGCACTAACATAAGGGGGAAGAGATTGTTTTATTGTACAGCAAACCCATTAAAGACTGTTCATATAAAACAAGAGATAATGACAAATCTAAAGATATTGAAGGAAGTAACAACAAGTGAAGAATCATTGTGCCGCAACTTATAGTGCTATTAGACGAGATAGTATTTAGCTTAAAGAAATAAAAAAAAATTATGTAATTGGTCTGATCTAGTCCAGTTCTCCATTGAAATCGGAAACCGGACAACCAAGACATCGGTTTTACTTTTAGGAATTGCAAATTACACTGACACTTCTAAGAATCGTCAATCGGTCTAGGCTACTCTCGGTTCATACAATTCGTTTTGCACACGCCCTGATTGGCCACGTGGGATAAGGCTTACTTCAAGTGGTTTTGAGGCCCAATTGGCTGTGGGTTTTTTGGTGAAGCCCGGTTCATTTGCAGCGTAGATTTGGCCTTGTCTCTGTGCAGGATGACCCCAACATTACTCCCAGTCTCCTGCTAGCATCATGTGCGGAGGGTGACGTCGACAGGCTCGCTCAAAATGATTTAAAGAGAGCATCTCGTCGTTGGCGTACATTCAAACATTGGGCCATCCCAAATATATTTACTGACGTAAGACTTGACGAGCGTCAAACTCAAATGAGAAGGCCGCTCCATTGAAGTTAAAGAATTGAATTCGCAAGAGTAGAGGGTTCATTCGCATGGAATGCTAAGTCAAGCTCCATGGGCCCGAGAGTTTAGAGTACTTCATCTTTTCGGTCAGTATAGTTTTCGCCAGTTAGAAGTGGAATGCGAGAAAAATCATTCATTAAATTAGTTGGAATAACTGCAATAACCAATGAAAATAGAGGTTGCACCATGCATGAATTTTACTTTGACTTACATATAAGGTGCACAGATCAATACACTGTTCACACCTTGGGGCCTAGATTTATTTAATAAACTTGTCAATTACCTTATTCAACAAAATATACATAGTACCCATTTGCTTAAAAATAATCATTTATGTTGGGTTCCAATCTCACTAGAAATTTTCTTTTTCATAAAAGAATCATCAACTTTTACTCTATATAATTTTGATCCAGTTAACCCTCCCTCCAAAATTACTGTTAAATATTAGGCCGGACTTGCGCGAAGGCTTGCCATCGAGGGCATGGTGGTCCAAAGTGGGGCGGGGAGTGTCGTCCTTCTCATCATCCCTGTCGTTCTTGTCAACCAGGAGCATGGCTGGTCGATGGAGTTGATGTCGCGGATGATAAAGCTGGAGGAGGAAGGGCGGTAGATGCCGGCCTCGGCCTCGGCCGTAGCCCATGTCCACGGCGTGGAGGACGAGCAGCTTGGGCGCGGAAAAAACAGAGGAAGAAAAAATGGGAAGGTCCAGGGCGAAGAAGACAAGGAAATGGTTGGGGGACTTCGTGCGTGTTTGTTTATGTTTTTTTTTTTATTTATGAATAGATTTTCTGTTTTTTGTTTGTTCGGAACAAAAAAAGAACCCGTTTGGTACGCCAAGTTGTTTTTCTATTCTAAAATAAAAAGTTAGCCCAAAAATAGATTTGGAGCGAAACGAAAACAAAAAAAAAAAACAAGAACAATTTCTAAAAATAAGTTTTTTTTTTCTTTTATTCTTCTCTCTTCTTTTAGAAACTTTTAATAACAAATTTTCGCCGCTTTTCCACTCTTTTCTTTTCCTTCTTCTTCTTCTTTTTTTTCTTTGGCCGGTCAGCTTGCCGCCTCGGCCCGCTTATCATTTCCGTCGAGGTCGCGACGCCGTTGTCGAAGGCCGCGACCTTGCCGGAGAGTCGTCGGCCGGTCATCGCCATGGCCGACCGGCCAAAAGAAGAAAAAAAAAAATCCGAAAAAATAAAGAAAAAAAGGAAAAATAAAACAAAAATATTAAAAAATTAAAAGCAAAATAAAAAAAAAGAATAAAATTTACCAAACGCGTTTTTTTTTTTTTTTTTATTTCTTTACTAAATACTTTTTTTATTTAAAAATTTTGTATAGTTAAAATATTTTTTTTTATTTGTTTCCGAAATAAATTAACTTTAACAAAAAAACTCTTCCCCAATCAAAAGCGTTAGTATGCGCACCCTATGTTAGTCAGATTGTCCCCGACAGATTTCACCGGAATAGCAGCTGAGGCTCTCTTCTTCGCCGTTCATCTCCTTCTTCATCACAAGGACAAGAAAAAGAAGACAGACACGTGAAGAGAGAGAGAGAGAGATGTACACGTGAAATTGACGTGTCAGATATTTAACGACGGCATCTACTTTTGTTTTGGTCAGAAAATAGCGACATTGGATGGGAGAGTCAACCGGATCAAATCGTCGGGTCAGAATTAGGACGAGACTAAAGTTGATTTCTTTTCTGAAGGAAATTAGGCTCGATATGGCAGTCTTAAATAAATTTGAACTTGCAATTGTTCGCGGTGAATGATTTATCGACCGAGTTAGCAACGAGAATGTGCAAATCTACATCTTTTAAAGCCCCAATAGTTTAGAAAGTCGCGAAAATATTTATTGATAACATAAGATTAAGGGTAGATTTGATTCAATTTTGGAAATGGACCTTAAGTATAATGCAAATGTTGAAAGTAAAAGCTCTTTGGGAAAATGCAAATTGTATTTGGTAAAAGCTATTTGCAAAGTCATTTTGAATTCAAGTAGTGTTTGACAAAAAAAAAAAAAACTTTTGGATGAAGCTTTGGTTGCATTTTTTAATGTTTTTTTAATTTAAATAACATTCAAATCCATTGTCGGAGTCGGCAAAGAGCTCCGGCTATCAATAAACCAGATTTGGCACCAGCGACCATTAATTGAGGTGGGCCAAACTCGAGGGCCTCAACGAGGGTCGTGCGACCTAGGCGAAGGCCACCTAAGGGCACACAACCTTGGGAAACCCTCGCTAACTAATCTAGCCTGCCCTCGGTGAAGGTCGCGCAACTCCCGCTGACCACCCTCACGCAAGGAAGATATATAATAATAAGAAGGGGCAAAACCATAAAAGCAAAAAATTAGTGAGAGTAATTTTGGGGAAAAAAAAAAAAGAGCATTTAATCCTAGTTTCAGCATTTCTCAAATGCTATAATGATGTGAAAAGTTAATACTAATCCCTACTAGCGTTGAACTTTCAGCCTTCTTAAAACTAACCTTAAGGACTAACCTTAAGAAGTCTTGTCAAATACCCTAACATTTTCTCAAGGGCATTCGAAATCGAAAGCCCATTTTGGAAAGTTAAACAAAACACATCCTAGCATAATAATGATGAGGCAATTTATTAATGAAAAATAAATAAATAAATCGCCTACCATATTACAATTTAGAAAGAATTTATACTTGAGAAAGAAAAACACACGTCTGGCCATTTCTGCTCGAGCAAGATCTCGAATTTCTCGGCCTTTGCGCCTGTATTCTTGAGTTATGATTACATTTGTCCGCCAGACCATATCAAATATCTTGATGAAACAACGATTTCACGGTGTCCTTTTCACGTATTCATCTAGAAAGCTTTCGTCCGTCGGGGATGGCTCCATTGAGCTCGTGTTATCACAATCGAAATGCAAAAGATGCGGCCCCGTTTAGTAGGCTCAAAAACATCAAACACAAATTCATCGCCCTCTGATTCTATGGACCGCAAAATAATGCGTTCGGGGAAGGATTGAACAGGAAAACATTATTTGCATGAAGCGATTGTTATAGTCTACAGATACTAGGGTCGCCAAAATGAAAAAAAAAAAGTAAGAGAAAAAAGGAAAAAGTAAAATGAAAATTCAATTTAAAAAAAATTATAAAAAATTATTCACATTTACACCGATCGACAGTTGTACGAAATAAGATGATTGGCATCCATGTTAGCGATTTTCCACTCAATTGATACATCGTCAAGAGATTTATGATTGGATTGGATAAATTGAAAGATTTATCATCGAATGGATGCGAGCATGATAAATTTATGATTTTTTTTATAAATTTTTTTGAGTGATAATTGCAGGGTTGGAGGGGGGGGTGGATTGTGGATTAAGTTGTTGCTTTTTCTGCTTTTTGGTCTTCAATTATATAATGATGAAAGATCAATTATGGAGGTCTAAAAAGTGGTGATCCGGAGTGGATTTTTGTCCGATGCTCTTGTCATTTCTTGTTAATAAAAAAGATTCCAGATTTCCTCACGCAGGTGTTGAAAAATCATGCTCGCTTTTCGGCCATCCACTTAATAAAAGTCTCGCTCCTTTCGTCTTTTAATGTCGGTGTTCTACTAATTCTCTCTTCATATTGTGGCAAACCCAAAACTAATTTTCTTTATTCACTTATATTTTTTTAATCCCGTCATCCATTACCCAGGATGTATTTATACTACAAATTTTTGTCTAATACAATATCTCAAACAATTATCTTCCAATACATTTATGGTGCGTTTGGTAATCTTTTTGTTTATGGAAATAATTTTTATGTAGAAATAGTTTCTTTCATGTCTGTTCTTGAGAACGGAAAAGATTTATTGTTTTTGTTCTAAATTTATTTCTTGGCCATTTTTCTATTCTATATAATAGAAAAATTATGAGATATTATCAAAAGAATTTCTATTCTTTTTCTATATAACAAAAAAAATATAAAAATAGAAAAATAAGATGATTACAAAATAGACTTTTATAAACTTTCACATGGCAACTAGGACTCCTGATCTAAATCTACTCTACATTATCCCATTAAGATCCATCGTCGATGTGGATTTTTCACGCTGAATCTATCATTGCTCACGTCAAATTTGTCCGGCGTTCGTCTGCCATGTATTTTTAATAAATTGGGAAATGTTAATGGAAGTTAGATTTAGGCTTGGCTATTGATTTGAGATTTTTTATGAGATGAAAGTCTGTTTGGGGTAAATATGTCATAATGATACTAATTTAGAATTTTTTGCTAGACAAAAATCTTAATTATGGATTAATGTTTAATGAGGTATCACATTGGGAATTTTTTACTACATAAATCGTTGTACATGAAAGAGAAAAACAAGGTATTTGATAAATCACCCATCAAAACACTAGACAAAAATGTTTAATAAAAATATTTACATTTATTATTTCAATAAAGGGACAAATACTCATATTTCCGTTGTATAAAGGCGCGAATGATAATTATTCTGTTCCATAAATCAATTTATATTCCAAAAATAGATTCCCCAAATGAATTTTTAAGCAAAAATACGTATTTGATAATGATATGAAATTTCTATTTTTGACATCAATTATTCCCTCTCGGGCGGTGGCAGCTGTTGGTGACCAAATGGATGTCAATTGGTGGACGGCGGGGGTGATCGGCAACAATGGACAGTGGTAGCGAACGATGACTGGTGGTGGCAAATGGTAGGTGGCAGTAGGTGGCCAGCCGACTAATAGTAAGGACGAGCAATAAAGAAAAGTTTTTATTTCTCATTTCAATTCCAGAAATAGAGAAGAATAAAATTTTTTACTAATCATTTCCATTCTAAATCTATTTATGGACTAAAAATTTGTTCCAGAAAAAAAAAATTACGTTATTAAACAGATTTCTGTGCCAAATCTATTATGAAGAATAAAAAAAAAATAGTTATGATAAAAAGTAGAATGATTATCGCGTGTCTTAACTCAATGATCAAGCATATTCACTATATATATATAAAAGAGCACATGTTCGCTATCACAACACTAAAAAAAACAACAAATGGTCCCCTTAGAGATGTCGGGCAAAAGATGCATACAGTGCATTTGTTTCATAAAAAGATAAATGATTTGAAATATATATTTTAAAAATGATTGTTTATATCACTTATAAAAAATAAGTCAATGAAAAATATATTAATTGTTAATGAGAATGTTTAAACATAAATTAATGTTTGGCTAATTATTTTAACCAATATAAAAAATTCTACACAAAATATTATTCACATTACTTATTTTTTCATCAACTAATTATTTTAGACAATCTAAGCAATCATTTTAAAAAATAATTTTTTAAACCATTTATTTTTCATAAAAAATGTATCTTTAAATTAAATGAAAATAGAAAAATCCAAAAAAAGGAAATCGAAATGAGAGAGGGACAAGAAAATGAAAAGAAAAATGGCATTAAGAGATTGGCACGCAGACCGTGTCTGCGATTTCCCAGTTTCTACAAATGTCGGATCGCTTTTATGGACCAACCACCCCCTTACCTAATTACCGGTGCAACCATAAATCCTCCAAATCAGATTTCTGTTATCTTATGATTTTTTTTTATCATTAAAAATTACGTTGTTCGAAGTATTGTAATTTTCAAGAAAAATGCTGCCGACACGAAAAAAGTTTGGGATGTTGGTGTTGTGGTAAAAAAACGGAGGGTATGTATCGGTGTTTTTGCTGCATATAATTTAAGATTTTTTTTATGATATTAATAATAATTTTTAGAATAAATAATTAAATAAGTTATTGGAAATTCCCTTGCTTCTCAAAATCCATTTGCAAACTCCACTCGTCCAGATTTATATTGACACGTGGCCTGAATTATGGCGAGTGTACAGAGGACACCGCTGGGGATTAGAGCTGGTCAACAATCAAGGGGATTTAAAAAGTTCAGTGCAAAATAATTTCCTCCTTGTCCTGTTGTAGGCGCACCCCTTTCAACCCGCTTTTTCTTCATTTTTTTTTTCAAATGAATCATAGGGAGACTTTATATTATATTGACTATATTCCAAAAAACTTAGATTATTTTGCAATAGCTAAGTTAGTCCCGGTTTTCGACAAAAAGATAAGTTAGGCCCGGTTTCTTTTCCTCTAGATTTGAATTAAAAATTTCCTTTTTATGTAGAAAATCATACGCAAATTTCCACCGAATAGAAATGATTCCCATACGTGACGGGAATTTCATGGATTTTTTTTTACTAAAGATAGCTAAAATACATATAATCGCGAAAATAAAATGAAATGGGAACTGGAAAAACCGAATTCTGACGCGCCGCCGTACCTTTGCGGTAGGCTATACGTTTCTGCAAAACCAGATTTTATTTCGAGAGAAGAAAAAGCGGCTCTCCCGGAAAAAGTAAAAAAAAAAAAAAAGGAAAAAAGAAGAAGAAAAGCAATGTCCGAAATAAATTGATTGCCTTCGTTAATAGCTGGAATTCAAATTCTCACTCGCATTCGTCTCGGACCCAAAAAAAAAAAAAAAAAAAAAAAATCGCTCCCGCTTGCATTGCACCTCCATCTTCCATCCCTATCTCTTGCCTTTTCTCTCAATTTCTGGGTCCCTGCAACTTTTCCCTCCGATTTATGGTGAGCGCATGGCAGTTTTTTTTTTTTGCGATTTTTTTGGCCCCCTCCTACAAATTTATCTCGGTCGATTTTCCCGGAAAAAAAAAACGGTTTTTTTTCTCGGGAAAAAAAAGGGGAATTTACTCTCTCCCGGAATCTTCCGCTCCGAGTTTACTTCCGTCGGTTTAAACCCTGGTTTTTGTTGATGATCTGGGAATATCTGTTTCTACTCGGTGTGGGAGTGAAAATTGACTCAGTCTCCGATTTCTCTCTCTTTCTCTCTCTAGCTTGCTGGTGATTAGGGTTTTTCCTTCGATAAATTCGTGCCGGAAATTCGAGGAATTAGCTCCCATTTGGAGCTGGGTTACGCTTAATTTCGGGGGTAAAATCGCTGTAATCTCGATTAGTTTGGTTAATTCTGTGGGCTGGTCTCGAGTCATTGTCTCGCGAAGCGGAGTTGCTAATCCTACTTCAAATTTCTCGGGCCTTTTTAGCGATTCGTAAACCATGATTAGGGTTTTTGAGGTCAGTCAATTTACCTTGCTGGGAGTTCTCCGTCGCCGATCTCGTGCGTGCTTTGGTTTTTCTTGCAGGTTTGATGGCGTTTTAGTGGGAGGAATCGGGGAGACGAATCGGAGAAATGTCGGGAGACGCCTTCAGTGCAAGCCTGCAGCATCCCCCGGTGCCGTCGCCGCCGGTGATGGATAACTTGCGCTTGGCCTTCGGCTGCGGCGACGGGCCGGTCCCCTACAAGCCGGCCGCGGCGCCCGCTCCGGCCGCCGTCAACGGCGAGATCGGCGGCGGGGCGGACGGGCTGAACATGAACGTCGTGGGAGAGCGGGCGAAGAAGAAGAGAGGGAGGCCGAGGAAGTACGGGCCGGAAGGGTCGATCGCGTTGGCTCTCAACTCTGGGAGTGCGGGCCACGCGGCTCTGTCGCCCACCGGCGGAGGAGGATTCGGGTCCCCACCTGCTCCGCCGTCGCACGGTGGCTCCCCGACTTTTGCCGCCCCTCAGTCTGGAGATTCCGGGTCGGCTAGTCTGACGAAGAAAAGGGGCAGGCCTCCTGGATCGAGCAACAAGAAGCGGCGATCGGAAGCTCCGGGTAACTTTCTCCGACATATCCAAGTTTGAATTTTTGGCTTTTATAATGTTAAAGCAGCAGGTGCTTTTGACTGGATCTCTTGCTTTTGCCTATCTGCATATTGTTTTGCATGTTGGAATTCTTTATTTGTCTTAGCCTCTCTCCCCTCGGACGGGGGCCTTTGTTGTCTCCTCGACGTATTCTATTCTGCTATTGCGGACATGGTCGTCCTGCTATTTTCGGTTTGCCTGTAGCGTTATGTTCGGTCCTGCTTAGATTCTTTAGTGTTTGAATTACCATTGTGCCCTTTTTGTGTTCTGAGTGCTCTTTGCCAGTAGCCACTTTGTTGGGATTTCTCTCCGATTTTGTATTAGTTTAATTTATTCTCCTTCCTGCATAACCTGGACGCAGTTCTTAGGCTTTTGTTTATTCTTTTCATCCCAGAAAAAAATTCTTTTTCTTCGGCAGACAATATATATGTTCCCTTTTTCTCCACTTCTCCATTTTTTGAAATATTCATTTCACATTTCAGCATACTAAAAATGATGGCAGAACTGTAGACTCGTGTGCATTACTTTTGTTAATGATGGGACTTTTTAGGAGATGGGCTTGTTTATCAATTCTCATCGACTCCCCAAGGGGCAAGAAGGTAATCTTGTGCAGATTTTGTCAATGTGAGGGATCAGGCCGAAATTTGGGAAAATTATTAGGTACTCTTGGCATAGGTTAGTTCCGCTAGCATGAACCGTTAGATGATATGGGACCTTTGTGGACCCACTTTATCTAACGGCTCATAAGGAGTGGGCTAACATAGCGTGCACAAAAAAAAGAAAAAAAAGAAAAAAGAAAAAAGAAAAAAGAAAAAAGAAAAAAGAAAAAGAAGCTCCAAAATTTGTTCCACTGGTGTCAGCTGCTTAGCTGGATGTCATAGGATGGGTTACTACAGTGCTTCTTCATCCTTGTTGCCTGTTTTGATTTTTAAGAAGTTTTAATTTATTTGGTGTTTGGATTGGTGAACATTCACATCTGGATGCCATTGCCATTAGGGTCGCCAATGTGGCAAGCGATGACACAACAGTTAATACTTAGTCTATAGCCAGGTGACCTTTAGGCATCTGGTGTTTAAAGCTGATATAGATCTCATCTGCTCAAACAAGTGTTGAACTGCCTTTACTGAAGAATTCGCCAATTAATTGTTCAATCTATCAACAAAATGAAAGAATTATACTCTTTGATCCTTTATGAGCCAAGAATATCCTAATAAGAGAGACATTGTTTTGACAAGTTTGCTGCTTGATCTTGCATGAGACAGGGAGTGGACTTCCCTGATCTTCCCTGTCTATTTACCTTTTCTTCCTTGTAGACAATTATTATGTAACTGGTTTCACTAGTGGTTATATCATCTTTCATTAGCGAAAGCACATGAAAATCATTGTGTGAATGTCCTCTTGATTTTGATTGGCATGGTGGTATAATGGAGAGAAAGTAGCTAATTCTACCACCTCTGCAGGAACTGGTGGGATGGGATTTACGCCACATGTGATCACTGTTAAAGCTGGAGAGGTCCTTCCTCCTATTCCTCCGAGCGTTCTTTTCCATATTGCGTTAATTGTTTCATCCTTGTATGAGATATTGCCTCAAAAGAAGTACTGCTTATGGATGCCATAATGGAAATGGTAATTTGATTAAGGGATAAAGGCACCGGTAGTTCATGAACTTTTTCAATTTGTCTAATCTAGTCGCTAAACTTTTTATGGCTAATTGAGTCCCTAAACTATATTATTTTTTGTTCGAATTGGTCCTTCCATTAATAAAGTAAAGGAAAATTCAATCAATTAAGTATAGCTATATCTTCCAAGTGTGAAATGGTATAAGTAAGTTGGATTTGCTCATGTGACCGAAGCAATTCCAATTTTTATTTTTTATTTTTTAAATGATACGATACTGAATAAAAAAAACTAATATTGACTTCAGTGAAAGTAACAATGTATTTAATGATTTATTCTTCATATATTTTATATGTATTTCAGAGAAATACTACTTATGTTTTATCTATATTGTGACGTGCCATGCATTGCTCAGGTTCAATTCTAGTGTCGTATTTAGGATAGAGTGGTTTGACTTTTGAGGGCCAAAGAAAGAAGTAAATAGAGCTTTTGGCTTTGAGAACCTTTAGAGGCATCAGTAATCCTTTCACCACATTCTTTTATGTGCATGATTAATTTTTTATAGACTTAGAGAAATGGAAATCTATAGAATAGATTACAGCAACCATCCTTCTAATTAATTTCGCTTCACATCTTCTAGTTTCAGAGTCTAGACTTTGCCCTCTGGTTTCAAAATCCCATTCACATTTTGGGGTGTCAGAAAGTTATCTAGACTTTGCACCCTCTATTTTCTGTAGCTTCTTAAATTTAAAGGGTAAAGTTCAGGATTTCAAAATCTCTAGTTGCAAACTGTGTATGTAAAAATAAAAATAGAGAATGTGGAGTGTTGAATAAGAGAAAATGGGAAATGTGGTTTTTGTTTCTGTTTCTCAAATCTGAATGAAACATTTTTTATCCTAATATTCAGCTCAATGTATCTTCGGAAAGAAAAATATTTTGTTCTGAACCATGAATAATGTGTAGGTCTGATATACTGTCCTTTATCTGAGATTTTCCACACTTTGGCAAAAACAGGAAAATAAACTAAGTTAACTAAATTGATATTCGTGATTGTCGTGTTAAGCTATTGGAAATACAGTAATTGGACTCTGATGTATTAATATACCCTGCTATGTTCATGATTGGGAAGGATTCATCTGAATGTTTGGATCAGGCTACTAAACTTAATATCGATTAGAGAAAAGAAACCGAAGTTTATAATGGTAACTTCACCATGCTTTATCCAGCATAACAACATTATGGCTAGGCTTATGCTTCTATTTGGATCAGAAATGTTGTTTCAATTATCTTTCACCAAGTGCTTCTTATTTCTAATTTTATCTAGATACATTAGTGAGACTTGAGGTTGTTCTGATGATTTAGCAACTATCTCTTTGGTTTGTCAGGATGTATCATCAAAAATAATGTCATTTTCCCAGATTGGTCCAAGGGCTGTTTGTGTACTGTCTGCAAATGGCGCTATATCTAATGTGACACTTCGCCAACCTGCCACATCTGGTGGTACTGTGACTTACGAGGTTTGTAACACTGCTCCTCGGCCTTAACATAAGAAGAGTAGAAATTGGTTAGCACTTGTTATGGGAGGAAGATTGTCTCTGAGGATCTCAATGTAAAAGCCCCGCTGAGGTTTTGATTATCAAGTACTTAGCTTATCTCTAATATTTAGGCACTTGGACATGTGGATATTACCAATGCACTACTAACTGAGTATAATGGGGATGGAAACTGAGAGTGGCATTGAGAGGTGCCTCGGTTGGCTTCACCCAGGACTAGATGATAAATGCACTAATAACTGAGCACTGTTTCTCTTTTTTTGGTGCAAAGCACTCATCACCAAGTTACAGTGACCCCTAGTCGTGATTTGTTTATTTTTGTATATTGATGTATCGTAATTGACTTATGGTTTAATTTTGCAGGGGCGATTTGAAATACTGTCACTTTCTGGATCATTTCTTCTATCAGATAGTGGTGGACATCGCAGCAGAACTGGAGGCTTGAGTGTGTCTTTGTCTGGCCCAGATGGTCGTGTTTTAGGTGGTGGGGTGGCGGGTCTTCTAACTGCAGCATCCCCTGTTCAGGTGTACTTCCACTCTTTCCGTCAGTTCCTTTTAGTCTCACATAGAGATTGTACCAAGTACCTCTCCTTATGGCTTTGCTCTGGTGGCCTAAAGCAATTACCATAGTGCTGGAATTTAACAAAAATTATGTGAGGACTTAGGACTTATCTTGTACCAAATTCTGGGAAATTTTCTAGTCTCTATGTGGCTTTTAAGGGTGGAATAGGAAAATACTACGTTTCTGACTTATGATTTTGTTCTACCAAAATTTGGGCAAATCCCCAGTGTTGCTGGGGAATTTCTAGAGAATAGTGATAGTAATACTAAAGTTGTTCTCTAAGCTAGTCTATAGTCAATTGATGGGTCCCTCTGCTCTGTCTTTGTTAGTTGATGACAATTAGTACCGGATCTTGGAATGTGAAACCGATATCATCCTCATGGATATGGTTTAGTTTCTTACAGTAAAAGCAGAGTCAGATTTGAGTGAGGCTGTGGCTCTGATCATATATGCTTGGTGTCTGTCTGTTTTGAATCTATTACCAAGAAAAGAAAAGTCAATTATCGATGATGACATCAAGCTTAATGCAGGTTGTCGTGGGCAGTTTTATGGCTGAAGGTCGTACCGAAAAATCCGCGAACCAAGTTGAGTCTTTTTTGGTTCCAGGAAAATTTGGCTCCAGTGGACCGCTTGTTGGGCCTAATAGCCCACCATCCCATGGGACACTCAGTGAATCATCTGGTGGGCCTGGAAGTCCGCTGAACCAGAGTACAGGCATCTGCAACAACAGTAACTCACAAGGCATGTCTAGCATGCCATGGAGGTAAACTAAATTTGAACTGATCCTGTGTCCAGTGTGGTGGCATAGGTTGCTGACCCTTTATGTTTGCTGATGTTGTAAGTTAGGGACATGTAGCTCGAAGCCCTTTAGGAGATTAGTTTAATAAGGACGTGAGTCCTTGAAACCAGATTTAGTACAAGTCCCTCTGTACTTTCGTCATTTAATGGCTTAGGAACTTGTCGCAATGCTATTACCGCTAGAACTTCTAGGTAGGATGTTCTTGTTTCGTTATGCTTCAGTCTGTAACTTTAACCTTCATGTTGTTGGATTGTACCGGAATATGTACTTTCTTCATCAATATGAATCATTTCTGCATCCCTTATGGCTCTTAAAAAAGATTAAAGAACGTATCTTGTGACAGCAGACCAGCTTGTTATACATATTCGCTGGGGGGCATGATGCTTATCCAGGAATGATCCATGTCTTTGAAAGCAAAAACGTAGCTGAGCTTATCCCTCAAAAGAAGGCCACTGTTCAGGTGAAACGTGAAAGCTGCAAAATCTTTAACCAGCGATGCTGCTGGGATAGGGGCCGGGCAAGTAATGCTTTTATAAGGTCCTAATGAAATGGTACAGGTTGGTCCATGACAGCTTACGGTCGTGGGCCAGCTGGGGCCCATCATGTGCCTATGCGATGACCGCTTGCCAGCCCTAATCACCGAGTTATAGTATAATCACTGTTAATCATGATATATACTGTGTATATCTCTCTCAGGAGAATGCTGCCTGTGTGCTAACATTTTTGGGTTCCGCAAAATTCTAGTGAGAATGAATAGTATGCAACGTACGGCAGGAGTACAAGTTGTTTCCGAGACCTACTCAGCTCTCTTCAGCAGAAAACGCAATGAAAAGATCCCGAGTGCAAAAGTTTGCCAAAACCATCCTCTTGCATTAGCAGGGTCGACCCTTTTAGCAAGGCGCCAAGCATATATTGCCTCCCCGACATGCGCGGCCACAGCTGCTGCAAGTACCAACCTGACCACCCACATTGACCGGTAAAAGAAAAGGCTGAGGGCTCTTAAGTATCTCACAGGCCCCACCTCTGGTAAGCAAGCAGCTGCAAATAGTGAAGCCATTCCGATTATGCAGAATAACCATGCGTAAATGGTAGGGCCATCCAGGCTCTTCCTCTTCCTCTCTTGCAAGTATGCAATCGTCGAGGCCACGCCTTGATGAGGGGACACCATAGGGACATAGCCCAGCTCTTCTCTAGCTTTAAGAAATGAGAAGTAGTGGGTAACGCCTACCTGTTGATTGAGAGAGATGCCAGAAATCGAAGGGGAAAATGGATCAATGTCTGACATGCTACATAACATCGAAAAGCACAAACCCAAACATATTACTCCACAAATGAAAAGGAGAAAAGAAAAAAATGCCCGTAACTACTCTACCCATAACATAAGTATGACAAATTTAACATTATGTCCAAAAAGTATACCAAAGGAAAAGGAACCTACGTTATACTAGCGGCTTGCAAATCAAACTGTCAGCCAAGAATAACGAATCCTAAATACTAGCCAAGGTTTTTGTTGGAACTCGACCATCTCCAACCGTCTTCTACGTCGGAAGTAAGCTTTGTCTTATAGTATGACTCAATAGCTTCATAACAGCATTAGGTCCGTACAAAACGGAGTCTGGTGAAGTGAGACTTTGACGCCAGGAAATTTATTGTGTGACCTGGACAGTAAATTTAACAACATGCCCATCATGTGGCATGGCCTTTTGGTGGCGTGTCGTGATCTTTTGGACTTTTACTTAGATTTTTAGCAGTAGTAACGAAGAGTATTCGTGGGAAATAGCTGATATCTGAATAATATGCTGGCCTTACATGGCTGTTCTCCATCATGTCAAATGTGTTCGTTTTTACAGCGCGGGGCATAAGAGAATAGATTCATGGATTGGAGATCAGGAACAACAAATACTCTTACAAGATTTAGAAATCAACAGATTTAACTTTGAAAGCAACCAGCATTCCAACCTCGGGCCTTCTGAGACTGCTTAATATAAAAGATAAATGTCCAATTTCCCACGTTGACATCTCTGCAGTGGAAGACTCTCCCCTAAAAAGGGTCTAGGATTGACAGAAGTGAAGGTTCTATATGAACAACTATAGACCATTTCACTCCCAAGTCCCACTCCCAACAAGATCGAGCACATAGCAGGCACTCACAACCAGCAGAAGAGCTCAGAATAGAGACACTTACCTTATATACTTCCGCCGGAAGGATGAAAGGCTGTGGAAGCCACCACCTATTCAACCATGGATACAATATGGTATAGACAGCCCCAATAACCTTGCCCAAAGAAAGAGCATGAGGAACAGGCAGGGAAGCCTTGGGTACATCATAATCTAGACTCCTAAGAATAGGTCGCAAGAATTCAAAAGTGTTAATCGGAGATCCTGCAAGTACAAAGGGTCAGTTTCTTCTCCTGCATTATAAGAATTATCTAGGATCCAAACCCATCACAACCATAACTACAGCTAGAAAAAAAAAATCCTTATCAGGAAGATCTCCTACAATAGCCAGCACTGTTTTTCTTCACAGGATAAACTAAAAACAATCCAGATGATTAACGTTGGATTCTCACCATCGGATACAAAATATGGTTGCCCAGCAGCTACTGGATGTCCTTTAGTCCCAGGAATGTCATCCAAAAGACCCATGCTTGCTAATATAAGAGCAAGGACAAGATTATCGACATAAATCCAATCTGTCTTCACAGTGGGTTCACCAACTTTGAATACAAGGAGACCCAACTTCGCCAGTGATAAAATTCTAGGAAGGTGTCTATCTTCACCAGGACCATATATTGCAGCTGGACGGATAGCACATGTGTAGAGATTTTTCCCCTTCTTTTTCCTTTATAGCATAGTCATATCAGAAACTGTTACGAACTCATGATGGAGTTTGGCATGCAGTGGAATGACATTAAAAAACAGCCAACAACTATGTTGAGATTGCACAATAGATTCAGCCAATTGACTAACATAGCAGCAGGCCAAAATAAAATTGATAATCTAGCAAGTGTTCAAGAAGCCAAGACTTAGCTTAACCAAGAGGCTACGAAATCCCCTCCTAGAATAACTAGTATATAAGTCAATTAGCTCTTTTACGTGAATTATATTGCTTTGGCAAAGGTCATGCAAAGGAAGTTGGAAGAACTCAACATCCACGGTAAAAGTAGTAAAAAGCACATACAAGACACAGTTAAACCAAGGTCTTGCACATCGAGGAATCAGTATCACTTACTTCAGAGGACGGCCGTTGCTCTTCAAAACCAATTGTTCTGCAATCGACTTACTACGACCGTAATGATCTACATGCTCGTCTAAAGGGAAATAAGGCAAGCTTTCATTGCCATTCACAATCTCCTTCCCCCCATACACAACATTATACGTGCTAACGTAGACGAGCCTTCGAATCCCCAACTCAATGCAAGCTTCCAGCACATGGCAGGTGCCGTTTATGTTCACCTCATCGACTCGACCGAATTGCAACATCTCTTTGCCAGACATGCCATACGAAGCAAGGTGGAAAACACAGTCAGCACCGCGCAGAGATCTTTCGACGTCGGCTTTGCGCGCAACATCCCCTGTAGATGCAGAAAATTCGACCCAAAATCAGCTTTTGAATCTAAAAGACGAAAAAGAAAGATCACTGACGACAGCTCAGGACAACTAAACCAGAAAATTCATAATTCACGGCGATTGAGGTTCAGTCACAATTCGTCCACACTTGTAAGGTATTTTAACTACAATCACTCACTATAAGCTACGGCAACTCAGCATTTCAGCCTAAGAAAGCACCAAAGAACGAGCATCCCATATCGATCTACTCGCACTGGTCTCCTAGACAAAAATTTCCGCACTTTCCTCGCATTTCAAATCGCCAGCGGCATTTTGCATCGCCTCCGAAGCAAGACAAATCGATCGCCTACTCGGACATCAGCACGACAACAGAAATTCCGACACCAGTGAGCTATTCAACGCATCCATACAAGATATCTACTTGGGAATCACTCCCGGCAGCACCGAGCCGCGATTCAATTTGGGGCCGATTACGAAGCAAAGCGATCGGAACCTACCGCGGATGCAGTGGACCCCATGGTCCTGGAGATCGCGCGACCAGGGGGAGGCGAGGCGGATGTCGAAGGATCGGACCTCGCGAGCGCCTCGCCGGGCCAGCTCCTTGCAGAGCGCGGCGCCGACGAAGCCCAGCCCGCCGGTGACGACGAAGACGTTGTCCTCTATTCCCTCGTTTTCGCTCAGATGCATCTTCTGCTTCTGCTACTGCTTCTGTTCTGAGTCGCGGGAGGAGGGATCGAGGACGGACGGGTCGGTCGCTTCTGTTTAGAGCGAGTGAGCGAGTCACCGAGTCAACACCGTGGCGACCGGTCCATCGGGCTGTGACTCGGCAGGGTCAACGCGGGCATTTATTCCGGTCGGACCGTTGGCATTTCCCATGAAGGTTTTCGAAGACACAATGAAAAAAATCTCTTTATTATTATTTTTTAAAAACATCACATTACATCCGGTATATAACATATCCTTTCTCGAAGGTTCAATTATTATTGGAGGTCAATCCAAATTATATCCGACCAAAAAAATAAAACGGTCAATCCAAATTATAGAGGCATCGGCTTAATATGGTACCATGTATCTGCATTTTAAGACTAGACTATTAACATCATACTTGCATAAAATCCATTTCACCATTTAAGGTCTAGTCCTTTTTTTTTTTTTCTTTTTTAAAGATTCTTGTTTTTTTGGGTCAAGCGGTTAATACAAGTTGGAGAGTGAATATCTTAAACTTGAGCAAATTGATAATATGAGAAATAAGCATCATCATGTAGTCGATAAAGAGAGATATGCACATGTTAGAAAGTTTAATGTGGGATATTCAACATCCTGCTCACCTACAAAATGGGTGATGTGTGAAATTTGACAAACGGCGTGGACGTACACTTGAAATAAAATGAGTTAAGGCTGATAAGTGAAGAGTAATCATATATAAATAAAGAGCGTATAAACCCAATAGCAAGAAAAATTTGGAAGGAGTGTAGCTATTGGTGTTTTTATTGTTAAAAAATCTTTTAGCTATATTTAGTGGCTAGACTTTTAATCGGGATAAGTTGATAGGATCGGATATAAAATTTAGGGATTTTGTTATATCCCATCAGTTGTTTGGTGCAACGTATAATAAAGTCGGATATATTCATATCATATTATTTCATTATTTGGTATAAACAACAGATTAGTGTAAATGAATCTAAAAATTCACAAATGAAAAGAGGTAAAATCCCTTGCGACACTCTTGGCTACATTATTTTATTTGTTTTTTCAATTTTTCATCTCTTTTTAAAATTATTTTATTTTTATTTTTTCCCCTCCATCCTTCTCTAATAAAATTTTATTAAATAGTAAACTATACTAGTATACCTAAAATATGTGATGAATATAAATATATATTTATATTATATGTTGAATTTATATTTTAAGATAAAATTAAATTTGAATATATAAACAAAAAAAATATTTTTTTAAAAAATAAAATTTTATTTTTTGTTATTTTGAATTACTTATTAGAATTCAAATATTATTTATATTTCAATATATGTATCATTTATATTAAAATATAATTTTCATTATATTAATTTAAGAAGCTTGTTATTTGAAAAAAATAACTTTTCTATTATAGATATTAAAAATCCTATCTATCTTTATCCCACCTCTCCATTTTATAATTTTATCCAGGTTATATTCCTTTAATCTTTGATTTTATCGTATTTTGAGCATGCACCAAATGAAAAATATGATAAATTTTATTCCATCTTGAATTTATCTTGACTACCAAATATATAGTGTAAATTTGTACAAAGAACTAACTTAAATCGATATAAATGAATGCATCATGTCCATACAACATCATAACCTTTCCCGTAATATTGATGCAAATGCAATGAAGAAATAATTTTCTTAGCTAACATATTCAAACAATAAATAGTCTTAAACCTATTACATTTGTGCCATTTTAGTCACAAATATTTTTTTTGGCCAATTGAATCCTAAATTTTTTATATTTGTGCCAATTCAGTTAGCATTAACATGGATGTTGGCCATTCTACATGTTACCTGTGACATTTTGATTTTTCAGGTTCTGATTTCGATTGGATAAGTTGGGCCTTTCATCGACGCGCCTATAATATTTTTCTTTGAGATGGCCACTCATGAGATAACTAGCCTATCAAGTGAAGCCGTTAAGGGATTTTAACGCAATAGACTTGGGAATTCGACCAGGAGTCGATTGCTCGACCGTGCTAGTTTGCAAGGGTTATTACGACACAATTAAAAATCGATCAGAGACTGGAAATATGTCGATTTGACTGAGATGTATGATCAAGTGTGGGTGATTCCACCTGATTGCAAAATTCTGGTCTCGACACTAGACCGGTTTTCTATCGTTTTGAGTACCCCGTGTTCATATTTGAAATCTCGAGATTTTCACAACTACCGAGAGTCGTCAATGTGTCGAAGAGGTAAGTGTGGCTCGAAGAAAATCGACCACGGGTCAATTGCACAAAAAATTTCTAAAAGCTACCCGGTAGGCTAGGTCACGCTAAAATTACGTCAGATTGAAATTAATCGCGAATTTGAATTCGATTTCAATAATTGAAAGTTCTGTCATGTCACGAGTCATTTTAAGAACGTCGACTCATCTTTTGAGGAATTTTTGGCGAGTTTGGGATGTTTTACGGAAAATCGATTTGGACGATTCGGAAAACAAACGGAAATTTGGATTGATCAATTTGAAGGGATTTTGGCCTCTGGTGTGGGCTACTTGGTGAAACGTAATTATGTGGGCTTTTTCTTCAACAAATCTGACCTCACTCGGAGAAGTTTGTTCAGAAATTGGATTTCGGGAAAAAGGAAAAAAAATTCGGAATTGAAGGGGGAGGCTATTTTGCTACCCAAGACTTGTTATTTTGGGAGAATTATGATGTAAGGAAGCAAGTGAGGACCAAGCATTTTACATGAAAATTTGTGGGACCAAGACTTGATAAAAATAGGATGTTTTATTTTTATTTTTCCTCCCCCTTTCCCTCTCCGGCCACTCTCTCTCTCCCTCACGTTGGGCTGCACGATGCCCACGTCTCCCCCTTAATGCAATCTTCCATTTCATTTTCTTTCTTTGACTTTGGTCATTCTTATCCACCAATGCCTGTCCCTCTCTCTCTCTCTCTCTCTCTCTCTCTCTCTCTCTCTTCTTTTTTATTCTTTTTCCCCCGCATGTTTTCTCTCCCTTCCCCCTCTCAACCGACCAACTCTCTGCTTTTCTATCTTTTGGTTTTGTTTTGTTTTGTTTTGTTTTGTTTTGTTTTTTTTTGTTTTTGTTTTTGTTTTTGTTTTTTTTTTCAGTCTTCTCTCTGGCCCCGCGGCTTCGACGACTCCCCTGCCTCTTTCTGCTTCTCTTTTATTTTTCCTTTTCCCCTGCACGTCCCCCCCCCCCCCCCCCCAACCAAACCCTCTATGAATTTGTTGCTCTCTTCTTCAAGTGCGCCCCTCCGACTCTCTTCCATTCGGCCACGAAGACACTGGTCAAAATTTTCCCAGCAAGCCTCGCGGTTGACCCTCCATCGTGGCCCATCGTCACCGCGTGAAGCTGCTCCATTCCTCTTCCGCTCCAGCCCATTCGAAGCCCAACAACGGCTCCGTTTCAGCAAGTCCAGCAGCCAACTCGGCCCGGTTCATGGCCGTTTCAGTCACAGCCCACACCCCCACCCGTGGTCGCCGAGACTAGCCTCGAACCGTGCTTGAACCAGCCACCGTTGCAGCTCCTCGGGCCCAAATCTAAAGCCAAAATCATCAAGGGTTTTTGGGCATCAAGGCTCGTTTTCGAGCCCGTCCCGGTCCCTCTTTGGAAGTTGTCGAGCCCCTCCGCGTCCCCGTCGTTTTGATCTGAGCGGATTGTTAATCAAGTGAGTTTAACTAACTAATCCCTGCTTAGTAAGTTAATGACGTTTAAGGGTTGATTAGTTTAGACTAAGTATGGATTAAGTGGAGAGTTAGAGTAGATTAGCAATTTAATTAATCGTTATTGCATGTTAGATGGTTAGAGTAGTGTAAGTAGAGCCTAGACAAGCTTTAGTATTTATCTAAAGTGGTTCAGAAATTGTTAATTTGTGCAAATTGAGTGCTGATTGGATTTTTGGTAATTTATTCCAAAAAAAATTGTGAATTTCAATATTTATTCAAAAAATCCCGAGTGTTGGGTTTTAATACCGAAAATAGTTTTATATACTATATAAAACAGTGAGATTTTAAATTGAAGAATGTGAATTTTTCAGGTTCAATTTGACCGTGTACCCACACACGACTATTTTCACCGGGTGTTTTTAATATGAAGAAAATAGGTTAGGATCACTATTTTGATGGAGATATTTGATTGTAATGCACGGTGTCCTGGGCCGAGATTGATTGGCCGTGTGTTGGTTAATGAAAACTCGTCTCGAGCTTTTAAGCCGGACATTACCCTTTATGGGATATCCAATTTTTTGGATCGCGGGTCGCAGTAGATTCTGGACCTACGCCCCTTTGGGGAAGCCGTCTATTAAGATATGGATGTCGCCGTGCTCAATGGTGGTGAGACGAAGCCTAGTTACGCCAGAAGACACGGAACTTATGAGTAGGTTGTACTTGGGTCACAGTAGATTTTGGACCTTCGCCCATTCGGGGAAGCCGTCTATTAAGATATAGACGTTGTCGTGCTCAATGGCGGTGAGATGATGCCTGGCTATGCCAGTAGACACCGAGCTTATGAGTTGGTGGTACCCTTAAGGGGCAATTTTAACAATTGGAATGCTTGTGATTGATTGAGCTGATGAGACGTTTCAATTGTTGTGTGCATTAATTATATGCAATTGAGATATGAACTGTGCTGACATGCAGGAAGGAACTGAGGTGAGGTAAGTTCCCTGTTCTAATTGTGTGGTTGTGTGGCTAGAGCGCCCTAAGCGTAGTTCCTTCCTAAAAAGGGTTTAGAAGGTGAACTTGCTGAGACATTGTCTCACTGGTTATTGTATAATCATTTTCAGGTCCTTAGATGGTGGTCATGGAAGACTGAAGCCCGGAGTCTGTGGAGGTGAAGTCTAAAGGATCGGCGTATGTGTCCTACTAGTATGTTGTAGGACGGCTTCTTTTGAGGGTTGATCATTTTAAAGACTTTTACTTAGACTCTTTTTGTACATAAACCCAGTTGTTTATAAAAGTGTGCTTTTGTGAAATGTTGTCCTGCTTTCCTATCTCATGTTGGTTGTTGTCAGGGGTTATTGTTCGCTTTCGCATGTGCATTAAAAATAAAAGGGTCGGCGACTAGTCCTGGGAAGTCGCACAATTTTATCGACCGCTGTGGGATGTGCGCGCACTCAAGGGTCGGGGCGTGACATTGCCACCGATGCTTTGATGTAGATAATTTTTAATAATATAAAATTTTATTTATTTTTAATTTTTGTCTCTCTCTTTTTTTTTTCATCACTTCCTACGACAATCGATCAGAGGTAGGGTCCCTCCCTTGTCAGCCCCAGGGAAGCTCGACCATGGCTAGGTGAGGCTTAACCTTGCCAATCGAGCCTTGGCAAGCCTCAAGCCTCACCCAAGTTGCTTGCTAGGCTGGCAAGGGTTAAGCCTCATCGGCCATGGGCGAGGCTCGACCATGCTGGATTTGATGAGGGCGAGCGTTGCCAGCCTTGCAACTGGCTAGGGCGAGGCTGCCCCTACGGCCTCTAATGAGGCCAGAGCTGGTCGAGGTTTGACTGGCGAGGTAGAGCCTTGCCTGGCCTTGGCCAGACTTCGTTGAGGCCAATGAGGTCCCTTACTAACCCTACCTCTAGCTAGTTGCTGCAGTGATTGGCTGGACGAAGAAGGAAGTGATTAAAAAATAAAAAAAAAGAGAGAAAAAAGAAAAAGAAAAATTAAATAAAAAAATAAAGAATATTATAAAAATTTGTTCACATTAGTATCAGTGATGTCATATAGGATGACTGAGGGCTATGTCAGTGCCAGTCGGCTAAAATTAGCTGGATTGATTGAATTGACACAAATATAAAATGTTTATGATTTAATAGGTAAAAAAAAAAAGAAGCTTAGAACTAAAATAACATAATTGCAATATGCTTAGGACTTTTTTGATGATTTTCCTTAAAGTGATCTATGTACACATGAGAAGAGATCTGCTTGATAAATTAGTTTAAAGAAAACGAGAGGCATGCCAATGGAATTATAGGGTATCTCTTTAAGATTAATTAAACATTAACTCACTCTCTTGATTCCTCCATTGGTTATTCTATTTCCTTATTTTTTCAATAATTCCACTATTATGTTGGGATATTAAAACGATTCTTTTTTTTTTTATCACTATTATTTAAAAAGATAATTCCTCTGGCGAAGTCTCGAGCCTTCCTAGATTAGGTGAGCTCACGGTCTCGGCGGCAAGCCTTGAGCTCGCCTCGTACGAGTCGACTGGGGACGAATTGCCAGAGGAAGTGGAGGGGGATGGTGTAAGAGGAAGCCGAAGAGTGATGGAGAAGAAATACGGAAAAAAGAGAAAAAAAAAAAAAAAAAAAGAAGAAGAGAAAAGTAAAAGTAAAAATAAAAAAGTAATTAAAAATTTATTTTTCATATTAAAAAATTTAATTTTTTTCTTAAAAGAATAAAAATAATCATTTTCCAATGAAATCCAAACATCAGAAATCGTTTTCGATCATATATCACCAAACAAAGAAAAATTAATTGTATTCCTGGATAATGCTTTCTTAAAAAACATTTTCTTTTATTATGGAGTTTTCTGCATGTTTTCCATGAAACAAATGCATTATTAATATGATAGATTTCTTGTCTTCCCATTCCAAACTTGGGATTTTAGAGTCTTCTCTCTGTTATTGCGCAAGTTTGCGTGCTTGCGATTTGCTAGTCGGGCTGTGAATTGATCTATCTGTTTTTACCTTACTTTCTACCGCATCAATCAGTATCAGAGACGGTGAGATTGCCGGAGAACCGAGCTAGTCTGGGCTCGACAACAATGGTGCAGTCCTGCTGACGATGATCAGGGGGGCCTTGGTTGTCTTGAGGCGTCTAAATGAGCCATGGAGCAGAATAATTGGCAACGAACAACACAAGTTTAAGGAGCGGCTCGGCCAGGCGGTAACTAGAAAAGGGCTGAGGAACCAGCGCCGAGGCTAAATAACGCCCGCACCCAACCGTTCGGAGGACCTGCTTCGGTGGTTTGGAACATATGTTGTCCGGCCTGCCTAGAGGGAATCTGGTTCGAACAGGGACGGGTAGGGAGACGACTTTGGAAGTCAACGAGAAGGTCGCGGCTTCAGCCTACGCGGAAAGGAGGATCGACGATCCTTGTCCCATTCCAAAACGAACGTCGTAAAATGCCCGCGCAAGGAAATGTCACTTCATTGAAGAACGTTAAAAACAAGCCGAGTACTAACTCCTCTTTAAACACTTGTAGAGCTTTGTGTGGTTGGAGAAGACATTGAAGTTGACCCTGATAACTCCAGCTCATAACAAATTACATAATAGGCTCAAATGGCAGATAGTCAAATGGCAGGTCCCGGAGTCATAGTCCAATCCAACGACACGAATTGGATCTCACAAAATGAGAGGCAAAGGAAGGCCGACCCATCCGTTCGCTTCGACTGCATTCAAAAACATCATCGTCAAAGGAAACCGCCTTGTTGCTTCTTAGGCATACGCTACGAAGCAATGATTTCCATTAGTCTGTATCTTCTCCTCAATCATCTTTATAACCTTCGAATGCATTAGACTGCTGCATTCGAAGGTTGTTTCTTGAAGAAGCAGAACTTTGCGACGAGTGACCATGCCGCTGAGAGTTCTCTCTACACTCGACGCTGCCAAGACACAGTACTACCACTTCAAGGCCATCATCGTGGCAGGTAAATTAGCTCGTGTACTTCGCATCTCAATCCCAACAATTAGTATTCACGTCATGGGTTGTTTTGTTTCGTGAATCCGTTTCGATTAGTTATCGTGTGCATCTTCAATTTGATAATCTCGCTTACGGAAAATGCATTGTTCTGTTTCGCTCAATATGATTCTGAATTCGTGCGTCTTGTGCTCGATAAAGGAATGGGGATATTCACTGATGCCTACGACCTCTTCTGTATCCCGCCGATCACGAGAATGCTCGGACATATATACTACAAATCCAATCACAGCCGAATCCAGCCTGCCGCCGAAGCAGCCATGCTGGCCGTCGCTCTACTCGGCACCGTGATTGGACAACTTTTATTCGGCTGGCTCGGCGATCATGTTGGGAGGAGGCGTGTGTATGGCTTTTCCTTGATGCTCATGATGGCCGGCTCCATAGGGTGTGGACTCTCCATGGGCACGACACAAGCCCGTGTCTTGGCGAGTCTAGGGTTTTTCAGGTGATCGAAGTGCTAGAACCCGCCGCCACGTCAGATTGTAATAATTAGTCTCTACTCTGTTTTTCTGAGTACTGATAACACGCGAGGATCTCTTTTTAATTATTTTCAGGTTCTTGCTCGGGTTAGGGATCGGAGGAGATTACCCACTCTCGGCGACGATCATGTCGGAGTTTGCTAACAAGAGGAAGCGCGGTGCATTCATAGCGGCCGTCTTCTCGATGCAAGGGATTGGGATTCTGGCGAGCTCAATTGTCACGATGGCAGTGTGCAGGATATTTGGCCCGAAAGATCAAGGGACAAATGACGCTGATATCGCCTGGAGATTGATATTGATGCTGGGTGTTGTTCCTACCGCATTAACATATTACTGGCGGATGATGATGCCTGAAACTGCAAGGTATATGCATATCCTTCTTTACTTAATTTATCTTCTTAATTGATTAATCAAATGATCGTTCATTTTGTTGATAAAGATTTGTTTGGTCTATGGTGTTTACGGCTATGATCAAGCATGTCTCTCTCTTTGGTTGCTGAGATTGTGTTAGTCCTCCTAGAGACATCGTCACCATAGATTCCTAGGAGCATTTGCTGGGTGCTGCTGAATGGACTAAGTTTCTCGGCCAACGACCCCAAAGACAAAAACAGAGTTAGCCCAGTCGTTCCGAACAATTCGTGTTGACCGTGGAGTCCGTGTTATTTTGAACCTTCACGGTTTTGTGGAACGCGTTAGAAGTAGTGATGTATTTGAATTGAATTCGTGTCGTTATTGAAAAATTTGCTACTATCGGCTTGCATATGTTAAATTTGTGCCATGATCGGTCCCTCTAAGAAAACACTTGCAAGAAATGGGTTTCGTGAATTATTGTTGAAGAACTTTCTAAAGATTCTGACACATTTTTTTTATGGTATAATTAGGTACACCGCTTTGGTGGAGCTAAATGTGCTCCAGGCTGCCCGGGACATGGAGCGAGTCCTAGACGTGCCCTTGAGCCAGATTGCCGAGGAAAATCCCGTCCCACCGAACCCGCCATTTTACCCTCTCTTTTCCAGGAAGTTCTTCTGCCTTCACGGCCGCGACCTCCTTGCTTGCTCCGCCTCGTGGTTCCTCATCGACATCGTCTTTTACAGCAGCAACCTCTGCCAATCCCACATCTTCAAAATAAACGCTGATGGCAGTGCCTTTGAGGCTGCCTTCAAGGTCGCGAAGCACCAGGCCAAAGTGGCTTGCTACTTTACAATCCCCGGTTACTTTGCCGCCGTCTTCCTCATCGATCGTGTTGGGCGACTCAGGATCCAAGTGGTTGGATTCTTCCTCATGGCCGGCCTTTACTTCTTCTGCACATACCTATATATAAAACACAAGGGCATGCTTTTCGTGATGTACGGCATGGCCTTCTTCTTCGCCAATTGTGGGCCCAACACGACCACGTTCATTGTGCCAGCTGAGCTGTTCCCTGCGCGATTCAGGTCGACGTGCCACGGGATCGCTGGGGCTGCGGGGAAGCTCGGGGCAATGATTGGCGCTGCGGGGTTCTTCCTGATCTCGAAGGGTGGTGACGACCCAAATGGGGACGAGGAGAGTTCAAGGATAGAAGTTATCCTGATCACATTGGGTGGGATTTGCGTGGTGGGGACGGCGGTGATCATGTTGCTCACGAGGGAGACAATGGGGACATCGCTTGAGGATAATGAGAAAGAGTACGAGGATGAGTCTGTTTAAGGCAAGTGCTTTCCATAGTTCGTGGTTACAAAATATGATCATGTTGAGTGATCCTGTGTCGTCTTATTGTTGACTGTTAAAAATTTAGAATGTTGCGGAAACGTAGTGTTAATACGGTGATAGTTTGTGGTTTGAATCTGTGTGCAAGTATACATGTGTATAGTATTTATTTGGTAGAGGATGGACAAGAGATGAGATGGATAATACACGATATAAAATTCATGGGATCAACGGAGAATCATTTTATTAGTTGAATAAAATAATTTGATGGAGGTATTGATGGAGGAGCATCTTGATATGGAGTTTTAAGCTTAGCTCCTCACGATAATGTGTCCTTGCTGAGAAAATATTGGGTGGTCCGGGACCTCCACGTCAGCGTGGTCCCGGACCACTCAGGAGGTGCCATGTGGAGGGGTGGGCCCCATTTGGTGTCTTCTCCCTTCTTCCCCTCTCTCTCCTCTTCCTAGCCTGCCGACTCCTCTCTCCTCCTAGCCTGCACGCTCTCTCTCCTGTCAGAGCATTTATTGCGGCTTAAGCTTTTGTTTCCTTTCTCAAACGAAAGAAAGAGAAGCCCCGTTCGTTCCTCTGTTCCTCTCTATTTCTTTCCTCTCGAAAATTTGAATCTGAAAATTTCTCTCTCCCCGCGCTCGTTGCTGCTCCGCCGTGCATCAAGCGGCCGTTCCCCTGCCGTCGCCGACAAACCACATTACGACCGCCCCTACTCCGGTGCTCGCTCGCTTCGCTCCGTCGTTCGTTCCGGCGTTCCCGGGATCGCAGATGCAGCACGCGGAGGAGAAGCAGGCCTCTTCGAGCTCCCCTCAACGTCAGCGAGCGTCGCTCGCCGAGCGAGACCCCCACACACCGGAAGGCTCGGAGGCGAGGTTGCTGGAGAAGCTGGTGCCTTACGCGAAACGTGACGCCGACGGCCCTCCACCTCCGCCTCCGCCGGTTGACTCCGTTGCCCTCGACTCCGACGCCGACGCCGACGCCGACGCCTCGGCCTCTGCCTACGCGCCCGACGGCAATGTCGACGCCGACGCCGACGCCCCTTCGCCTCCCTCTCGCGACCTCGGCTCCGCTCTCTCCCTCTTTCCTCTGCGGAGCACCCTTACTGGCCAACCCGCGAGCAACCTCTCTCCGAGTCTCTGTCTCCTTCGCGGCCAGGTAGACGTCGTCCATCTCTCTCTCTCTCTCTTTCTGGTGTCACGGATTCTTCTTTCTTATTTCTGTTCCATGTTGATGAGCAAGTGTACTCTAGCTTGATGATGCATCATGGGTAGGTTCGTTTCATGAGATTGAGATTAAGCTACACTGGTGCGGAGGTTGTTCGTAATGGGATGTGCGTCTCTTGTGCCGAATAGAGTGTTGGGTCGTGCCTTGGAAGCTCAAAAGATAAACTTTAGTTGTTTCCTTGCTCTGATTATGCTATTAGTCTGTGATATCACAAGTTCATTCGATGTTGTGATTGAAGTTTCGGTGTCGGGTTATGTTAATATTGGGAAGGTTCATGCTCTGTGTTAGTTTTTGTTCACGCACTGGATTCTCTCTGTGGTGGGTTTGCAGCTTCGGTTTGACCAATTGGCTGGGGCGTGCTCGAGGGGCTTTGATCAACTCGATTCTTGCTTTGCTGGCCATCCTCTTAGAAAAAAGGCGACTCGTAATTAGTTGTTTCTTGGCTTTGTAATGGACCAAGAGTCCCAAGTGGATGAGGACTTGCCCCTCTTCATCAAGTGCTCCAAACAACCTAAAGCGCCACCATCATCATCGATAACTACTTCCTCCTCCTCCAGTCTCGCAGCCGAGAGACGTCAATAAAGCAAGTGGAGAAAGTGAAGGAGGATACTAGCCTTACTAGCACTAATGTCTGGGTAACAAGATTGGAAGCTTTCAATCAGAGCAAGAGTGAAATCACATGGAGTTTCAGATTTGAGGATGACATCTACTTCAACCGTTCCTGCGTTAAATCTATTTGACATTGCATTCGGATTTGCATTTTTGTGCCTATGTACTTCGTTGTAAGTTTTTATCTTCTGATATTCAATGGTAGGACGGGAGAAGGCTGAAAATGAAGTCTTGGTGCTAAAGAAACAACTGGAGGCTGCAACACAAAGGAACTCGACACTAGAAGATCGAATCGGTCATCTTGATGGAGCACTTAAGGAATGTGTGAGGCAGCTCAGACAGGTGAGGGAAGAGCAAGAGCAGAAGATCCAAGAAGCTGTGGTCAAGAAAACTCGTGAGTGGGAATCAACAAAGGCCGAGCTTGAGACTAAGCTTTCCAATGTCCATGCCCAGCTTCAAGCAGCCAAGAGTGAAGCTTCTTCAGTTATATGTTCTGATCTCGGCCCTAAGCTTGATGCTGCTGAAAAAGAGAATGTGGCCCTCAAAGCCAAAGTCCTTTCTATGTCGGAGGAGCTAGAACTTAGGATTATTGAGCGTGATTTGAGCACCCAAGCAGCAGAAACAGCCAGCAAACGGCATTTAGAGAGCATAAAGAAGGTAGCTAGGCTGGAAGCCGAATGCCGCAGACTCAGAGCCATGTCTCGGAAAGCAAGTGCGACCAACGATCTTAAGTCTTTCTCTGCATCATCGGTTTGTGTAGAGTCCTTCGCTGATAGCCAATCAGATGTAGGGGATAGGTTGCTAGCAGTTGAGAATGACGTGCAGAAAGTGAGTTGCTTGGAGACAAGTGATTGTGAGCCGTGCCACTCTGAGTCATGGGCATTTGCTCTAATAACTGAACTCGACCATTTTAAGAAAGAGAAATCCTTCGGAAGGAATCTCATGGTCTCTTCAGGAGAACTTGTATAATTTAATTTAATGGATGATTTTCTGGAGATGGAAAGGCTTGCAGCTTTACCAGACGCAGAAAGTGGAAGCTGCAGCCATGGAATGGGGCCTGCTCTGGATCAAAACAGATCTGATGAAGTCACTCTCAAATCTGAGCTTGAAGCCATGATCAATAGAACGGCAGAGCTGGAGGAGGAATTAGAGAAGAAGGAAGAAGAAAAGGAGAAGCTAGAGATGGCTCTAAGTCAATGGCAAAAGCAACTTGAAACGTCATGGAGTCAGCTCAATGAGGTTGAGATGAGATTGACAGAACTCAACAACATGTTGTCTGCAGCACAAAAATCGAAGCAAGCTGCAGAGGAGGAAGCAAGGATTACCCATGAGAGGATGGAAGTAACAGAGTCAAGACTGATGGATGTTGAATAGGAGATGAAAAACTTGCTCCTTAATGACAAATTACTACAAGAAGAGGTTGAAAGAGAGCGTGCTTTGTCTGCTGAAAATGAGGCAAAATGTCGGGAGCTGGAGGATGAAAATCTAAATATGAAAAGGGATGCCGAACTGCAGCATGAGATCGAGCTTCAGCGTGTGGCTGTCTCTGATGAATAGCTAAAAGTAAAGCAGGTTAGTTCTCTATGGCTTGTGGATGTTAGTCTATATCTAATGGAAAGCATGATAACGTGAGTAAATTACTGAGATGGTATTGCTCCTTTTACATAATTTATCAAGTTTGCCGACAAACCCGCTACTACATTTTGAGTGGCAATGTTACAGTTGCATGTAGAGTGAGTTCCATCTGCATGAGAAAACAGAGATGCCTCTCTTGGTATATTCACATCCTGTGTGTGGACATTTGATTTGGGTTTTTTTTTTATGAGATATGACTTCAATCTCCCAGGTGAATAGTTATTTATTTATAGCCATCTCAAGGAAGATGAGATGATTATTTTCCAGTAACGCAGTATGGTTTTGATCTTCATATTGACATATAGCTATGTTAGAAATAGGAGGGCCGCATCAGCATCTTGTACTTTATTAGTACAAACTGTATGATTGAGGCACAATCTAAACAAATCTCAAATTTCACTGTAGCATTGAAGACATTCAGAGGTTAATATAGAATTTCAAAGCACTTGACCTTTGATGTAATGTAATTTTCAAGCTTAAAAAGCACTTACAGTGCTGCGATAGGGTGCTTCTAAACTAACTTAACCAGAAAATTCTCATGCTAGGCGAATTTTTTTTTTTTTTTTTTTTTTTTTTTTTTTTTTTTTTTTTTTTTTTTTTTTTTTTTTTTTTTTTTTTTTTTTTCTGTGGGTTGTGGTGCTTTGAGCAACATTGCGCTTGCTGACACCATCGACTATCTGATAGGATCAGCTTACCAATGTTTTATTCATGCTAAATGGGCGATCATGACTTAGTCTGAATTTAGTTTCCTTCTTAAGTTCTCATTTAGTTTTGTTATGTAAAACAGGAGCAAGAGCTAGCAGTCGCTGCTAGCCAGTTTGCAGAGTGCCGGAAGACTATTTCATCTCTCGCTCAGCAATTAAAATCTCTAGCTGCAGTAGACGACTTCTTCGCCGATTCTGATCCAATGTGCAATCACATGGATGAAGGATTACCAAGCCCCGAAAATGAGCTGCACCATTTAAACCGCCCACCAGTCCTCATTTCTGCTGAACAAAGATGAAATAATGATGGTTTAAGAATTTGATTATTCAACTAGCTGAGGCAGGAAGATGAAATGAGTGAGGTGAGATAGGAAGAGTGTCTACTTTGATTTTTTGCCTTGTGAATAAACAACCACCATTGTAAATGCGTTCATGACATCTCCGAAACCAACACTCGTGAATCTCAAGTATAGCGGTACATAGTCAGATTTTTGAATGATATAAGGTCTCAATTCCTTTATAGCATGTGGATGTCCAGATTGCATTCGTGACCATTTTAGTTTGATTTTTTATTTTATTTTCTTAGGAAAAACCTTTAGCTAGATCGTTTGGCAACTTGGCATTCAGTTTTTTTTTTTGCTCAACAACAATACGAGGTTGTAAACTAGGTGCGTGTAAAGTTTGATGGATCAATTTTGAGTATGAGAGCACGTACGAATTTATTTCCGAAAGCTTTAAAGAAAAAAAAAGTCGGAAAATGGTTGTGGGGCAAGAAATAGAAAAAAAAAAATGGGGTGTCGGGTTCGGACGCCAATTTTTTTTTCTCAACAACACTACGAGGTTGTAAACTAGGTGCATGCAAAGTTTGATGGATTAATTTTGAGTACGGGAGCACGTACGAATTTATTTTCGAAAGCTTTAAAGAAAAAAAAAGTCGGAAAATGGTTGTTGGGCAAGAAATAGAAAAAAAATGGGGTGTCGGGTTCGGACGCCAATTTCTTTTTCTCAACAACACTACAAGGTTGTAAACTAGGTGCGTACAAAGTTTGATGGATTAATTTTGAGTACGGGAGCACATATGAATTTATTTCCGAAAGCTTTAAAGAAAAAAAAAGTTGGAAAATGGTTATTGGGCAAGAAATAGGAAAAAAAATGGGGTGTGGGGTTCGGACGCCAATTTTTTTTTGCTCAACAACACTACGAGTTTGTAAACTAGGTGCGTGCAAAGTATGATGGATTAATTTTGAGTACGGGAGCACGTACGAATTTATTTCCGAAAGCTTTAAAGAAAAAAAAGTCGTAAAATGGTTGTTGGGCAAGAAATAGAAAAAAAAAAATGGGGTGTCGGGTAAATTTTTTTTTCTCAACAACACTACGAGGTTGTAAACTCCTCATCGTGTTATTCAGCAAAAAAACAATTGGCGTCCCAACCCGATACCTCATTTTTTTTTTCTATTTCTTGCCCAACAACCATTTTCCAACTTTTTTTTCTTTAAAGCTTTCGGAAATAAATTCGTACGTGCTCCCGTACTCAAAATTAATCCATCATACTTTGCACGCACCTAGTTTACAAATTCGTAGTGTTGTTGAGAAAAAAAAATTGGCGTCCAAACCCAATACCTCATTTTTTTTTCTATTTCTTGCCCAACAACCCATTTCCAACTTTTTTTTTTCTTTAAAGCTTTTGGAAATAAATTCGTACATGCTCCCATACTCAAAATTAATCCATCAAATTTTGCTCGCACCTAGTTTAAAACCTCATTGCGTTAGAGAGCAAAAAAAAATTGGCGTCCAAACCCGATATCTCTTTTTTTTTTTTTTTTTATATTTCTCGCCCAACAACCCTTTTTCCAACTTTGTTTTTAAAGCTTTCGGAAATAAATTCGTACGTGCTCCCGTACTCAAAATTAATCCATCAAACTTTGCTCGCACCTAGTTTAAAACCTCATTGTGTTATTGAGGAAAAAAAAATTGGCGTCCAAACCCGATACCTCATTTTTTTTTTCTATTTCTTGCCCAACAACCTTTTTCCAACTTTTTTTTTTCTTTAAAGCTTTCAGAAATAAATTCATACGTGCTCCCGTACTCAAAATTAATCCATCAAACTTTGCACGCACTTAGTTTAAAACCTCATTGTGTTATTGAGCGAAACAAAAAATTGGCGTCCAAACTCGATACCTCATTTTTTTCTATTTCTTGCCCAAAAAAAAGAGTTGGAAATGGGTTTTTGGTCAAGAAATAGAGAAAAAAATGAGGTATCGGGTTTGGACGCCAAATTTTTTTTGCTCAATAACAAATGAGGTTTTAAACTAGGTGCGTGCAAAGTTTGATGGATCAATAACCACAGGACAATCGATTATCCTTGTTTTTATCGTCCTATTCTATATATATATACACTAACCGCTAAGGTTTCTAGGGCGCTCAATTTAGTATTTATTTACACTATGGAACACGGATTGAAACAACTCATGTTTTAAATAAAAAACCAAAAATACCCTTCATAACCCATGAACCCCTTAATGCCATGAACTCCTTAATGCATTGACCTAAAAGAGAAATTATTGCATGGTCTATAGACTATATAGACGAACATTACAAGATCAATTATCCTGATGAACTTGGTCTACATGATTTATATGTCATGCAATGTTTTTTCCTTAGATTTGAGAATGTGTTAATTTTCATTGCCATTACCAACGAGAACCTCTTAAACAGAAACGACCATCTTGATATCCTTTGCTTTTCGGGTGAAAGTTACCAAGAAAGCAACATAAAGAAGAAAAACTGAAGCTCTATAAACATACTGCTGCAGTGATTCTGGACAAGGACATATACAGCAAATGAAGTTTTATTTGCAAAAAAAAGGTACCTACATCATATACCGGTGATCTCTACAGATATCAGAACCAGTCGCTACAAGCATTTAATTAAGAAATTCTACATACAGAGAAAAATTGAAGGAACTATTAGCCAAAAGGAACTCAAATGCTCAGAACTCAGCCCTAGAGAAGGCCATTTACAGGTGACGTGCTAAAAACTGGCTTGTCTTTGCTAGCTTCATACATTGCGACGCCATTGCTACTGCTCTTCCTCCAAGGCTTCGCCTCTCCGAGCATGGTTATGACATCCCTCATGCAGGGCCTATCCCTTTTTTTTTCTTTGCAGTACAGAGGAGCGCTATTCTGAGCACCAAAAGCATCTCTTCCTGCACATGCTTGCAGTTTCCTACATTGGGGTCTAGAGCTTCTTCCAGAGCTCTGTTGTCCCTGATTTTCCTCCGTATCCACTCGACAATGTCAACGGATTCTCCGAACTCGAGGTCTAGAGGCCTTTTGCCTGCGATGAGCTCCAACAGTACGACACCGAAGCTGTATATGTCTATCTTTTCGTCAAGCTTCATGGTGTATCCGTACTCTGTCGGCGAACATCAAAAAATTGCAGCATTGTTAGCTAAGGAAAGGTGATGAGCATATGTGATACTTTCATCACTTTTTAGCATTGACCAGTAGCTATTTTGCAAGGGTAATACGGTTATTAACTGGGACACTGGAAAGATCTGATAGTTGATCAATTCGATGGAAGATTATGAGAGTAATAATCAACTTACCAGGCGCAATGTATCCATAGGACCCTTCCACTACCGATACCGTTTCGTTCTTCCGGAGCATCATTGGTGATCCTTCAAGCAGTCTTTGGCTTGGGCTTAATGCGCTTCACGCGTGAGTACAGAAACACTCCAGCAAGGGCCACTCCCGTACCTAATAACATCACCACAATGAGAAAGATAACAAAACCATAAACATGAGAGCAAAATATTCTAAATAGTAATGACAATAGTAGTACTATGGAACCAAGCTAAACCAGTTGATTAACCAATAAACAGATACCGGATCTCATTTTCCCTAGAAGCAAATGCCATTATATGCTTTCTCACTAAGGTTTGGGGAGGGAAGGGGAAGAAACAAAAGCCAAGAAAATAACAAACTTGGAAAAAGGCTGTTCAGATGGTAGCATAAATCACCTAGGGAATTTATGGGTGAAACTGGAGTTCGGAAGAAGAGAACTGAGCTGACAATGACCACAACACGCTACACGCAGTTTCCTACGGAGTGGGTCACTGGCGATACCCTCTGTAGTAACATGTAAGAGACCTGCACAAATTCAACAATTAAGGTTGGTATTTCCCCATTAAAAAGTGCTATTGAAGACCTGCATGACTGAAAAACAATCAATTCCTTCTCCTGCATGTACTTCATTGTTCTTGCGGGCACGAGCACTATGCACATTAGTGCAGATACTGTGGCATGTCGTGATTAATCCGAAGCAGACGGTTATCCAATTATATAGACATGTAAACAGACAACATTATAGAGTTTGCTGATCCAATAAGAAGATCAACAATATCAAGGGATAATTGATCCGATGCGAGATGAGTTAAAAATCACTATTGCCCCACAGTGATTTTCAACTGATGTCATAATGATGGAGACACAGCTGTTTCGTTTCTCAAAAGTTCCAAAATTTTTTCACTAGTGATGTCACAAATTGATCCTTTCGATTTTCTGCCATCCCGTAAATTTGCTTATCTAAACTCGATGTCCTAATAGAGAAGACTCAAGGGGTTCTGAGTGCTTAAAGTAATAGGTCACAGCTATAGATTTGAAAATGAATGCCAAAAGCAATTATGAATGAGGAACACAACATAGCTAAAGATTTAGATCGTCAAAGAAATGTGTGGCCCGTGACCCAAAAATAATGAAAATATTGCATTGGGCAAAAAGCCTCACCTGCTGGTATGCATGGAAGCACAACGCTGCAAGGAAGGACCTGGTTAATACCTGCTGGACATTTAATCCCTGTTGCGCCTGTTGTTAAGATGAGAAAAAAGGCATATCAGAAAAACTTCCATATACAGAACCCTTTTGAGCAATCATTAAAGTTTGAAAGAACACTCACTGCGGCTTGTAGGGATGCAGGAGTGAACTTGAGACCTTCCGTGAAAAAAGTCACAGGGAATAATAAAACAAATGACATCATGGTTATAATCGAAAAGAGAGTTACATTGTCCAAGGATTCCTGTACATAAGCAAATTCAACTGCCAAAATAAGAGAACAATCGCATAATGTAGCTTCAAATACTTAACAGTCTGAAGATGAAGACAAAACGATTCATGATACCTCCTTATTGACCATGACTTTCTTGCTGAGCACATTACGAGATTGATTACTCAGATTCGAGGCCATTGCGCTCCAAAACCCAGCCCTTAGAAACCATAAAAGCCAAAGTCATGCGCACCGAACAAAAATAAAAGACCTAAACTATGACTCTTCGACCGATGAGCTAGCTAGAATACATATCTGAAATCAAACATAAAGTTAGGCTATATCCATTTTTCTACTCCTATATCTTTAGCATTTTACTAAAGTTTCTCACCAGTTAAAGGAAGCCTCCGTCATTGATGCAAGTGCAACTCCACCAACGATTGGTAAAAGAGAAGAGACAACCCAGATGGTCGAAAAGTGTAGGGGTAAAAAATGACAAAAAAGTTAAAATGGGAGGCGGATATTAAATGCTACACCATGAATATCATTAGTCTTTTGAGATCATTAGAAAATTAAGAAACATGAACATTACATGTTGAGTTCAACAGGTAACCATATTAACTTAGCAAACTAAATGGTTGCAAAAAATGACGAGCTTTACAACAACTCACAATAAAATGGTGCATCATTTAGTAACCGAAAAACTACATCAGAAGTGAAAGTTGGAAATAAAGGGCAAGATCTATAAGTATTTGCACCTCCCCAAGAAACATAGCCGATAGATGGACAGAGAAAAATGGCTCCATATCGACGGATTCTCCGAACTCGGGGTCTAGAGGCCTTGCCTGCGATGAGCTCCAACAGTACGACACCGAGCGGACTAGAGGTCGCGAGAGGGAGGCAACCGGCGGAGGGGCGTCGGCGTCAGAGTCGGGTTCAGGGGAAGAGGCGGCGTCGGCGTCAGGGTGGGGGGGTGATGGAAGCAACCAGCGGAGGTGGAGGGGCTCAACATTTATGTTTTCCTCTGAACCCTCCGCAAATTTGTTCTCCCAGCAACGGAACAGAGAACGGGGAGAGAACGGTTCGGGTCGAGGTGGCGGAGCCCCACGAACACGACCAGGAAAGAGAAGCACCAAGCTGGAAGCGTACGGCACCAGCTTCTCCAGCAACCTCGCCTCCGAACCTTCCGGTGTGTGGGGGTCTCGCTCGGCGGGCGATGCTCGCCGACGTTGAGGGGAGCTCGAAGAGGCCTGCTTCTCCTCCGCGTGCTGCATCTGCGATCCTGGGAATGCCGGAACGAACGACGAAGCGAAGCGAGCGAGCACCGGAGTAGGGGCGGCCGTAATGTGGTTTGTCGGCGACGGCAGGGGAACGGCTGCTTGATGCACGGCGGAGCAGCAACGAGCGCGGGGAGAGAGAAATTTTCAGATTCAAATATTCGAGAGGAAAGAAATGGAGAGGAACAGAGGAACGAACGGGGCTTCTCTTTCTTTCGTTTGAGAAAGGAAACAAAAGCTTAAGCCGCAATAAATGCTCTGACAGGAGAGAGAGCGTGCAGGCTAGGAGGAGCGAGGAGTCGGCAGGCTAGGAAGAGGAGAGAGAGGGGAAGAAGGGAGAAGACACCAAATGGGGCCCACCCCTCCATATGGCACCTCCTGAGTGGTCCGGGACCACGCTGACGTGGAGGTCCCGGACCACCCAATATTTTCTCGTCCTTGCCTATTTAGAAGAGATTCTCCGCTTCAAGCATAAGAATTTTGACTTTTTCACCGCCATAGTACTGCTAGAAGACAACTCATTTTCTTCTCCAAGTATTCTTGCTTCCCACGTAGGACTAGAAACTTAGGGGTGTTTGTTTGTGTTCATTTTTTTTTTTTCTTGAACACAATTCCTGTTTTTTTGTTCCGGAGAACAAAAAAAAAAGAATATAAACTCGTTTGTTTGCGTTTTTGTTAAATCATATTTTTGTTCGTAGAACAAATTTGGAAAAAAAACAAAAAAAAAAAAATTGTTTATTGTTTCTAACACTTTCGAGAAGCAATTTTTCTCTCTTCTATTTTTTTCTTTTCTTCTTCTTTTTTCTTTGGCCGGCGTCCTTGCTGGAGCGTCGCCGGCCCCTGACGAGGCCGAGCGTCGCCGAAAAAAGAAAAAAAGAAAAAAGGAAAAAGAAAAAAGAAAAAAGGAAAAATAAAATAAAAATATTAAAAAATTAAAAGAAACAAAAAAAGTAATACAAGTTTACCAAACGTGTTTCCATTCTTTTTCTATTCCAGGAACAAGTTTACCAAACGTGTTTTTCTGTTAAAAAATTGTTCCCCGAAACAGAAATAGTTTTTTCTATTTCTGCTCCTTGGAACAATTTTTGAACAGAAACGTTACCAAACGCATTTTTACTAGCTAGGGATTGGCTCTAGGCTTCTCTAGATTGCTTGGTTAACTAGCTGCAGCTAGATCTTCAAGTTCTTGACTTCATCATTAAACTAGTAGTTTCTAGAATTAGAAAATGGATCACAATTTCCAACATTGACACTAGACCCAAAACTTGAGTCCATATATATAAAGGTTATTGGCCAATATAAATCATGACAAATACGCCTTTCATAAAACTCGTGAGTGGAATGCTAAATAAGCTCATCAATCATGAATGTCATAATAGTACAATCCACAAAGTCCATCGATGAAATGACTCAATACCAATCATAAATACCATAATAGTACATCCCTTGAGTTGATTGATGAAATGCCTTCATAAGCTCATCGATCATGAACGCTATAACTGTACAATTCACAAGTATGAATGATAGAATGTTTGATGAACTCATCGATCACGAGTTTCCAACAAATAGCGTTTAAAGAGAAGTACATGGCATGTGGCCACGATAATGCGCATGAATTAAGCTTTGAATCACAGAGAATCGACCGAGGGATAAGGGTACGTAAGGAATTAGAAGCAGTTAAAAACCATCCCCAGAGTAACGCGTAAGTCAACAGGGTTTAGAGATTTTCGAGGGAGAAGATCATGATGCATAACGAAATGGCTCGATAAAGATGCGGAGGAATTAAAGTAGATATATCTCTTGATATCTCTCAGCAGTTTAGCTCAGACAATAAACTGCGAGCAAGAAATACACAACATGAGTCAAGGCATTATAAATTCCGAAGAGCCCAGCAGAGTTTGAAGAGGAGAAGATCATTCGCAACAGATTGATTTTGGGTTCAAATTCTATCTAAGTTGGAATTTCAAATTCAAATTAGATCGGGTTTCTTGTTTCCAGTTTTTGTCTTTGACTATGAAAGCTTTCCAGTCGTGTCTTGTAAACGTTGTATGTTCTCTACCCGCTTCATTGATATCCATTAAGAACTTTATGTTCAATTTCAGTTATTGACTAAGCATGACATCTAAGAATGTAAGCCATATTTATTTAGATTCAATGAAGTCTCTTGAAATTTCCTGATTTGTTTTCAATTTGTTGTTTGCATGTTATTTTAGTAATTCACTTTACAAAGTCCTTGAAATTTTAAGGCACATTAGAATCCATTTGCTTCTAATTCGAAGTCCAATTTAATACAGTGATCGGCATTTGATCATTCTCGATTGGACATTAATCATTGAAATCACTGAGTTTCTTGCGACTACAACTTGAAAAATGTTTGTAGAACCTCTATATGGTTTAATGTATCAAACTGAGTTCACGTAAGCATTCGACAAGGAGAAAACAATTGGACTGTCATAAATTGACAAAACGATGCAAGAAGCGGGAGAAATATAATTTCTCATTAATGAAAATAAGTTCTCAAAAGTCGAGATTAAAACGAATTTTGTTAAAAAGTGATTTGCGCACTCATACTTAACAAGTGACTCAATATAGAAAGGTCATTATTCTTGTGAAATACTCATTAATATATTAAAATCAATTATTTTCTTATTGAATATGTTGAATAAGTTCCCGGATGAATCTCAATGAGGCCTTTTATTTTTTGTTCCTGGAGGAATCGCTCATTCAACAATGCTTGACGACTGATCACTGTCTAGATCCTTTCTCAGCATTGTTTAGTGCAAGAACTTGTTTCGGCAGTCAATCCTAATTCTATTTGCATGCAATCATGGATTACTTACGACATTTTCTTTTCGAATAGTAGGGGTGATGCACTCCATGTTGAGTCGAAAGACTTCGACCTATGTTGCTCCGTCATGTCTGTTTGGCGAATCTTTGTTCTGTCGGAATCATTTCTATTAAAAAAGAAAGACATGCGGACCCCTAGAGTGCCATAACTTGGCAGAAAGGGACATTTAAGTGCCATAACTTACGAAATGTACACTTAAGTGCCAAAATCGGAGTAAAATGGATCACTTGAGTGTCAATTCGACCAAAATTTGGCCAAAACGCTGACGTGTCCATTTTCCGGCAAAGTGAGTGCGAAATGGCGTCGTTTTGGTGATGACGTGGTAAAAAATTAATATAAAAAATAATTAAATTAAATTTAAAACTAAATTTATTTAAAACATTTAAAAATTAAAATTAAAATATTAAAAATAATAAACAAATAAAAAAATTTAAAAAAAGAAAAAAAAGGAAAGGGAGGGAGGCGGTTGAGGGATCGGCCCTCGATTGCCGCCCGCCGCCCCCGCCGTCGTCGGGAAGGGTCGGGGGAGGGTCGGCCGGGGTCGTCGGCCCCCCGGCCGGGCTCGGCGACCTTGGCCCACCGGCGGTGAGGGCTTGCCCCAGATCGGGGTGAGGGTTGCGGCCTTCGCCCGGGCCGGGCCCGGCGACCCTAGCCGACCCTTCCCTTGCCGTCACGGCCCTTCCCGGTGGCGGCGGGGCGTGGCGAGGGGCGGGCCGAGGATCAACCCTCGCCCGCCTCCCCCTTTAATTAATTTAATTTAATTTAATTTTTTTAATTTTTTAATTTTAAAATTATTTTTTAATATTTTAACTAAATTTAATTAATTTTTATATTATTTTTTTACCACGTTAGCTCAAAAAGACGCCGTTTTTGCATTATTTGGCCATGTCGGTGTGCAAAACGGCGTCATTTTGGGCTCGCTTCGCCGGAAAAATGTCACGTCAGCGTTTTGGCCGGAGTGACACTTAAATGATCCGTTTTTCTTCGAATGTGGCACTTAAGTGTACCTTTCGTAAGTTATGGCACTTAGTGTCCCTTTGTACCAAGTTATGGCACTTGAGGTATACTTTTGCCAAAAAAGAAAGGACACGTCATTTTTGCACTAAGCTGAATTAAATTAAGAGCGAAATACGTCTTCTTTCTTTAATCCGATGATCTGGCACTTTGTGCCTCCCGGTCTCTCAAGCACTTCCTACAGGAAGAAACATGTTAGTTGTTCATATAGAATTAGACTAAGATTAGGAACGAATTACACTCTTGTTGACACCTGATTTTTAGTCAACACATCATTAAAAGGCAAAAATTGAGATTTGAGTTTCTGATCGTGATGGAATTTCATTTCTCGATCAAAAAGTATTGTTTTTCTTTTCTTTCTTTTGCATTATTATTTTTAGGTAATTTCTAACTCATTTTTCAAGAAAAACTCGAAAAGCCAAACCACCTTAACGCTGGAGGTTTCGGACAATTACACGAAGTGGATGTTACACTGTTTGTCTATGAATATATTTCTCTTATAAAACCATAGAAACATTCCAGTCTTCTTCTTCTAACGAATTATATGGAAACACAGGGCAGTCCATTTCTGCTGCATCGCCAACGAAGACCTCCAAATACCTCAAGCCGTGGTGTCTCAATCGGAAAGGATGTTCCTCAGCAGTTGCGCTTTCTGGACAATCAGACAAACATCCACGCCAGCGCGGCATGACCCCGAGATTATTTGTCGAGCAGCACCTCATGAAAGTCCTCACGTCTTTTGGCACTCTGGTCTTCTTAAGAGCTTTGTCTCTGCTGCCTCGGCCTGAATGATAAATTGATTCTCGAATTGTCTCTCGACATGACCTCGAGAGGTCATTTAAAATTGAAGTCAAACTCATGACCTCGCTTCCCAAATCGAAAATTGTCGTTCCATTTCACCAACTCCTTGCAGAGCGCGGCTCCGACGGACCAGCTCCTTGCAGAGCACGGATCCGACGAAGCCCAGCCCGCCGGTGACGACGAAGACGTTGTCCTCTATTCCCTCGTTTTCGCTCAGATGCATCTTCTGCTTCTGCTACTGCTTCTGTTCTGAGTCGCGGGAGGAGGGATCGAGGACGGACGGGTCGGTCGCTTCTGTTTAGAGCGAGTGAGCGAGTCACCGAGTCAACACCGTGGCGACCGGTCCATCGGGCTGTGACTCGGCAGGGTCAACGCGGGCATTACTCCGGTCGGACCGTTGGCATTTCCCATGAAGGTTTTCTAAGACATAACGAAAAAAATCTCTTTATTATTATTATTATTATTTAAATCACACTACATCCGGTATATAACATATGCTTTCTTGAAGGTTCAATAATTATTGGAGGTGAATCCAAATTATAGAGGCATCGGCTTAATATGGTACCATGCATCTGCATTTTAAGACTGGACTATTAACATCATACTTGCATAAAATCCATTTTACCATTTAAGGTCTAGTCCTCTTTTTTAAAGATTCTTTTTTTTTTTTTTTTTTGGGTCAAGCGATTAATACAGGTGGAAGAGTGTATTATGCATCGAATATCTTAAACTTGAGCAAATTGATAATATGAGAAATAAGCATCAGCACGTAGTCGATAAAGAGAGATATGCACATATTAGAAAGTTTAATGTGGGATATTTTAACATGCTGCTCACCTACAAAATGGGTGATGTGTGAAATTTGACAAACTGCGTGGACGTACACTCGAAATAAAATTAGAGAGACTAAAAGTTAAGGCTGATAAGTGAAGGGTGATTATATTTATATAAAGAGCATATAAACCTCAATAGCAAGATGAATTTGGAAGGAGGTGTAGCTATTGGTGTTTTTCTTGTTAGGAAATCTTAATGCTATGTTTGATTATTTGGGTTTTTAACTAGGATAAGTGGATAGGATAAGATATGAAATTAAGGGATTTTGTTATATCCTATCAACTGTTTTGTGCAACGTATAATAATTTTTCATCTCCTCTCAAAATTATTTTATTTTTATTTTTCCCCTCCATCATTCTCTAATAAAATTTTATTAAATAGTAAACTGTACTAGTATACCTAAAATATGTGATAAATATAAATATATATTTATATTATAAGATAAAATTAAATTTGAATATATAAAAAAAATAATATATTTTTTAAAATAAAATTTTATTTTTTGTTATTTTGAATTGCTTATTATAATTCAAATGTTATTTATATTTCAATATATGTATTAATTATATTAAAATATATTTTTACTTTTATTAATTTAAGAAGCTTTTTATTTGATAAAAATAATTTTCCTATTATAAATATTAGAAATCCTATATATTTTTATCCTACCTCCCCATGGTATAATTTTATCCAGGCTATATGCCTTTTATATCCGATTTTATCTTATTTTGAGCACGTACCAAATAAAAAATATAATAAATTTTATCCTATCTTGAATCTTATCTTGACTACCAAATACGTAGTGTAAATTTGTACAAAGAACTAACTCAAGTCGATACAAATGAATGCATCATGTCTAGACAACAGCATAACCTTTCCCGTGATATTGATGCAAATGCAAGGGAGAAATAGTTCTCTAAGCTAACATATTCAAACAATAAATAGTTCTATCATGTCCAGCAGCACTATGGGAAAATCACCAAAATATTCCTAAACCTATTGCATTTGTGCCATTTCAATCATAAACATTTTTTTTTTTGGCTAATTGAGTTCTAAATCTTTTGTATTTGTGCCAATTCAGTTAGCATTAACATGGATGTTGGCTGTTCTCATGTTATCACCGGTGCTGATGTAGATAATTTTTAATAATATTTTAAAATAGTTTTTAATTTTAGTATTTCTCTTTTTTTTTCATCACTCCTTTGGCAACCGGCCAGAGGCAGGGTCCCTCCCTTGTCATCCATAGGGAATGTCACGTCCCGAACCCCGAGCGGATGCCCATCCCTCTTTGGTCGATAATATTTTGTGACTTCCTAGGACGAGTCGCCGACTCTTTTTGTTTTATTGCACATGCGGAGGCAAAAAAATCAAATCCCCTGACAGTAATCATCTCGGGATAGAAAAGTAGGACAACAGATTCAAAACAAACATGTTTTCATACTCACATAGAGTCATGTACAAAGTCTAAGGTCAAAAGACTACAAAAGACTAGCCCTTAAAAAAGAAGAAGCAGTCCTAGCTGACCTACACTTCAAATCACCTTCTCTCGGCTTTAAGTCCTCCACTCGACGAATCTGAAAATGGTTATACAATAACTAGTGAGACAATGTCTCAGCAAGTCCACCCACTAAACCCCTATTAGGAGGGAAATACGCGTTAGGGCGCTCTAGCCACACAACCACATAATTAGAATAGGGAACTTATCTCGCCTCAGTTCCTTCCTGCAGGTCAGCATAGTTCATATCTCAAATGCATGAAATTAATGCATACGACAATTGAAACGCTTTACTTTTATCAATCAACTACAAGGGTCTCAGCCCAATCCATCACAGGAGTCCCGATATTAAGACCAAACCGTTATGACACGACCCATACCATGCCACACAGTTTTGTCTCATAATCAGGCGCATCAAACTCAGACAATCATGCGTTCCAATTGTTAATTAAGCCACTCGAGGCACTGTTGACATCCATGTTCGGCAGTCTACTAGCATAGCCAGGCATCGTCTCTTCCCCATAGAGCACGGCTACGTCACATTGATGGCTATCCCGAAGGAGCTTAGGTCTAGAATCTACTGCGACCTGCTACCCTAATACATGGGTAACCCGAAAGTGGGATTTATTAACGTCCGACTTAAATGCTAGGATGGGTTTACTTTAACCAGCACACGACCACTCAATCTTGACCCAGAACATTGTGCATTGCACACAAATGCCTCGATCAAAATAGTGATCCTGACTTATTTTCTTCGTATTAAAAATATCTCGAAAAATAGTGGTGTGTGGGTACACGGTCAGATTGGACCTAGAAAATTCATAACATTCTTTTCAAAATCCCACTGGCTTATATAGTATATATAAAACCATTTTTTGGTGTTTAAACCCGACACCCGGGATTTTCTGAATAAATATTGAATTTTATAAATTTTTTGGAATAAATGTCAAAAAATCCAATCAGAACTAAATCTGCATAATTTAACACTCAATTGCAAAATTTAACCACACCATTGCAATCGGCACGAAATTCCATTCACCTACTACCCCGGCCTAATTTCCGGAAAAATAATTAATAAATAATTAATTTCGAAAATTAATTAAATAAATCCATTTAATTTCTAAAATACCAACCTAGGCTAAAATAACTAAATTAAATACCGATACGGACCCGGAAAATTCCCGAACCCTTCTAGATAAATAATATAATTTATCTAGGCCTCACTTAATCTAATCTAACCACCTAACATGCATAATTGAATAATTAAATTACTAATTTAATCTAACTAATAACCTAATTCTTAATTAAATTAAACTAAACACCCCTTAGACGTCATTAGCCTACTAAGAAGAGTTTAGTGAATAAATTCACCGGTTAATTGCGGAAACTGGTTCACCGTGACGACGACGCGACGGCGGCCGAAATCCAAATTTTCGGCGGCGTCGGCGGACACTAGGACCAGGCCTAAAATGGGCCCAACAAATCTGATTTGTTATTGCATCGGACTGGGCTTGCTGCAGACACTGGGCTTGGGCCTCAAAATCGCGGGCTTCTGAATTGCTGGGCTTGAAGACTTCAACTGGGCTTGCAAAGTGGGCTGCTGGACTCACTTGGGCTGAGATGGGTTAAAGACTTGGGGTGCTGGACTCTTGAAATCAACGGGCTCGTGGGCTAAACTTCGGCTTCAATTGAGCCCGAAAGAAATTCGCTGGGCTATTGGACTTGCGGCTGGGCTGAAGACGACGCTGGCCTTGCTCGAGCGTGCAGAAGAAGCGGAGACACTGGGCTGGCACGGCTCGTGGGCGAGCTTCACTGGCGTTGCAGACTTGCTGGAATTGAAGAAACCGAAGAGGACAAACGTGGAGAATCGGTGGGGCGGCAGCGGGATGGAGCGGCTGAGTCGGTGGGATTTACGGGGTCAACTAAGGTGGAGAAGATTTGCTGGTGTTGACCGGCGTGGGGACAGCAACGAGAAAGAAAAGATCCGTGGGCTTCGGCCAGGTGGGCAGAGGAACGTGGGGCTGCTTCGGTCAAAGATGGGGGAGGCAGCTTCGATGTGTTGACGGTTCTTTTGCTGGAGAGAAATTGATGAAGGTTGACTCACTTGGGCTTCGCCTAGGAAATTATGCTGAAGATTAACCGAAGAAAACCAGAGATGGTGGAGCAAATTCGGTGGGGGATGGGCGGCTTCAACGAAGAACAATTAAAAAGAGGAAATAAAAGGAAACAAAATCAGAAGCAAAGGAGAGAGAGAGATGTTCGGTTGAGAGGGGGGAGTCGAATGCAGTAGAGAGAGAGCCGAAGGAGATGATACCAAAGGTCTCTAAAGTCTTCATGTTTATCCTTTATTGTCCCCCAATTATTTTTTTTGAAGTATAAATCCACAATTATCCAATTGTTACCAAAGTTGCACACCCCATCTTAAGATCCGAATTTCACCACTTTACTTCACTTAATTTCCGAAATTGAGGTCCAATTTCAATGAAGAAAAATCTTGTGAAATTTTATGCAACTCCCCAACACTCAAAGGCTTGGCTTGGAAGTCCAAATTTCCTTCGACTTAACCGTTTGAATTTCCGTTGATTTTCTGCGACGTTCGAATTGATTTTCCGTAAAAATCTTGGAATCTTCGAAAATTTTTCAGAGGATGAGTCAACGTTCCTAAAATAGATTGTGACACGATAGAACTTTCAATTTCTGAAATCGGGTTCAAATTCGTGGTTAATTTCAATCCGATGCGATTTTAGCGTGACTTAGTCTATCGGGTAATTTTTAGGAATTTTTTGTGCAATTGATCTGTGATCGATTTATCTCGAGTCACATAGTGCATCTTTGACACATTGGCGACTCTCGGTTGTTGTGAAAATATCAAGATTTCAATTACAGACACGGGATACCCAAAACGATAGAAAATCAATTTAGTGCCGATCGATGAGAATTTTGCAATTAGGTGGAATCACCTACACTTTGATCACATATCTCAGTCGAGTCGACCTATCTCTAATATATGATCGATTTTGACAATGCTGTAATGACTCTTGCAGATCAACATGGTCGAGCAGTCGATTCCTAGTCGAATTCTCAAATCCATTACATTTAGATTCCTTAATTGCTTCCCCAGATAGACCAGTTATCTCGTGAGTGATCAGCTCAGAGAATAGCACTATCGGCGCGTTGACAAAATGCCTGATTTATTTAATCAAAAATGAATTTGAAAATTCAGTCTGTCACAGGGAAGCTCGGCCATGGCTGGGTGAGGCTCAACCTCACCAACCAAGCCTCGGCAAACCTTAAGCCTCGCCCAAGCCGCTCGCTAGGCTGGCAAGGGTTGAGACTCGCCGGCCATGGGCGAGGCTTGACCATGCTGGATCCAATGAGGGCGAGCATTGCCAGCCTAGCAAGTGCCCAGGGCGAGGCCGCCCCTATAGCCTCTAGTGAGGCCAGAGGCTGGTTGAGGCTTGATTGGCAAGGTCGAGTCTCACCTAGCCTTGGCCAAACTTCGCTGAGGCTAGTGAGGTCCCTTACTGACCTTGCCTCTAGCTGGTCGTTGGTGGCAATTGGCTGGACGAAGAAGGAAGTGATTAAAAAAAAAGAAAGAAAAAAGAAAAAGAAAAATTAAATAAAAATTAAAAATCAAGAATATTATAAAAATTTGTTCACGTTAGTATCTATGATGTCATATAGGATGATTGGGGGCCATGTCAGTATCGATCAACCAAAATTGGCCGAAGTGACTAAATTGACACAAATGTAAATGGTTTACGATTTAATAGGTTAAAAAATAATTAGGACTAAAATGACATAATTGCAATATGCTTAGGACTTTTTTTTATGATTTTCCTTGAAGTGATCTACGTACACATGAGAAGAGATTTGCCTGATTAATTAGTTTGAAGAAAACGAGAGGCACGCCAATGGAATTATATGGTATCTCATTAAGATTAATTAAACATTAACTCAATCTCTTGATTCCTCCATTGATTATACTATTTCCTTAAATTTTCAATAATTCCACTATTATGTCGGGAAATTAAAAGGACTCTTTTTTTTTTATTTATTTATCACTATTATTAAAAAAGATAATTCCTCTAGTGGAGAGTCTCGAGCCTCGCTAGTCAAGTGAGCTCATGGCCTCTGGTGGTAGGCCTTGAGCTTGCCCCTTCCGAGTTGGCTAGGGACGAATCGCTAGAGGAAGCATAGGGGGATGGTGTAAGAGGAAGTGGAAGAGTGATGGAGAAGAAAAAGGAAAAAAAAAAGAGAAAAAAAGAGAAAAGTAAAAATAAAAAAAGTAATTAAAAATTTATTTATTTTTATATTGAAAACTTTGATTTTTTTACTTAGATAAAATAATAAAAATAATCATTTTCCGATGAAATCCAAACATTAGAAATCGTTTTCGATCATATATCACCAAACAAAGAAGAATTAATTGTATTCCCGGATAATACTTTCTCGAAAAATATTTTCCTTTATTATAAAGTTTTCCGCGAAACAAATATATTATTAATATGATATAGTTTCTTGTCCCCCTTAGCTTATGTGCTTCCCATTCCAAACTTGGATTTTAGAGTCTACTCTCTGTTATTGCGCAAGTTTGCGTGCCTGTGATTTGCCAGTCGGGCTGCGAATTGATCTATCTGTTTTTACTTTACTCTCTGCCGTGTCAATCGGTATCAGAGACGGCGAGATTGCCGGAGAATGGAGCCAGTCTGGGTTCGACAAAAATGGTGCAGTCCTGCTGACGATGATCAGGGGGGCGTTGGTTGTCTTGAGGCATCTAAGTGAGCCATGGAGCAGAATTGGCAACGAACAGCTCGGCCAGGGGGAAACTAGAAAAGGGCTGAGGAACCAGCGCCGAGGCTAAATAACGCCCGCACCCAACCGTTCGGAGGACCTGCTTCGGTGGTTTGGAACATATGTTGTCCGGCCTGCCTAGAGGGAGTCTGGTTCGAACAGGGACAGGTAGGGAGACGACTTTGGAAGTCAACGAGAAGGACGCGGCTTCAGCCTACGCGGAAAGGAGGATCGACGATCCTTGTCCCATTTTAAAATGCCCGCGCAAGGAAATTTCACTCCATCGCGGGAACCGACAAGCAAGTCCAAACATTCAAGAACGTCAAAAACAAGCCGAGCATTAACTCCTCTTTAAACACCTGTAGAGCTTTTTGTGGTTTGAGAAGATATTGAAGTTGACCCTGATACCTCCACCTCATAACAAATTACATAATATGCTCAAATGGCGGAGAGTCAAATGGCACGTCCCGGAGTCATAGTCCAATCCAACGACACGAATTGGGTCTCACAAAATGAGAAGCAAAGGAAGGTCGACTCATCCGTTCGCTTCGACTGCATTCAAAAACATCATCGTCAATGGAAACCCCCTCGTTGCTTCTTAGCATTCAAAAACATCATCGTCAAAGGAAACCGCCTTGTTGCTTCTTAGGCGTACGCTACGAAGCAATGATTTCCATTGGTCTGTATCTTCTCCTCCATCATCTTTTAACCCGACCACAACCATTACGCAACAAAAGCATTAGACTGCTGCATTCGAAGGTTGTTTCTTGAAGAAGCAGAACTTTGCGACGAGTGACCATGCCGCTGAGAGTTCTCTCCACACTCGACGCTGCCAAGACACAGTACTACCACTTCAAGGCCATCATCGTGGCAGGTAAATTAGCTTGTGTACTTCGCATCTCAATTCCAACAATTAGTACTCACGTCATGGGTTGTTCTGTTTCGTGAATCCGTTTCGATTAGTTATCTTGTGCATCTTCAATTTGATAATCCCACTTACGGAAAATGCATCGTTCTGTTTCGCTCAATATGATTCTGAATTCGTGCGTCTTGTGCTCGATAAAGGAATGGGGATATTCACCGATGCCTACGACCTCTTCTGTATCCCGCCGATCACGAGAATGCTCGGACATATATACTACAAATCCAATGGCAGCCGAATCCAGCCTGCCGCTGAAGCAGCCATGCTGGCCGTCGCTCTACTCGGCACCGTGATCGGACAACTTGTATTCGGCTGGCTCGGCGATCATGTTGGGAGGAGGCGTGTGTATGGCTTTTCCTTGATGCTCATGATGGCCGGCTCAATCGGGTGCGGATTCTCCATGGGCACAACACAAGCCCGTGTCTTGGCGACTCTAGGGTTTTTCAGGTGATCGAAGTGCTAGAACCCGCCGCCACGTCAGATTGTAATAATTAGTCTCTATTCAATTTTTCTGAGTACTGGCAACACACGAGCATCTCTCTTTAATTATTTTCAGGTTCTTGCTCGGGTTAGGGATCGGAGGAGACTACCCGCTCTCGGCGACGATCATGTCGGAGTTTGCTAACAAGAGGAAGCGCGGTGCATTCATAGCGGCCGTCTTCTCGATGCAAGGGATTGGGATTCTGGTGAGCTCAGTTGTCACGATGGCGGTGTGCATGATATTTGGCCGGAAAGATCACAGGACAAATGACGCTGATATCGCCTGGAGGTTGATATTGATGCTGGGTGTTGTTCCTACCGCTTTAACATATCACTGGCGGATGATGATGCCTGAAACTGCAAGGTATATACATATCCTTCTTTGCTTAATTTATCTTCTTAATTGATTAATCAAATGATCGTTTCATTTTGTTGATAAAGATTTGTTTGGTCTATGGTATTTACGGCTATGATCAAGCATGTCTCTCTCTTTGGTTGCTGGGATTGTGTTAGTCCTCCTAGAGACATCGTCCCCATAGATTCTTAGGAGCATTTGCTGGGTGCTGCTGAATGGACTAAGTTTCTCGGCCAATGACCCAAAAGACAAAACAGAGTTAGCTCAGTCATGCCGTACAATTCGTGTCGACCGTGGAGTCCGTGTTATTTTGAACCTTCACGGTTTTGTGGAACGCTTTAGAAGTAGTGATGTATTTAAATTGAATTCGTGTCGTTATTGAAAAATTTGCTATTATATATATATATATATATATTTTTTTTTTTTATGGTATAATTAGGTACACCGCTTTGGTGGAGCTAAATGTGCTCCAGGCTGCCCGGGACATGGAGCGAGTCCTAGACGTGCCCTTGAGCCAGATTGCCGAGGAAGATCCCGTCCCACCGAGCCCGCCATCCTACCCTCTCTTTTCCAGGAAGTTCTTCTGCCTTCACGGCCGCGACCTCCTTGCTTGCTCCGTCTTGTGGTTCCTCATCGACATCGTCTTTTACAGCAGCAACCTCTGCCAATCCCACATCTTCACAATAAACGATGATGGCAGTGCCTTTGAGGCTGCCTTCAAGGTCGCGAAGCTCCAGGCCAAAGTGGCTTGCTACTTTACAATCCCCGGTTACTTTGCCGCCGTCTTCCTCATCGATCGTGTTGGGCGACTCAGGATCCAAGTGGTTGGATTCGTCCTCATGGCCGGCCTTTACTTCTTCTGCACATACCTATATATAAAACACAACACGGGCTTGCTTTTCGTGATGTACGGCATGGCCTTCTTCTTCGCCAATTGTGGGCCCAACACGACCACGTTCATTGTGCCAGCTGAGCTGTTCCCTGCGCGATTCAGGTCGACGTGCCACGGGATCGCTGGGGCTGCGGGGAAGCTCGGGGCAATGATTGGCGCTGCGGGGTTCTTCCTGATCTCGAAGGGTGGTGACGACCCAAATGGGGACGAGGAGAGGACAAGGATAGAAGTTATCCTGATCACATTGGGTGGGATTTGCGTAGTGGGGACGGCGGTGACCATGTTGCTCACGAGGGAGACAATGGGGACATCGCTTGAGGAGAATGAGAGAGAGTACGAGGGTGAGTCTGTTCAAGGCAAGTGCTTTCCATAGTTCGTGGTTACAAAATACGATCATCTTGAGTGATCCCTTGCGGAAACGTAGTGTTAATACGGTGATAGTTTGTGGTTTGAATTTGTGTGCAAGTATACATGTGTATAGTATTTATTTGGTAGAGGATGGACCGAGATGGATAATACAAGATATAAAAGTCATGGGATCAACAGAGAATAATTTTATTAGTTGAGTAAAATAATTTGATGAAGGTATTGATAGAGGAGCATCTTGATATGGAGTTTTAAGCTTAGCTCCTCTCGATAATGTGTCCTTGCCTATTTAGAAGAGATTCTCCGACTTCAAGCATAAGAATTTTGACTTTTTCACCACCATAGTACTGCTAGAAGACAACTCATTTTCTTCTCCAAGTATTCTTGCTTCCCACGTAGGACTAGAAACTTACTAGCTGGGGATTGGCTCTAGGCTTCTCTAGATTGCTTGGTTAACTAGCTGCAGCTAGATCTTCAAGTTCTTTGACTTCATCATTTTTCTAGAATTAGAAAATGGATCACAATTTCCAACATTGACACTAGACCCAAAACTTGAGTCCATATATATAAAGGTTATTGGCCAATATAAATCATGACAAATATGCCTTTCATAAAACTCGTGAGTGGAATGTTAAATAAGCTCATCAATCATGAATGTCATAATAGTACAATCCACAAAGTCCATCGATGAAATGACTCAATACCAATCATAAATACCATAATAGTACATCCCCTGAGTTGATTGATGAAATGCCTTCATAAGCTCATCGATCATGAACGCTATAACTGTACAATTCACAAGTATGAATGATAGAATGTTTGATGAACTCATCGATCACGAGTTTCCAACAAATAGCGTTTAAAGAGAAGTACATGGCATGTGGCCACGATAATGCGCATGAATTAAGCTTTGAATCACAGAGAATCGACCGAGGGATAAGGGTAACTAAGGAATTAGAAGCAGTTAAAAACCATCCCCAGAGTAACGCATAAGTCAAGGGGGTTTAGAGATTTTCGAGGGAGAAGATCATGATGCATAACGAAATGGCTCGATAAAGATGCGGAGGAATTAAAGTAGATATATCTCTTGATATCTCTCAGCAGTTTAGCTCAGACAATAAACTGCGAGCAAGAAATACACAACATGAGTCAAGGCATTATAAATTCCGAAGAGCCCAGCAGAGTTTGAAGAGGAGAAGATCATTCGCAACAGATTGATTTTGGGTTCAAATTCCATCTAAGTTGGAATTTCAAATTCAAATTAGATCGGGTTTCTTGTTTCCAGTTTTTGTCTTTGACTATGAAAGCTTTCCAGTCGTGTCTTGTAAACGTTGTATGTTCTCTACCCGCTTCATTGATATCCATTAAGAACTTTATGTTCAATTTCAGTTATTGACTAAGCATGACATCTAAGAATGTAAGCCATATTTATTTAGATTCAATGAAGTCTCTTGCAATTTCCTGATTTGTTTTCAATTTGTTGTTTGCATGTTATTTTAGTAATTCACTTTACAAAGTCCTTGAAATTTTAAGGCACATTAGAATCCATTTGCTTCTAATTCGAAGTCCAATTTAATACAGTAATCGGCATTTGATCATTCTCGATTGGACATTAATCATTGAAATTACTGAGTTTCTTGCGACTACAACTTGAAAAATGTTTGTAGAACCTATATATGGTTTAATGTATCAAACTGAGTTCACGTAAGCATTCGACAAGGAGAAAACAATTGGACTGTCATAAATTGACAAAACGATGCAAGAAGCGGGAGAAATATAATTTCTCATTAATGAAAATAAGTTCTCAAAAGTCGAGATTAAAACGAATTTTGTTAAAAAGTGATTTGCGCACTCATACTTAACAAGTGACTCAATATAGAAAGGTCATTATTATTGTGATATACTCATTAATATATTAAAATCAATTATTTTCTCATTGAATATGTTGAATAAGTTCCCGGATGAATCTCAATGAGGCCTTTTATTTTTTGTTCCTGGAGGAATCGCTCATTCAACAATGCTTGACGACTGATCACTGTCTAGATCCTTTCTCAGCAATGTTTAGTGCAAGAACTTGTTTCGGCAGTTAATCATAATTCTATTTCCACGCAATCATGGATTATTTACGACATTTTCTTTTCAAATTGTAGGGGCGATGCACTCCATGTGGAGTCGAAAGACTTCGACCTATGTTGCTCCGTCATGTCTGTTTGGCGAATCTTTGTTCTGTCGGAATCATTTCTATTAAAAAAGAAAGGACACGTCGTTTTTGCACTAAGCTGAATTAAGATTAAGAACGAAATACGTCCTTTTTCTTTAAATCCGATGATCTGGCACTTCGTGCCTCCCGGTCTCTCGAGCACTTCCTACGGGAAGAAACATGTTAGTTGTTCATATAGAATTAGACAAAGATTAGGAACGAAGTACACTCTTGTTGACACCCGATTTTTAGTCAACGCGTCATTAAAAGATAAAAATTGCGATTTGGGTTTCTGATCGCAATGGAACCTAATTTCTCGATCAAAAAGTATCGTTTTTTTTTTCCCTTTGTTTTGCATTATTATTTTTAAGCAATTTCTTACTCATTTTCAAAAAAAAAAAAAAAAAAATCGAAAAGCCAAACGATTGACTTTCGGGTTGACTTGGTCAACCATTTGACTCAAAGTTAATCCTGAGTCAAAAACTGACTTTTCACCCAAAAAGATTACATTTAACTTTAATTTCATTTTTTTTTTCAAATCAATTTCTAAAAAATTCAAAGATTTGACAAAAAAAAAATTAATCTTTTAGGAAAAGACAACTAAAGGGTTAACTTTTGGTTAAACTTTTGACCAAAAAATGCAAAAAAAAAAAAAAATCACAAAAACATTTTTTTTTAATGTCAATTTGACTTTTGTGTCGAAAATTTTCCAAAATTCAACAAAGAACCTTGATTTCTGAATTTTTCAATTTTAAGTTTTAAATCGACCAAAAAATAAAATTACTTTTATTCTAGTCATAATTAGGTGTAATTCTTTTTTTGACATTTGGTTTATAAACTATTTGAAATTTACTTGTGCATTTAATTTCGTGATTTACCGTGTCAAAATGCAAATTGCTGTTTTGAGCCATAATTAGGGGACCAAAATCAATCATTCATGACTAGCGAACGGACGATTGTTTCTCACTCATTTTCTTAAGATGAGTCCAAATACGGGGTCAATTTTGGGAGATTCACTTGGATGCATTCTAATTTGGTCAATTTGGCATGTTCAAAGATTAAAAAGCCCAACTAAGGTGCTTCAATTTATGTATTTCGACTTCACCCATTCTAGACGAGAGTGCAATTGAAGTAATTGAGCTTCAATTTGGCTAGTTGAAGTTCAATTGAAAATATGAGTTTAGCTTGTGGCATCGCTTCAATAGAAATTCAATGAATTTGAACATTTTGTGCACAATTAGTCGACTTGAGATAGCCCAATTGCATCTCGTTTAATTCGATTCATATAGAAATATTTGATTTTGTTTAAATTGGGCAAAAAAAAAAAAGAAAAATCAAAACAAAATTCAGACAAAAAGTCAACTCGGTCAACCTGGCGTTGACCAGATTTGACCGGATTGACCAACGAATTTTTCTGGCCATCTTTTGGCCGGAAACTATCTGCTGACCCACTTCATGGCCAATGCATCCACACCCTTAATTTTCAAATTTCCAATTTTGTTCAAGATTTTACGAAATTCGCAAGTTATTCCCCCATGTTATGAAAATTGCAAAAAAAGACCCCAATTAGTACCCAATTGGTCATCATCCTTTCATTAAGAATGCATCGTAGCCAATAAAATAAGCATGTGCTCAATTAGGGTGCTCATAACAAATTGAACAAACCAATTAACTAAGAAGACCAAATCTTAGCCTTTGGATTAATCCAATGGCTAAGATTTGATCTTGCCCAAGACTACATAACCAACTTTCCCTCTAAATTTTAAGGGGGGACTCATAATTTCAGATCTACTTTCTCACACTAAGATTATCTCTCTACATTTCTCTCCATCTTTCTTCAAGCTTTGGCAAAAATCAAGCAGAATTCAAGGAAAAGCGAAATAAGAGTTTGCTCAAGAAGCTGGGCAATTTTTAGCACTGATTCTCTATCCACCCACTCATTCTCTCTGCAATTCTCTCCACCGAGGCTTTCTTTTTTTCTCATTTTGTTTCATTTGAGCGAGCATTTCAAGAAGAAATCCACTTATTCTCTCTCTAGCGCAAAATCTCCATGGATTTCTTCTTGCTGAAAGACAACGGAGGCCAGCGATTTTGCATTTTGAGGAGAAAATTGATCCGGTTTTGCAACAATCTCCTTGAACTTCATTGTCTATTCGAAGGAAAAGGTCAACAGCAAAAGTCGATTCAAACTCAGATTTGAGATTAAAGCTAAGTCTTCTCAAACTCTACTTTGATATTTGTTGTAGTTAGATCCGTACTTCCGCAACTTTTGTTGAGTCGATTTTATTGATTTTTGTTGAAGAAAACGCATCTACATTGCGACTTCGAAGAGGCAGTGATGATTTTCAAGTAGGAAGCAAAGGCGTCCATTGGTGAATCTCGAAGCTTGGAGATTGATGTTGAAAAGTTCCGAGCAAATGGATTTGAGAAAAGCGATTGTGATATGCAAGAATCATAAATCAGAGCTTGAAGATCGGTGATCTAACTCGGCGTTCCTTGCATTCCATGGTCCTCAAAGCAAAATTAGAGCTAAGTGCTCCATTTCCTTTTTCTGTTTTGATTGCAGAACAAAATAGATTTCGATTCTTCACTGCTTTCGATGTATTTCTTTTGTTAAATAACAGCTTCATCGTCACTGAATGAGGACATCTCCGAAGGTATGTCCTTCGCTAATTCATTATGAGTCGAGGTAGGTGCGATAAAACTTCTTTTAATAGCGTCCAATGAGGCGAGAGCTTCTCGTGTTGTGACTCATGATCGACAACGAAGGTTCGGGGCCAGGATGCATTGAAAATCTGATTAAAATCATTGCTTGTATGATCTAGAATTGATTGTAGTTGGATTATGAGATTTTGTGATTTTCGAGTTTGGATGAGTGACTTTCTCTTTTGGCTTGATTGATGCTTTAAATGAGTTTATTTCAACTCGAGTCCTCTTAGGCTTAGATAATAGACATCCCGAGCTTCGAAAAGATAGGTCACGCGCCCGAATTGAGCATCATTTTCCCTCAAAAAATGTCTTCGAAGATGAGCAATTCTGCTGTAGTTCAGTTGGATTTTTGGTTCTATTTTTGCTAAAAAATGAGACTTTACTATTTTTGTGTAACCTTTTGTGATGATTTTTGGATAATATTTCCTTCATAAGTTTTGTTCCAAATAGTTTTGTACATATCTTGTAATTTTTTCATAATTTTTGGATGTGCTTAACTAGGTCAGATCTACTCAGATCTGAGCCTAGGTTAATATGTTCTGTATTGATATCTGATTTTGTCATTTTTGTGCTGATTTTTGTGTTAATTTTTGGAAGAACTTACCTTCATGAAAGTTTTTTATAATTGTATGGAGAATATTTATAATTTTTTCTTGATTTTTGGATTATTTTAATTAGGTAAAAATTGCCTAGATCTAAACATATGACAATCTGTCCTGTATTGGTCTGAGTTCTGTTTTTATGAAATTGAGTCCACAAATGCACTTATTTGGTCTCAAATCCTTCATGAGAGTTAAAATACATGATACATATGTTCAATTGGTGCATGCTTTGCAAATTCTTGACATTGGCAAATGAGTCAATTGCATGAGTTAATGTTAAAATGTTTGTAGCAACACATAGTCTAAATGTGCATCTATGTTTTGTCATTTTTGCTGCGATTCATGCTATCACATTTAGACTTCAAATTCTTAACAAGAAACATTCATCATTGCATGTTCTATATATAGGATTTTTTGTAGGATTTTTGCAAGTCTTAAGATGGCTGAAATCAAGCACGTTCCGTGAAGTTAATGCTGAAATGAAATCTTATCATATATGTATCTTACCATGTTTGTTTGAGACATTTAGAGACTGAATTTTGCGATAATGTCTTCTTGATACTTAAACTATATGTTATTAGTTTAAGTACATGATTACTTCATTACATTTGAGTGTCATTTTATATATTAAATTTGTGCCACAAAAGAGCATGTTCACCTAGAAACCCTCAAGCATTTCATCATGAATCTTGAGTAATCTCGTATTGTCATCAAATTGTATAACATATTTTCATGCTGACTTAGGGTTAGATGATCATCCCAATTGTTTGTTGCATCCAATTCTATGTCGCATGTGATTTTTTCATGCCATTTATGCATTACTTGAATGGTTTTGAGATTTATTAATATATGTTTGGGTTCTGGTTTTTAGTTACCGAAATGCACACTTTTAGAGATCTTGATCTTAGGGTACCAATTCGACCTAGTTTGGACTCAAGTCCTTCTAGAAAGTTGAAAGGAACACTTAGAGGTTTTCAATGCCACTAATTTCATACAAATCACTTATCGTTTGGACCACTTTCATTTTTGTTTTTAAAAACTAGATCAGAATCTGAACATAAGATCAAATTCAGACCCTTATTTGGACAGACTTTTATTTTTTTGTTCCATTTTATTTATTAAGATTATCAGTTTGCCTCTTAATAAAACTTATTTTTCAACATATTGGCTATGTTGTATGAAAATTTGGTGATTTTTAGATTTATTTTGATAGGACAAATCTTTGTGATATTGGCTAAATATCCTGTTGTTTTGACAATTTTCTGATATGCTGTTACTCGTTGTCTGATTTTTGTAAAATCACGTGTAGCTTGTTTAGGAAGGCTTCCTCCATAAAAGTCGTTCATTATCATGTTGTAGATATTAGAGAATTTTTTTATAGTTAGATTGTCAATTGGTACTACTTAATTTTGTTATCTTTACATGCTTGTTATGAAATTCCTGATATAAATATGATTATGATTATTTAGTTATACTCTTTAGGTTAGTTTGTGCATGGAATTAGGCCATGCCATCTTCATGGAAGCTGTTCTAAATACTTTGATCTTTATTGTTAAATAATTAGTCTTTTCAAATTGTACCTTTCAAAAATACTTTGGTACATGTGATGTTTTCCAAAAACAATTTCTAAGAAATTCTTTTCCAAAGCTCAATTTGACTTAAGGAAAAATCGTAGTTTGGACCATATTCAAAATGCCTGTGACACTTGTGAGTGCACTTAAGTGAGCCTCAAGCTAACCTTGGCAATTGAATGTGTTCTATAACTTGATATTCCTTAATCTGGAATATTTCCAAATCTTTTTAAAATCATGATTTGATATCGTGAAAGTTACGATTTGAATTGTACTTAAAATGCCCACGATGCTTGTGAGAGCATTTATGCGAGTCCCATGCTAGCATTGGCAATTGAATGCCTTTTACAGTTGAGACATCACTTTGTCTCAAGACTTTTCATGGATTATTTCGAAATATGTCTTTGAAATATCATATGTACCCATCATACATATAATCACGTCATTTATTTAGAAACGTTTGTATTTGTGATTGGCGCATGCTTTGGTAATATGTCATCCGTCGACGACACATTCATCTGTTTGATTGGTTGAGAAATAAGGCCTAAAAGACCTGCACGCATGTTTAATTTTTGCAATGCATGTGATTTTTAGATGAATGGTAGAGTCTATACATGATATCGAGAGAAAACCTTGGGATCACATAGATCGCTTGGTTAGGAGACTTATAAGCGTTATTGGTCATGCGAGAATACAATTGGTCAATAATTGCTATAAGTCACAAAAATGGATTGGGTAGGTGTTTTAGTAGGACCCTCGTATAAAAGATAAATGCCGACCCCGATGCCTCAAAATTTGACTTTTGTATTGAACTTTCTTTAAATGATTGATTTTGACATGATGTTGTATTTTTTTATTTTTTATTTTTTTTTTATTTTTTTATTGTTTTGATGTGTATGCTTGTTTCTTTACATTGTATGCACCTAGTTATAGGTTTCTAGATTAAGGCACTGTTTGGTAACCATCTAAACAGTGCTTGATTATGATTTTTTGTTCCCAGAATCGGTTTGGGAACAGAATCGTGTTTGGTAAAATTTTTGTTCCTGGGAACAGTTTTGGACAAGAATTGAGAATAAAAAAAAAAAATGTGATTCTTGTTTTGGGAACAAAACTGAGAATCAAAACTCTTCTTCTTCTCTTTTCTTTTTCTTTATCGACCGCTATCCCGCGATCGCTGCCTGCCGCCGCACGCCGCCATCGGTCGCCGGCAACCTGTTCGGCGAGCTCACCGAGCCAGGGTGAGGTTTGGCGAGCTCGCCGGAGGCTTGCCCAGCCCCACCGGTGGCCAGGCAGGCCTTGCCCAGCCCTAGTGAGGCTCGCCTAGCTGCCGGCGAGGCTCGGTTGATGAGGGCCGGCCTCGCCGAGGGCCGGCGACGCTCCGGTGAGGTTGCCAGCTATCGAACCGGCGATCGGCCTGAAGAAGAAGAGGAATAGGATAAAAAAGAAAAAAAGAAAGAAAAAAAGGAAAAAAAAGAAAAGAAAAAAAGGAAAAAAATTATAAAAAATATTTAAAAATTAAAAGAAATTGATTTGGAACAGAATCAATGAGCACGGTACCAAACACAATTCTATTCCAGAATCAGAAATTTTGTACAGTTATCAAACGTGTTCTTTTACTCAGAATCAGTTCCCGGGAATAGAATAAAAAAAAATCATTTCTGATTATAATTTGTTCCCGGTAACAGAATCGTTACCAAACGCGCCCTAAGACCCCGAAGATGGAGAAAGCGCGAAGATAGTGGAGGTCGATGTCCATTCTGATCATTATCATATATTATTCATTTCCCTCAACATAAGTCTCGGATTCTCTTTGTTGTATAAAGCCCGATGAGTTGCGAGTTTTCTTTCTTCCTCTTATTTTTTTTTTCAATTGTGTTTCTCTTTTATATATTCTAGGATTGCATGATAGATTTACTGCTTTCCTCGATTGTTTACTTACTGTTTCTTAATTTCAATTCTATTGATCAGTAGCAAGCTATTCGAATCCAAGATCTACAACGAGTAACTCCACGACGAAGGTGCTGGCAAGGCAGTAACAGGCTTTGAGGCTGCCATCAAGGTCGCTAGCCTCGAAGCCATCGTAGCATGCTCCTCCACGATTCTTGGCTACTTTGCCGCAGTCTTCCTCATTGACCGCGTCGGCTGGGTCCAGACCCAAGCAATCGGTTTTGACTTCATGGCCATCCTTTACTTCTGCATTAAAGTGCCATATGACAAATATTGTAAGGACCAAACTGGCAAGCCGTATCTGACCAAAAAAAAAAAAAAAAACTGGCAAGCCGTTATGTTCCTGTACGGCCTAACCTTCTTTGCCAACTGTGGACCCAACATGACCACGTTCATCGTGCCAGTCGAGCTGTTCCCTGCACGATTCAGGATGACGTTCCACGGGATCGCTGGGGCCGCAGGGAAGGTTGGGGCGATGATCGGTGCCATGGTGTTCTTGATTACAAAAGAGGGGGATGGGAGTTACGTCGATCATATTGGCTGGGATTTGCATGGTTGGGATGGCGGTGACCATGCTGTTCACGAGGGAAACTGTGGGGAGATCGCTTTAGGAGAATGAGAATGAGAATGAGTCAGTTAAAGGCAAGTGCTTTACATGTTCTTAATTACATAGTTATTATAGGGTCTTTCTTGTAATTATATCTTATCTATATCCTGACCTTTTTTTTTGGTCGGTCCTACACTACTCCTAATCTAACTCACTCTCAGATTTTTGCCTTGCCTCCTTGCAGGGTGTGGGAGTCGAAACCCACTCTTGAAACTAATTCGTCCCCACCACCAACCCCCCTGAGAAGGTTTAGCCACTGTAAATACTCAGTGCTTATTCTCTCTCTAAATCTAAAGATCAATATGGTATCTAAGTAGAAATAGGCATCAAATTCTTTGACATCTCTATCTCAAATCAACACTTCCTTCGCTCTTTTTTCTATCTCAATAATGTCTAATGCATCCCCATTTTTTCTTCTTCGTTGCCACCTCTTTACCCATCATCTAAATTTTGTCAAAATTTGAATTTTAGATTAGGTTTCCTACTTACAGTATTTGTCTTTGATCATGACAGCTTTCTAGTTACTGTCTTTAAGCTTTGTACTTTGCCTGTACACTTCCTGATCACCATTAAGAAGTTGATGAATGTAAAAGTCATCTGTTTTGACTCAAGGAATGAAGTTCCTTGCAATTTCCTTATTTGTTTTCAATTCACTGCACGCATTATTTTAGTAATTCTGATTTTACAAAGTTCTTGAGACTTCAAAGCATAAATCCATATGCTCTTGATTGGACTTTAATCATTGAAGCCATCGGGTTTCTGAATATCACAACTTGACAAAAACACACATAACAGCTATATGGTTACTTGTGTCAGACTGAATTCAAGTGAGATTTTGACGAAGGAAAATGAAATGCATAATTGTAAATTGACAAAATGACACGAAAAGGGGAGAATTCTAGTTTCTGGTCGATGAAAATGAATTCTCAGATGTTGAGAGATGCCACTTACATTGAATCTAATCTCGAAAACTTGGATTGCAAAAGTGGTGGAAATATAACAATTTATATGGATTCCGTTAGGAAGTCATCTCCTGGCACTCGTATTTGGTAAGTAGCTCCATTAACAAAAAAAAAAAAAAAAAAAAAAGGTAATTATCCTTACGATATACTCAATCAATATTTCAAAAATCAATTATATTCTCATTAAATAATAAATATGTTAACAAATACCCAGGGCACTTCTCAATGAGGCCTCAATAAAAACCTTAAATGGTGCACAATTTTGTGTTGTTTTTTTTTTTTACTTAGTTTGGATAGGATAAGATGCCATCTTATTAATGCCACATAGACCCTCAGGCTAAGATAGCATTTTATCCGGATTTGAGTCCAAATAGAATAACACATTATATAATCCAATGTTTGATGACGTCATTCAGACTGAATATATATAAATAAAACACCGGATAAAAATCCGGGATAGGATTGGAATAACCTCGAATCGGATTAAAAAATTTAAAAATAACTTAAGGTGTGCATTATAACTATTTTGTTTCTAGTTAGATTTATTCTTATGTTCCCAAAAACATGTTTAAAATAGAAATCCGTTAACATAATTTCAATTTTCTATTTTTAGACCAAATTTTATGTCCAAAAATAGGTTTGAAATAGAAATGAAAAGTAAATTGTTTTTACTTTTCTAATTTTTGGAAATAGCAACTCTTCTAATCGCTCACCCTCGTTACTAGCCAACTGCTCACTCGCCGCTTGCCTCCCGCCGCCACCGGCTGCCCAAAAGGAAGAAGTTTTTTGTCTTTGTTAAATGAATTTATGTTTTGGAAGCAGAAATTTTGTGTCATTATCAAACACGTATTTTTGTTTAGAAACTTGTTCAAAGAATAGAATTTGAAAAATGTATATAAAAAACAAAATAGTTATTGTTTGCGCCCTAAAATCACCCTACTATCTTCCAACAATAAAGTGACGAATTGCTTTGCTGGCCATTACACGAGATCCAGCACCGCAATAGCCAATCGTCGTCACTTGCGACCACTGTGTAATCGTCAGATTATCATTTCCGGCTAGCTGATTGTGTTTTGACGACTTAGCGTGAAATGTAGTCTGAAGATGATCATCGCGCAAGGTTTGCACATATCATTGTCGACCCCAAACTTCCTTGCGTGGCTCACAAGCTGGCTGTTCACCTGCTGATCAGCAAAGAACGGCCAGCACACCATCAACTTCCTATCGACCACAAACAATCTCGACCATCAAGTACCACCAATGCGGGTCAAGAATGTCCCAACGGCGTCCTGGTGCAAACCTTCTCTTGCGGGCCCACCCTACGATACACCCCCTCTCCGACGTTGCCTCCCTCAGCTCCTCCGAGACGATGCCGCCACCTCCTTTGGCGATGGAGTTGGGCCACATGACCCACAAGAAGCACCCCTTGCTGTTCACGAAGCTCTACCAGAACTTTGTGAAGTCATGCCTGCTGAGGGTCGTGATGCTCCTGAAGGTCACGAAAATGACCGACTTTGGAGGTTTCTTGTCGCGCCACGAGATGCAACTCCGGTCGATTTTCTAGGTTACTTGTCGAGAAGTGGGTTTAAATATGGGAAATGGCAGGGTTCTATGATTGATCGAAGCTATTGAGGATGAGGACTCCGGCGATTTGGAGGGTTCGAATCATCACATACTCAGAGCCGGTCAAGCCGGCAACTTGCCAGAAATGACGGATTATTTTCTAAGATCTAATACTATTTTCCAAGGATAGAACATTTTCATTGATTTTCAATCCCATCTTAACCTGCATCAAACATATTATAGGAATTTTTATAATCCGAAGGATATTTGATGATTATAATCCCATTTTGTCCTATTCTATTCAATCTGAATCCGAACTGCCAAATGCAGAATCAGGCTTTCCTGAGTTTGTCTTCATTCTAAGTGTCCCTCTTCCCCATTTTGGGCCCCACGAGTTCTTCACTATAATGTAACCCAAGCCCTTAGATGAACAGTGTCCAATGGCTGCCACCCCATGGTCCAACTCCCTCCCGCGATGTCCATTAAAAACTCCCGAGTATGAAGAAATTAATAATCTCCATGTTATAACATAGGCATCGCAATTGTCAGAGTCAACTATAATGTACAAATAAACCAAATTTGATCGAGAACTTTTCTTTGCTTTCACCGAGCCTACACTATACAGGACAATTACCCAATCAATTATAAACATATTTTACAATTGCCACTTAGTTGTAAACATATTATATAGTTGCCACTTCAATTTTACACTTTCCAATACTGTCAATGTAGTCCTAAACTATAAGGTTCGATTAAAGAGTTGTTGAGCTGCGAATATATATAAAGATAATAATTAGGGTGTTGTACAGTAGTAAGATTTTATGGAATTGGATTTGTATTTATAGTTTGCCCAAAACAAAATTTAAAAGTTGGCCGTGAGTGATGATCAGGGAACGAGTAGTGACTTTCAAGCCATAGTTCGACGGTTTTTCACTCGATTTTGGATTAGTCAAATTATGGGTATTCTATATATATATATATTACCTCTTATTGTTTGCTCCTTCCTCTTCACCAAGATGTTGTCAAGGTGAACTTTTGCCGCCAACTTCTTTCTTTTCAACATCATCCACCGGTGCCAGCCTATGCGGCCACGAATAAGCGGTGCCATTGCCTCCGGTGATCCAACTGACGCGACTCAGATTTCGAACGGTGACAAGCTGACCTACGCGGCTGGGAATGGGTGATAAAGCTGTTCTCGGCCAGCCCGAATTCTGGCCCCCAAAATTCCGTGAGCGTCGCACTTCCACAAAACCTAACGTCACTCAAGCAAATGACGCACAAACAATGACAAATAATTCAGCAACAAACCAAACTCAGAGAAAACGTTTGCAGATTTGACTCAGGCATTATGTTGAACACCTAGTAGGTGTCTAGGTGTCGACTGATGGGGTGCCTAGAAGCCTCCGGGACATGAACTCTTACCAAAATCCACAGGAAATCAGCGAACAGTATTCAACATAAACTGGAAATGATTCATTGAAACTCAAGGTTCGTATGGTCGAAGAGCCACAGATCTCGCTTCTGAGTTCAGCTAAATCAGAGCAGAATTTGTTGGAAGATACGCAGAAGTTTGGAAAGATTTGATTAGATCAAATCATAGGGATTTTATTGAATCAATTAAAATCAGATCTAATCTGTACATTGTATCTTTTCCTTTTTTCTTCTACACATACTTTGTAATATAATGGAACTCTGTACATTGAATGAATTCAGAGAAATACACAGAGATTCCTACACTTCTTCCTCTCAACTTACTTTTCCCTTCATATTTTGACATGGTATCAGAGATTCGAAGACTTTGACATTGCTTCCGCTTCATCTCTGTTGATTGCCTAGAGGAACCCTATCTTGCAAAAGGGTTGCCGAGAGGAATCAAATTCTTTTTGAAGGGAAATTTGGTCAAACATGAACAAACTAGAGAACCTCACCCCCAGTCCAGATGAACCAATATCGACGACCCCACGACTTCCAAAGGTTATTTTCGTGACCGAACAACGGTTCGGCGGATCCAAAATCAACATGCGTATTGGCAGAATGCTCCGGCTTAGTTTAATCTGGGTCAGCCATTTTCGGCGTATCCCTACCAATGGATGCCATATCCATGGATCCCAGGGATGAATCCAGTCACATCATCGCCGGGTTTTCAGAGTAGTGTGCCGAGCGACGAAGGTCTACCAACCAATATTGGGGTAGACTCGACCATCGGCCCGGAGCAGACGGGTGGATCAAATCATTCTGGAACGAGATCTCAGGGGCAATCTGGTGCGGGACTTCAGGGACAATCCCAAGGAATACCACCTGGTTTTCTTCCTTTTCCTTTCGCGGCCGCCATGGGTCGACCAGAGCCCGGCGACGCACTTTATGTTTCCACTTCCGACGGACCGGAGTTGCGGCTCATCAGCCACCCTCTCATGGGTCCAGAAAATTACTCAACCTGGGCGCGGGAATTTCGGCGAGCCCTAATCACAAAAGACAAAGAAGGCTTCATTGACTGGACCGTTCTGATCCCGACCGACGAGAAAATGGGAAAACAGTGGAGAAAATGCAACCAATTGGTCAGAACATGGATTGGCAACTGCATCAACCTAGAAATCGTGGCTGGGTTATCACACACAGAAGATTCAAAAATAATTTGGGATAGCATCCGAGAAATGTACGGCAAATTGGATCGGGCAAAATTTTTTTCGCTCCACCAAGCGCTCAGCGAACTGAAGCAAGGAAACACATCAGTGACGACGTGCTTCAACAGGCTTTCAGCACTCTGGAACGAGTTGGAAGCTGCTGAAGAAAAACTGGAAGGGTTCGAATCAACCCTCCAGCAGTATAAGGCTATGAAAGACAGGGAGAAAGCGACTCGTTTCTTACTCATTTTGAACGATTCGTATCTCACCTTCCGATCGCAGATCCTGGCGATGGAACCAGCACCAACCCTCGGCCATATCTTCCAGCTTGCGGTGCAAGAGGAGAATCAAAGGCTTGCTTCGTCGGATAGCAAGATCTCCGAAACCCTAGCGCTAGCGGCAAGAGTGGAGAAGGAGAAAACCCTAGAACGAAAAAGGCAAGAGAACAGAGAGCAGCTAGGGTTTGCGGAGAACCGAGGGCAGCTAGGGTTCGCGGATCAAAAGCCCTATAAATGGGGCAGCTCGGACGGCTCAGATCGGATGCTGCGATCCGACAGCTCCAGAGGCGCGAGCTTCGACTGATCTGGACGGTGGAGATGCGTCCGTTTTAAGAGGATCCAACGGTCCTCAAAATCCGAAGGGATATGGGCCAAACTTGAGAAATAAAGGCAAATTATTTTGCGATTTTTGCAAGCGGCCCCACCACACAATCGATACCTGCTGGAAATTACATGGCAGGCCTGGAGAAAAGAAAAAAAAGGGAAAAGAAATATCTGCAGCAGCCTATCAAATTTTAGGATCAATGAATTCTGCCAATCAGCCTATTACACATGGGGAATATCAAGAACTTATGCGGCCTTGCAAAAATTGGATGTCCGAGAAAAAGGGGGAGTAGCTTTACGGTATTTCTTATTGCCTGGCAAGCACTATTTCTAGAAATACCTGGATTATAGACTCAGGAGCCAGTGATCATATAGCATGTGATAGAAGATTATTTTCTGCTATTAATGAAGAGTTAGAAAATCTTGTCACTGTGCAATTACCCAATGGAAATGCTGCCTATGTCACTACAACAGGAACGGTCGAACTTAATTCCCATATTGTCCTTACCAATGTCCTTTATATTCCGGACTTCCAATTTAATCTCGTTTCAGTGTCTAGAGCCTGTAAGGAAAACTCTTGTCGAGTTCTTTTCAACACTGATACCTGTCTGTTTCAGGCCCTTTCGACTGGGACACTGATGGGTTGGGGTAGTCTCTCTGAAGGATTGTTTTTCTGGAAAAGCTTGCCTGCAAATTTTAACTTTTCTTGTAATAAGACATCATTGTGTAACTCGACTTCCAATGATAGAAATTTCCTTTTGCACTCTAGATTGGGTCATAGCTCTCAATTTTCTTACCCTCATTATCGAATTTGCCCGCTTGCAAAGCAATCGCGTAATCCTTTCCCTTTAAGTCAAAGTCGTTCGAGAAATATCCTTTCCTTACTGCATATTGATGTCTAGGGACCCTACCATACAGTAAATCATGATGGATCTCGTTTTTTCCTTACCATTGTGGATGATCACTCTAGAGCCACCTGAATTTTTCTCATGCAGTCTAAAAGTCAAGTCGTATCCAACTTAAAAACCTTTCTTTCCTTATCCAAAACCTAGTTTGGGAAACCTGTGCAAAAAATAAGGACAGACAATGGGAAGAAATTTTTTAATCATGAATGTGCGGATCTCCTTTCATCACAAGGGATCTTACATGAGAGCTCCTGTATTTATACACCACAACAAAATGGAGTGGTGGAAAGGAAGCATCGTCATCTCTTGGAGGTTGCTAGAGCTTTAAAGTTTCAAGCTTCTATTCCAGATACTTTTTGGGGGGATTGCATATTGACTGCTGCTTATATGCCGACCAAAGTTCTGGATGGACAATCTCCTTTCCATACGCTTTTTGGAAAGAAACCTGACTTGAGCCACTTGAGAGTTTTTGGTTGTCTGTGCTATGCTGCAATTGTCGGGCCCAAAGATAAGATGGGTCCACGTGCTCACCACTGCATCTTCATGGGATATTCTACCTTACAAAAGGGATATCGAATTTTTGATCCGAGTATTGGAGAATTTTCTGTCAGCAGAGATATTATATTCCAAGAAACTATTTTTCCTTTTGCCCACCAGAACAAAAATGGCACCGAACCAGGGCATTCTCCAACTTATTCTGCTGAAGATAGATCTGCAGGTTTCGGATATATATTTCTTCCGTTGATCGATACACAAGGTGTTTCCAACTCCACTATCAACACAACACCTTTAGAGGAAGTCCAGGATGAAATATTGAATGATGATGAGATTCCTTCAGATCTGCCTACTTCAGACTCGCTTCCAGTGGAAATTCCAGACAATGCTACGTCTTTAGAAGATGATTGACCCAGACATTCTGGACGCGCTATTCGACCACCTACCTGGACTAAAGACTATATATGTGGAGTCAGGAATTCACTAGGTATTCATTTTCCAATCTCATCTTATGTTTCCTTCGATCGTTTATCCCCAATGCATCGATGTTGCATTGCTCATATTTCTGAAGAACAAGAACCATCCAACTTCCATGAGGCAAGCACTGATCCACAATGGCAAACAGCAATAGAGGCAGAATTAAAAGCCCTCATGGATAATCATACATGGGATCTTGTTCCCTTACCTCCACATCGTAAAGCAATTGGATGTAAATGGGTCTACAAGATCAAATATAGAGCAGATGGGTCGATTGAACGATACAAGGCGCGACTAGTGGCTAAAGGCTTCACACAGAAGGAAGGTTTCGATTATCACGGGACTTTTTCCCCCGTGGCCAAGGATGTCACAGTTCGCTCTTTTTCTCTCTGTAGCAGCTTCTCACGACTGGTCGTTACAACATATGGATGTTCATAATGCCTTTCTCCATGGTGATTTAGATGAGGAGATATATATGGAAATACCTCAAGGTTTACGGAGACAGGGGGAGAATAAGGTATGTTGTCTCTGCAAATCCTTGTACGGACTTAAGCAAGCATCCAGACAGTGGTATGCGAAATTTGCTGAATCACTAATAGCCGCTGGTTTTCAACAATCCAGATTTGATTATGTTGTTTTCACATGGACTCAAGGTACGTCATCTATCTACTTGATGATATATGTAGATGACATACTCATTATGGGGAATGATGAAATAGCTATCAAAGGCCTTAAAGGATACCTGCATTCTACTTTTTATATTAAAGATCTGAGATCGCCAAAGTATTTCCTTGGGATTGAAATTGCTCGATCTAGTCAAGGAATCTCTCTCAGTCAGAGAAAATTTGCATTGGAGATCATTTCAGAAGCAAGATTATCTAGGTGTAAGCCAGCTGTGGTGCCGATTGAGCAAAATGTCAAACTGACAACCGCTGATTATGATGCTGAAGTACCTCAGGAGGCAGATCCTATTCTCAAGGATCCCTTGGGCTATCAGAAGCTTGTCGGGAAGCTCATATATTTAACTATAACCAGACCAGACATAAGTTACGCTGTGCAGACACTTAGTCAGTTCATGCATAAGCCAAAACAATCTCATATGAATGCCGCGCTGAAGGTCGTGAGGTACTTGAAGAAATGTCCTGGTCTTGGGATTCTTCTCTCTAGGAAGTGTGACATGAAAATGACCGCATACTGCGACGTAGACTATGCAGCCTGTCCTATGAGCAGAAGATCGATAATCGATTTTTGTATCAAATTGGGGGATTCTTTACTTTCCTGGAGAACGAAGAAAAAACCAATTGTCTCGTTGTCTTCGGCAGAGGCAGAAAATCGAGCCATGGCTAAAACCACATGTGAAATAGTGTGGTTGAGAGGGTTACTTCAGGATCTTGGAGTACAGGTCAAGGGACCAACAAGATTGTTCTGCGACAATGATGTAGCCCTCAAACTTGCATCCAATCCTATCGTGCATGAGAGAACAAAGCACATTGAAGTAGATTGTCATTTCACCCTGGAGAAAATCCAGGAAGGGATGATTGAGACACAAGGGATTAGAACACAAGAACAATCGGCGGATGTCTTCACCAAACCTCTGTGCCAAAAACAACATGCGTATCTCTTGAGCAAGCTAGGCATCTTGGACATCTACAAGCCACCAGCTTGAGGGGGAGTGTTGGAAGATACGCAGAAGTTTGAAAAGATTTGATTAGATCAAATCATAGGGATTTTATTGAATCAATTAAAATCAGATCTAATCTATAAATTGTATCTTTTCCTTTTTTCTTCTACACATACTTTGTAATATAATGTAACTTTGTACATTGAATGAATTCAGAGAAATACACAGAAATTCCTACACTTCTTCCTCTCGACTCACTTTTCCCTTCATATTTTGACAGAATTGAGGGGTTTAAAGGGAAAGTTCAGCGATGAGGTCCTTACCCAGCTCGGCGACGGCGGTCAGAAGGCGAGCTTGACGCTAGTCGAGCTTCGTCTGGCCGTGTAGATGCCGTTGAGCTCAGACCTTCGGGGCAAAAGGGGTCAATTCGAAAGAGGACCTATCGGGAATATAGCATTAGGAAGATTAAATCATAGGCGACGGAGGACGTCGGACGACGATTGCGACACTAGATCAAGGGATACCATGAATGGTTCGATTTTTCTTTTCTTCCTACACGCTCTCCTTGCTCTCCACTTTCACTCTTAGCTCTCTCCCTTGATTTCTCCCTCCCTCCCTCCCTTTTAAGCTTGGCTAGCAGGCACGCATGGCTCCTACCATCGCCAGCTGCCCTGCCGGCCATGCTTGGACGAAAGGATCGCATTGCTCTGCCTTGTACCTCCCTTCGTGCTCTTGCGGTCCTTGTGAAGGATAAATGAGGAAGGAGAAGGAATAGAGGAAAGAGAGGCCAAGGCCTAGGTGAGGCAAAGGAGGCCGAGCTAGGCCCACCCGAGGAAAAGGAAGGGGAAAAGGAAGAGGCTGGCTTGACCGAGCCCTGGCCTAGTCTCACTCTTTTTTTTTTCCCCTTTTAAAATTAATTAATTAATAGTGAATTTTTTTTTTACTAAATTTCAGTATATTTGATTACTATTAATGTAAATGCTCATAATGTCTATATGCTATGCAATTTTAATGAAAATTATTTTTTGTTTAGGGATTAAAAATCAATCCATTATTTGGTATGCAATTAAACCCTAAATGAACAAGCAAAATTTATTTGTCAATAGCTATGTTTTGGCAGTTTTGGGTCAGCCAAGTCTTGAGTCTTCTAGTACTTCAAAAGATCTTTCTTTTAACTGTAAGCTCGCTAGATATGGTGTGACGGAATTATTGACACGTAATTTTTAGCCAATGCGTCGATAAAAGTAGGCAAACTCGAGTTTAGGGTTTTCGATCGTGACGGAACCCGTTTCTTGAACCAAAAGTGTTAGTTTCTTGTTTTTCTTTGACCCATCATTTTTAGGTAATTTCCCAATCGTTTTAATCAAAAAGTCAAACAGTTGATTTTTAGGTTGATTTTTTTGTTAACCCTTTGACCAAAAGTCAACTCCGGGTGAAAATTTGACTTTTTGCATAAAAAGGTCCTAAATAGCCTTAATATCACTTTGGCCACTTTAGTTTTCAAAAAATTCAAAGTTTTGGTCAAATCTTTGATAAAAAAAAATTAAAAAATGTAAGAGCCTCTAAATCATCACATCTTAGCTTCAATTTGAGGTTGGCATAAAAAAATTCGCAAAAATTGATTAAGAACCTCAATTTTCGAATTTTTTGATTTTAGGTTCTAAATTGAACAAAAATAAAATTGCTCTCATTCTATTCACTTTTTATGTTAGTTCCTTTTATGACATTTGATCTAGAAATTATCTAATACTCACTCGTGTGGCTAATTTTGAGATTTGATGAGCCCAAATGAAAATTGCCATTTTTAGCCCTAATTAGGGGTTCGAGTCGATTCATCGTGAATTGTGAGCCAATGCTTCCATTCGATTCATTTTCTCAAAATAAATCCAAAGGTCAATTTTGGCAAATTCACTTGAGAACTTTCCAATTCAATGGATTTAGCTTATTTGGATTTGAAAAATCCAAGCTACCAAGCCTTAATTAGTGCAATTCAAGTTGACCCATTGTGGACTGAGGTTAAATTTGATGGGTTGAAGTTCAATTTCAACATTGACCTTCAATTCGAATTTGGCATAAATGTTATACCATCATTTCGATATCAATTTGAATGCAATAATCCCTCATGAAAATGGACAATTGAACTAATCGATGTCTCCTCATATTAATTGAACCCAATTTCAACCAATTCGCATTTTGAGGTAGACAATTGCATAAATTTGCTTCTTTTATCCTTTAATTGAGTAAAGATTATTTTCAATTAGGTCCCTAAAGGACCAAATTGCACAAAAGAAGGAAATAAGATTGAATTGATCAAAATCGGTTCCAATCGGTCCAACCGATTCAGTTGGAAAGTGATCGGCTCGGCCACTTTCCGGTAGAATCTCAACAGCTAATGACAAATTGCACAAAGGAAGGACTGGTGGTGCTATCTGTTGGAGATGTGGCAAGAGGGGGCATCTTAGAAAGAATTACCTTAAGCTGAAAAATGAGAAAGATAATGGAATTATAGTTGATTTCGCAGATAATATTGCAGCTGTATCTGAAAATAATTCGCATAGTATTGATTTTGTCTTGTCTGTCACTAATTATTCATTGTTTGATAGATGGATTATAGATTATGATTGTTCTTTTTATGCTACACCAAATAGAAACTGGTTTACTACTTATCAATGCATAGATTATAGTAAAGTGTAGTTGATGAACGATGTTGACTGCGTTGTTGTATGTGTTGACGATGTTAGAATTAGAATGTATGATGGTATCGTGAGGACATTGACTAGAGTAAGGCATGTTCTAGAGTTGAAGAAGAACTTGATTTTCTTGAGTGCCCGGGATTCGGTTGGGTGTTAGTATTTTTCATAATGTAGAGTTCTGAAAGTTATTTGTGATTCTTTGGTGATGATGAAAAGAATCAAGTATGGCTTGTATAAGCTTCAAGGTGAGATAGTGACAAATTTCACTGCGAAGATGTCGGATGCATATGCTTGAGAGTTTGAATCGAGGCATATGTGTTTACGGCACATTAGCGAGAGACGTCGAAAAGTTTTTAAGTGAAAAAAATCTGTTATGTGGTTATGTTGCTAACAAACTTAATGTATATGGGTGCTGTGATTTAGATCAATGGCAGAAAGTGTAATTCAATACGATTGTTAAAGAAATCATAGAGTTAATTTACTTAACTATTTGTAGGTTGTCGCGGTTTCCTTTAAAAAAGAGTGTCAAATATATGCTAATAGTTGTTGATGACTAGTTAAGGAAGACATGGGTGTTTGTGCTTAGGCACAAGTTTGATATAATTGTCAGGATCATGTGGTTGAGAGTTTTAATTGAAAATGAGACTAATAAGATGATCAAGCAAGTGCGGACTGATAGTAGCGTGGAGTTTTACTCGAAACTATTAAACAAATTTTGTATGAAGGAAAGTGTTGATACTTAAATTTTAGTGATCCGATCATTTATGTATTGCATAAAAATTAGGGATTACTTATAACCCCTAAAAAAGTTAAATTGTATAGCTTATAGTTTTATGAGCATTTATTATATACATTTTTATTGCATTTGCATTGGACCGGTGACAGATGGGCTTGAATAATGGTTCCGAGTTTTAATTTGACGAATTGGGTTAAGTCCATGGAGAGAAAGAATTGACCCAAGCCTGTTATTTATTGATGGTTGAAAATTGACTTATGAGGAATGATGAGTTAGAAGATTAGTATATTTCAGAAAAGATTCGTAATATTCTTTCAATATTCGTTCAAGAGCATAGAAGGAAAAATTTGGTAATGAATCTTTGTAGAAAGGAGGGTTTCGGATGAGAAATATTGGTAAACAAAAGGAATATAGTTGGTATGGAACCGTTTGGCTTCCTGAAAGTATGCTCTCACTAGCTTCTTCATCTGAGAAATTAAACATGTACAAGAATTTCAGATTTCTAACTAAAGATTGCCTTCGATGCATGTAAAGTTTATCGATGATGCTTACGACTTATTTTGCATAGATAAGGCGGTACGATCTTCCTTTTGCGGCCAATTGATTCCCAATATATTCATAGAGCTGGAGAAACTCCTTGAAATAAGCTTGCATATACTTTGGTAATCCATCCATGGCATCAACATCCCACCTTAATTCAAGTTGTAGAAAGTGACACACTTAACTCTATACAAAGTTGATCAAATTTAAAAATTGAGAAAGAGAATGTGGATTCCATACTTTTGGATTGCTTCATTGAGGAGTGCAAGTTCTTCCAATGTGCCATAGACATCATAGATATCGTCCATAATGGAATTGAGGGAGATCACTTTGGTGAGTATCTCTCTGGCCATGGCAAATTCCGGCTCGAAATATATTCCCGTGGTCCGGAAGAACAACTCCACAATCCTGTCTCTAGCGAATGGGAACTTTCTTGGAACATCTATATTCTTCCACCACCTATGATTAAATGAACATGAGCATAATTGAAAGTATTTTAGCCCAACAAATTTGCATACCTATACTCCTTTTTCCACTTGTAAAGGACTTTGACAAGCACTATTCAAAAAGGTAAATTGAAGATAGATGAGTTAATCTTTGGAAAACACAACAAGAAAAATCAATAGTTTGGGCATTGTTAAACCATAATTGATAGTTGGGTCATTTTAAAAACATAGTGTAGAAGCTAATTTTTGATCATATAGTTAAATGATATTACTGAACCTAGTAATCTTGCCAAGTTCCTTCTGGTGTTGCTCTTGCAGTAAGTTGAAATCTAGTTTAGCCAAGGTAAGCAAAACTTCATCATGTGAAGGCTCTTCTTGGTAAAGTGGAATATAGCAGCTCGCCTCGAGCCCTGGCAATCCCTTGCGAAGTGGCTGCTTTAGGGCCTGCATGGTAAAAAGTGTTTCTGTTCCCAGGAACACAAATTTTTGTTTTTTTGTTCCTGGGAACAAAAAAGGAACAGAAACGCGTTTGTTTACGTTTTTGTTCCAAAATTATTTTTTTGTTCCTAGAAACACATCTGGAACAGAAACAAGAAACAAAAAAAAGTTGTTTCTTATTTCTGGAACAAAATTTAGGAACACTTTTTCTCTCTCTTCCATTTTCTTCTCTCTTTTTTCTTCTTCTTTTCTTCTTCTTTTTCTTTCTTTTTCTTTGCCCGGTCGCCGGCCTCGGCCATGGCCGGCGACCGACCGTCGAGGGCGGCGACCTCGCCGGAGAGTCGCCGGCCCCGGCGAGGCCGAGCGTCGCCGGCCCCGGCGAGGCTCGGCCTTGCTCCGAGCCGGGCGAGCTCGATCTCGCCCGGATCCGGCGAGGCCGAGCTCGACCAGCCGGCCGGCGAGGCTCGGCCTCGCGGCCCCCGCCAGTCGGCGTCGCTCGGGCGGTGGCCCGGCGACGCCGAGCCTCGCCGGCCGGCCGGGCGAGCTCGGCCTCGCCGGATCCGGGCGAGCTCGAGCTCGCCCGGCCAAGGCGAGGCCGTCGCTGGCGGGGGCCCGGCGAGGCCGAGCCTCGCCGGCCGCTGCCGGATCCGGGCGAGATCGAGCTCGCCCGGCCGGCGAGGCCGAGCCTCGCCCGGGCCGGCGACGCTCGGCCTCGCCGGGGCCGGCGACGCTCCGGCGAGGTCGCCGGCCCTCGACGGCCGGTCGCCGGCCATGGCCGAGGCCAACGACCGGCAAAAAAAAAAAAAAAAAAGGAAAAAGAAAAAATAAAAAAAGGAAAAATAAATAAAAAAATAAGAAAAATAAGAAAGAAAATAGAAAAAATAAAATAAAAATATTAAAAAATTAAAAGAAATAAAAAAATTATACAATTTACCAAACGTGTTTCTATTCTTTTTATATTTCGAAACAGTTTACCAAACGCGTTTTTTTGTTTAAAAATTGTTCCCCGAAGCAGAAATATTTTTTTCTATTTCTGTTCCCAGAAACAATTTTTAAACAGAAATGTTACCAAACGCACCCTTAGAGTATGACTCACTTATTTTGCAAGACTAGTGCTCACTTTGCTTTCATTGATCAATTCAAGGTGAGTTGTAGCAAAAGGAAGTGCTTTGTTCAAGATTGAATCGCCATGACACCTTAAATGGCAAGCTTCATATAGGCCCAGCAATCCACGCACATCGCTTATGAGCGACTCTCGGAAGTTCCCTTCGCTATCTTTGAATTTGTCAAAGACCTCTGTGAATCAACCAACATGGAAAAACGATGCAACTGATTAGAAATTAGGAAGGGATACACGCTTGGTTAATGTTCTGTATTTCTTGCACGTGTTTCTCCTGAAATTCGATTGAGCAATAGGAGGATTTTAATAGGTATCTTATTAGATTGGTGCATTACATATGAGATGTACCTGATGAAATATTGTAACCATGTTGTCGCAGCAATCTAAAGATGAGAGCGACCGTGTGAAGGTCATCTACCTTAAAATCTTCATGATCAAGTCGAGAGTAACTTTTGTGGATTTGTTCTAATTGCTCATCTACTTCACATTCAAAATGGTACTCAATTCCCAAGCGTTGGATTTGATCAATCAAGTGAAGCTTTTGTAAGGGCTTGTCCACGACATCAGTCAGCATCTTCTTCACCTCTCCTTTCAGTTCCTCAATTTGTCCATCCACTCTTCCGAGGAATTTGAACTTCTGCAAATATATTGCACGGTGTTTCAAATAAAAGCAAGCATGAAATACGTGGACTTTACAAAATAAATTTAATCTCGATGGCCACCTCTGTGTACCCTATTTAGGTATTTCGATGTTATACGCTCATTCACATGACATGCGAAATTGAACCCATGAGAACAACGACTATATGAGATGAGGGGGTTAAATGCCACCCATGAGAACAACGACCATATGAGAGGAGGGGGTTGAATGCCATGATGAGATGTTTCTTGCCGCGGAGGACATACTGAGGCCGGTGAAGTTACAAGTATTATCGTTATTTTTCAACCTTCTTTTATCTATTTATGATTTTCAACTTCGTTTTTTTTGTGGAGAGGGGAAATGTATTTATATGAGGCTGATTGTTACCATATAAGAGATGTGGTGGAACCGAAGGAAATCAAAGTAAGTCTACAAAGTGCAATTGGGAGAAAACAAAAGAAGAAGATAACAAAAGGATTTCTAACCACTGAGTTGGAGGAAGAATCATATATAAGGAAGTAATCCCCCCATACGCTGGGGTGATAACCCGCGGACCGACGTTCGATCACATGGCCTGTATCAAGCCTTGATCCTTGGGCGCGCACCCATCCCAGCTTGGTCAATTAAATAGTGACGTCCCATGATGCATCGCCAATCCATTCATTTTAATACGCATGTGGAAGCAGATAAATAATCCCTAGACAATAACACAATGGGATAGGAAAAACAACCACACACACACACACACACACACACACACACACACACACACACACACATATTGCAAACCATAATGTATATAATACGATACAAACTATAGAAGTTAGGTTCTACACAAGTCAGTCAGAAAACAAGGTCTGCAAACAGGGGTGGGGGTTTTCAATCCACTACGGGCCATCATCATCCTCTATTTCTCCTTCTTCTACACTCTAGCTGGAGCCTACTGCTGAGTATACCGGAGAATCTAGATCATCAAGCTTAGGGTCCTTTGCGTCCACCACCAAACCATTCTTAGGGTCCGCTGTACCCTTTCCAAAAGCAACCTCCATCACATACAGAGGTATCTCAGATTCCGACATTTGGCCCTCTCTTTGTCCATTACGATAATGGCGATATCATGTCCTTTGCGTCCACCACCAAACCATTCTTAGGGTCCGCTGTACCCTTTCCAAAAGCAACCTCCATCACATACAGAGGTATCTCAGATTCCGACATTGGGCCCTCTCTTTGTCCATTACGATAATGGCGATATCATGTCCTGTATTGATGGGGCACCTTTTTGGGTAAACCCGCATCAACCCAGACTATGGATTTCACTAGCATGTACTCTAATCCTTCAAGGTGCCCATGTATCGAAATATGGTAACTCTGTTTTGTGAACTTCTTCGGTCGACCAAAATTTTCAGGAGGAGCTGTCATTTATGGACCTGAAATGTTATCCCATAATGGGGTGAGACGACGTCTCAGCAAGTTCAACCCCCTAAGACCCGACTAGGAAGAAAATACGCCATGAGGGCTGCCTAAGCACTAACACGGGGTAGAGGACTTACCTGGGTCTCCACTTCTTCCTGCAAGTCAATTAAATTCATACTATCATCGCATCACATCATCACATCAAATCCAGCATTCAGATCGAATCATCGATCAATCGACCCGGTCGACTGCATGTCATCACGACCCTTCCTTGGTCGGTCCATTCAATGCTATCTAATAAGTCCAATCATATTAGGATTGCTCTCTCTAATCTAATAAATAGATAGTATAGCTCGCATTAAGCTGATAAATAGTATACTGCTCACTATCTAAGCTGATATATTAAGCCCATAGACTGATATAATATACTAATAATGCTCGCTCTAAGCTGGTAGTAACAATGCTCACTCTAAGCGGATAATAATATTGCTCACTCTAAGCTAATAAGGTATATTGCTCTCTATCTAAGTCGATATATCAGAGCTCGTAGGTTGATATAGTATACCACATTGACCATTTAATCAATTCACCATTTTTATCATACCCGATAAAAATACTTGTGTTTGGGTACACGGTTGGCCTTAGCTAAAATACAATATTTTCACATGAAAATCCCATCAATTTTAACAGTCCACAAATACATTTTTGGCATTGTAAATCGATGCTCGGTGATCTTCCAATTAATTACTGAAATTGAATAAATTTAGGAATAAAATCTTAAAATCACAATCACACAAATTGGAACTCAATTAAATAAACATACCACACCACTGCAATTAGCATAAAATTCCGGTCACCGACTATCCTGGTCTAATTTTCGAAAAATAAATAAATAAATAAATAATTACGGAAATTAATTATTAAATACCAACAATAGCAACTTAGGCTCGTAAAGCCTAATTAAAAGGCGAGACAAGCCCAGAAAATTTTCGAACCACTCTAGATAAATACTAGAGCTTGTCTAGGCCCTAATTGTAGTAAACTATCCACCTAACATGCATCGGTAATTAATCAATTCACTAATCAAATCTAACTAACCACCTAATCCTAGCTTAGCCTAAACTAATTAACTCTTAAACGTCATTGACTTACTAAGCGAGGATTAGTGAGTTAAACTCACTTGTTAATTGATCTGCTCTGATCAAATCGACGGGGACGAGGCGAGGCTCGATCTTCTCCAAAGCGAGCTTGCCTTTCGGGGTCCGGAAACGGGCCAAAACCTTGGCTGAAAACCCTTTGGGTTCTGTTCTGGTTGGTGGCTGAAATGGCTGGATGGAGGCTCGGTTGAGGCGGAGGTGGGCTGAGATGGGCTGAGGGGGTCGAACCGGGTCTAGGCGGGGCTCCATGGCGACTCCGGCGACCTCCATACAGCTCGGGTGGCTTGCTAGGCGGTGGAATGGGCGAGATGACGCTGCTAGAACGGCGGGGGACGCGGCTGAGGTGGAGGGGCACGCGCGGGTGGGCGGTGGTGTCGCGGAGGCTCCGGCGGGCTTTGGTGGTGGCTCGACGGCATGGGAAGCTTCTGGTTCGGCTGCTCTGCATTTTTCTGAGCTGGAAACGGCAAATGAAGAGGGAGGGGGAAGCTGCCGACGGTAAAGAGGGGAGGAGGAGAAGAGAGGGGGCAAAGGGGGACCACTTGGTCTCTTGAGATTGAGATAGAGTTCATCTATATACCTCGAGACTTTAACAGGAATTTTTAAATTACTAACCTCAATTTCTTTATCTAAGTTTGAATCTGAGTCTGTTTCTAATTCTGAGTTTTAGTCAGAATCAGCCATCAAACAAATGTTGGCATATTCTTCTTCACTTTCTTCGCACTCAGTGTCACTCTAGGTTTCTGCTTTGAGAGCCTTCTTGTATTTCTCAGTTCTTCCTTTCTTTTTTTTCAACAAAGGACAGTTGCTCATTTTTCTTGCATTCGAAGCATATTACATCTTTGTTGGTTTCGTTGTCCTCAGTCAGTCTCTTCTGGAAATTTTGCGTGCTCTATTTCTTCCAGTTGAATCTTCTTCCATTTCTATTTAACTTTCTGAACTTTTTGATGATAAGCGCTAGCTTCTCATCATCTATATCGTCATCTGAATCTATATCATCAGAATCATTGTTATATTTTAAAGCAATTGACTTCTTACCTCTTGGATCTTCTTCCTCATTGATCTGCTCCACTTCATATGATTGAAGTGTGCCTACTAGTTCATCTACTGAAAGAGGCATGATCCTTTGGGTTTCTCTAATTGACTTCTTCATGTGATTCCAATCTTTGGAGAGTCCACGCAGCAGTTTATTGACCTTCCTTGGTCCTGAAATTGCTGTCCTTGATATGCAAATCCATTCACGATTTTAGTGAAATGGCTAAACATATCAGTGATGGATTCTCCTAGCTTCATTTTGAAGGCTTCATACTGTCCGAGTAGAATATTGATCTTCGTTTCCTTTACTTGATTAGTCCCTTCGTAGGTGACATGTAATATATCCCAAACTTCTTTTGCTGTTTCATAAGAAGAAATTCGGTTATACTCAGTTGGAGATAAAGTACAGTATAAAGAGTAGATAGCTTTAGCATCAAGAGCTTGTCTCTTGGTTATTTCTGCCTGTGTCAGTTCGCCAGCATCTACAACTTCCTTTTCTCTTTCTGAGGTTGATGTAGCTTTGGGATTGATCCCTTTTTCTACCACATCCCATTCCAAGGGATCTTTTGATGTCAGAAATGCATTCATCTTGTTTTTCCACACATTGTATTCATTCCCATCAAAGTAAGGAGGTCTGGTGTTGTTTTGGCCTTCGACCAAACCGGGAGCCAAAATACTAACCATATATCTTTAGCTTTAGAAGCAAGAACATTTAAGAAAATAAGCACACAGGCTCTGATACCAACTGTAAGTGCTAGCATGAACACCTAGAGGGGGTGAATAGGTGTGAAGACAATTTTTCGCAAGGAATAGTAGAAATATTTCGCTTTTAAAACAGAGTCTGAAAAAATTAAACTTCAAGCAAGTTCAGATTTTAGTAGTTAAATAGAATTATGAACAAAGTAAAGGAGTTTAGGGAAAAGAATAAGAACACAGAAATTGTAGTGGTTCGGCTTAATTCAAGCCTATGTTCACTCTCTACGCTGATAGTCTACTGGCTGGATTCCACTAAGAAACAAAAGAGATTTTATAGTTTAGTGATCTCAACTTCACAGTGAAGAGTTTGCTTCTCTTTCACGAAGTCACTCTATATGTTCTTCTCTTTTTTGAGTACAGATTTGAGCTCAGTGAAATAACAAGGAACTAGGAAGTTTTAGACTTTAACATTTTTCTTTTTCTTTTTCTTCAAATGACTAGAGATGTCTCCTATAAATACTCCTTCATGCCTTCTCAACCGTTGGCACCTTCCAAAGGAATTCTTCCAATCAACCAGTTGGACAGAATCAATCAAAGAGATCTCGAGCCGTTTGATGATTGAGATGAAAGCCCGTCAATCTTGTTCGCCCATATAATTAGAATCTTGGTTTCCGTAAGTAGATACTTTCCAAGTTTACTTGCCTTCCAAAAGATTTGAATATCGAAATTGATTCCAAAAAGATATTCAATCATGTAGGTGCTATATCCAACCAGAAAGCCATACAAAAGCCATACGAACCGAACCCTTGAAGAAATAAAGATAATCTTGTGTCTGGAAACGTTTTCTTTCTTCAGTAGCATTTAGTCTGGAATTTGTTAGAGTGGGCAGACTTTGAACCTAAAGTCTGGCAGTCTTCAGACTTTGACACTAAAGCTTGGAAGTCTTCAGATTAGACTTTAGATAAGTTTTGTCAACTTTAAAATATTAAAGGAGTTTTCTCCAACATTTAAGACTAATATCACTTAGTACTAATCTAACTAAGCTATAACTAAGCTAATTAACACTAAACTAACCTCTTAAGTATAATTAACAACCTAATCAAGGATTAAGGAGTTAACTCACTAGATTAGCGAGCTGACGGGTTCAAGACGACGACGACGCGAAGGTGGTGAAGACCCGTGTCTACGGCGGCTCCCAACGAGGTTTGGAAGGGGTCCGAAAAAGCCCATGACGCCTCAGCCTATAGCTGGAACTTTAGTTATGGATTTGGGCTGAAGGAGCTGGTCAAGCAGCTCGGACGGTGGGGAAATGGGCCGGGCTGATGTGGGAGGTGGTACGGCGGCTTGGACGGGCGACGGAGGGACTTGGCGACGACGAATGGTGGTTGGATGACGGACGCATAGGTGCGGGGCAGCGAGCAGGAGGCGGTCCAGGGCTGGAGTCGCGCAGACAGCTCGCGGGCGTGGTCGACGGCCTAGGCGAGCTCGGGCGGCGCTTGGACGGCGTGCGGCGGCTTGGCTCTTCTGCTGATTCTCTCTGGTTTTCTAGCTCCAAAACAGCAACGATGGAGGAATATAAGCTGAGGAAGAAGAAGGAGATGGGCTGCAGCTGGAGGAGGACCACAAGTGGCCTCACAAGTCTTCAAAAATATCCAATACACTCAAGTTCAAGGCCCCACAGCTTCAGTCCTATCCTCTGCCCATTTTCCTTCATCAAACTTCCTCAAGAAGCCACCAAAGGTGGTCCAAATGTTGCACACCACCCATGGCTACGAACTTTGTGCACTTTTCTTCAATTCCAATTCAATTCTACTCCAAATCAATCCAATTCAAGGGCCACAATGCCAAGGTAAGTGCCCACATCAAATTCCACAATTTTCCTTGCCAAATGATCCATCTTGAACGCCAATAATCCACACAAAAATGGCCCTCTTAATTTCCCGGTCCAATTTCACCAATTCTTGATTTTTCGCCAAAAATTCGGGCTCGCCGAAAATTCTTTGGAGGATGAGTCGACGTTCCTAAAATAAATCGTGACATGACGAACTTTCAATTTATGAAACCGGGTTCAATTTTGTGATTAATTTCAACCGGACGCGATTTTAGCGTGACCTAATCTACCGGGTAGCTTTTATGAATTTTTAGCACATTTGACCCTTGGTCGATTATTTTCAAGTCACATTGTACATTTTCGACTCATTGGCGACTCTCAGTTGTCATGAAAGTCTCGAGGTTTCAAATACGGGCATAGGGTACAGAAACGACAGAAAAATCGGTTTAGTGCCATTCTACAAGAATTTTACAATTATGTGGAACCACCCACACTTTAATTACATGCCTCTGTCGAAACGACCTATCTTTGGTCTCTGGTCGATTTTGACAGTGCCGTATTGAGCCTTGCATATTAGCACGGTCAAGCAGTCGAGTTCTGGCCGAATTCTCAAGTCTGTTATGTTTAGATTCCTTAACGGCTTCACCTGATAGACTAGTTATCTCGTGAGTGGCCAACTCAGAGAAAAATGCTATAGGCGCGTCGATAAAAAGCTCAATTCATTTCATTGAAAACAGGGTTGAAAAATCGGGATGTCACATCCATGATGTTGATTGTTTTTGTGTTTTGTAGAAGTAATGACACTTAAATTTTGACTATCAATTTTAATTCTTTATTGCATAAAAAAATTAGAGGTTGATCTAATCCCTAGACAAAAATATCATTCACATGATTTGCATTTTATATTACATTTAGTATGTGCATCGCATTAATTGAATTTAGGGCTGATATGTTCATGAATCACATGCCAAGGCCACAAAAGACAAACAAAGGGTCTCTCTCTTGCTTGCCCCTTATATGCCCAAAAGGAAACGGAGACGTTGGCTACATTTCCGAGTAGGGTAGAGACAAAAGAGTGGAGTCGAAGGAAAAGGACAGAAGCTAAGCTCTTTTCTCCATGGACAGACGGAAGGGGGTCTGTTCCTCTCTCCCTCTTTGGTCTCCATCCACGTTTACACAAAAAGAAGCAAAAAAAAGGAAGGAAAAGAAAAAGGATCTACACGTTTTCATGAGAAAGAAAATGGAAAAAAGCTTTCTGGGGCAGTTCACAAAAGAAGTAAAAGGAAGAAAGGACAAAAAAAAGGGGTATGCACGTTTTCATGAGAAAGCAAAACAGAAAAGAAAAGAAAGCTAATGGAGAAAATCTTGAGTTGTGTCGTACATGTTTTGCGGGGTTTGCGGCAAAGACCCACAGACGCCGGCTGCAACCGCGGCCCTCTCGCGGTGCTCCAACTGACACCGCGTTCGCAGCCGTTGATCGCTAGCCCACGCTGTGCCACTCGCTGCTGTTCTTGCGCAGCCAGACTTGTCCCAGTGACTCCTCTGGCTACCTCTACAGTCTCCATCTAGCAACCCTAGGCATCTTCAGTAGTGGTGCTATTTCACCAGTTTTGATTCCGGGGCGAAATATTTTTCATCGAGTGTAAAAAGGACAGAGGTTACGTGCTAATTCCGAACAGAGATATCAAATGCAATTTAAAGATTGAATTTCCAATTTCAAACAGCACTATACAATCTCGATAATTGTTGCCATGTTAAATTACATTCGTTTGGATGGTTCCAAAACATTGATCTTACTAACTTTGAGACCCAATTTGAACTTAATGATGGAATCTAATCAATAGTACAACTCTAAGATAATTTGATACAATGTTGGAACTTAATTGGCGATAATGCACTTGGATAGATGACACGATGTCGAAATATAATCAACGATGTTGGACTAAGAACACAATGTCGAAATTTAATCAACAATGCCGCGCTAGGATATAGACATTCACTGAAATTTAATCAAGGACGGAAATCTATACACAACAGCTAGGGAAAACTAAAATGCAATAAGGAAATAACATTTGATGTGTTGTGTAGGGGGTTCTTGTTGGATGATTTGTGGTATTTATAGAGGAGCTTGGTAACCGCCACTCACTCAATTATTCATTTCTGATAACTGCTTCCAACCTTAAGCACGTCCCTTCTTGTTCGCAATCAATCCGCTCATTCCTTTTACGATTGTCTTGATTGTGTCCTAATTTATCAACAATGACTTCACACCTAGGTTCTTGGATGTTAAACACTCTTCAACTGTGCCCTCCTTTGACGCTTCTTTGTATATTTCGAATGTCTTTGTCCAAAACTTGTTGCCGGCATCATTTGGGTAGCCGCTTAATATCTGTTGTTATATTTTTACAATTGACCACGTGGAGGCTTCTCTTTTTGCTCTTGATCCTTGAATCCTCATCCTCTAGCTCATCGATAGTTAACATATATTACAATCCTATTGATGCACATGTGTAATTTCATTTTACTAGTGGGACTGCGATGCCAGATTTAGGTGAGGCCTTTGCTGGCCTTGAAGGTCCTAGGCGAGCTGCAATTCACTGACTGCAAGCCCCAGCACAAAGGCCCTCGCCTTTCGTAGTTACTAGCGAGGGCTTATGGGTCCTCACTGGTCAAAATGAAAGGATAAAAAAGAAAAAAAAAAGAAAAAGAAAAAATTATCAAAAGATTTAAGATTAAATTGGCTAAATTAAAAGGTTATGAGTTGAATTGATATAAGTACAATAGATTTATGATTTTTTTGATATTTTTTCCATTTTTTTTGGCTGTAATCTTCAAAGCAAACGTGAGAAGATATGGAAGCTCTCTCTCTCTCTCTCTCTGAGCAAGTTTAGGACTTAAATTCCACAACAAAGTCCACCTAAGGATGCGATTATTTAAATTCTTTGCTTTTTTTGGATATAATGTTCATATGTATAGATTTCTCAATTTAGTCAACTATCAATTCAATAAACATTTATTTAACTCACAAAAAAGTTATTGTCTTGATCGCAAATTGCAAGAAAACCAATACTTAAACCAATCGGTACATAGGGACTCGCAAATAGTGTTTGCTCAGGTGTATCTCCCTTGACTTATGCAGCCTGTATCTAATGTCGCATGTCTCTACTAAGCTTCTATTGTTCAGGTATTACCACAATAAGGGTCCGTTCGTTTTGCGGAAAATGGACCATTTCTGGAAAATATTTTTCCATAAGTCATTTTCTAGGAAAATTACAATATTTTCTAGTATTCGGCACTTCACCACTTAGGCATGCATCATTTACCGATCTATAAATCCATCAAATATGAACTTGCCTTTAAATCTAGGCAAACTTGCTTCATATCTTTGTTCCCTCATTGTCACCAAACGCTCATCTACTCTAAAAAATGTTCGTATGGATTTTAAAAAGAAGTAAAGGAGAAAAGAAGCAAAGCATGTACAGCCTTAATGAGAATCTTTCAATTGAGTGGCCTGTTCTCCCCATGCGTCTTTTCTTTTTGGTACCCAGGGAACCTCCGAGCGCCGCTTCACGGTGGAGTAAACCCTGGAGGAGCAGTAGAGTCACCACCACCCTTACTGCCCTGGGTAAGTCGCTTGACGACGCAGCGATTCGAACTCTGGACCTCTCGTGAAAGGAACCAGCGCCCAACCACTACGCCGCCGCCACCACGGGTGGTCTCCCCCTGCGTCTTTTGTGTTCCAATAAACAAAAGAAAAAAGAAGCAAAGCATGTAGAGCCATTTGCTTGAGCAATGTACAACTGCAGGGTAGAATAAATAAAGAAAAGGATAAGCAAGAGTGCAGAGTGCGAGCTTGAGATCGATAGGCTCGAGGTTCGCCTGGCAACGGTTGACAACTAGCCAAGAAAGAAGAAGATGGGAAACAAAGAAAAGAAAAAAAAAGAAAATAAATAGAAAAGAAATAGAAAAGAAAAGGAAATTAAAAATAATTCGAATAAAAAAAGAAAAGAAGAAGAAGAAAGGGGAGAAGGAAGTGAGGATTTGTAGAGGTGTGCGATAAGAGAGATCAAGAGAGGAAAATGTTTTCCACTAATTTAGGAGACTTTTTTCCTTTCATGGAAAACATTTTCCCCAAGGAATTCATTTTTTGTGAAACGAACGCCGGAAAATCTGAAAAACATTTTCCCAAAAATTATTTTTCGTGAAACGAACGGAGCCTTAATTATCAATTAATTCTCCTTCTTAATAACAATCGCTTTATTTACATTTTTTTTTAATGTCTGCCAGGTATAATCCTAGACTTTTGGAGATCCTTTAAGAGGAGCTATTCCTTAAATTCATAATCCCCATCTTGGAAGAGAGGAGTTTCGGACTCTCCACCCCCTATTTTCACAAGAGAATGATGGCCAGTGAGACAACCCCAATGATTAACCACCATTTAATTAACTTACCTTTTAAATAACATTAATAAAGTGAAATTTCTTGGTTGAAATGATTTGAATTCGCAAGTTTTATCGAACATTTCCAGTTATGTCAGTTGTTTGTTGTTTACCTTTCACTTTGGATTAAATGTGGCTACTTTTAAATCAAGTTATAATTTTGAAAATATTGCCATACGACATAACCAGTCAATTGAAAAATTCATTGTGCCGTGGGTTAGTCATCTAATCTTTAAATTTCACTTGCTGCAACACCTCCTTATAATTTGTGATACTAAATACATTTTCAATTTCAATATTCACTTTTCACATGACCAAAATAACTTCATCTCATTTCCATTTTAAATCTTCACGCTTTGACAAAATATATATCTTATTCAATTGACATTGCAGTTCTCAATATCGCTTCCAATGTTGGTCGATTCCCATTCTAGAATAAAGAATTAGATTAGATAGGGTTGACTTTCAGTTTGTGGAATTGGAAATCAACTGTGTCCACCATGGAATTAGACTAGATTGATTGATCTCGAGTTGGTTCCAGGTTCTAAGAACCGACAATGATTTTTGCTATAAAAAATGTACATAAAGCCGGTTTGGTCTGTGCGTAAGGAACCAGAAACTAGATCAATTTCTGCGAGGAATCACCTAGCCGGTTTGGGCTACTAATCACACTTTCACCCTAAGTTTTTTTTTTCCCCTTTCTTTGGCTTTTGTTTCTATTCCCCGGAACACAATTTTTGTTCTTTTGTTCCTCGGTGGCCTGGCCTGGCAAGGCTCGCTTGGCCAACGGTGATCTCGCCAGGCCACTGGCGAGGTCGACCTCACGCTGGCCCGCGAGGTCGGCCTCGCCTTGGTTGGGCGAGCTCGAGCTCGCCAAGATTCGGTGAGGCTGAGCTCGCCTAGCCATCGGTGAGGCTCGGCCTCGCCGGCCATAGCTAGGTGATGCCGACCCGGCGGTGGCCCGGCCGTCGCCCAGCGAGGTCGAGCCTTGTCGGTGGTTGGGTGAGCTCAGCCTCATCGGATCTGGGTGAGCTCGAGCTCAGCCAGCCAAGGCGAGGCTGCCGGCCCTCGTCGGCCGGTCGCCGCCATGGCCGAGGCTAATGACCGGCCAAAAGGAAGAAAGAAGAAACAATAAAAAAGAAAATATATATATATATATATATATATATATATATACACACACACAATTTTACCAAACATGTTTATGTTCTTTTTCTATTCCAAGAACGGAAATTATATAAGTTTACCAAACGTGCTCTTCTGTTCAAAAATTGCTCCTGGGAACAATTTTTGAACAAAAACGTTACCAAATGCATTGCAATTTCAGAATCAATTCTAGACTCCTTCTGTTTCTAATTTCAAGAAGATGATGAACGCACAGATGAACTTGATTGAATCAATTGATTAAAGACCGGGTTGATGTTTCAGGAGGACTTCGTTTCAGGCGGTCATTTCGGCTTTCTCTCTGGCTCTATTCATGTTCTGAAAGTCGTTCTTGGTGTACAGGGTGAATCGCTACAGTTTTCTTGAGTTTGGGTATGGAAGTGGAGGCCAAAAATTAGATTTTGGGGACAAGGACCCCTGGAGTGCCAAAAGTTGGCACAAATGGACACTTAAGTGCCAAAAGTTACGAAAGGTACACTTAAGTGCCAAAATCGGAGCAAAATGGATCAATTGAGTGCCAATCCGGCCAAAATCCGGCCAAAATGCCGATGTGGCATTTTTCCGGCGAACCGAGCTCAAAACGACGCCGTTTTGCACGACATGGCCAAATAATGCAAAAACGACGTCGTTTTGGGCTCATGTGATAAAAAAATAATATAAAAATTAAATAAATTAAATTTAAAATTAGATTTAGTTAAAATATTAAAAAACAATAAATTTAAAATTAATTTTAGTTAAAATATTAAAAAATAATAATTTTAAAATTAAATTTAGTTAAAATATTAAAATTATTATTTTTTAATTTTTTTTTAATTTTTTTAATATTTTAACTAAATTTAATTTTAAAATTATTATTTTTTAATATTTTAACTAAATCTAATTTCAAAATTATTATTTTTTAATTTTTTTTTAAATTTTTTATTTTTTAATATTTTAACTAAATTTAATTTTAAAATTATTTTTTTAATTTTTTAACTAAATCTAATTTTAAAATTATTTTTTAAAATTTTTTTAATTTTTTAATTTTAAAATTATTATTTTTTAATATTTTAACTAAATATAATTTTGAAATTGTTATTTTTTTAATATATTATAAATATAATTTTAAAATTATTATTTTTAATTATTTTTTAAATTTTTTAATTTTAAAATTATTATTTTTTAATATTTTAACTAAATTTAATTTTAAAATTAATTTTTTTAATTTTTTAACTAAATTTAATTTTAAAATTATTATTTTTTAAATACTTTAACTAAATCTAATTTTAAATTTAATTTATTTAATTTTTATATTATTTTTTTTACCACGGTAGCCCAAAGCGACGCCGTTTTTTTTGCATTATTTGCCACGTCGCATGCAAAATGGCATCGTTTTGGGTTCACTTCGCTGGAAATTCGTCGGAAAAATGCCACGTCAGCCTTTTGGCGGACTTTGGCGGAGTGGCACTTAAGTGATCCGTTTTTCTTCGAATGTGACACTTAAGTGTACCTTTCGTAACTTTTGGCACTTAAGTGTCCCTTTGTGCCAACTTTTGGCACTTGAAGCGTTCTTCTGCCTTAGATTTTGCTTTGTATATACGACCACTGTGTCCCCCCTATATATATATTTGTCTATTTTTGGCATGCATTTGTGCAGTGTTTGCTGAGTTGAAGGTATATGGAGAGGTCCTTCTACCAAAAATTTATGCAGAGAATGATGCGACGACGTTCTTGTCCGAGAAAACTCGATGAAAATTTCGTAGAATCCAATGTAGTCCGACTTGGGGAAAATTCTGTTTTTTCTTTTTGTACTTCTTCCACAACAAACCCCCCCCCCAAAAAAAAAAAAGAAAGAAAAAAAAGTAAAAAAAAAAAAGACCACTCTAATACTTTTTAGTGTAAATGCCATAATAATTCCCCAAATTATATCTACTCGTGACGTATATATCCAAACTTTTTTTGTGCCACCAAAACTATACATATACTCATAAATTTTTTTGTGATACAAAAAAATCCATACTTATACACTTGCAACATACATATCCTCTATTTCAATTCAATTCACAGTATAAGTTTGGAGATTTTCGTAACGCAAAAACAAAAAGTTTGGGATATTTATATTGTAATGGATAAGTTTAGGGTTTTTAGTAATATAAAAAAAGTTTGAATATAACCACCGGCCATGGTGGCTCCGCTGGATAAGAGCTTCATTGATCCTTCTCCAAAGGTGAGGGGTTCAAAACCCAGTGGAGGCATTTGGTGTCTTAAGTGGGATGTCAGGGTGGTGGGTCCTCCGCTAGCGTCCCCCCGGGTTTACCTCGCCGGCTACCGGCTGTACGGGGGTTCCCGGGTCACAAAAAAAAAGTTTGAATATATATTTTGCGTTACGTGTGAATTTTTCTTTTTCTTACTTTATTTTCTGTGTGGTTAGTTCAACTGCACACTTTCCAAATTGATAAAATGGGTGGTGAAAATTTGACGGCTGCAATTTACTTAAGAGCTTCTAAAAATGAAACTTAAAGGCCTTCATGAGCTTACTTAGGCCATGGACCGTGATGGCGACGAGTCACCACAATGCGAAGATAATAAACAATATTGGGGCTCACAAAAAAGATGATGCTGTATAGGGCTATTATTGTTGACTAGGCATGCCGTTGAGTCATGTCAGTTAGGGAAATTGATAAAATATTGCAACGTTAGATTCCGACAATCCAAAATTGGAGTTGGTACTTAAGTTATCCATTTTATTTTTTAAATAATACGAAAGTGATTCTACAAAAGCTTTTTGCACCAAATGAGCGCTGTTTGAAACTTTTGGTAAATCTAGTGTCCTTATGTCGAAAAAACTTGATTAAAGAGGAAAGTGAAGTTCCATGAGAAAAAAGTAATCATGTTTTCTTATTTATGAAACCATAACAAAGACAAAGTTGGCAATTTCTTTAAAAAGGTGGCCAATTAAGGAAAAAAAATCAATAAGCAACTCAACAGACAAGTAGGAAAAAGAAATTGAATGTTGGTAAGTAACTCGAATGAAAGTTAATACTCTAAAGTAGTTAATAATTCAATTTGACAAAAGTTGGTAAAACATTCTAATTTTCGTTAGCAATTTCATATAAAAGTTGGCTTATTTGAAGCCTTGGCTCACAATGCAAATAAAAGCAAGCATATTAGAACAAAAATCACTAATTTGCAAATTATCATAAAAATGGATAATTTTATAAACGTTTCGATAAGTTATGGAAAGTTACCTACAAAAAAAGTCACACGTCATTTTCTGTACAAATAGTTTTTTTTGACACTTTTGAACTCATTGAAATTTACATGCACCAAAAAAAAAAAATCCATATTTTACATGAATCAATAAAGTTCTACAAGACAATGTGATGGATTACGGCCAACACATCAAGGATCGTACCATACCATAAAAGCTCCGACAACATTAAAATCTGCCCCTTTTTCTCATTTTGCCGGATTTATCTCAAACTTATTATTGCCAAATCAGGATACATTCGGCAAAGAAATGAAGATTCAAGTTTAACCACGAAATATGTTCAACTGTTTATGTATTCTTTGAAGCAAATAAATGAATCTTGATGTGAAAGTGTTAAGAGGGAAAATTATTCATAAAGTCCTAAACCTATTGTACAACAGTCAGTTTTGACCTAAATTTTTAAACCGTGTCAATTTAATTTCGAACTTTTTGACAATCGACTAATTTAATTCTAAACTTTTCAATTATGCCAATTTAGTTCTAAACTTTTAAATAATTTGCCAACTTAGTTCTAAATCTTTCGATGATCCATAGCCAAAATTACCCTGAAGGACAAAATTAATAAATTATTAAAAAGTTTTGGATTAAATTGCCATGATTGAAGGTTTAGGACTAAATTGATAATCATCAAAAGGTTTAGTAGTAAATTGGCACAATTGAAATGTTTAGAAGGAATTAGCCGCCATACAATAGATTTAGAATATTTTGGACAAAGCTGTTAGAATTATTGAAATATTACGATTACGTGATACGCTAGACTTGCAAACTTAACAACACCATACCCATATGCATCCTTTAATTACAAGTCTTATTACACACATCAATCTGAAAGTACATACCGATAATGATATTTTCCCTCATACATCAAGGAAAAATAGGGTTTCAAAAGGCATAATTAATATGCTATTGCTTTACAATGACCAAATTAGTGTGACAACGTTTGGTCCAAACCTCACATTGGCAAGGGATTGACGAAGAGTGATGTCACATAATCTTTGAGCTTGGTTTTAGAATGGGTGTAATTATCGCCATCGCTATATAACACATCAATCACCCGCGATAAATTGAGCAATCACATGAGAATTGGCATTGGGACCGCGGTTGGACAAAGAAACTCTTCATTGGTGTCCTTCCATGCATCAATGACTCCTTTCTGAAGTTCCTCTGTAGCTCCACGGTATTTCATGAGCAACTCCGCCGCAGATACTACATGCCCCCTCTTTTGCTCAAACTGTATGTCAAACGACATTGGTGTAATTAGATTAAGTGGTGGTGGGATCTAATTTTTATTAGATTGATGGAGGATAATTATGTCTTTATTATACCTTGTGAGAGGAAACGTCATCCATGAGCCTACAGATGGTTTGTGCATCCTTCACAATCTTGCAATCACTGGCTGACCATTTAAGAGTACGTTCTGTGACCACATCGCCCATTCCCACAAGTGATGTAGTCGCTAACATTCGATAGCCACTTGTTATTAGTTGAAGCGGCATGTACTCTTCTAGTGTTGGTATGTAGTTGGTATGGAACCATTTGGCTTCTTGAAAGTATGCTCTCACTAGCATCTTCATCGAAGAAATTAAACATACACAAGAATTTCAGATTTCTAACTAAAGATTGCCTTCCATGAATGTAAAGTTTACCGATGATGCTTACGACTTCTTTTACATAGACAAGACGGTATGATCTGCCTTTTGTGGCCAATTCATTCCCAATATATTCATAGAGCTGGAGAAACTCCTCGAAATGAGCTTGCATATACTCTGTTAATCCATCCATGGCATCAACATCCCACCTGAATTCAAGTTGTAGAAAGTGACACACTTAACTCTATACAAAGTTGATCAAATTCAAAAGTTTGAGAAAGAGAATATGGATTTTGAACTCCTGGACTGCTTCGTTGAAGAGTGCAAGTTCTTCCAGTGTGCCATAGACATCCTAGATATCATCGATAATGGAAATGAGGGACATCACTTTGGTTACTATGTCTCTGGCCATGGCGACCATGGTGTTCGCCATGGCTGTTCGCCATGGCCAGAAACATACTAACCAAAGTGGGCTCAAAATATACTCCCGTGGTCTAGAAGAACAACTCCACAAGCTTGTCTCTAGCAAATGGGAACTTTCTCGGAACATCTATATTCTTCCACCACCTATGATTAAATGAACCTTAGCATAACTGAAAGTACTTTAGTCACACAAATTCGCATAGTTATACTCCTTTTTTCACTTGTAAAGGACTTTGAAAAGCACTATTCAGAAAGGTAAATTGCAACAAAATGAGTTAACCTTTGAAAAATACAACAAGAAAAATCGATAATTCGGGCATAGCTAAAACATAATCGATAGTTGGGGCATTTTAAAAACATAGTGTAGAAGCTAATTTTTTATTATACAATCAAATGAAGTTATGAACCTAGTAATCTTGCCAAGTTCCTTCTGGTGTTGCTCTTGTAGCAAGTTGAAATCTAGTTTAGCCAAGGTGAGTAAAACTTCGTCATGTGGAGGCTCTTCTTGGTAGAGTGGAATATAGTGCCTGGCCTCGAGCCTTGGCAATCCCTTGTGAAGTGGCTGCTTTAGAGCATGACTCACTTGTTTCGCAAGACTAGTGCTCACTTTGCTTTCATTGATTGATTCAAGGTGAGTTGTAGCAAAAGGAGGTGCTTCATCTAAGATTGAATCGTCATGACACCTCAAATGGCAAGCTTCATATAGGCTCAACAATCCGTGCACATCACTTATGAGTGACTCTCGGAAGCTCCCTTCGCTATCTTTGAATTTGTTGAAGACCTCTGTGAACCAACCAGCATGGAAAAACGATGCGAGTGATTAGAAATTAGGAAGGGGATGCACGCTTGGTTAATGTTCTATATTTTCTTGCACGTGTGAAATTCGATTGAGCAATAGGAGGATTTTAGTAGGTATCTTATTGGATTGGTGCATTACGTATAACATGTACCTGATGAAATATTGTAATCATGTTGTCACAGCAATCTAAAGATAAGAGCGACCGTGTGAAGGTCATCTACCTTAAAATCTTCATGATCATGTCGAGAGTAACTTTTGTGGATTTGTTCTAATTGCTCATCTATTTCACGTTCAAAATGGTACTCAATTCCCAAGCGTTGGATTTTATCGATCAAGTGAAGCTTTTGTAAGGGCTTATCCACGATATCAGTCAGCATCTTCTTCACCTCTCCTTTCAGTTACTCAATTTGTCCCTCCACTCTTCCGAGGAATTTGAACTTTTGCAAATATATTGCACGGTATTTCAAATACAAGCAAGCATGAGATCCGTATAGTTCACAAAATAAATTTAATCTCGATGGCCCCGTCTGTGTACCCTATGTAGGTATTCGATGTTATACACTCATTCACATGACATGCGAAATTGAACCATGAGAACAACGACCATAAGAGAGGAGGGGGTTGAATGCCATGATGAGATGTTTCTTGCCGCAGAGGACAAACTGAGGCCGATGAAGTTACAAGTATTATCGTTATTTTTCAACCTTCTTTTATCTATTTATGATTTTCAACTTCGTTTTTTTTGTGTGGAGAAGGGAACATGTATTTATATGAGGCCGATTGTTATCATATAAGAGATGTGGTGGAACTGAAGGAAATTGAAGTAAGTCTACAAAATGCAATTGCGAGAAAAAAGAAGAAGAAGATAACAGAAGGATTTCTAACCACTGAGTTGGAGGGAGAATCATATATAAGGAAGTAGTCCCCCCATACGCTAGGCTGATAACCCGCCGACCGACGTTCGATCACATTCCCTGTTCCTTTATTCGGAGGAGCGCATGGAGTTGTTGAGACCTGCGACATATTCTCTCTTTTTTCTTTCGTGTGACCAATGCAGAAACGGAAGAGAGAGGAGAAATTTTGTCTGCGTTGCAAAACAACAATACTTGAAGGGTATTATTTATAGACATCATGTTCGTGACCACAATATTTCTACCTTTTTGAGACCAACCAATCACATTTCGATGAAGCATAGACGGGTGAGATTATCAGGCCAAACTAATGAGCTACCTCTCACCGGTCACTTTTGTCGACATTCATGAACAAACTCTTCTTGAAAAGATACTTCTGAAATCAAGGAGGTTCGGCACTCCTATGCATAGTTAAAGTAGCTCCATGCTGCTACCAACTACAGAGTGACATTTTTCTTTTGGTAACAAAAACTGGCATTTAATAAACACCGGTTAAAAAGTCCTACAATAGAGTTCCTAAAATAGACTAATAGACTAAACTGACATTATTTAGAGGGATCTATTGATACCTTTATTTGAAGGGAAATGAGATAAATAATTTATGAACTTTAGTTCAATATGGAATGTCGGCCTTAGACTTTTAATTTATTCAAAGTGATCCATAAATCTGACCAACAAAAAAAATGGTCCATGAAATATTAGTAAATGTTTAATCTGATCCATAGATTATATGAAAATATTTAATTTCATCTTTTCGTTAATTCAAGTTAATGAAATTTGTTGATATGATTTTCATATCCATCAAGTTTGAATTGTGGAACAAAAAAAAAATTTATATGTGGATCATGTAAGTAAGATATCAATCTTAGTCACGTTATAATAATCAACATCAATAAATAATGATGAACATGTGAACACCCTAACATGTTGTTTTTTCTTTTCCTAAGTAGATACATAATAATATAAACATATTGACTCATCCTTTAATAATATCCAACGGAGAGTATATTTGAACAAATGAAAGGACTACACTGGACATATATATTAATTATTCATAAATCATATTAAACAAATTAAAAATTTAGGAATGATATTGCACATTCAATCAAAATCTAAGAACTATTTGTGTCTTTTCTCCTTATATGAAAGCAGAGTTCCTTGGACGGACTGAGTCATCCTTCCACGAACTCTCCCTCCACTTGTTTACTTTTTCTCTCAAACAACTCTATATCCCCTCTTTTCATTTTTATTCTTTCTCAATCTTCTTTTTGTCCAGTTTTTCCCATTTAGTCTATTTCGTCTATTTAAAACTATTGCTATTTATGCAACTTATAGATATTGTTACAAACATGACTCACAAGCTCACACAAGCTGTAATATGATTAAAGTGTCTGGCATATCTAATTTCGCAAGAAGAATCATTAATATGTAATTTTACAAGTTTAGCTTAGTTTACTCAACAAGCTGCAAAATTAGAAGTGATTATGGACTTGCTATCACTCGCAGGTGGTAGTAATGATTGAGCTGTGATGCTACTCATGTCAGTAAAGACATAAACGAGATAGTCCACGTATATTTCGTATTGGTTGGATCTAAAGTGAAAGTAGACTATTAGGGATTTAAAGATAGATACTCGATTAATTAGTCTTTGAAATATTTATCCAGGATACATAGAAAAATCACGGGATAATTTTTGGAATTATTCTTTATTAATAATACTAGAGAAAGCCTGGTTGATTTCGAGACTATTCAACTAAACAAGTCCCTCAACTTTGAATTTGACACGTGGGTTAGAGAGTACAAATATTTGGGAGCCACCTTTACTTGATTAATCAAATGGCTAGATATACGTGAACTGAATTTCAAGTGCAGAGATTAGAGCACCTGTCGAAATTAGATGATCCATAGATCATCCAATTTTTTTTACATCATTTTTGTTAATGCACTCATCGATAAAAATGAGTCTTGAATTGTTATCTTGCAAAATAAAGAATTAGAGATAAGTGTACCAAAAGTTCTAAAACTTATTATGGAAGCGTAATTGAGTTAGAACTTTCAAAAAGTGTAATTTAATCGTTTCGTTAACTTTGTCCAATTTGACAAATGAAAAATGTTGACGTAACTTTTTTGTTAATTACTTTCTCTTTCACGTAGCGCTAACGTGATTAAAATATGAAGGATAACATTAAAATTACGTTGTTTTTGTCCGAATTTGATTTTTTTTAACTGAAATTTTATTTAATTAGATTAAAAAATAAGCTAAATCTAAAAAAAAAATTAAGAGGAAGGAAGGAACCTTGCTTTTTGCCATTGTTGAAAAGGGCCAACAATTGTGGGGTGATGGTGAGTGGGGGCCTCAGGGCCTTGGCTAGATTTGGCCAGGGGCTACTAGATCTAGGAAAGGGCTTTGGTGACCTTGGACCAAATGGCTCTCACTTGCTGTTAGCGAGGGTCATTGGGCACAAGCTGAGGCCCGGCGCATGCCGTCGGCCATTGCAAGGGTCGATGATGGTGGGACGGTGGTGGTAGGGGTTCTACAAGCCCTTGCTTGGTTTCCTTCCTTCCCCTTTAATCTAATTTTTTTAAAAAATTTGGGTAAAAAAACAGATTTGGATAAAAAGGACTTTGTTTTAGCCACGTCAGTGCCATGTGAAAATAATAAAAAAGTCACATCAGTAATTTCCATTAGCCAAATTGGGTGGAGTTAACAAGAAAAGCTGATTAGAAAAATTTAACAAGTTTTAAAATTTGATTGGACTTTTTAAAATTTTAGAATTCAATTACACTTTCATGATAAATTTTGGGACTTCAATATAGTTATTCCTAAAATTTTTAAACAATAGGGTTTGATTAAAATTAATTGAGAATAGCAAACAATGTTAAAATTATTGAAAACTTTGAAAAGGTTTGATGAAATACTACGTTTTACGGTTCCTTTAAGCCATATCATGGTACGGGAATATTGTTGAAAATATTAATTAACATTTATTAGCAAGTGATTTCATAGAAGTATTTTAAAAGCCATGAGATGCTTGGGAAGAAACGGAGCTTTAATTACATTCTAAAAATTTCCTTCCGAAAAGCTAGGTGCACTGGGCAGTGATTGTACTTTGCTTTTTACTCTTTCCTTTTTCCTTTTTTACTTTGAATTTTTTTGGTAAAGTGATAATTAAAGTCCAGCTATCATCTAATATGGAGCACTTGAAACCCTTAAGAAATTCAATGATAACATGTTAAGTTATCCGGCATTTTATTTCACATCTTTCTAAAATCTTTTGGAATGATTTATTTTTTTAGTTATAAAGATTGCGGAGGGAAGATAAAAGAAGTATTTTTTTTTTAATAATTGATATCTTAGTTATCCTAACACTAACAAACTAGCGATAGGGTGGTAAACCTATAATTTAATAAGGTCTACACTAAGATTTAACGTGGATTTAATTGAAAGCAAGCATGTCATCAAGAAACTCTTCTCCACCTTTGATAATGACTGGCATTTACAATTTCTATGATGTTAATCATTTTTGTGTTTTGTAGAAGTAGTGACAGTTAAATTTTGACTATCATATTTAATTCTTTATTGCATAAAAAAAATTAGAGGTTGATCTAATCCCTAGACAAAAATATCATTCACATGATTTGCATTTTATATTACATTTAGTATGTGCATTGCATTAATTGAATTTACGGCTGATATTCATGAATCCCATGCCATGGCCACAAAAGACAAACGAGGGGTCTCTTTCTTGCCTGCCCTTTCTACGCTCAAAAGGAAAAGGAGAGGTCGGCTACAATTCCGAGTAGGGCAAAGACAAAAGAGTGGAGTCGAAGGAAAAGGACAGAAGCTAAGCTCCTTTCTTGATGGATTGATTCAAGGGGTCTGTTCCTCTCTCCCTCTTTGGTCTCCATCCACGTTTACACAAAAGAAGCAAAAGAAAGGAAGGAAAAGAAAAGGGGTCTACACGTTTTCATGAGAAAGCAAATGGAGAAAAGCTTTCTAAGCAGTTCACCAAAAGAAGTAAAAGGAAGAAAGGACAAAAAAAAGGGGTCCGCACGTTTTCATGAGAAAGAAAAACATAAAAGAAAAGAAAGCTAATGGAGAAAATCTTGAGTTGTGCCGTACAACACTATACAATCCCGATAATTGACTTACTAACTTTGAGACCCAATTTGAACTATATGATGGAATCTAATCAATAGTATAGCTCTAAGATAATTTGATACAATGTTGGAACTTAATCGGCGACAATGCACTTGGATAAATGACACAATGATGGAATATAATCAAGGATGTTGGACTAAGAAAACAATGTCGGAAGGCTTAGAACTAGAGAAGACAAAGTCAGTTTCCTGCAGGTATGCCTTCCCACTATGGGCGAACCTCTCGTTCAAGCTCTCCAAGGATAGCATTTTAGCAGAATACCACTCTGACTTTTAGTTCATAGCTTAGAGACATTCAAAGATACTAGGATGGTAATATTTCTAATTATCCAAGTTGCATTTCTCAGAGGATCCTACCAGGCTGGAGAAGAAGGGGTGTTTCGAAAGACATTGGGAGTTTTAACAAAACACTCACTTTACTTCAAGGGACTTTGCCCAACATATCACATCCTCCTTGCCTTTTATAGACATTAGGAGGTCACACATAAACAAGGACCAAGCTCATGGGTCCTAAAACAAATAGAGGCTCCAGAAAATCCAGCTGGGAATTATTCTTGGCAATATAAACAGTGACAATGAACAGTGATTTCCCTAGCCTACTGCTACAGTAATTTGCTACAATCAGCGATCTCTTCTGTCATGGGCATTGTAGTCGTAGTTTGAGTCGTCAGAATTATGCATTTCCACCAAAAGATGCTCTTCGTATTTTTGCTCAAGTCCTGCAAGTGGATCTTTAGAGAGATTTAGAGTATTCCACCTAGGGGTGAGCGCGGTTCTCGGGTAGAATCGAGAATCGGAGAACCGTACTGGAGGGTCCGGTTCAATTCCCGATTCTAAAGGGACCGGTTTCGATTCCCAGTTTCAGAACTGGTTAGGGCTCCAAGAAAGCCCCCAAATCAGAAATTCTTCACATGACACTTTCTTTCGTAGTTCTCTTCTCTCTTCTCCCGTTCTCTGCCTCTGCGCGACGCCAATGCCGCTTGCCCTCGACGCCACCGCCGCTCAGCCTCTGCTCGATGCCACCACCGCTTGCCCTCGATGCCACCGCTGCTTGCCCTCGATGCCACCACTGACCTTTGCTCGGCGACCTCTGCTTGACGCCATCGCCGCTCGGCCTCTGCTCGACGCCACCACCGCTCGCCCGCGACACCACCGTTGACCTCTGCTCGACGCCATCGCCGCTCGCCCTCGACGCCATCGCTGACCTCTGCTCGGCGACCTCTGCTCGACGCCATGTTGCTACCAAGAAATCAAAGATCACACACTGCCAATGTTCGGAATGCTTGCGATCAGGGAAGTATCGTAGGTCAAAATTCAAGAGGGTGAGTTGCACGGTTGGCTTCTTGAAAGGATTCAATGTTTTTGAATGGTACCAAAGTTTATGACTGCATGTTCTCTTTTATCTTTGTTGTCACAAATCTCTACATTATCAACATGTAGCAACTTGACATTAGTACTGCTCTGGATCGTCATGATATTTCTAGTGTACTACATCAAAAATATGAGTGGGGAGGTAAAATCTATGTTGGGAACTTTTTTGTTGTCCTATCTATTTTAGTGTTGTTGGTACCCGTGCCAGTTATTTATGATTTTTTTTCTTGGCATTTGTATTTGTCATCTCTTATTGCCATCAATGCCTATGAATTTGAGTTTCCTGAATGTTGCTTCTCACTGAGTTATCTTTTTTCTGCCGTGCATAGATTCAAGTTTTTGAGCCTTTTAGCATTCTTGGGTTAGAACTTGGAGCTTCCGATTCAGAAATAAAGAAGGCATATAGAAGACTTTCAATTCAATACCATCCTGATAAGAATCCTGATCTAGGTTGATTGTTTTACAACTACCTTCAAGGATGATTTAGTTAAATATTTCATGTATCCTAAAAGTTGACTTTGTATATATCTGTTATCAGAGGCACACAAGTATTTCATGGAGTACATTTCCAAGGCTTATCAAGCTCTCACTGATCCTATATCTAAGGAAAATTTTGAGAATATGGCCATCCAGACGGGAAGCAGGTAACTTCTTGTTTGAAGCTGTCTACTAATCTGATTAATATTCTTTGAGAAAACTTAAAATTATCCTGGTCTTGTGCAGGGATTTCAAATGGGTATTGCTCTCCCTCAGTTTCTACTAGACATCGATGGTGCTTCTGGTGGAATTCTTCTACTTTGGATTGTGGGCGTCTGTATTCTTTTGCCACTAGTTATTGCTGTGATATACCTCTCAAGTTCATCAAAGTATACTGGAAACTATGTCATGCATCATACCCTGTCCAATTACTATCGCTTAATGAAACTGTCTTTGGCACCGAGGTATGTGTATGTCCCATTCATTTTGTTGCGTTATGCATCAAGAGTTATGTTTATGCTATTGGATGTTAGTTATAAGCAAGACCTACCATTTATTTTTGCTATATAAAAAATGAAGGAGGCAATTGTTAGTTTAAGTTGTATCTGTTGTTTTGATAGTAGGATGCTTCAATCGCTCTTGCAGTTAACATGTCCTTTGTTTAACTTTTACTACTCCCTTTCAAGCATCTTCCTGATGTTGTAATATGTTTTTGGTGAACTCTTAGACCTGTAAAGTTGTATAACACTCCATTTTTCTCGTCTACCTTTGATTGCAGCAAAGTTATGGAGGTCTTTATCAAGGCTGCTGAATTCATGGAAATTCCAGTCCGAAGGACTGATGAGGAACCCCTTCAAAGCTGTTTTTATTGGTCAGGAGTGAGTTGAATCTGGATCTCAAGAACATCAAGCAAGAACAAGCTAAGTTTTCGAAGCAACATCCCCCATTCGTTAAGGTGATATGCAGCAAGATTGTCATAAGTAGTTGTCCGTGGAATTTTTTTTTTTTTTTAAAGTAATTCGGCTCTTAATAAAGATGGGTTTGGCACTTTGATTTCTTTCAGACAGAATTGTTGATTAAGGCTCAGTTAACTAGAGAATCAGATTCCTTGTCTCCAGCTTTGGACGGTGATTTCAGACGTGTTTTGGAACTTGCACCTCGACTACTTGAAGAATTAATGAAGGTGCTGTTTAGTTTCTTAGTGATGATTGGCGGGGGGACGGGTTTATACTACATATAATTTGCATGCTTTCTATACAGAAATCATGTCTCTTACGTCCTTCTTTCTTGTTCTCTTTGTATTGGTCCATATCTTGGCAGTTATTTTTCATGCAGTTCCATGCAGAACTGGTTGAATCTCTATATAGCTCTTTGCTTGACATATGTGTTTCACAGTGCTCAATTAGTGGCACAAGAACTAAAATACTAGTATTTATGCTATATTAAAATTTAGAACGGATGACCATTCATTTTTCTGTTATTATTAGGCTGTAAGCAATAGTGAAACATGGCCTGTATATAAGTGTATTAAACCAAAAATTCCAAAACTCATCTCTTCTTTTGAATTCATTTGTATCTAAATTGAAAACCTAAGGGAGGTTTACCTACCGATAGGCTTCCTTGCTATTAAAAGGGAAAAAATTGTCATTTTCATACTGTTGAAACTTGTTTTACTGCCAAATTCCAGTGTGGTCATCTTCAGTCACTATATTACAGGATGAATCAGATTACACTTGATTATTACACTTGAAAGTGGAGGTTCTAGTTACTTTTGCCAACAGCAGCATATAGTTATTGCAGTCATTTTATAACTAATTGCATTTTCACTTACCTACAAATCTTCAGGCATGTATCAGATTCGAGAAGCAAACCAAATGGCGGAGGAGTTCATGCTTGCTGCCAATGTTTCAGTTGCTGAAAAAATCCTTAAACACTATCCTCTATGTTCTATGTTGAGGTAAGCTGGTGTTTTCTGTTATGTCAATCTGGGATTAGCTCTCCTAGATTTCCTACCTTTTACTGTCATCTTAGGTGGCGCCATTTTATTTTCACTGTCATCCTTTCCAATTTCCAACCTTTAAGTGACACAGGCACGTCACTCAATGCACAGTTATTATTAAAGCTTTCTGGAGTATAAATGTCTTGAAATAATGACAAAAATGGAGCCTCATCTTGTACTTCAGTTACTTAAGGGTCTTACTTTTAGTCCTTTCTCAATTTACTAATGGTTATATGAGTGATTTCACTTCTTTTTGGAGTCTGACCACCTTGCAAGTGGCTTCGTAATTTCAAACGATGATTGTGGTTTGAGTATAAACTAATTCTATAGTACTTAAATGGGTAAAAGTCTTCCTATGTTATGCCCCATTATACTCTAACTTCCATTGAAAGAAGCTTGATTCTCACGAAGTTACTAGATATACTATTACCCTGTGATTAGAGGGAAAGCTATAAGTATTTTCTTATGGTGAGTCTGAGATTATATGTATCAATGCAATTGAACATCACCACTTGTATTTTTTTCCTTGTCTTTGAGAGTATCTCTCATATTAATGTCCATTTGGGGGGTTTCTGGCTATATAACAGATATATGTGGTTGATTGCTTTCACAAGCGGCATCCTACACCAACAAAAGAGATGCTCGAACCCTTGCTGTGTACAGCTGCTTCTGTTGGTCTTGAGTTGGACGTATCTTCATCAAAAGCACTGGCTGATTCACTTGACCATGCAGTGGTGAGTTTTCAATACTTGTGCTTTATCATTGTTTTTTCAGTTGATAAAATCAATAACCTTCTGTTTGTGTGAGATAATGGCAACCATCTCTAATTCCGCTCAAGTGGATTTCTTTATTCTAGTTGCCTTGCCGATTTAATTTGTTCACTTGGATGAGCTGACAGTTCTAGATGGATTGCCTCAAGATTGGTCCAGCTTGTTACGTGCTTCTCAACTTACCATGCTATATATATATATATATCTCACTCTCTTAATGTCAATAAAAATCTACAGGGAGAAGATCCATATTTTAACAAATTGATACGAATACTTGCAACTAGATGCATGACACAGGTGATTTTAATTGAATGTAGTAAAGTTGAAAATTTCTTCTTCTTTTTTATGCTCTTGTTATATATGATCTATTTCCTTCGTCTGTCGTACAGGCAGTATATTTCTGTAGTGGAGACTTGACTCCGCCAGAATACCAACATTATGGGCTAGCTGCCCCATTATATACTCATTTTACTTCACCTATCAGGCGATATGCTGGTAAGGAACCGGTTCTCTTCTTATGCTTCTCTGTGGTAAATGAGATGGCACATGCTGATTTTGGAACTAAACTATTTTGCAGATGTCATTGTGCACAGGTTGCTTGCTGCATCATTAGGAATTTACAAGCTTCCAGCCATATTTCAAGACAGATCCCAGTTAACGAGTATTGCTGACAGTAAGACAATAATGATCCAACTAAGCTTTTTACTGTTCCGTTTCATTGTCTCTCTCTTTCTAGCTTTGAAATTTCTTGTATTAGTGGGTATGGTTTTGAGGTAAATCCATTGTGCTCATAATATAGGAAGTGCTAATCTTTTCAGTGTTTTAATCTAAGTGAACCGCTAAACTTTGCAAAAGAGAAATAGTTCACATTCTAGAATATTAAACGCTTATGAGTATTATAGATTGTGTTCGTGTTATATTCTCTTTGATGAATGACAAGTTTGTTTATTATTGCTTCATCCATTTCCATTTTTTTAAACTAAAAATGAAAAAAAAAAAAAACCTATTGGAACCTGAAACTGACCCCGGAACTTGTGACAGGGTAGGTTCTAGGTTCTTGGTTCTAACAGGTAAGTTCCAGGTTCCAAAAAATAAGGAACATGTACCCAAGGGTAAGTTCCAGGTTCCAAGCGGAACCTGTAAAGAACCGGGAACCACTCACCCCTAATTCCACCTGTTTGCCTCGTTTGATGAAGATGCTTCTTCATGATTTCTAAAGATAAGGACAAGGGTCCTTGATCATAGGGGTCTTGAGAGAGAGGACCCCTTCACTATGCATAGGGGTCTTGAGAGAGGAGACCCCTCCACTATGCATAGGGGTCTTAGGATGATTGTGCATGGTCATCTATATCTGTCATTTCTTGCTCATGTGATGATGGAGTTGTCCTTGCAGCTTGTTTGAATTCTTTAAGTGCTTTTTTTGGCTTTTGGAGTAAGGCTATAATGATCCAATGCAATGGGTACATTATAATTCCATACATCTTCAGGGATGGTTTTGTTTTCTTGGCACAAAATTCTTTGGAGTTCTTGGTACTGATGTTCACAACAACCAACAGAACCTGGAAAAGATTTGTAAATCCGAGCTTCCTTAAGGTGCGGTTGAGGTTTATAGGATGTGGTTCCTATACTTTGTGGGGCATTTGTGATGATGCCATTATTTTTTACAAAAGCTCATGGTCGTCGGAAGAATAGAACAGTGTGGATTTCTGGGTCTGGTCAGACAGTTCTTAGTTCTTGCTATAGAAGATGCTTCTAGTGAGTGGGAGGATAAAACCAATTGAGGAAAGCTAAGAGTTTCTGTCACTTTCCTTTTCAATGTTTCATTCGACCCCAAATATCCTAGTTAAATTGGCAATAAACCTTCTGGTGGGAATTTCGATAGCTATTAAGTACTTATTGGTTAAGTACCATAATAACCATTGGAGTTGATCGGGGAAATCACCTTCCTTCCAGATTATAGGGTGTATGAACAGGTAGCTGGAATTTAGCCCGAAATGATAAATAATTGAGCCTCCATGGAGTTTGAATAGATTTGTGTGTGTTGACACTTAAATTTTGGCGATACGGTCATTCATTTATTGTATTAAAAATTAGGGGTTAATTTTATCCCTATATATATATATATATATTAATTGAATAGCATATTAATTTAGGTGCATTTGTTTTTAATTTGCATTTTGTGCATTTATTTATTGGACCGGTGGCAGGTGGGTTGGAGTTAGTGATTCTGAGCTTTAATTTAGCAAGCCGAATTAAGCCCATGGAGCGAGCAAAATTGGCCCAAAAATTAATAATAAAAAATCTCGTGAAAAATAGGAATTTGAAATTTTTCCAAGATATAATGAATTTTTTGGAAAGGGCAGATGTGAAAAGCAAATATTTCGTTTGGAAAAAGAATCTTTGTGGATATGAATTTGGAAAAAATTAAAACCCTAATCCTTAGCCTATAAATAAGTTGTTTGCGTAGGGTTTCATGAGGGGGTGTCACGACCCCTTTTTTTTCCGTCCGGGGGAAAAGGAAGAAGGTTTAAGGGTATTTGCCTAAAGAGGTGGGCCAATGGCCCTAAATTAGGTGCGGGCTCTCCCAAGCCCATATCTCGTGCGACGTTGATTTTGTTTTTTTATTTTTATTTCTTAATAACCTGTATAATTCTAGGAGTCGCCACTAGCCTATTGGGGTCGGCTAGAAACCAATCAAGACACGGGAGTGTTGTTTCGATTCCTACACAACTAGAGATTTCTAGGAACGGGGACTTGTTTACGCTAATGTTTCTATTAGCGCCCTTGCGGTACCACTAACTTGGAAAGTTGTTCATCTAAATGGCCACACAATCTTGATTACCAATTATAATCCTTATAAAACCGTTAAGCGTCCATGCAAATGTTTTTGTAGGTTTGTTTTCCTTAATGTCTAGACTAATCCTAACATAATTTAAAAGAGAAATTTACACTAAAATTAATGAAAAGCGGTGCATAAGTAAACATCCAAGAAATTGAAACAACTTGAAAATAAATGCAGAAAAGGAAAATCCGATACAAGTCGGGCAAATAATATTACATGGCCTTGTTATCACGCCCTGGGACAGGATCCCCGTGAGCAAAATGGGAATTTAAATATGCATCAAATTACTCTAGATGCATGGAATTACTTTAAATAATTTTAATCTACGCAAAATAGATTATTTACAAAAATGGTTATAAAATGCCAAAATATCATTAAATTAAGAAAATGACCTTTAAAAATTAGGAAAATTTCCTAGATGTCATTTCTATCGTAATTTGATATCATCCATCATTTTTGTAATTTTTTTTTTGAAAATTTCATTTTTTTTTTATTTTTTTAAATTTTTATTTGAAATTAATTCCCTAAATCGATATATGCCGATTTACACTAATATGGGACTGCCCAGTACATGAATATAACAAGAACCAAGCTCAAATCGACCGTTTCAAGATCCAAACTTGGTTTGCGCATTTCGTCGAACACTTGGTGTGCATCAAATCATCCCAAACCAGCTTCCTCGGGCCATGTTTGCAGCCTTCAATCTCAACGCATGAGCAATCTTATGTGGAACTAAAGTATCAAGATTATACTACCACATGTAGGGAGCAAGATCAGATAGAAATAATAACTTAAAACACACAAGAACTAGGTTGAAATCGGTCTCAAATATGCAAGTCTGAACTGATTTTACAAATCTGGGTTTGAACCCAAGTCAAACAAACAGGTTGCATGCCCATATTCAAGCCCCGACACTTATCACATGCAAGATCTAAGGGAAACATTACTTAATCCGAGTGAAAGTAGGTAACATGAGCTTTCAAATATAACGAGCATCACAGAGAATGACCAAACTAACGCATCAAAACGACCTCTCCAAGAAGCACACATGCAAAACTCTTGAAGATATCTTAACACTAAGAAAAATTCCAGCCTCAGAAATCAGTTTTCCGGGCTGGTTTTCCTCTTGATTTTTCACTATTAAAACACGTTCAAACTCGAACAAAAATACATCTAGTATACTTACCTTGCTTACTAGTTTCGTTTGCAAGTGGTTTTTGGCCGAGGAAACCAAGAACTTATCCTCGGGAGGCACGTGGAAGTTGGCTTCTTCAACTGAAAAACAAGATCTGCAAAGAAAGAACTGATAACGAAGGTTTTCATTGACCTCCAAAATCAAGCTTCAGAACCTCTTTTGTTGGCCAAATCCAAACAAAACCAAACTATATGTATTCTAGTTTATCTTGTAGATCATGACTTTCCTCATTTGTCTCTCAACTTGCTCAAAAACACTCATTTTCCCTCACTCGTGACCAACCGGGCTTAACACTTTAGAAAAAATTCGGGGTGTTTCTTAGCCCACCAGGAGGGTGTTTTTCGGGGGACTTTAGGATGCCTTCCAGATCTCCATTTTGGACGTGCGACCTATGGTTGGAAAGATATTTGAGTGACGTTTCACTTTCTAGTTGAAGGTTTTGGCTAATTTTGGCTGCAAGTTTGTGAAAATTTCACTTTTCTCCCTGAAGGTTGATCTGGAATTTCTGGGTTTCCTTTTCTGGAGTTGCTTCTGAGGACCTGTTTGGGGGACGTCCGTGAGCTCTCTCCTCTCCCTCTCGTCTCCTCTCTTTCGTGCCTTAAAATAGCATGCTTCATAGATGTTATCCATCGTATTCATCAATCTCTTTATCGGCTTTTTGTCCACCTACCAAGCCTGCCAATTGAGCTGTTCACCCACTTTCTGACTTAGCCAGAATTTTCAAATCTTGCAGATGTTGAGTGTCGGATTTGGTGCGATATTCCCGTGCCTTCAGCAGCTTATCCCTGACCAAAATTTGTCCACTTGCAGTACCAATAATTTCCTTCCATCACGTGCAGAGATCGGGTTGGTTGGACAGCTGAGGAGGATATGGTGGGCCACCAATTTGCTTACTCAAATAGCCCCGAATCGGCCAAACCGTGGCTGGGTTTTGGTAGCTCGTTTGAGTGCTTTAATCCATCAATTTGGCTGCGGTTTTTGATCAATTAGCAAGCTCATATATATTAGTTTAATATCTCGACCAGATTTTGCAATTGTAACCACCCAATTTTGCAAGAAAGTCCCTCAAAGTTAGCCATTTTCTTATCCGAAAATACCCAATTCAAGGCAAATTTGGTCCTTTTGGCCCAATTTGATTGATTCGACCTGGCCCATGTTCAATTTCAACTTAATTAGTGACCAAGATGATGATTTAAGGGTTCGGGCGAAATTTTGCGAAATTTGCGAATTGGTCCCTCAACTTTTGAAAATTGCATTTTGGCCCCAATGTGCCGTTTTAATTCCAATTTGACCTCCTAGGCTTGGTTAGTCACATTTAGATCATTGGCCCCAACTTGCTTCTTTTTTTTTTTTTTTAGGAAAAACATCTTCCATTAAAAAAAAAAACTATACTAAACACCTAGTTAATCTATATGCAATAATTTGACAAGAAATATTTTTGTGGAAAAGCAAGTTCCCATTTTTGGAAATGATTTTTGGGCAAAAATTTAGGTGTCAACAGGGGGCCACACATTGAATATACGGCCACGCGAAAAAGGGGCTTTTTTTCTCAATTGACAAAGAAAAAGCGAAAATCAAGCACAACAAAAGAGAGAGAGAGAGAGAGAGGAGAGCTTCGGTTTCTTTGGTTTGCCGAGTGGGGGAGGTTTTTGTAAAAAAAGGTTTGGCTTTTTCCTTCTGCAAAAGTGCTGCATAAGGTCAAAAGGTCAGTAGAAAAGACAGAGAAAGGGACGTGAGAGTGTACAAAGACGGGAAAAGCGTGCGGCTGCAGAGGGAGAAAAATGCCTGCTATTCTTCTTCTTCGTTAGATTTTCCTTTGCGTTTTGGCTACCCCGTTCGCGTCCACACCGCTGAGCTTCGCTTTGCTCCACACCGCTGCCGCCCTACTGCTCCAATTGCGACGATCTCGCGCCTTCTCTCGCCGCTCGTCTTTCCTGTGACGTCGCTGCCCCAGCGATCCGAAGTTCCGCTCCTTGCCGTCGCGCCTACCACCCGCGCCAGAGCCGTCTTCTGCTGCTCTAGCCATCGGGCACCACCACGCCCGCATCTTGCACTCGCACCTCCGCACCGCATCACCGCCGCGTGAGCCCTCGCACCGGCCCGCCCTTGCCCCTCCACCCGAGCGCCGACGTCGCATCTGCTTGGCATCTTTGCCCGTAGCACCGAAGATCCCGAGCCCCTTGGCTGACGCCTGTAGCTAGCGCTACGCCGTGCCCCGACCGTCCAGCGTCCGTCCCTTGCCATGCCAGTTGTTGCCTCTCCACGCCTCTACTCTGCCTTGACGTCTGCCACTGCTGCCGTGCCTCCCTCCGAGCGACAGCACCACAGCAGCTCGCCTCTTGTCGCGTGTCTGTTGTCTCCTCTTCGGAGCTCCAACCGACCGTGCCCATATCTCCGCCCGACGACCTGCTTCTCTGCCTCAGGTGGTCGTCGACACCGCAGCTGCTGGCCACTACGCCAAAGCACTGCCCACCGTTGCTGCTCCCTGCCGCCGTTGCTTCGTGCCTGCCTACTGACCCACGACAACCACCAGGCGCTGTTCATCGCCCCAACGAGCTGCTGCCGTTATTTGCTGCTGTGTTTTATTTTGTAGGTTCACCCAAGGCTTGCCCGATGTTGATTGAATCAAAATGCTCGTCCACGAGAAGTCTAGCTTTGTTTGGAAATCACCAGGTTACATTTCATCGTGAACCATTCGTCTCCGGGCGCATTCACCACGAGAAGCAACGAACCCAAACATCTAGATTACAAGCCTCTACCGTGATCCACATCAAGCTGTCGTCCGCTAACCCTAGTTTAGGAGCCCAAAATCCCAATTAGGTAGATTTCTTATTTTTATTTATTTATTAATTATTATTATTATTATTATTATTATTATTATTATTATTGTTGTTGTTGTTGTTGTTGTTATTATTATTATTATTATTTATTTTGTCTCTTTATTTGAAATTTTTCTGACGCATGGTTGAAATTCCTGATGTAGCATCCAATTCGCAACTGCACGAAATTTTATTCCATCTATAAGACTTTAGATGGAATAATTAATCACGCGGAATAAAATTGATATCTTGATCTTTAAGGCTTAAGATCAAATTATTGATTTTATTAGCGAAATAATGAAGTTTGAATTTCAATTCGAATGGTGGATAACATTTTGACGACCATGGATGATTTCATGTTTATCTTTTATTTGTTATGTTTATCCCGAAAATACCAAAAAATTGCATTTGCATATCACGTAGATTAGAAATTGCATGATAGGTTAGTTAGATTTTTATTTTTAATGATTTTAATTACGAATTTTCATAAAAAAAAAAAAAAACATGTGCATGTCATGTAAGATTAGGTTCATGAAATGCTCGTCATCTAGTGGTTGTTGCTAGGTTCATTTAGTTAGAAATTACTCGTCATTAGAATTATATCATTTGGTTAATTTAGATTGCATATCTAATTGTTGCATTTCTTTAATTTCGAATCTCATGGAAAATACAAAATATTATTTTGTAGAATAAATTCGTCTCATGCTTCAGGATAGGCCGCATGCTTATTTATGTCATATAGTTTAGGTCATATTGCCATGTTATATCACTTCATATTAGATTAGCAGCATGCATTGCATGATTCTCATTGAATAAGTGAAAAAAAAAAATTCGTGTTATTTAGAAATCATATCTAGGACTGTTGATGTGAATTCTGATTTAACATTGCAGGTGCTTTCGTTGCTTTGAGGTCAGTTTTGCAATCTATTCACTGTTTATCTAGGTGTTAAATTGGTGGTTTGCGCACCCGCATGATCGCCTCACATGTTAGGGAAATAGATTTAAAATCAATCAAACTGCCTACAAAAACATCTTTTGAAAAAAAAAAGAAATGGTACCGAAAGGGCATTAGAGAAGTTTAGTGTAACCAAGTCCCCGTACCCAAAGTTTCTAGTTCGCAGGAGTAAAATAATTCTCCCATTATTTTACTTAGGTGTCTAATCGACCTACCGTAAACTGATTAGTGGCGACTCCATTTTGCATGCTAGATTTAAACCTTAGTCGCGAGTTGGTATGGGCTTGGGAGAGCCCGAGCTAAGTTTAGGCTTGGCAATCCATTAGCCTAATTTTAGGTGGTGCACCCGAAAATTTTGGTCGCGACAGTGTGGCATTGCCACATAAGGCTTTCTAGATTTTCAATGAGGCTGTCATTCTAGATTTGTTCAACAATCTCCTGAGGGTATTGCCAGCTTGGCCAATCTCGTATTCTTTCAATCTTATACTTTTCATTGTGATGAAAAGTATGGAAAACATGTCTCATGATATACATGTTGATTGCTACTGGTGGTTTTGGTCTTGACAAAAAAACAACAAGCATGTTCTTCTTCCCAGCAATGTGTTTGGTTTCAAAAGAGTATTTTGAAAACCATTCAACCCATCGAAGCAGTTGAGAATGTGGAATCTGCTTCTGTTTGAACTTGTTCATTTGGGGAAAAGATGTCATGTTCAATTCTACCAGGAAGTGATAGCTGATGAAATAGAATTCAAACTTTGTTATCCATTTTTCACCGCGAAGATTTCCTTGAAAGTGAAATGGTAATGCATTTCAGCCTGGGAAATTTTTCCAGTTTTATAAGCACACAGGTGTCTCTTACCATCAATTTCTTCAAATAGGATGGCTGCCCAATATTCATCACTGGCATCTATTTGGAGAATTCTCTTTCCTGTTGATGGGATTTGCAATGGAAGAAGAGTTTGCATGATTTCCTTAAGTTCATCAATTGCTTTAGTATGAGATTTTCCCTAAGATGGGAGATTCTTCTTCAGCATTGATTGTAGTGGAATTAACAGCTTTGTAATGTTTGGGACAATATCTCTGAGATAATTAATTATCTCCAGAAATTGTTAAACTTGCTTTATCGTGAAGCTATCTTCAGGAAATTTTAGCAATTCCTGAGTAATATGTGGCCCTGGATAGTATGTTCATTTGTTAAGGTGTATACCAAGAAATTCAATTTCTGTCTGGGCAATATTCATCTTCCTTTGAGAAAGCATAATCTCATGCTTTTTTACAATATCTGCAAACTGCCCAAGAAGTTGGCAATGAGATTCCTTATCAGGGTTGTAGAGCAGGATGTCATCAATGAATACTGCTGCACTTGATAGGATTGGTTGGAAAATTATACACATGACCTTTTGGAATAAGGATGGAGCTACCTTTAATCTAAAAGGAAAAACTTTCCATTGGAAATGTTGAATTAGAATGCAAAACCCTATTTTAGGTTTGTCTTAAGGATGGATACCCAATTGCCAAAATTCGGCTTTGAGATTGAATTTGGAGTAAATATGAGCTTTAGATAATCCGGTAAAGAGAGAATTTCTGGAGGGTAAAGGGAATTTGTCATCTTGAAGGAAAATGTTAAGAGGTTGATAGTTTATTACTAGCCGCATCTTTCCTCTGTTTTGTTCGACAAGCTTATTGACATAAAATGCTTCACAAGCCCATTGAGAATTTGAAGTTTCAATAAGGTGTTGTTGCAATAATTCTGAGCATTCCTTCTAAGCCGAGACCAGGTGCTTTGGCTTCATTCTCATATGACTTGCCTTGGTTGGATTAATGTCTTCATTTTTTTTTTTTTTGAAGAAAAGGCGAACAAAGAATTTCAAATTTTTCCATAAAGGATGAGAACATTTTTTAGAGAATCCAAATGGGATTCAAAACAGGATTCTAACAACAACTACATGATTGGGTCTAACAGATTCATTTGGATGGAAAAAAGACTTTGGATATCGACGAATTCAGAGAATTGATCCTTATACTTAGGCCCCGTTTGGTTCGGCTTTGGGAATGGGCTTTGGGACTCTAAAATCCTTGGCCAAATGCAAACATGTTTGGTTCGATTTTTTGGGCAACTTTGGCAAGATGCAATTGCATCTCCAAATGGCTCAAGGGCCCTTAGCCCAAAGCAGATTTGGAGATACTTTGAGAAGTTGCATCTTCGGAATGCAAGTCCTCGGTACTGTTCATCTTTTCTAAAACCACCACATGGAAGCTAATCGGAGGCCGATGACCGCCGGCGAAGGGGTTGCGCGCGCCGGCGACCGCCGCCTGAGGGTCGCCCGACCCCGGCGATCGTCGCCGGACCTCAGGCGATGCCTGGGTCGCGTGACCCAGGCGACTGATGGCCCGAATCGCGCGACCCAGGTGGCTGACCTTAGGCGGCCATTGCCTAGGGTTGCTCGACCCCGGCGACCGTCCGGGGGCCAGATCTAGCCATCGGCCGCCCGATCCGGTGGTCCGAAGGCCGGACTTCCAAAAAAAAAAATACAAACATTTTTTTTTTGTTTTTTTAATTTAATAAAAGTCCTTTACAGATGCAAATTTTACCAAATGGTATTTTGGCCAAAGTTGTTTCTCAATACACTTTAGAATTACAATTCACCAAACGCTATTTGCATTTCGGAAAACCCCATTCACCCAAAGGTATTTGCATTTTTGTAAATGCATTCCCCAAAAGCTGAACCAAACGGGCCATATATATTTGGGGCAATACATCTTCGTGCAGCTATAGGCAGAATTAAAAGAGATTTTCATGCATATAAATATATTCCAAGAGTAGAGAGACTTATTTTCTTTACTTGAAAAGCCTAGCGTCTCCCTATCTATAAAGACAAGCTATGGACAAGCAAAAAGAGGCCACACACACTGTACACACTGCCGCCGCCGCCACGCTCTCACCATCCGCAACGCCCTGTCATCCTCTGATGTGCTGTCGCTAGCCTGATTGAGCCCGGCGCTGCTGCTTCCTCTCGGTCCCACGGCCCGCGTTTTTGTTTTTGCAGGTCGTTTCCAGATTTTTTTGGGCGAATTGTCCACGCCAGAAGCGTCGACGATGATGCCCCATTACACCGCGAGTTCATCTGAGACTTACGAAGTCCGTCCCTTGTTGACGTTTCTAGATCATTACAACGCTTCCACTGCTATGTCCTTGTCTCTGGTCAAACATTGTATGTCTCGATTGTGTGTCCAGTGGCGGCAACATCACAAGCAATTGTGATATCTTCAAACCAAGAGTTGTCCCAATTTTGGCCATGACAATGACAGGATTCTATCGGTGCTCTTTAATTTTCCTCGTGCATGTGTACTGACTATTCCTCTTCACACTTAGCAATTTTCCGAGTACTTGGTAATTCACCGAGGAGAAGACGATCCAGTGAATATCGTGGAAATTCGATCGCACTTGCGTGAAGCCACCACAAGCGGCCGTTCTTTGTGAGCTGATCACCCAATTGTCTCCGAATTTGGAAACGTTATCTGCATCATATTGGGAATTAGGTAAGAATCTTGATTAATTCGACTTTTCTCTGCATTGCTGCCTAATTTGTAAAATTGTGATCTTGTTTGAATATTCAGTCAATATTTTCATATCCATTTTTTTTTTTGGAATTCTCTTGAATTTGGAAATTTTCCTAACATTCACAACGTGCATATAATCTTCCTTTCTATCTCATGTCCGAGAAACTATTCGCTATTGTGCGAAAAATTGGCCAATCCAATCTCATGTCCAAGATATGACTCATCAATTTATTTCCACAATTAGATGGATATTAATAATATTTTGTGCAATTCGGTGCTGTGTTTGATGTGGATGTGATTTCTTTCTATTTTTTCTTGGTTTGAATTAATTTTGTTTCTATGAAGAAAAATCATAGCTGACATTGCATGTTTAGGGATAAATTTCAATTACTTTCCTAGGATAGATCTTTATTTTAGAAAGATTGGGTAATCTGCTATTTTGAATTGGGATTTAGAATGACTTATTTCCTAGTTAAAATTAGATTTTATTCTAATCTTGATAGTTTATTTTTGGAATTTAATTGATTTCGAATTTTATAAGTAAAAATACAAAAAAAAAAAAATCATGTGTGTATATAGTTTAAATTGCATCATCCTTGCCATGTTGTTGCCCGCATGTCGTCTAGTAATTATATGTTAAGCTTATGAAATTGTGTGTCATGCTAGAATAGTCGCATATTAATTTTGCTCGACATTAGAAATTGCATGTTATGTCATTTAATTAAAAATTGCGTATCACATCAAAATATATATGCTTTGTAAGTCATCATAATAAAATAGTTCCATGATAATTTTTGTCCATCATTAGAATAGGTCATTTGCTTGTCATGTTAGAATAATAATCTAATGGACATTAGGATATTCATATGTTGCAAGTCATGTTAGATTCATGGGGTGAATTGCATATAGCTCAGTTGTCATTAAATAAGAGAAAAAAAAATAATTTGAGTGAAATTGCGTGTTAATTACAATAGGATGATGATGTGATTTTCCAACTAACATTATGCTTTCGTTGCTTTGAGGTAAGTATTTCCTCCATATACTTGCAATTTATTTGCTACTTTGCTTTATTGAGTGTTAAATAATATTTACGCACCCACATGATCACTTCATGTTAGAAGTAATTTAAAATCAATGCAACTTGCCTGCAAAACTTATTTTTTTTTTTTGAAATAAAAGAGAAAATATATTGAAAGGGCGTTAGAGAAATCTAGCATAATCAAGTACTCGAACTCATTTAAAGTGAAGTAATTCCCCCGTTACTTGACTTGGGTTTTTAATCAATCCACCCAAAATAAATTAGTGGCAACTTATAATTGAAGAGTTATTTGTATGTTAAGAACTTAAACTCTAAGTCGCAAATTAGCATGGGCTTAGGAGAGCCCGAGTGAAGCATAGGCTTAATAATTCATTAGCTGAATCCCTAGGTGATCCAACCTGCTTGAGGGACGTCGTGATAGAAGGCATAGTGAGACTATGCACTAATGTCAATGAACCTCAACATGTTGTGGAATTGATGAGCAAAACATTACTAAAGACGACCCGTAGAGTGCTTTATAGTGCTGGTATGGCTAGAAGATTCCTGGCAATTACACTTAGTACGAAGAACTATTTGATGAATAGATCCCCATTGACTACAATTGGATGTCGGACTCCCGAAGAAATGTGGTTAGATAACATTGCTGATTATTCTATTTTTAGAATATTTCGTTGATCATGTAATATTTGAGTGAGTTGAGTGAGTGATGGTAAGCTTGATGGAAGGGTAAGAAAGTGCATGTTCTTAGACTATGCACAAGGTGAGCAGGGCTACAAGTTGTGGTGCTTGGAATTAAATTCACTTGTTGTTAGTAAAGAAGTTATGTTTGACAAGTCTCTAGCACTTCTAGCCAAGAGTGATTTTAGCAATGTTTATATGGATTTGAATGGTGTTAAGCTTGAGGTGGAGTTGCAACTAGAAACACTTGAGGTAATGAGTACTAACGATGTAATCGACATCGATGGTACTTGTGGTGAGGTGTATGTAGAGCCAAGAGTTGCTATAATTGCTGAAATTGACAAGGTATGTGTTCAATCTTTTGACAGATATGGATGCAACAATGATTTTGTTTTACCTATTGTTGAGGAGATTATGTCGGTAAAAGAGTTGGTGTTCAGATAAGATCATCAGTTATGGTGAAGTTCAAGCGAAGCTTGAACTTGGAAAATATCTATAGTGGTTGAGTCCATTAAGGACAATACGAGAGTAGCAACAGAGTTCGAATTTTTTTTATGAAGCGATTGTGACTTGACTCAAACATCAAGCAAAAGTAGAGATTATTAAAATATATCTCGAGTTTGAGCATTGAACAAATTTGATCCCAATTGAATTGTGGAGAAAGTTAAATACCGAAAAAAAAAAAAAATCCAAGGCCAAGTTTGGACATTAGTTTTCTTAATATATTTTGGGTTCGGCTCTTGAGGTTGGAAAGTCGAACGTGGACTTTGAAATTTAACTTTGACTCGGTCAGCTTGTGTCAGAGACGGATTTGAAGTCTTGCAAAGGAAAGTTAATTGGAGATAAAGAAAAATAAAATAAAATAAAAAAGCATGGCTGGACTTTACTTCTTAATTCTAGCAGACAAGGGCATGCTTTTTTTTTGGAAAGAAAGAAATACTATTAGTTCGAAACGATATTACAACCTGCAATCAGAAGAAAGGGTAGACAAAACCATTAGCATTGTTAACCCATCTCTCAACTCAAGGAAGCTCCTCCCCTCTCTCGGGTGAGGGTCAGGAACAGTAGAAGAGGCTTTTGCTGCTCACGCCTCCGCTGCTATTTCATAAAGGGCTACTCGCTCTTGGAGTAAGGGCATTAGGGTTAGGCGGGAAAGGAAGGGGCTTTTTTGGGCCTTCTCTTAAGCTTAAAAGCAAAGTCTTTCAGATAAGAGTTTACTGATTGCCCCTTGGGATAACTCCTTCGACGCCTTTGAAACTCTTTCAAATAGGGTGATCCCGGGCGGTTGATAACTAACTCTTCTTTCCGCATCTTCTAGACTCTCCATAAAAGGGAGAATAAGTGCTATTTTCTATCGGGAGAGGATCGGCAGAAGCTGGTGCATTCCTTTCATTCCCACCTTCATAGGAAAGATCGTAATAGAAGAACTTTCTAGTCCGCTGGGATAGTCCTACTTTGGTTACGTTGTACTCCAGTCTTTCTGGGGCAATCAATCCTTCCCTTCTTTCCCCAAAGTTCGTGTCGCGGAGTTCTTTCGAATCAGCAGGGCGGTAAGTAGGTTAATTACTAGTACCCGCTCTTTGTCCCAATCGAGTGGAGTAAGGAGAAAGTGGGGCCAGTACAAATGTTTTAACTGCCAGATCTGTCCCATTTGTTAATGCTTAATAAGATTGAGAACCAGTAGGTGGGGGGGTCTGTCTCTTAACGCCTTCTTTTTTCTTCTCATCGGAGTTATTTTACGAAGACTTGGCTTGGTCAATGTTAGAGAAACAGACGGAATTACTCCTTGCAGAAGTGGGTCTAGGTTCTTAAGGCAGGAAATATATATATATATATATATATATATATATATATATATATAAAATTATTGCGTGTGGCCATGAGGTTACGTAGTTGATCACGAAGATATATTGAAGCATCGTTTCCAAGTGAATGCTTGACGGGGGTTATTTCATGAGTTTTGTTTGTGAATTATATCTAAGAAGAATTAGTGTTCAAGTCAATTAAATTTTGCGAGTTCAAGATTTGAATGTAAATCCTTCATGAGATTGAAATATTATTTTGGGAGGAATTTCGAGACAAAACATTGCGTGCATTATTGATTGTAATTAGAGCTTGGGTTGTATTGAGAATGTTTAACTTGAATGTGTAACTTTTATTGTATCGCTTGATTTATTGTGGAATTCATCGATACTTGCCCTGTGGATATAGGTTACTACGATCAAATTGCGTAAATTTAATATTTAATTTATTTTCTTATTTTGTCTATTTTATTGTTCAATTGCTTACTTTTTGCAATAAAGACGTGCCGTGCTAGTCATCAATTATGCTGCATGTCGGGAGTTTTTGAGCACGAGACGTATCTTGGGTTCAGAATTAAATCCCAATCTCGAGGAACAATCGCATTCATCAATCACAAGTAAGCACTTACCAGATAAACCTTGGCTCTTGACGTGAGTGACGGCTCCTTTCTTTCTCTAATCCTCAGGCTTAGATAAAACCACGATATCCTCGTGAATAAATTCATTAAGGGAATGTTCCTTCCTTGGTGACTCGACTTTCAATTCTAGATATATCCTTTTGAACTCTTCACGGGTCAACTCGGCAAACTTTTTAAGTCAAACCAGGAGGTGGTCACCTTCTTATTAGTGTGGTCGATGTGCTTCAAGTTCCCCCTGAACACGCCGAATCTCCAAAGCTTTTCCTTAGAAGATCCTTCATGTGTTTCGCCATCCACGACTCGAAGCGATTGAGAAGCTTATCGGTTGATTTTTCATGCGATAACTCACATCAATAACGGGCATTGTGCTTCCTTTGACCTAATGGATTTGATCATGGTAGATTAAATGAAATGAGATATATGTAAAACAAGGTTCAATAGTCTAATGAAAATCTTCCTATCACGGCAAGCATTAGTCCAGTAACATTTTGCCGACTCTTATGCATGCCGATGTCTACATTGGTTGTTCTTTCTTTATCCACCCTTTTACTAAACAAAGTGTAGAAAATATCCGTGGGAGTTTGATTTTGACGCAGAGGAAGATATGCTTGGAAAATGATTCCAAAAGATAGTGTTTATTTTGAATAATGAAGTGCGGATTATAATATCTTAGGCGCCTATTTATAGAGAGGTCGTCAATTAAGAAATAATCAAATAACAAAATTAAGGAAAACATATTGATAAAGGGGAACTTTTCAAGAAGCAACTAAAAAATCTACAAAACACAACTTAAATTTTTGACGTCCCAGAAATTAAGGAAAACACATGAATTTGAAATTAAATATCGTAAACCATTTATAAATTCGAAAATCCCACGATCTTCTTTGATTGATAGGACTGCCTGCCCTTATGGTGTTTGAAAGTTTTTATATAAGCATTTGCCAATTATTCTAGATTAGCTTTGATTTTGATTGACAATCATTTGTTATTTTAATTTGCCTCTCTTTTTTCTTTTCTGTTGTAAACTCGTCCCTCGCCTTGCCCTCATATAAATTATTCCTAACCCATCACCAACAGTCACAATCCGAATATTTTTTTATGAGCATAATTAGTGAGCATATTCGGTCGGGAAAAGAGTCTGCATATTTACTTGGGCATCTTTTTCGGGAGTTGTTGTATAAACAACCATTTAGGTGTGATTGCGTAAGAAGTATTTGACAACAGCGAATGAGAATCTTCAGCAGTGCCGTGTAGTCCATAGATGCGATTTTTTATAAGATACATCAATGTGGACAAGAACCAATATAATGAGCATTAACGCAGGGCTACTGCAATAACAAACATATAACGGGTAAATCACGTCATTCCAAAGACTTATTTACGCGTAAAAGGATCACGTCATTCCAGAAACTCATTTACGCGTAAAAGGGTTAGAATGAAAGTAAAACCATCTTTATGAGTTGACGATGTATAAGAGTTTCAACAAATTTCAGAGTCCCAGTAAAGTTATAATAAATCATCAGTACCCATTAGGAACAAGTTGATGTTACATAAAATGAGCAAGTTAGAAAACAGAGCAACGCTGACCTATTCAAATCAGATCAGATCATCAAGTGGAGTATCTTGCCAATGTCTACGTGAGAAACATGTCGAAAAATAGAGCATGCTTCGTGATGAACTTTTTGAGAAGCAAGAGTGCATGACAATTTACTCCTCACACTGTAAAGGCTGCCTCACACAGATCAGGACTAAAAGATATCCCTACTCAACATCCTTTCTGAAACGTAAAGGGATCAATAATAGTCCAGCAAGGGGGGTGCAACAGTATATACAAAAAGAGCTCAAAAAACTCAGGCCACATTCAAAACAGTTCACAAAACTAAAACGGATCTCAACTACAGGAAAAATCATCGACTATATTACCCAACAATTACAGCCGAAGACATAGTAAAGACCAACAGATGGTCGATAAGAAGATTTGATATCTAACATATAGATTGGAAACCAAATTTTACAGAAGTTCGGCGGGCTTCAACGAAGACAAGCCAATCTGCTCTGAAGCACGCGCGGTACCAGGTACAGTGTATCAGCATTTTCAAATCTTATTTGATGAACGTTAAAACAAACTGAGTGAAACTCTTATTCAAAAAGAGTGTCAGCGTTTATGTGATTGCTGAAGATGATGAACCTGACCTATAGCTTCTGCCATTAACACATTAAATAATGTTCAAACACAAAGTCGTATAGTAAGTCCATGGTCGCAGCAAAGTCCGAAGGGAGCTTTTGAGAGCTGCTAGCATAACTATACTGTTATGCTCAAATCGAAACGGTGAACTTCTGGCCCCAATTTTTAGATAATGTTAGATAGGCAACCCGGTAAATTGAAAAGGCAAAAATGGGTTTATTGTTTAAAGGGCAACCAGATTAGAGAAATAGTGGGATTATTAACAAATCTAAGTGAATAATATTCAAATAATTTGTAATTTATGAAGGATTCATTTGAATAGTGGACATTGTTCTCTTGTCAAAAAGAAAAAATTGGTAGATATTGCTCCAAAATAAAAAGAAAAGATTAAGAACTCAAAAAAGTAGAAAAAGTGAATATCTAGTATCAATTTCCAATTATTGTAGGATTTGTAATCGATTAACACATATAGAATTTGATTGAATTTGTTTTCTAAACTTTTGTCTTGACTCATGCAATCCTTAAATTGAACTAATTTCTTTTAGGTCCTTCCAATCGATAGGATAATTTTTTTTCCTTAGTAATTAATTATTTATATTTTGATTTTTTCTTTATTTCATCTGTTATTATGCATAATTGACATCGCCAATCTTGATTTTAAATCACCAAAGACTCCTTGTAAAGCAACTTGATTTGAACGAAAAGGATAAAGAGCCATTCGAACGTGCAATGATATATTTTTTAGTCGCAAAGTAAACATTTGGATTTTTTTTAAAAATCTTTAAAATTTATTAGATCTTTTTAAAAAAAAATTAAAAATCTATTTTTGATAGCGATAATATTTTTCTGTTTGTGATCACCTCTGTTTTGGTATTTAATTTGCTTTACAATTATATGTTTTGTTATGCTGTTTTCTATTTATTCATATTTAAGGAATCTCACTTGGGGGATTTGAGGAAATCCCGCCAAGTGAGATTTTCCGATTTTAATTTTTCTAAGGAAATCAGTTAAACAGGTCAACAGGTTTCCTTGATAATTTTTTAGGCGGAGAAGCCACCGTTTGATCCGCAATTCTCACGTCACGGCTATCTCATCTTTTGCCTTTCTGGTCACGCCAAAAGGGAAGCAAAGAAACGCCAACTCAGTCATATGCTTCGACTGCATCCCAATAGTCATCGGCAAAGGAAACCCCCTTGTTGCTTCCCACACTGAACAATGACTTCCATTAGTTTATGTTATCTCCACTATCATCTTTATAACCTGACCCTAACCATTACACAGCAAAAGCATTAGATTGTTGCATTCGAAGGTTGTTCCTTGAAGAAGCAAAAATTAGCTACGAGCGATCATGTCGCTGAGACTTTTCCATAGACTCGACACCGCCAAGACACAGTACTACCACTTCAAGGCCGTCATCGTGGCAGGTAATTAACTTGTGTGTTTTGCTTCACAATCCCAGTGATTGATGCACGCAACATGGGTTGTATTATTTCATGAATCCATTTTAGTTAGTGATTCTGCATATCTTATATTTGAGTATCTCTCTTTCGGAAAAAGCATCGTTCTGTTTTCATCAATATCATTCCCAATTTTTGTGTCTTATTCTTGATAAAGGAATGGGGTTATTCACTGATGCCTACCACCTCTTCTCCATCACACCGATTACGAGACTGCTCGGACACATATACTACGAATCCAACGGCCACCAAATACCGCCTGCCATCGAATCAGCCATGCTGGCCGTTGCTCTCCTTGGCGCTGCGATTGGTCAACTCATCTTCGGCAGGCTCGGTGATCTAGTAGGGAGGAGGCGCTTGTATGGCCTCGCCCTGATGCTTATGATGTCTGGCTCCATCGGGTGTGGATTCTCCATAGGCACTTCAAAAGGCTACGTTCTAGCGAGTCTAGGGTTTTTCAGGTGATCGTAGCATTAGAACTCACCGTGTGTCGCTTTGTAAAATCAGTCTCTGTTCAATTTTTCTCAGTTTTCATAACACCCGAACATCGCTCTTTAATTTTTTTCAGGTTCTTGCTCGGGGTAGGGATCGGAGGAGATTACCCGCTCTCTGCGACGATCATGTCGGAGTATGCTAACAAGAGGATGCGTGGCACATTCATGGCAGCCGTCTTCTCAATGCAAGTGTTTGGGATTCTGGCGAGCTCCGCTGTGACGATGGCAGTGTGCAGGATATTTGGCCGAATTTACCCTTCGTCGCCAAAAGAAGCTGATATTGCCTGGAGGTTGATATTGATGCTAGGTGTTGTTCCTGCTGCGATGACGTTTTACTGGCGGATGAAGATGCCTGAAACGGCAAGGTAATTATGCGTTTGCTTAATTGATTGTTTAAGTAGTTTAATTAACTTATTGTTTCATTTTCTTGAGAAAAAGTTGTTTGGTCTATGGTACTTACTGCTATGATCAAGCGTGACTTTCTTTGGTTGCTGGGATTTGTATTTGTCCTTCTGGAGACATTGTCCCCAGAATCTCTAAAGGATCAATTGCTGGGTGCTGTCGAATAGGATAACCGAAAGGACGAGATTAGAGTTTGGCTGGTCGTGCCAAATAATTCGTGTCACTTCTAAACTCTAGATTTTCCTTAAACATGCTAAAAAGGATGATGCATCTAAACTCGTGTTGATTCGTGTCAATTTTGAAATATTTGCTAGTTTCAACTTCCATAGACGTGTCAAAATTGAGCAATAATTTGGTGTTCCCTTGAGAAAACAAGTGTGCCAAATGGGTTTTGTAAATCATGTGCATTATTTTAACAGTGAGAGAACTTCTACGAGATAAACAAAGTTAATCATTACAATATATTTTTTGGGTCTTATTAGGTACACCGCTTTAGTGGAGAAAAATGTCCTCCAAGCTACCCAGGACATGGAACGAGTCCTAGACATGTCCCATGACCAAATCGCGGAGGGCCATTTCTTACAGCCGAGCCAGTCATCCTACCCTCTCTTCTCCAAGCAATTCTTCCTCTGCCACGGCCGCAACCTCCTTGCCTGCTCCGCCACATGGTTCCTCCTCGACATCGTCTTCTACAGCAACGCCCTCTTACAATCCAAGATCTACCACAAGTACCTGCCCGATGAAGACCCTAGCAAGGCAGTCACCGCCTTGGAGGCCGCCTTTGAGGTTGCGAGTTTACAGGCCATCGTGGCATGCTACTCCATGATCCCTGGCTGCATCTTCGCCGTCTTCCTAATTGACCGCGTTGGGCGGCTCCGCATCCAAGCTGTCGGATTCCTCTTCATGGCCATCGTTTACTTGTCCCTCGGAGTGCCATATGTCAAATATTGGAAGGACCACACGGACCCGCTGTTCATGTTCCTGTACGGCCTGACATTCTTCTTCGCCTACTGCGGGCCCAACACAACCACGTTCATCTTGCCGGCTGAGCTTTTCCCCGCACGGTTCAGGACGACATGCCACGGGATCGCTGGGGCCGCGGGAAAGGCCGGGGCGATAATCGGCGTCGTGGGGCTCATGATGGCCACACAGGGTGATTATAAAAAAGGGGCCCCACCCACTCAGGATGATGACCAAAGGGAGGCATCGAGGACCAGAGTTGCATTGATCATATTGAGTGGGATTTGCCTGGTGGGGATGGCGGTGACTAGCATGTTCACGAAGGAGACTAAGAGAACATCGCTTGAGGAGAATGAATGAAGATTAATTTTTCTTGGCGAGTGATTTCCCTAGTTCTTAGGTATATATTACGTACTAATATATAATTGATATGTTTATGGAGTAATTATGTAATTTTATCTTTATACGCGCTCTGATTGTAATAGATCACTCTGATTAATACACTTAACTTTAATTAGAGTTAAGACACCATAAACACTCAGTATTATTTACTCTCTCACTCTAAAAATCAACATAGTTTTTTCTTCCCTACCACATACTTACCCACCATTCAAGTTTTAGGACCGAATAGCATTTTTCAACAGTTTTAGAACTCAATCGCACTTTTGCGCAAAGTTTTAGGGCTTTTAGTGCATATTATTTCTTAATAAAATGACATAAGAAGGGGAGAATTTTAATTTCTCATTAACAAAAATAAGTTCTTAGAAGTTAAGAGATTACATTGAATTAAATCTCGAGCCATGGAAATTCAATAGTTAAGAAGAGATTTTATTAAAACGTGAACTTAGGACACTCATACTTTATAAGCAACTCAATAAAAAAGATCGTTGCCCTCATAATATACTTAATCGATATTTTTAAATATAATTATTTTCCTGTTAAACATGTTTAAATAATGCCTGGTGCACTCCTCAATAAGGCCTCAATTGGAATTCAAAACTTGAACAAATTTGTTTGTGGTTTTAACTTTCGCTTGGTTTTGATGGGCAAAGAAACCATGTGAAATGATGCCCCATAGAACCTCAGTTTTTCCCGTGTTCCTCTTCATCCTGATGTGGCCCTGTTCCCCACATTTTGGCCCCTCGAGTTCTTCACTATCCAGGCCCTTGGATGAGCATTATCCAACGGCTGCTACCCCATGATCCAACTCAATCCCAAAGCGTCCGTCAAAAACTCCCTGCGATGTATAAAGTAGTTAGTAATCTCCACCATTTATTGTATAGGCAGCGAAAAATCAAAGTTGACTATTAAGTACAAAAAGACCAACTTTTAAGCGAGTTTGAAAAAAGCGAGTTTGATTGATTACTTTGCATTGATCGGGCCTAATCAGACTGGGCTAGGTCCACTGAGATTTATAGGGCTCACATAGTTGGGCAGAGTCGAGCCCATAATATTGGGCCTCAAAGGACAAAACCCTAGCCCAGCTCAAACTACAACCAATAGAACAAGCTTTCGTGATAACTCACTTGTTGAGGCCTGCCCATCTTTTTCTTTCATTTAAACAAATGGTAATTGGGTCGATCTGGGCCAGCCAGTTGAATTACCTGTCCATGCCGATTTACATAATCGGTGGTACGGACCATGAGTGCCTCGCTTTGGCATTGATTATGTACGTTTGTAGTTTGTTATATATGAATGAACTTAAGAGACCTAAGTCACTTAAGTTGAAACCATCTATATTTTAATCTGTTAAGTGTAATCTATTTCATGTGATATAGTGATTGCAATGTACCGAACTCAAAAGGACTAAAAACTGGTGATTAACCTAGATTTGAGTAATAGCATGACTAAATGAAGGGTGCCTAATCGGTTAAATAACGTAAGTAACATATTAATCCTGTCATAAAATTGGAAGTCTTTGCCTGTTGCTTCAATGGCTATGCTGAGAGGCCGCTTAACAAACACCTTTTGGAGGCTCTCTTCGTTGTTCCTCGGCATGTCATGGTGGCCATAGATTGTTACTACCTCCATTCGATCCAATGGATGGAGAGATAAATTATTCTCTTTGATTATTCCCAACTATTGCTTCATCGAACTTATACATCTTTTCAAGCTTTTGCTTTTTGCAAGTACATACCTTGGTCACCTCACAAGTACCTTCGTCCACGATGTAATGGCAGTCCTCTTCCTTGGGGATTCCACCAAACAATGAGCGAGGGTGCATAGTTCATGAGACTGCCATTACACCTATTGTCGTATGGTTTGTCACAGTCAATGAGTTCTTGCTTCGACAACTTTATAAAGTTTTATGTTTGGTTTATGCTCTACTGTTGCTGCGGTTGAAAATGCCATCAACTACTTATGGTGTACTTAGATTTGTACTTAGATTTCGTTTTAAATAATCGCATTCGGAGATATGTCAGTCTGAGTACAAGGAAGTATTGCGTTAGTCAAGATTTAAGCTACATTTTAGACTTTTTTAGCATAAGATGTATCTTGAGTTCATTATTAAATCCCTATCCCAGGGAACAATTGCATTTGTCAATGTAAGTCAGCCCTTACCACATGTTGGATCGAAGCCTATGTTTTATGTATTACTTTTCTCATTTGAGTCTTTATGATTTGTTTTGTTAGTTGGCTTTCTCATGATTGTATCTACTGATGACTTGCGAGCTAAGATATGGCAAAGTGAAAGGAATGTAATTCACCTAGGGGTTTCCGTTCTAGCGAGGGAGAGAGCAACCATCATGAAACTTTTTGCAGTGAACCACGATCATAAACATCCTAAGGTGGCCTGTTCATGTGACAACTCAAAGCAATACCAAGCATAATGCTTCTTCTGACCTAATGGAGTAATCTAGATCAACATTGTCATGCAAATACAATAAATAATATGTGTAGAACGAGATTCAATAGTCTAATAAAGACGCTCATGTCACGGCAAACATTCACCGAATGCTTCTGGAGATTTAACTCGATCATTAAGTGTTAAAGGAACCAATAGGCTGGAGAGTTTGGAAACCAAAGCAAATTTGGCGAATTTGCTAGGTTTAGTGTTTATAGAGAAGCTTGATTATTGAATCGGCCAATGTGCTGCCCACCACTATATCACCGTAACATTGCATTCTTTTGACCAAGTCCAATATTGATGGGGCCCATAAAAAAATGAAAAAGAAAAAGAAAAGAGTAGGTGTTCAACTTTCAAAGAGGAAAAGGTGGTAGCAACAAGGAGAGGGAAAAACGTACACTCAAGAGAGAGAAAAAAGAGGAGGAAAGATAGAAAGGGAAAGAAAGAAAAGGGAAAAGAGGGAGGGGGTTTCCCGTGTGCTCGCCATGAACACCTTACTAAATCGATTCAATTCCATTATGCAATACCGGTAAGTAATCGTGTCCCTTGTTCTTCCAATCGGATTAGTTTTCAAGGTTAAGGCTTAAATTTAAAATTATGTGAGATTCGAGCTGCAAAGTCCTATTTTTGAGTTGTTGAGGTATGGATTTCATGAAAATGATTGTTTAGGGTATTGTGGAGCTATAGGATTTTATCAAATTTAATTTGAGCTTATAGTTTATTGGAAACAAAAATTTTGAAGTTTCTCACTCGTGATGAACAGCGCGCGTCCAATGACTTCAGAGCCATATTTAATCGATTTTCGGCTTAATTTTCGGTGGCTAAGTTGAGATTCTTGTAGTGCATTAAAAGGGTGTCTGAGGACTATAAGTTCGTTTGAAACAAGGTTTGGTGGAGAGAGTTATGATGCGATCAAATTTGCACTTAATTTCCGCATTGCAAACGGTTTTGAGTAAGCACTTTGGGCAAGCGATTTATGGGCTCATTTGAGTCGTTTTGTTAGTGTTTAAACTTAAATTAGCTGTGTGGTTGTTGAGGTAGCGTTTTACTAAATGTTAACGTTGCTTGTCGCTTATTTGATAGGATTGCAAGTTTGACAGGTCGAGTAATTTTTGTTGCTTGATCATAGGTATTTTAAGGTGAGTGGTGTTATCTCTTCCATGAATTTGTAAACTCACATCTTGAAAGGGACAAAGATTTGAGTATCACATGAGTTATTAAAGCGTGCTTATTGCATAAAAGTCTAGATTGGGCAATTATTACATTTTAAAACTTGAGAACGGTTTCACGAAAGGTATTGTGAAATATATATGTGTGTGTGTGTGTCTATATATATATTGTATATATCACTTTGTGAACTGGTTTATGGAATAAATTCCAAAATGATTTGAGAAAGGTTTTATGAAAGACATTTTGTCGTGAATGCGGTTTATGAAATGAATTCTGAAATGGTTTTGCAAAATGTGTTCAATTTGATAAACTATGCATTTTGTTCAGTGAAATCAATTATTGATATTGATTGTGGATTTGATTGTCGGTACTAGACGATGTTGGTTTGGATTGAGGGGATTGTAGGTATGCATACTGGGTTCATGATATGCTTCTAGGTCGAACCACCAGCTTTGTAAGTGGAGACCTTGACAAGAGGGGAAATCTCTATCGCCTTATCACCAAGCGTTAGGTCATGACCATGGTTTGATATTAAGCAAAATATTGGTTGATTGATAAACCATCAACATGTGTTTTGACATAAGATGAATCATTGGATTAAACATTGACTTGTATTTTTATAGAGATTAATCAATGGACTTGACCATTGATGCTTGAATTGTACAAATGGTTTAAATGAGAAGCTTTTGAATGACGTGCGGACCCCTAGAGTGCCATAACTTGGCAAAAACGAACACTTAAGTGCCACATTTTAAGAAAAGTGGGACACCTGAGGCGAAGTTGGCCGGAAATCATACGTGGCATTAAAATATTAATATTTCTCGCCGGAGAGCCGAGTCGGCTCGAATTCGGCCAAAACGACGTCGTTTTGGCATAATTTGAATTTTAAAATCATATAAAAATTATTTAAATTAAATTTAAAAATAAATTTATTTAAAACATTTAAAAAATTAAAAATTTAAAAAATTACAAAAAATTTTAAAAAATTACAAAAAAATTACAAAATATTTTAAAAAATTACAAAATATTTAAAAAAATGTAGTAAAAATTTAAAAAAATTACAAAAATTTAAAAAATTTACAAAAAATTTCAGCCCTCAACCGCCTCCCTTTTTTAATTTTTTCAAAATTTTTTTTGTAAATTTGAAAATTTTGCAAAATTTTTTTAATTTCCAAAATTTTATTTTTTAAAAAAAATACAAAAAATTTTAAAAAAATTACAAAAAATTTAAAAATTTTAAAAATTTTAAAAAATTTAAAAAATTTACAAAATATTTAAAAAATTTACAAAAATTTCAGCCCTTAGCCGCCTCCCTTTTCTAATTTTTATTTTAAATTTTTTGTAAATTTTTTAATTTTGCAAAATTTTATTTTTAAAATTTTTAAATAAATTTATTTTTAAATGTAATTTAATTAATTTTTATATTAAATTTTTACCATGTCAGCACCAAAACGATGTCGTTTCGGGTGTTGGCCAGAATAGAGTCCTTAAATCGGCCAAAACGACATTGTTTTTGTATAAGTTGAATTTTAATATAATATAAAAATTAATTAAATTAAATTTAAAATAAAATAATAATATAATTTATATTTATTTAAAAAAACGGAGAAGGAGGAGGAGGAAGGTAGCCGGCGGCGAGGGCGGAGCCCTCGCCACCGCCGCCTCCCCGCCGTCGCCGGAAGGTAGGGGAGGGTCGGCCGCGGCTGCCTCCCTTTTTTTAAAAAAATAAATTTTAAATTTTTAAAATTTTTGAATTTTTTTAAAATTTTTTGAATTTTTTAAAATTTTTTGAATTTTTTAAATTTTTTTGAATTTTTTAAATTTTTTAAATTTTTTAAATTTTCTAAAATTTTTTAATTTTTTAAATTTTTTAAATTTTTTTTTTAAATTTTTTAAATTTTTTAAATTTTTTAAATTTTTAAGTTTTTTTGAATTTTTTAATTTTTTTAAATTTTTTTGAATTTTATTTTTTTATTTTTAATGTTTTTTTATTTTTTAAAATATTTTAAATAAATTTAATTTTAAATTAAACTATATTAAATTTTATATTAAATTTTTTACCACGTCAAAGACTTTGAAACGACGCCGTTTTGCACTCGCTTCGCCGGAAAATTGACACGTCAGCGTTTTGGCCGGATTGGCACTCAAGTGATCCATTTTGCTCCGATTTTGGCACTTAAGTGTACCTTTCATAAGTTATGGCACTTAAGTGTCATTTTGTGCAAAGTTATGGCACTTAAAGCGTTCTTTTGCCGTTTTTGAATTGTATAAAGCTTGTCATGAATTGTGTAAAGCTTGTGAAAATGAAACAACTCGTATATGATTTGACATGTATATTAATTAGTTGGATGATGAGTTTTTAGTAGTGCTCTACGCACATGCGCGGGCGCACACATATATGCATATCTAGTTGCTCGATTTGCTAAAAGAGATGTACTACTCACTGAAATTATGGTTGCTCACTCCTCTCTTTTCAAATCTTTTCAAATTCTCAATTAGGAGTCAATAAAGCAAGAGCGATATCAATGGAGACTTTTGAGAATTGGATTTGGTGGTTTGAAACTGTGTCATTCGAGTGGAAGGATGGCCATTTTTGGGCTGTGACAATCACATCCTTACTTACAAATACAAAGTTTAGCTTGCATAAATGACCATAGCCAAACTTACGCAACGCGTATATCTTAGAACATATAGCAAAGGGACATTGCCATCTTCACTTAACCGTTTAGATATACCGATTGAAGATGGGATACCTACATGATATTTAACTTAACGACCAATGATGATCACAAGCCATATGAATTATTAAGTGCTGTATCACACAGAAATGGAAAACAAAGTTTTCCAGGACATCAAAAGTGGGCATGATGGCGCGGACTGCCTGTAGTGAAGAGATGCTGACCGATCACCTAGAAACATATCATACCTCCATCTTCCGAAGATTAACTAAGGAATGCACACTCCATCACCTGTCATCCACCGAAAAGAACAGGATTCCGTAACAACTTATTATTCAGCTGTAATTGCACAAGAAATATTACAAAGCAAAGAGGGACAATTTCATGATTCTTTTAGAAGATACACCAACATGGACAAGAACCAATATAATGAGCATTGAAGGCATGGTTACTGCAATAACAAACAAAATGCTGGACACGTTTTTATGTAACAACTCACATCAATACCGGGCATTGTGCTTCCTTTGGCCTAATGGAGTAATCTTGATCATGCTAGATCTAATAAAATGAGCAATATGTAAAAGAAGGTTTGGGCTGCGTTTGGTTCAGCATTTGCAAGGGGCTTTAAGCCAATGCAAACGCTGAAAGCCCAAGGCTACTTGGGGAAATGCAAATGTGTTTGGTAAAAAAATTTTGCAAATGGACTTTTAGTTGAATGTGCGTTTGGTAAAAAAAACTTTCGCAATGGGCTTTGATGGGTATAATATATGTATATATATTGAAAATTGAACTAAACCCTTCGTTGGATCGGCGAAGGGCTACGGCCGCTAGATCTGGCACTGGTGGCCGTCAGCTGAGGTCGCTCGAGGTCAGGCGACCTCCGGCGAGGGTCGCGCGACCTAGCCGAGGGCCGCCGAAGGTCGCTCGACCTCGATTGACCCTCGGTGAGGGTCGCGCGACCCGCCGAGGGCCGCCGGGGGTCGCCTAACCTCGGGCGACCCTTGGCGAGGGTTGCTCGACCCGGGGCTGCGCAACCCGGCGACCGCCGCCCGGGTCTCGTGGTCGCGGCGTCCCTCGCTTGGGTCTAGCGAGGGTCGCACGACCTCGCGAGACCCAGGCCACGGTCGTACGACCCTCGCCGAGGGTCGCCTGACCTCGAGCTACCTCTGGCGGCCCTCGGTTGGGTCATGACCCTCGCTGGAGGTCGCCCGACCTCGGGCGACCTCAGCTGACGGCTGTTGGCGTTAGATCTGGCTCGCCGGCGGTCGTAGCCCTTCGCCGGTCAGGCAAAGGGCTGCCTCCTTTTTCAATTTTTTTTTTTTTTAAAATCAAGGGCAAAATCGGAAATATGAAAAATTAGTGAGGCTCGTTTTGGAAGGGAAAAAATAATTTCAACATTTTGAAGGCAAGTTGAAAGCTGAAAGCCGGCTTCAAAGTTGAACCAAACGGTCCAGCATTTCCCTAAAGGGCTTTTAGGCCTGAAAGTCCCTTGGAAATGCTGAACCAAACGTAGTCTTAGTAGTCTAATGAAAACCTTCATGTCACAGCAAGCATTAGTCCAACAAAGTTTTGCCAACTCTTACGCATGCCGATGTCTACGTTAGTTGTTCTTTCTACATCCACCCTTTTTCTAAACAAAGCATAATTTTCTGCATTAGTGGGAGTTTGATTTAATTCTGATTGACAATCATTTGATATTTTAATTTGTCTTTCTTTATTTTCTTCTGTTATCAACTCGTCCCTTGCCTTGTTGTCGCATAAAATATTCCTCACCCATCACCAATAGTCACAATATGAAGTTTTTATGAAGACAATTTGTTAGGGCTAGATAGATCACCTAGAGGGGGTGAATAAGTGATAATGCTAAAAAAAGAAAATAAAACGTTATTGCTATTAAACAACGTCTGATGACAACCATGTTATGATAAGATCTTATCGATATGCAATAAACTATCATAATAATTTTAATAAAAATTTAGGGATAGAGAGAATTACATACAACAGAGATATAGTGGTTCAACTTTTGTAAGCCTACGTCCACTCTCCTGCTCTAACAGTCCATTAGCTAGATTGCACTAGATAGAACCTGTAAGAGGTTATAAAGACTGAGTACTTTCGACTCAAGTGAATGTAGTCACTCTTACAATTTGACATTCTAACAACCTCTAAAAAATTACATAATTGAGCTCACACAAAAAGCAAATGTGTAAGATTGAAGATCACTCAAGGCTTAGGAATTATAAACTTCAGAATTTCAGCTTTTTGTTCCCTTACAGCATATTGACCTTCTTCTATAATCCCCATTGTCCAAGCTGACTGTTGGACATAACCTTTGAGGATCGCTCATCCAATTTACCTGTTGGACTTGAACGTTGCTAGAAGATCTAATTGCTTCAGGGTCGCCAAGATTGAAGTCTCTCGTTGATTCTGTTGCCCATACAACAGATAGAGTTTCCATAAGAAGAGTACTTCATTTGGAAAAAATGTTTTGCCTTTCGTAGATTGATTCATCCAAATCTTACTATATTTTTGCAGCATTTCTTCCTACAACTCCAATAAGGGCTTCTTCTTATGATCTATTTGAATTAGATTCACTATCTAAGTTCAATGACTCCTGGATATCAATCAGAAAGGTTTTGATATGATATACTTTCCTTCTTGGATGAATCTCATATATTTAGTAAGGAATCCACCAAATTACTAGCCGTTAGAACAAGGTCTGATCACTTTTCTTGTTCCTGTCAAGATTGGATCTTAAAGAATAGGATCTCCACTCCGTCCTTGAGTCTGATGATTCTCCATCAAAGTTTCCACCTAGAAATTCTTATCATTAGAATCAAAGAAAGATTAAAGAAAGTTTTGTTAATCATCAAAACTAATAAGGGAATTTGTTTCAACACAATTAGTTAACATTTCCCGTCGAGAAAAGAGTCGGCATGATTTACTTGGGCATCTTTTTCAGCAATTGTTTTGTAAAATAAAGGTGGTATTATGTAATGACTAGCCATTTAGGTGTGATTGCGTAAGAAGTATTTGACGACAGTGAAGGACGATCTTATAGCAGTGCCGTGTAGCAAAATATGTGTGATTTATTTATAAGATGCAACAATGTGTACAAGAATCGATACAATGAGCATTAAGGCATGGCTACTGCAACAATAAACATATAAAGGGGAAATGACACATCGTTCCAGAAACTTATTTACACGTAAAAGGATGAAAGAAAAACCATCTTTACATGGGTGACGGTGCACAACAGTTTCAACAAGTTTCAGATTCCCAGTAAAGACGGTACCCATTAGGATCTAGTTATACATGAGACATTAATGTTGCATAAAAAAGAGCAAGTTAGAAAAGAGAGCGATGATGATCTATTCAATACAGACTGGATGATTGAGTAGAGTATCTTGCCAATGTTTGCATGAGAAACATGTCACAAAATAGAGCATGCTACATGATAAACTTTTTGAGAAACAAGAGTGCGTGACAATTTACACTTGAAACTATAAAGGTTGCCTCACACAAATCAGGGCCAAATAATATCCTTATTTAACATCCTTCCTCAAAGGTAAAAGGATCAATAATAGGCTTGCAAGGGGAGGGGGAGGGGAAGGGGTGCAAATGTATATACAAGAAAAGCAGAAAAAAAAAAAAACTAAAGCCATATTCAAAATAGTTCCCAAAACTAAAAGGGAGCTCAACTACAGGACAAATCATCAACTATATGTTGGAAAAATATGGTTTCAAATCAATAAAACAATCAAGTCGGATTTTGATGCGTAATATCACTTTCTTTAGGAATTTATTTGCCTCACAAAATTGCTAATGATCACTGGAAAATATCATTTAGGATACAACAAAGTCTCAAAATGGAATACTAGATAGCAATTCTAGTAATTTTCCAGGATCTCTCTAGGAAACAATTGAAAAAATAGTTGTAGTTTTGGAGAGAAGAGTCGAAAAATAATCTCATGTTTTTTTCATCTGGTGAACTTACATTTTTTTTTGTTAGTCCTACTCTACTCCTATTCTAACTCTCATTCTCAGACTTTTACCATGCCTTCTTGTAGGATGTGAGAGTCGAAACCCACACTTGAAACTAAATCGTCCCCACCCCAACATTCCCTAAGAATGTGAGAATTTGAACCCCCTTTCCCTTTCCATGTTGGAAAGATGGCCACTAGGACAAACCCCAATGGTTGGAAAACTACATATGTATATGTATGTATATATATATATATATATATATATATATATATAATCGGTCTTGAAGAACATAGGTAACTTTTCATGAAAGATTGCAAAGTGAACGAATATATTCTTTTGAAAGAAGTTACAAAATGAACAAATGCAATCCTTAACTAAAAGAGTATCATTTCCAAAAATTGTTTTGAAAAGACATAAATATACAAATTTGGAATAATAATAATTTTTTTTGATAAATAAAATTTTGAATTTTCATAATTTCCAAAAATTCTCAATAAACAAAAACAACCTTTGAACTAATTAAAGTTAATAAGATAACCATACGGAATTAAAAAAAAGGTTAGTGCTAATTAAACCGTGTGCACGCAAACGTGTAAAGTGCTAAGTGTGCCTAATAATCGTGCACCTGCACGCAGGTATAGTGTGGTCTAGCTCACACCCAATTTTTTTTTTTTTAGATACACTAAAGAACCTGCACACTTATTAATTGGCCAACCTCCTTCTACCTCCTATGTGGGACAATAAAATACACACTTACAACCAAACTTCCAACACTATATTACCCAACATTCACATCCCAGGAGTTGTAATGACCAACAGATGGTTGGTATGAAGATTTGATATCTAACATATAGATTGCAAACCAAATTCTACAGGAGTTCTATATTCATAAAGTGGCAGGCTTCAACCAAGACAAGCAAATATGCTCTGAAGCAAACATGGTACCAGGTACCGTGTTTCAGCATTTTCAAATCTTATTTTATGAACGTTGAAAACCAACCGAATGAGACTCTTATTTAAAAAGTTTGTAAGAATTCATGCGATTGGGGAAGATGATAAACCCTAGCTCCTACTAATAACACATTATATAATGCTCAAACACAAAGTCGTCTAGTGTGTCACCGATTGCAACAACGTCTGAAGGAAGGATATGCTTTTAAATTCGAGCAGACAGTTCAATCAAATCACACGATTTTGGTATCGCCAAAAGGGAGACAAAGGAACGCCAACTCTGTTTATTTTCTTCGACTGCATCCCGAATGTCATCGGCAAAGGAAACCCCCTTGTTGTTTCCCATGCTTACGCAATGAACAATGACTTCCATTAGTTTGTGTTATCTCCTCTATCGTCTTTATAACTTGACCTTAACTATTACACAGCAAAACCATTAGATTGTTGCATTCGAAGGTTGTTTCTTGAAGAAGCACAAATTAGCTACAAGCGACCATGTCACTGAGACTTTTCCATAGACTCGACACCGCCAAGACACAGGGCTACCACGTCAAGGCCGTCATCGTGGCAGGTAATTAACTTGTGCGTTTTGCTTCACAATCCCAGTGATTGATGCACGCAACATGGGTTGTGTTTTTTCATGAATCCGTTTTAGTTAGTGATTCTGCATATCTTATATTTGATTATCTCAGCTTTCGGAAAAAGCATCGTTCTTTTTCGTCAATCTGATTCCCAATTTCTGTCTGTTATTCTTGACAAAGGAATGGGTTTATTCACCGATGCGTACCATCTCTTCTCTATCGCACCGACCATGAGACTGCTCGGACACATATACTACGACAAATCCCCTGGCCACCGAATCCCACATTGTTGGGAATAACGGATCCCCTAAAACCGGATTCGACACTAAATCGAACCCTAAAACGAATGCGGAAGACAAGCCCGGGAAAATCACGTATCACCGATCCTAAAGCACACCACGGATTCGAGCGTACCTTGTTAGCCACAGATTAAACACCAATGCCGATAAGAGGAAGAGAATTTGGCCCTGTTCGATCCGATGACGTCAATTGGCCTTGAAGGGAAGATCGATTCGCCTTTTGCGTTTGTTTTCCCTTTTGGGTGGGAGAGAGTGAGAGGAACGTACGTTCGTTATGCCAACAGTGTGTTCCTCCCTCTCTCTTTCTCCTTTTATACGTTCCCTCCAACAAAGGAACGTACCCCTTCATCCATGGGCCCTAATCTTGTGGGCCGGGCTTTTAGGCCCAACATGGGCAGACGGGCCTTAAGCCCATCACATAAAACCATCATCCAATCTTGTGGGCCGGGCTTTTAGGCCCAACATGGGCGGACGGGCCTTAAGCCCATCACATAAAACCATCATCTCCCACTCGCACATGGTGGGCTGAACAGATTCTCTTTACCTCTCTTCAACATTCATACCGGTGAATAATCCGTGCGACCAGCATACTTTGAGAGCTCGTTGCTATACATCTGTTAGGAATATATAACAGCTCATAATGGGCTTCACACTCTGAGTAGATTTAGCATGCAGTTCCCTAGATCGATCGATCACATTTATATCTCTCTTGATCTCTTTCAAACAATGATATATATATTGTATTCACAATTATGATTATCCCAAAGACAGTCATAATTGGTTAACCAGATGAATACAAAACTACAATGTGATTCTTCAAATTCGATCTTCCTCTTTCCTTCAAACTCTCAATTTCAGTTTAGCTTGCTTTTCTAGAAATGTCCCATTAGATCGAATCAAACTCATGACCATTGGCAACATCCTAAGATAGCAAACACTAAATAGAAATCTTGAGAATAAGTAAGAGTCATGAGGGCACTAAAATTGAGGAACTCTTTTCCTCAAGAGTCTCACACGGCATAAAAGTTGAGATCAAACTTTTGCCACTCTAATTGGTCGTCTCATGCATACGTAGTATGAAATACGTATTACGGTATTAACTCCTTTCCCATGGAGCGTATGTCTACACCTTTCAATACCGTACAGATGATAGTTCGAGACATACCCAATGTCTAACTTGAGTTCACGTATCTACTCATTTACAAAATTCATCGAACTCACATCGGCATCATAGACGGATAAAGTAAAATATGTGGGGTATTTTACTTTCGGACATAGTAAGTATTATGTCCTCATCTTAACACCTAGTTAAGGCGACATACATATTTTAAGCTTGAGCTCTCGATTATCACCTAGATAATAAGCTTAAAAACAATCTCATCTCTATTTATCACACAAGTAAATAGGGCGATTACCCGTGTGAGTGGGCTAATCTTATATCTGTCCGACATACTTTCTTAACTTAAAGCAATGCACTGAGCATTAAGATGCATAAAGATCAAATAAAGATTCATAGGCATTATTGATGAAAAACACAAATTCATCAAATGTGAACACTTAGGGAAATTACAATATTTAGTACATCAGCCTCTACGCAATCCTAGAGATTTCATATGGCCACAAAACACATCTCTAGGTATTGGCTTTGTCATAGGATCTGCTACCATTCTATGCGTAATATGTACTGTAAGTTCACATCTTTTCGTGTAATCATATCTTTGACAAAATTATACTTGGTATCTATAGGTTTGGTCTTGCCATGATATTTTGGATCTTTGGTGTACATTTATGCTGCTTGGCTATTACAGTTAACCAACAATGAATCTGCAGCATTTCCAATAACACCTAAATGATCCAAAAAATCTCTTAAGCCAAATACCTTCTTATACTGCTGCTGATAATGCCACGAACTCAACTTCCATCGTGGACAAGGCTATACATGTTTGTTTCTTACTGCTCCAACATATGGTGCCATTATTCGGTAAGAAAACAAACCCAGAGGTAGATTTTCTTTCATCTAAATCTCCTCTCCAATCAGCATCAGAATAGCCTTAGAGTCGCAGATCCTTTCCATAATAACTCAGCGTATAATCAGCAGTCCCCTTTAGATACCTCAGTATTCTCTTAACGGCCTTCCAATGTGCTTGACCTGGATTGGATTGGTATCTACTCACCATTCCAACTGCAAAACATATGTCGGTCTTGTACACATCATAGCGTACATCAAGCTTCCAACAACACTAGCATAAGGAACATGTTTCATTTGTTCCTTCTCTTGTGGAGTTCTTGGACACAGTCTATGGCTCAATCATTCACCTTTTGCAATAGGAGTATCAATGGGTTTACAATCTTGCATACGAAATCGTTCAAGAACCTTATTTATATATGTTTCTTGCGAAAGATATAACGATCTCTTCGAACGATCTCTTGAAATCTTAACTCCAAGAATGTATGCAGCCTCACCCATATCCTTCATCTCAAAGTTGGAAGACAACCAACTCTTGACAAGTATTAACAAACTCCATATTGCTTCCGGCAATTAGTATATCATCAACATATAATGATATGATCACAAATTGATCCTTGGATCTTTTGATATATACACAATGATCCTCATCTATCATTGTAAAGTCATATGCCATTATGGCATTATGAAAACGTATATACCATTGTCTCGATGATCGCTTAAGGCCATATATCGACCTCAAAAGTCGACATACCTTTTCTTCTTGGCCTTTCACTATGAAACCAACAGGTTGTTCCATATATATTTCTTCCTCTAATTCTCCATTGAGGAAAGCAGTCTTTACATCCATTTGACGTAACTGAAGATCCATACTAACCACTATTGCCAGAATAATGCGAATCGAGACAAATCTTTCTACAAGAGAAAATGTTTCCTCATAATCAATTCCTTCCTGTTGATTATACTCCTTCGCTACAAGGCGAGCCTCATGCCTTTATATCGAGCCATCAGCCTTTCGCTTTATTTTGAGAACCCACTTGTTCCCAATAGCTCTTGTCCTTTTGGAAGATCAACCGGTTCCCGGACTTGGTTTGATTTCATTGACTCCATTTCCTCTTCCATTGCATGAATCCATTTTTTCTTACTAGAACAATTCAGAGCCTCATTAATATTTCTTGGCTCATCCTCATCTTGCGGAGCAATCATAAAAGTTTCCCCTTCAATGTCAAAACGTCGACGGGGAATACTTTGGCGACTTGTTCGCCGTATGGGAGATTGTACACTTTGCACATCATTCCCCATTATGCTCCCACTTGGATTAGATAATGATGATGTCGTCTTATCATGTGGTTGTAATTGAGAATGAGTTGAATTCAATTCATCACTTCTCATATTACTCCCACTTGGACGAACTCCACTAATATCATTATCTTGATCCAAGATTTCAAATAGGGAGTAATCTGCCCCTATTTCGCCCTTCTTAGGAAATTCATCCTCTAAGAATGTGACATCTCGTGATTCAAATTCAGTTATACTCCTATTTTCCTGCTCACCTATGAACACATACCCTTTCGAGTGTTCTGAGTATCTCATGAAAATACTCTTCTTTCATCTGGGACCCAATTTCCCAAACTTGTGAGAGGACTCATGAGTATAGGCAGCACAATCACATGGCTTAAGAAAACTTAAGTCCGGTTTTCTACCTGTCCATAACTCATATGGAGTGTAAGTAACTGATTTTGGAAGGCACCCGGTTAAGTATATAGGCAGCAGTTAACAACGCATCACTCCAAAAAGTGATACGTAAGTTAGCATGCGCCATCATGGACCTAACCATTTCCAGTAGGGTTCTGTTTCTTCTTTCCACAACACCATTTTGTTGAGGAGTATATGGAATAGATAACTGTCTTTCTATTCCTTTTTCACCACATAATTTTCTGAACTCATCAGACAAATATTCTCGACCTCGATCGGATCTCAATACTTTTATTTTCTTGTCTAATTGATTTTCTACCAAGTTCATAAACCCTTTGAAACAACTTAATGCTTCAAATTTATGAGAAATCAAATAGACATATCCGAATCGAGTATAATCATCTATAAAAGTGATGAAATAAACAGCCCCATGCCTTCCTCTCACATTCATTGAACCACAGACGTCATAATGGGTTAAATGCAGAGGAAATTCAGCTCTTTTACCTTTTCCAAATGGTTTGCTTGTCGTTTTCCCTACTAGGCAAAGCTCACATATGGGCAAATCGACTTTTTCAATGTTGCCCAACAAGCCTTCTTTGGCTAATCTATTCATATGTTGTTGGCCAATATGACCAAGTCTAGCATGCCACATAATCACATCATTATCATATTAAGTAGAAGACGTGAAACAAGGGAATAACAAATATTGACATCACAACAGTCAACATTTAATACAATAAAACCATCCAGAAAGTGACCACAACCATAGTAGTTTGTATCCAAATACAAATATACACCGGCTATTACGGAAGTTCACACTAAAACCAAGCTTAACCAACATCAAAACATACACTTAAATTTCGACGAATCTCCGGAGCATATAGAACATCATGTAGGAACAAGGTGCGTCCACCACGCATGTTCAATTGGCAGGTGCCAATTCCTTTCACTTCAGCTCTGGAGTTGTTTCCTACATAGATCCACTTAGTTCCAGTTGGTATCGTCGGAATTCCACGAAGGATTCTCTATCCTTCGCTACATGGTCTGTTTCTTCTGAATCTACAGTCCACAAAGGATTGGATTCAGCCAATAATACAGAACTTAACACATAAGCAAAGTTCTCAAATGTACAAGAGGTGTTTAACTTTTTCGGCTCACAACAATTGCGAGCATAGTGACCCTTCTTGTCACAATTGTAACACCTCACCCTTGACATTTTCTTCACTTGAGGACGTTTTCCTCTCTTGTGTTGGTTAACTCTTGATTTCTTGCAACAAGGACTTGATCCTTTGCAATCCCACATATTGAACGAATCAATACGCTTGCGCTTAGAGCTCAAAGCCCTTTCTGAGCTAGAACCAGCATTGCAAATATCTACTTTCGGCTCACATGCCGTTAAGCGGTCATCTACCAGCTCAAGGTGGCGCACAAAGCATCCTCAAGATCTTCCATAATATGGTCAAGAGCTTCTAGTGCTTCTTGCTTTTCCAGCACATATTGAATCTTCTTATTCAATATTTCACAATTGTTGCCGTCCATATCAGCAATTACGTTCTTAGTTGCTGAAACCATCGATCTGAACACATCAGACATATATGCACGAATAATTAATGCCTATCATTTATGCATCCATTTTGCACAGACCCATCATATCAATAAATAATTTCAAGTAAGGTTTCGAATCAAAAGGTCACTACGTTTCCAATTATCCTCCAAAAATCCTAACTTAAAACTATTATTAATATAATTGTCTTATGCAAAATAAATTCTATGAAGTTACAAAAACTTCTATGAACTACCCACAGATAGTCAACAATAACGAAAGCAAATAATATCTAACATCCAATAGAATAATAATGCTTTCAACATAATACAACAATCAATTACACTAAGTAATATATTCAAAGAAGAAATATCAACATAGAAAGAGATATTCACACTTAAAAAACATCTCAAACTAATCTAAGAAATAAATAGGGAATGTCCCTTCTAATCTATCAATCAAAATATCTGAGAAATTTGAAGGCACATTTGCCAACCATGGAAAAACTTTTGGAGAGCTCTCATGTCGCCTCCAAGGCGCATTCACTCTGCGCCATGTGGCGCTCGCCTCTAAGAGTTGAAGTTTTGGTTAACTCAACCCTATAATACTCTCTAACAAAAGCTACCACTAGCCTCCTATAACCCGGGACCACGTTGACCTCCCATAGCCGATCTAACACTGCTTGCCATTCGGGTGAAAGAGTGTTCATCAAAGCCGGCACCTTCTCAAAATCCGGCATAAGATAACCATTACGAGATGATTTCTTGTATCATCCGATTGACCCTGACCACGTGTGATACTAAATCACCGTCATGCCACCGATAATCAGCTAACTCTGTCATCAGCCTTTTAAGTCTTGCTTTTCCTTCGTCCGTTCTCGGGATTGCAGGTATCCGTGCATAACGCATCATAGTTCCCGCAACAAATGCGGAACTAAAATTGGATCACTTATAATCCACAAGAAACAAAATGGAAAAATACATAATTTTCCATGATTCATGCAACAAATGCAGAATAAAAAATGGACTACCTCTAACCCACACAGACATAACTGAAAAAGAAACAAATTCCTTTTTTTTTTTTTGTCAACGGTCAACGGTCAACGATCGGTCAACGGTCAACGGTGGTCAACGGTCAACGAGTCAACGCCGGTCAACGGTCGACGGTCGCCGGTCGTCGGTCGACGGGCCGGCCGGTCGGACCGGTCGGACCGGTCGGACGAACCGACCGGCCGTGCCGCGCGTGCGCGTGCGTGGGATGACGTCACGCGAGACGTCATCCGGCACGTGCCGCGCGCGTGCGTGGATGACGTCACGCGACGTCATCCGACACGTGCGCGGCATGCGCCAGGCTACGATGCGGGTCGGGTCGGGTCGCCGTCGGGTCGGGTCACCGGCGGTCGGGTCGCCGGCCGGTGACCGGCCGTCCAACGGTCGTCGGCGATGACGTCATCGATGACGTCATCCCGGCGGTCTACCGTGACGTCACGGTGACGTCGCACGCGTCGGTTCGCCGACCGGCGCGTGCGGTTTGCCGGCGGCGGCGCGTCGCGCACGCGCCGGTCCGTCACCGCGCGTGTGGCGCACGCGCGCCGGCCGAGCCAGCGCTTCGGCGCGTGGCGCCCACGCGCGCGGCTTCGGCCGCGCGTGTGGGCGCGTGCGGCGTCGGACGGCGGACGGCGGCGGTCGACATGTCGACGGACTCGTCTCGACGAGCTCTTTCACCCTATGCCTTCAGAAATTGATTTCGACTTACGGAAACTCGAAAAATGGATGAACAATGCTCGGGTGTCGGGATTTCTCGCCCGATCCGTGTCGGCCGAATATTTTCGCGAAAAATCAATCATAAAACATCAAAGGGGTCGGGAAAACATGAACTAGGGCTCGATACCAATGTTGGGAATAACGGATCCCTAAAACCGGATTCGACACTAAATCGAACCCTAAAACGAATGCGGAAGACAAGCCCGGAAAATCACGTATCACCGATCCTAAAGCACACCACGGATTCGAGCGTACCTTGTTAGCCACAGATTAAACACCAATGCCGATAAGAGGAAGAGAATTTGGCCCTGTTCGATCCGATGACGTCAATTGGCCTTGAAGGGAAGATCGATTCGCCTTTTGCGTTTGTTTTCCCTTTTGGGTGGGAGAGAGTGAGAGGAACGTACGTTCGTTATGCCAACAGGTGTGTTCCTCCCTCTCTCTTTCTCCTTTTATACGTTCCCTTCAACAAAGGAACGTACCCCTTCATCCATGGGCCCTAATCTTGTGGGCCGGGCTTTTAGGCCCAACATGGGCGGACGGGCCTTAAGCCCATCACATAAAACCATCATCCAATCTTGTGGGCCGGGCTTTTAGGCCCAACATGGGCGGACGGGCCTTAAGCCCATCACATAAAACCATCACACATAAAGTCGAATCAGCCATGCTGGCCGTTGCTCTCCTTGGCACAGCGATTGGTCAACTCATCTTCGGCAGGCTTGGCGATCTTGTAGGGAGGAGGCGCTTGTATGGCCTCGCCTTCATGCTTATGATGGCTGGCTCCATCGGGTGTGGATTCTCCATAGGCACTTCAAAAGGCTACGTTCTAGCGAGTCTAGGGTTTTTCAGGTGATCGTAGCATTAGAACTCACCGTGTGTCGCTTTGTAAAATCAGTCTCTGTTCAATTTTTCTCAGTTTTCATAACACCCGAACATTGCTCTTTAATTCTTTTCAGGTTCTTGCTCAGGGTAGCGATCGAAGGAGATTACCCACTCTCGGCGACAATCATGTCGGAGTATGCTAACAAGAGGATGCGTGGTGCATTCATGGCAGCCGTCTTCTCAATGCAAGGGTTTGGGATTCTGGCGAGCTCGGCTGTGACGATGGCAGTGTGCAAGATATTTGACCGAGCACCAGAAGAAGCTGATATTGCCTGGAGGCTGATATTGATGCTAGGTGTTATTCCTGCTGCAATGACGTTTTACTGGCAGATGAAGATGCCTGAAACGGCAAGGTTATTACGCGTCTGGTTTTGCTTAATTTATTGTTTAAGTCGTTAAGTGATTGTTTTATATTCTTGAGAAAAGGTGGTTTGGTCTATGGTCTTTACTGCTATGATCAAGCATGACTTTCTTTGGTTGCTGGGATCTTTATTGGTCCTTCAGGAGACATTGTCCCCAGAATCTCTTAGGATCAGTTGCTGGGTGCTGTCGAATAGGATAACCGAAAGGACGAAACCGGAGTTTGGCTGGTCGTGCCAAATAATTCGTGTCACTTGAAAACTCTAGATTTGCGTTGAACATGCTTAAAAGGGTGATGCATCTAAACTCATGTTTATTTGTGTTAATTTCGAAATATTTGCTAGTCTCAACTTCCATAGACATGTCAAAATTGAGCAACAATTTGGTGTTCCCTTAAGAAAACAACGGTGCCAAATGGGTTTTGTAAATTATGTGCATTATTTTAATAGTAAGAGAAATTCTATAATGGTTCATATCTAAATTTGTACGAGATAGACAGAGTTAATATTTACGATATATCTTTTGGGTCTTATTAGGTGTTAGAAAAATCTTCTTAAGATGTTTTGAAGTCGACAAAACGTTTTCATCAGTCTAGTCTGAAGACTTGCAGACTCTATTGACAAAGTCTGAAGACCTCTAGACTCAAGATTCAAAGTCTACCTTCATTGACAGTTTTCAGACCGACGAAGTTAAAGTTCTAGATTAAAGAAATCTTCTTAAGATTAAGGAATATCTCACGGCTGGAGTTAAACACTTCAAGATCTGTTATTTGTATTCGAGTAATCTAGATCCTCTAGATCCGCGAATTATACTTGGAAGGTTCTACTTATGGAAACCTAGATCCTGATTGTATGGGCGAGCATGATTGATGGGCTATCGTCATTTTCCTTGAATAGCTCGAGATCTCTCTAATTGATTCTGTCCAACGGGTTGATTGGAAGAACTTCTTTGGAAGGTGCCAATGGTATTGAAGGCATAAAGAAGTATATAAGGGAGACGTTCAAGTTGTTCAAGAGTGCCAAATAGAAAAATTTCAAAGTCTGAATCTTTTTGTTCTTTTGCGATCTTATTCATTGAGCTATACTTGTAATCAAAAGAGAGACTGAATTTGGTGAGACCTTGAGGAAGTGTAGTAGAGTCTCTACACTATGGAATCAAGGACGTGAGACTGTAAATTCTCTTTTGATTCTTAGTGAAATCCAGCCATTGGGCTGTCCGTGCGGGAGAGTGGACGTAGGCTTGGTCTAAGCCGAATCACTATAAACTTGGAGCCTTGATTTTCTATCCCTAATCCTTTTACTTTACATTGCATCTTCATACGTCTATCATTGTTTTCAATCTCATAGTCTATCAATCATTAAAAATCAATCTATTCTGTTACGATTTATAAAAATCACTTTGTTCACCTATTCACCCCCCTCTAGGTGCTTATACTAGTCCTGTCAATTGGTATCAGAGCTTGTGTACTCATTCATTTGAAGTGTTTTTACTTCTGAGTTAAAGATCTATGGCTAGTATGTTGCCTACAGGGTTGGTTGAAGGTCAAAGCAACACCAGACTTCCTTACTTTGATGGAAAAGACTACAGCATATGGAAAAACAAGATGAAAGCATTCCTAAGATCGAAAGATCCCTTGGAATGGGAAGTGGTAGAAAAAGGAATCATTCCTACTACTGCATTAGCATCAGAAAGAGGAAAAGAAGCTGCTGTTCCTATCGAGATGATTCAAGAAGAAATAACCAAGAGACAAGCTCTTGATGCTAAAGCTATTTACTCTTTATATTGTGCTTTATCTCCTACTGAGTATAACAGAATATCTTCTTGTGAAACAGCAAAAGAAGTCTGGGATAGGCTGCACATTACCTATGAAGGAACTGATCGAGTGAAAGAGACAATGATCAATATCCTTTTGGGACAATATAAAGTCTTCAAAATGAGATTAGGAGAATCAATCACTGATATGTTTAGCTGTTTTACAAAAATTGTGAATGGTCTAGAATATCAGGGACACCCAATTTCAGGACAAATGAAGGTCAACAAATTGCTGTGTGGACTCTCTAAGGACTGGAATTATATAAATACTTCGATAAGGGAAGCACAAAGGATTGCACCACTTTCTGTAGATGAATTGATTGGAACACTTCAGTCTTACGAAGTGGAGCACACCAATGATGAAGAAGACTCCAAAGGTAAGAAGTCTATTGTCTTAAAGTCTAACGATTATTCCGATGCTACAGACTTCGAAGAAGATCTAGATGATGAAGAACTGGCACTTATGATTAAGAGGTTCAGAAAGCTGAACAAAAAGGGAAGAAAATTCAATTGGAAGAGACAAAGCTCTCAAAAATTTCAGAACAAATCAACTGAGGATGATGATTCCAACAAAGAAGTAACTTGCTTCGAATGCAAGAAAAATGGACACATCAGACCCAACTGTCCTTTATTAAAGAAAAGGAAAGGAAAGACTGAGAAATAGTGAAATGCTCTCAAAGCAGAAACATGGAGTGATACTGAATATGAAGAAAGTGATGATGATTATGCCAACATCTGTTTAATGGCAAAATCGAACTCAGACTCAGACCTCGAGACAGAATCTGCACTCGGACTCGAACGAAGATTAAGGTAAGTAATCTAAAAATTCCTATTAAAGTCTCGAAATATATTGATGAACTATGTCTTAGCCTCAAAACCTCTCCTAAGAGGATCTCTGAATTAAAAAGGGAGAATTCTACGTTGAAGCAACAGGAAAAATCTTGGAAAGAAAATTTTGAAAATTTAGATAAAAACTTTACCATTTTAAAAGAAAACTCAAACTCTCTTTCAAAAGAAAATACTCATTTAAAAAATGACATTTCAAGCATCTCAAAAAGGTTTTCAAATGGATCTGAAAAGTTGGATAAGATTCTTTCGATACAAAGACCCTACTTTAACAAATTAGGTCTTGGTATGACTCTTGAAACTATTCCTCTAATTGATTTTCCAAAGGTAAAGGAAAGAATCAAACAAAAACCTATGAAAGCTGTTTATAAAAATCATTTTCAGAAAGTCTTTGTAAAACCTGTTGGTCGAAATGCTCTCAAATGTTCAAAGTGTCAAAGCTTAGAACACTTTGAGAAATAATGCCCTATGGTTTGGAGACCTGTTAAAAGGGATTGGGCAAAGAACGTTCATTGCACTAACTTCACCGGACCCAAGAAGATATGGGTACCAAAGAAAGCTTGAATTTTCTCTTAATTGCAGATCACTATCAAAAGGAAGATTAAATGGTATTTGGATAGTGGCTGCTCAAGACACATGACAGGAGATTCAAGTTGCTTTATAAAACTTGTTCAAATAGATGGAGGGAAAGTTTCTTTTGGTGGTAACAACAAATGAAGGATTATTGGTCGCGGAACAGTAAAAATTGGAAGTCTAACAATCAATAATGTCTCCTTGGTGGAAGGATTGAATTACAATCTACTCAGCATAAGCCAATTGTGCGATACTGGATTCAAGATCAACTTCCAGGAAGGAACATGTTCAAGAACTAGTAAAGACTTCTCTCAATCTTTTACTGGACGTAGACATGGGAATATCTATCTTCTAGATGTGAATCAAGAAAGATCACAATGCTTAATATCAGTACAAGATGAAGCTAATCTATGGCACCAAAAGCTTGGCCATATCAACATGAAGCAAATTGCCAAAATCTCTTCCAAGAAGCTTGTTCGAGGATTACCTAATCTCAATTATCTAAAGTCTGACTTATGCACACCATACGTATTGGGAAAACATGTTAGAAATTCCTTTAAACCAATAAATCAAGTTTCCACTAATCGTGTACTACAGCTCCTGCATATGGATTTCTTTGGACCAACTAGAACTCAAAGCATTGGTGGGAAAATGTTTTGCCTAGTAATAGTGGATGATTTTTCACGGTTTACTTGAGTCTACTTTCTTGCAAGCAAGTCTGAGACTTTCTCTCATTTTTCAAAATTTGCTAAGAAAGTGCAGAATGAAAAATGTTATACTATTTCAAGTATTCGTACAGACCATGGAGGTGAGTTTGAAAATCAAGACTTTGCTAAATTTTGTGATGAATCTGGTTTTCAGCATAAATTCTCCTCTCCATATACACCAGAACAAAATGGGGTTGTGGAAAGGAAGAATAGATCTTTACAAGAAATGTCAATGACTCTTTTAATTGAAAGTAATATTTCTTCACGTTTTTGGGCTGAAGCTGTTTCTACAGCCTCTTATATTATTAACAGAGTATTTTTAAGGTCAATTCTTGAAAAAACTCCTTATGAAATTTTTAAAGGAAAGAAACCAACCGTTTCGTATTTTCAAGTATTTAGATGTAAATGCTTTATCCTGAAAAATGCAAATGATCGAGTTAGTAAGTTTGAAGAAAAATCGGATGAAGGATTCTTTCTTGGGTACTCAACTTCAAACAAAGCTTACAGAGTATTCAACAAGAAGACTCAGAATGTGGAAGAATCAATGAACGTTAAATTTCAAGACTCTCCACAAATTCAACCGATTTAGACTGAAGAATCTGAACCTGCTCCAGACTCTACAAGGTCTACCTCCCCTAAAACAGTTCAGATCCCAGTTAATGAACAACGAATTGATGTTGAAGGATCAACTCAAGAAAAAGATCAACAACCTGTTAGACTGTCTAATAACTGGAAGCATAAGTCTAGTCATCCTGAAGAACTCATTATTGGTGACGTTAATGAGGGGATTCGCACGAGATCCAAAAGGCGAGAAGAGTCTAGTGTTGTGGCACTTATTTCTGAAATAGAACCCAAAAATATAGAAGAAGCCTTAGCTGACGAAAGTTAGATTGAAGCAATGCAAGAAGAACTCAGACAATTCAGCATTAACGATGTTTGGGAATTAACTCCTAAACCAAAAGGTAAGTCTATTATTGGAGCTAAATGGGTTTTCAGGAACAAAGTCGATGAAAAAGGAAAAGTGACAAGAAACAAGGCAAGACTCGTGTCTAAAGGATATACGCAAGAAGAATGGATAGACTATGACGAGACTTACGCTCTTGTAGCAAGGTTAGAAGCAATTAGATTATTACTTGCTTTTGCTTGCTATAAGAATTTCAGATTATTCCAAATGGATGTCAAAAGTGCATTCCTAAATGGATTTATTCAAGAAGAAGTCTATGTGGAACAATCTCCTGGAATTGAAGATCCAAAGAAACCGAGACTATGTGTTCGGGCGAAAAAGGCTCTATATGGATTAAAACAAGCTCCTCGAGCTTGGTACGAAAGGTTAAGTAACTTTTTAATTCAAAGTGGTTTCATTAAAGGAAAAGTAGACACTACCTTGTTTATCAAAAGGGAAGGTAAAAGCTTTTTATTCGTCCAAATTTATGTTGATGACATTATATTTGGATTATTTAATGAGACTTTGTGCAATAAATTTTCTAAGTCTATGCAGGATGAATTCGAGATGAGCATGATGGGTGAACTATCTTTCTTTCTTGGTCTACAAGTGAAACAACTGAGAGAAGGAATTTTTATTCATCACGAGAAATATGCAAAAGAACTTGTTAAAAAGTTCGGACTAGAAAATTGCAAAAAGACTGACATACCAATGTCAAATTCTTCGAAGCTAGACAAAGATGAAGGAGGAAAGAAAGTCGACCAAAAATTATACAGGAGTATCATTGGTTCACTTCTTTATCTTACTGAGTCTAGACCTGACATTTTGTTTAGTGTTTGCATTTGTGCTAAATTTCAATCAGATCCTAAATAATCTCATCTAAGTGCTGCGAAACGCATCATCAAATATGTTGCAACAACTACTAAGCTTGGTTTATGGTATCCCAAGGAAGGAGACTTTACTCTTCTTGGATATTCAGATGCAGATCTTGCAGGATGTAGAGTTGATAGAAAAAGCACATCCGGCACTTGTCAATTGCTTGGTAACAGGGCAGTATCTTGGTTTTCAAGGAAGTAAAGTACCGTAACACTTTCAACAGCAGAAGCAGAGTATGTAACTCTTGGAAGCTGTTGTTCTCAAATACTATGGATAAAACAACAACTACGTGACTTTGGCATCGAAGACTCTTGCACCGAGATCAAATGCGACAGTACCAGTGCAATTAATCTCACAAAGAATCCAATTCTTCATTCAAGAGCAAAGCATATAGAGATTAGACATCATTTTATTAGAGATCATGTTCAAAATGGAAAAGTCTTGATACAGTTTATTGACTCAAAGAATCAACTGGCAGACATATTCACAAAGTCGCTTGAGAAAAGCTCATTTGAGTCTATTCATTCAAGACTCAACATCTTATCTCTTAAAGACTGATGAAGCTCAGACTCAGGAACAAAATCTGAAAATGATCAGACTCAGAAAGGTTTAGACTCAGAAGACCAAAGGTTATGACTGTAAGTTATTTTGGTTATAGTGCTTTTAATCTTTTAAACTGAAATCTCGAAAAGGTAAGACCGTATGTTAATCTCTAATTGATATTAAAAAGGCAGTTATCTTTTTGAAAAAGATGGTTATCAATTTTCAAAATGGCAGTTATTTTTAATAAGGCATTTTTATTTATTTCCTTTTCGTGACGTTTCAAATACCCCGTTTCGATTGTTTTATATACTATTCTTCTCCCTCTTTATTTTCACTCAAAAACCCTAGAGCACAGATCTTCACTCTCTATAATTCTTCTCTCGTGTTTAACCCTTAAAGTACTCATCTTTCTCGCGAATCGAGTGTGAAAATCCTCTCAAAAACTTTGACAATGTCGCATCAAAGGAAGTCATCGAGAATAGCAAGCAGGGGACGACAAGTTATGCGTGAGGGGCCTACGCATTTCGATCTAACCGAAGAAGGAGACTCTCCAAGACAACAGGAGCGTCAACATTCTCAACTGCGCAATTCCTCACCCGCTAGATCACCTTATCGTCTCCATCAACAAGCATAGGAAGACATCATTGAGGATGTAGAACCCGTAAGATCTCTTAAGCCCGCATTCACTTATAGGCTTTACTCCGTTTTGAAAGAAGGGGGTTCTGCAATGACATTTATTGATGAGTTTCTAAAAGAAAAAGGGTATCGGAATGAGACCCATTTCTTAAAAGTGATGGAACGTTCGAGAGTTGTTCCCGTTGGAACAGCGGAAAGGGCTTTCGCTAATTTTCCTAGTGATCCACGTTTTGGAAGTGCGAATCGGCCTGAAGGAAAAGACGACGATGAAAAAATGTTCGTGCACTTTAAGTGAAGACTGGGTGTGGCTGCAAAAATTCGAGGAAAGAGGGAAGAATTATTTCGTTCTGAGGAATACAAAAAGGTTTACTCAAAGTTGTTGAAGCGTGGCGTCATGAACCCAAGAACTAAGGACTTCGATTTCCTTGACCTGTCAAACATCAAGCTGAGAGAGAAGTTTGAAAAACTTCAATTTGATCGTTTCTGCATTGAGATAGACACTGCTCATTCTGAACTGAGCGCATATTTCTATTCGAATCTTAGTTTTCTTGATGCGAAAAGATTTTCCTTCAGTGTTAGAGATAAAGAGTATGTGGTTGACATGGATATTCTTGCTGATGTAGTTGGTGTGGAAAGAGGGGCTTTCCAATCTATATCTGTGTCCGTTAGTCATGCGACTATGGAGCTTGCTAAAGACAGAATTGCGGAAGGGCGACTCTCTTATCTGAGGATGAGTGCATCCAATATACTGCTCCATAAGATCGTGATTAACTGTCTCAGACCCAAGTCTACATCGAAGGCAGATGTCTCAAACTCTGAAGCAAAATTGATGCACGCCATCAAAATTGGTTACAAGTTCTCCTTGCATCACACTATAATGTTTCACATGTATAGGTCCATGGCAAAGGACAAGGGCAAACTTCTTTACTCTACTCTTATCACTCGTTTATTCAGACACTTTAATATTCAGCCTCCAAAGATTCTGTGTGTGAGAACCATTGATCAAATGGTAATAGGGCTGAAAATGATCACAAAGATGCGTCTGAAGGATCTAAGCAAGGCGTTAGAGCGATTTAAGGAGAAAACCCCTGTCAAGTCTAGACAAGACTCTGCTGCTGCGAAGAGAAAAGGCAAAGAACCCATGACTGTTCCATCCAAAAGAAAGAGAGTAATCATCTTACAAGATGAAGATGATGAGGAAGACATTGCTATCTCCACCTTTGCCTCACAAAACATTCAGCGTCTTGTTCCAGAGTCGGGAGAAGAGACTGAGAAAGGGAATGAGGAGACGGAATCGATGAGGGAAGAAGAAGACACAGAAAGAGCAGAAGCACAGGAGCAGACAGGAGACCAAACTGCAGGAGAAGGTCATGAAGATTCTCCAGCAGAACAGGAGAATCAAGATCGTCATGACACTGAAGAAGCAACTGAGCAAGAAGAATACTTTTCTCCACCCGAAGGCACTGAAACAGGGGGAGATCCTCCTAGAGAAAGTATTCCTCTACTAACTTTTACAAGTGCTAGTGTCAGTCGTTCTCCTGGCGATGCGATGCAGGATGTATATGCCTCACAATTTCCCGAAGAAGACCCCGAGGCATCATCTCCAAATGTGGATCCTCATGCTGACGTTCGATCATCTGGCTTTACTCCACAATCTAACCGTGCTGAAGCAAGCACACAGATTGATAAATCTGCAGACTTTCAAAGGTTGCTTGAACTTCTTATGAAGCTTAAAGGTCAAGTCTATGCATTGGGATGCGAATTTCAGACTTTGCAGAATGCGCATCATGTTATCTCCGTCACTTTGCAAGATCAAATTCGAGATATTCATCTTCAGATACAGGCAATTGGAAAGGGAACGGCTCTAGCACAACTGCAAGAGGATAGGAAGAAGCTGAAAGACACTGTCAAGTCGATGGGAGATTTTCAGCTCGTTCGCATTCCTAGGGCATCTTGATTTTATCTTTCTCACCTTTTTTTTATGCTGACAAAGAGAGGGAGAAGTTGCAGATTTTAACTATTGGACAAATTTTTCAATGTTTTGATGTTTTTGTATGACTTGTTTGACTTTATCTTTTGTTTGGATTTTAGACTGACTTGAACTTTGGATTGCTTATTCCAGTACTTTAAGCTATGCTGTTGATTTCGATGAAGATAACTGATAAATGTCTTTACAGGACTAACTCTTTTTCTGTGGATGTAGATCTGTCATTATCTTTATCCTAATGAGATATCTTTGTTAGCTTAAATGTTGTATTGCAGGTCGATAGTATCCAAATCTGAAGGAAAGTTTTGTCACCATCAAAAAGGGGGAGATTGTTAGAGAAATCTTCTTAAGATGTTTTGAAGTCGACAAAACGTTTCCATCAGTCTAATCTGAAGACTTGCAGACTCTATTGACAAAGTCTGAAGACCTCCAGACTCAAGATTCAAAGTCTACCTTCAATGACAGTTTCCAGACCGACGAAGTTAAAGTTCTAGATTAAAGCATATCGTTATGGATTTGATTCGTTTGGTTAAGGAATATCTCACGGCTGGAGTTAAGCACTTCAAGATCTGTTATTCGTATTCGAGTAATCTAGATCCTCTAGATCCACGAATTATACTTGGAATGTTCTACTTATAGAAACCTAGATCCTGATTGTATGGGCGAGCATGATTGATGGGCTATCGTCATTTTCCTTGAATAGCTCGAGATCTCTCTAATTGATTCTGTCCAACGGGTTGATTGTAAGAACTTTTTTGGAAGGTACCGACGGTATTAAAGGCATAAAGAAGTATATAAGGAAGATGTTCAAGTTGTTCTAGAGTGCCCGATAGAAAAATTTCAAAGTCTGAATCTCTTTGTTCTTTTGCGATCTTATTCGTTGAGCTATACTTGTAATCAAAAGAGAGACTGAATTTGGTGAGATCTTGAGGAAGTGTACTAGAGTCTCTACACTATGGAATCAAGGACGTGAGACTGTAAATTCTCTTTTGATTCTTAGTGAAATCCAGCCAGTAGGCTGTCCGTGCGGGAGAGTGGACGTAAGCTTGGTCTAAGCCGAACCACTATAAACTTAGAGTCTTGATTCTCTATCCCTAATCCTTTTACTTTACATTGCATCTTCATACGTCTATCATTGTTTTCAATCTCATAGTCTATCAATCGTTAAAAATCAATCTATTCTGTTACGATTTATAAAAATCACTTTGTTCACCTATTCACCTCCCCTCTAGGTGCTTGTACTAGTCCTGTCATTAGGTACACCATTTTAGTGGAGAATAATGTCCTCCAAGCTAACCAGGACATGGAACTAGTCCTAGACATGTCACATTCCCAAATCGCCGAGGGCCATTGCTTACAGCCGAGCAAGTCATCCTACCTTCTCTTCTCCAAGCAATTCATCCTCCACCATGGCTGCAACCTCCTTGCCTGCTCCACCACATGGTTCCTCCTCGACATCGTCTTCTACAGCTACCCCCTCCTCCAATCCAAGATCTACCTCAAGTCGCAGCACGGCAAAGACACCAACGAAGACACTGCCTTTGATGCCGCCTTTAAGGTCGCAAGATTACAGGTCATCGTGGCATGCTCCGCCATGATCCCTGGGTGCATCGTCGCCTTCTTCCTCATTGACCGCGTCGGGCGGCTCATCATCCAAGCTGTTGGGTTCGTCTTCATGGCCATCGCTTATTTCTCCATCGGAGTGCCATATGACGGATATTGGGAACACCACCCCAAAGCGCTGCTTATCCTGTACGCACTGACATCCTTCTTCGCCAACTGCGGGCCCAACACAACCACTTTTATCTTGCCGGCCGAGCTTTTTCCCGCACGGTTCAGGACGACATGCCACGGGATCGCTGGGGCTGCAGGAAAGGCCGGGGCGATAATCGGCGTCGCGGGGTTGTTGATGCCCTCGTTGGGGATGGGAGTTACATTGATCATATGGTGGGATTTGCGTGATGGGGATGGTGGCAACCAGCCTGTTCACGAAGGAGACTAAGGGAACAGCGCTCGAGGAGAATGAATGAAGATTAGTTTGTTCTAGGCGAGTGATTTCCCTACTTCTTGAGTATATAAGACGTACTAATATATAATTGATATGTTTATGAAGTAATTCTGTAATTTTATCTTTACATGTACTCTGACTATAATATTCACTCTTATTAATTCACTCAACTTTAATTTGAGTTAAGACACCATGAACACTTAGTATTATCTACTCTCCGACTCTAAAATCAACATAGTATTTGTACATGTCTAGTTTTTCTTCTCTATCACATACTTACCCACTATCCAAATCTTAGGATAAGTTTTGAAACTAAATTGCATTTTTCAATAACTTTAGAATTCAATTGCACTTTCACGCCAAGTTTTGAGGTTTTTAGTGCATATTATTTATTAATAAAATAACATAAGAAGGGGGGAGTTTTAATTTATCATTGATGAAAATAAATTCTCAAAAGTTGAGAGATATCACATCGAATTAAATCTCGAGCCATGGGAATTCAATAATTAAAAAGATATTTTATTAAAATGTGAACTTAGGGCATTCTTACTTTATAAGCAACTCAATAAAAAAAGGTCATTGCTCTCGTAATATACTTAATCGACATTTTAAAATATGATTATTTTCCTCCTAAACATGTTTAATAAATGCCTGGCGCATTCCTCAATAAAGCCTTAATTAGAATTCAAAACTTGAACAAATTTGTTCGTGGTTTTAATTTTCGCTTGGTTTTGATAGGAAAAGAAACCACTTGAAATGATGCCCCGTAGACCCTCAAGCGTTCCTGTATTCCTCTTCCTCCTAATGTGGCCCTGTTCCGCACATTTGGGCCACACGAGTTCTTCACCATGATGTAATCCAGGCCCTTGGATGATTAGTATCCAACGGCTGCCACGCCGTGATCCTACTCAATCCCAAAACGTCCATCAAAAACTCACTTCAAAGTACAAAGTAGTTGGAGTAAAAAAAAAAAAAAGTACAAAGTAGTTAGTATCTCCGCCATTTATTGTATAGGCAGCGCAGAAGTCAAAGTAAGTACGAAAAGACCAAATTTAAAACGAGTTTGATCGATTACTTTGCATTGATCGGGCCTGATCGGACTGGGCTAGGTCTCATGAGATTTACAGGGCTCACATAGTTGGGCAGAGTTGAGCCCATAATATTGGGCCTCAAAGGGAAAAACCCTAGCTCAGCCCACACTATAACTGATAGAACAAGCTTTCGTGATAATTCACTTGTTAAGGCCTGCCCATCTTTTTCTTTCATTTAAAAATTAGTAATTGGGTCGATCTGGGGCCAACAAGTTGAACTATTTGTCCATGCTGATTTACATAGTCGGTGGTACGGACCATGAGTACATCACTTTGGCATTGATTATGTACGTCTGAAATGAACTAAAGAGACGTAAGTCATTTCAGTTGAAACCATCTATATTTTAATCTGTTAAATACAATCGATTTCATGTGACATAGTGATTGCAATGTACCTAACTCAAAAGAACCAAAAACTAACGATTAACCTAGATTTGAGAAATAGTATGACTAAATGAAGGGTGTCTAACCGGTTAAATAACATAAGTAACATATTAATCCCGTCATAAAATTGGAAGTCTTTGCTTGTTGCTTCGATGGCTACGTTGAGAGGCTAATTAACAAGGACCTTTAGGGCGCTCTCTTTGTTGTTCCTCAGCATATCACGGGGGCCATTGATTGTCGCTACCTCCATTCGATCCAATGGATGGCGAGATAAATTATTCTCTTTTATTTTTCCAAATTGTTGCCTCATTGAACTTATACATCTTTTCAAGCTTTTGCTTTTTGCAAGAACATACCTGGGTCACCTCACAAGTACCTTCGTCCACGATGTAATGGCGGTCCTCTTCCTTGGGGATTCCACCAAACAATGAGCGAGGGTGCATAGTTTATGAGACTGCCATTACACCCGTTGTTGTATGGTTTGTCCCAATCAATGAGTTCTTGCTTCGATAACATTACAAAGTTTACTGTCTGGTTTATGCTCTACTGTCGCTGCAATTGAAAATGCCAGCAACTACTTATGATGTACCTAGATTTCGTTTTAAATACTCGCATTCAGAGACATGTTAGTCTGAGTACAATGAATATTGCATTAGTCATAAATTATGCTAAGTTTTAGACTTTTTTAGTGCATACGTCAATCTTAAGTCAGTCCTTACTGTAAGAGTTTTCCTAATGTGGACTAAATTAATTGATATTGTAATTTACTATTTTTAAGGTTACCGTAAAACAGAGTTGGTCTAAGGTAAGATAGGAGGTTTCTTAATTAGTCTAATATGGGGCTTTTTAGTGTGTGGGCCGAGCCGAGCCCCCGTAATGAGAGGGTCTGCATTTGGAAACTCTATAAATAGTGCTCAAGTCTCTCCTCTAACCCTAATTCTCACATGTATCCTCACCTAAGGAGCGTTTACCTAACGCTAAACGTGAGGGGGGCCGCCTCATTAAGCCAGTGATACGGAGGGCAATAGAGGAGAATGATTTGATGCGTGGATCCCCTTGATGAGTTGGTAATCCTTTTTCCGCTTCCGCTTTAAGAGTGATGGTTCCCAGGTGCGTTAATCTTTCTACCCAATTATGCATATTCTTGTTCTGGTTATGGAGATCTTGGGATTGCGCAATTTGCATCCTGTTGGAGAAATCTTTCTGGAATATTTTGAAGCTAACAAAACGTTTCCATCAGTCTAGTCTGAAGATTTGCAGACTCTACTATTTAAAGTCTAAAGACCTTTGGATTGCCAGACTCAATACTCAAAGTCTATTCTCATTGACAGTTTGTAGTTTGTCGAAGAAGGTCTATCCAGGATCGTGTGATTCGTTAAGGATTTGATCTTATCGATCGACGAAGATCTCTTGGCTGGATATGACATAACGGATTCCTTTATTCGAATTAAGATTGATTAAAGATCCGATGATTGGCGAAGTATACTTGGAAGGTTCTACTTATGGAAACCGAGATCCCGATTGTATGGGCGAGCGGGATTGATGGGCTATCGACATGTTCCTTTAATGGCTCGAATGATCTTCCTAATTGATTCTCGTCCAACGGGAAGATTGGAAGAATTCCTTTGGTAAGTGCCAACGGGTATGATGGCATAAAGGAGTATATAAGGAAGACGTTCCGTTGTTCGAGTGTGTGCACGATAGAAGAATTCCAAAGTCTGAAGCTCCTTATTCTTAGTCAATTCATTTACTGAGCGAAATCTTGTACACAAAAGAGAGTCTATATTTTGAGATACCTTGAGGAAGTGTGGTAAAATATCTACACTATGGAATCAAGGGAAAGCATTGCTGTAATATCTCTTTTGTTCATAGTGAAATCCAGCCGGTGGGCTATCAGTGCGAAAGAGTGGACGTAGGCTTGGAATAAGCCGAACCACTATAAACCTTGTGTTCAATTTTCTCTTCCCTACTCTCTGTTTACTTTGATCATAATCTGTTTTAGAGAACTTCCTTTCTATTGTCTGCCAAGTATTGCCTTCGTATCTCGATAAATTGTTTTTACACCTATTCACCCCCCTCTAGGTGTTTATACTAGCTATATCAATTGGTATCAGAGCCTGTGTACTCACTTTGTTTGAAGTGTTTTACTTCAGAGTTAAAGATCCATGGCTAGTATGTTAGCTCCGGGCTGGTGGAAGGGCAAAGCAATACCGCACCTCCTTACTTTGATGGAAAGGATTACAACATCCGGAAAAACAAGATGAAAGCGTTCTTAAGATCAAAGGATCCTCCGGAATGGGACGTTGTAGAAAAAGGAATCACTCCTAAAGCTGCATCTGTCTCAGAGAGAGGAAAAGAAACTGTTGAGTCTAGTGAAATGACTCAGGAAGAGATAATCAAGAGACAAGCTCTTGATGCAAAATCAATTTATTCTTTATATTGTGCTTTGTCACCTACGAATATAACAGAATATCTTCTTGTGTTACAAACAAAAGAAGTCTGGGATAGATTACATATTACCTATGAAGGAAATGATCGAGTGAAAGAGACCGGAATCAACATTCTCCTCGGTCAATACGAAGCCTTCAAAATGAATTCGGAGAATCTATAACCGACATGTTTAGTCGTTTTACGTAAATCGTGAATGGTCTTGAAAATCAAGGTCAACCAATTTCTGATCCCATGAAAGTAAACAAGCTACTGCGTGGACTCTCCAAGGATTGGAATCACATAAAGACCTCAATAAGAGAGACACAAAGAATCATGCCACTATCTCGTCGATGAGTTGGTTGGAACTCTTCGAGTCTTATGAAGTGGAACGAATCAATGAAGACAAATATCCTAAAGGTAAGAAATCCATTGCATTAAAATCCAATGATGATTCGATGTTACGATTCGAAGACGATATGGATGATGAGGAGCTTGCTCTCATGATAAGAAGATTCGAAAGCTGAACGAAAAAGGAAGAAGATTCAATCCAAAGAAATAGAGTTTTCAAAAGCAACAGACTAAGTCTGTTGAGGATGATGAATCAAACAAAGATATAGTCTCGCTTTGAATGTAAGAAAAAGGGACACATCGTACCCAACCGTCCTCTTCTCGAGGAAGAAGAAAGGAAAAGCTGAAAAGTATCGAAAGGCTCTTAAAGCTGAAACCTGGAGTGATACGAGTGTGAAGAAAGTGATGATGATTATGCCAATATATGTCGATGGCACAATCGGATTCGATTCAAACTCCGAGACAGACTTTATTCGACAGTGAGTTTGAGGTAAGTAACTTTAAAATCCCTATTAAAGTCTCTAAATACATTGATGAGCTGTGTTCTAGTCTTAAGACTTCTCTTAAAAGGATTTCCGAACTTAAAAAAGAAAATTCTGCACTAAAACAACAGGAAAATGCTTTGAAAGAAAAGTTGAAATGTTTAGACATGAATGTTTCTACTCTTAAAGAAAGTGAAGAAAATCTTTTAAAAGAAAATGAATTTTTAAAAATTGACATATCAAATATTTCAAAAAGATTTTCAATAGGATTTGAGAAACTTGAAAAAATTCTTTCAGCACAAAGACTTTATTTCAATAAATCTGGTTTGGGAATGACTGTGGAAACCATTCCTCTAATTGATTTTCCTAAAGTGAAGGAAAGAATTAAGCAAAGACCCACAAGAGATGTTTACAAAAATCATTTCAAAAAGGTTTTTGTAAAACCAAAGAGGTCGAAATGCTCTCGGATGTTCAAAGTGCAATAGTGCGAGATCATTTTGAAAAGGAATGTCCTATGGTTTGGAAACTGTTAAAAAGTATGGGCAAGAACGCATATTAACTAACACCAATGGACCCAAGAAAATATGGGTACCAAAGAAAACTTGAGTCTCTTTTTAAATGCAGGTCACTATCAAGAAAAAGGTAAAATGGTATCTGGATAGTGGATGCTCAAGACATATGACAGAGATTCAAATTGCTTCATAAAGCTCGTTCAAGTAAATGGTGGAAAAGTCTCATTTGGAGGAAACAAAAAGGAAGAATTGTGGGATTTGGAACCGTAAAGATTGGAAACCTCACAATAAGCAATGTTTCCCTAGTGGAAGGACTCAACTACAATCTGCTTAGTATCAGTCAGCTGTGTGATACCGGTTTCAAAATAAACTTTCAAGAGGGAATATGTTCGGGAACCGAAAGATTCTACTCAGTCATTTATGGGTCGAAGACATGGAAATATCTACCTCTTGGACGTAAAACCGGATGAATCGCAATGTCGATCTCAATTCAAGACGAAGCTAACTTATGGCACGAAAGCTTGGGCACATCAATATGAAGCAGATAGCCAAATTTCAGCAAAGAAGCTTGTTCGTGGTTTACCCAATTTATCATACCAAAATTCTGATCTATGCACTCCATGCGTATTGGGAAAACATGTAAGAAATTCCTTTAAATCAATAAATCAAGTTTCCACTAATCGTGTACTACAGCTTCTGCATATGGATCTCTTTGGACCAACCAGAACTCAGAGCATTGGAGGTAAGAAATATTGCCTAGTAATTGTGGATGATTACTCACGATTTACCTGGGTATATTTCCTGGCAAGTAAGTCTAAAACATTCTCTTACTTTGAAAAGTTTGCTAAAAAGGTTCAAAATGAAAAAGGGTATGTTATTTCAAGTATAAGAACAGACCATGGAGGTGAATTTGAAAATCAAGATTTTACAAAATTTTGTGATGAATCTGGTTTTTAGCATTTATTCTCCTCTCCATATACTCCAGAGCAAAACGGAGTTGTGGAAAGAAAGAATAGGTCGCTTCAAGAAATGGCTAGAACTCTTTTAATTGAAAGTAACATTTCTTCACGTTTTTGGGCTGAAGCAGTTTCTACATCATGTTATATTATTAATAGAGTTTTTCTAAGACCAATTCTAGAAAAAACCCCCTATGAGTTATTCAAAGGAAAGAAACCTATTGTTTCATACTTTCATGTGTTTGGATGTAAATGCTTTATTTTGAAAAATGCAAATGATCGAGTTGGCAAGTTTGAGGAAAAATCGAGACGAAGGCATCTTCCTTGGATATTCTACCTCGAGCAAAGCCTACAGAGTCTATAACAAGAAGACTCAATCTGTGGAGAAATCAATGAATGTCAAATTCCAGGATTCTATGCAAAATGAATTTATTCAGACTCATCTTGAAGAATCTGAACCTCATTCAGACTCTATAAAGTCTAAAGAAGCAAATCGACTAAAAGACCAAAGAACAAGTGGTTATTGAAGATTCAAATGAAGGAAGTGATCATCAACCTAAAAAATCAACCAGTAACTGGAAGCATAAGTCTAGTCATCCCAGAGATCTCATTATTGGCGACATTAATGAAGGAATTCGCACAAGATCCAAAAGGCGCGAAGAGTCTAGTGCTGTGGCTCTTATTTCGAAATAGAACCCAAAAGCATAGAAGAAGCTTTATCGATGAAAGCTGGATTGAAGCTATGCAAGAAGAACTCGGACAATTCAGCATTAATGATGTATGGGAGTTAACTCCTAAACCAAAAGGTAAATCTATTATTGGAGCTAAATGGGTTTTCAGGAACAAGATGAACGAGAAAGGAAAAGTCATAAGAAACAAAGCAAGACTCGTGGCCAAGGGATATACGCAAGAAGAAGGGATAGACTATGACGAGACTTACGCACCAGTAGCAAGGTTAGAAGCAATTCGATTATTACTTGCTTTTGCTTGTTATAAGAATTTCAGGTTATTCCAAATGGACATCAAAAGTGCTTTCCTGAATGGCTTTATCCATGAGGAAGTCTATGTGGAACAACCACCTGGGTTTGAAGACCCAAGGAAACCGACTCGATTTAGACCGAAAAAGGCCTTGTATGGTTTAAAGCAAGCACCTCGAGCTTGGTACGACAGTGAGTAAGTTTTTAATTAAAAATGGCTTTGTTAAAGGTAAAGTAGACACTACTCTGTTTATCAAAAGAGAAAGCAAAAGTTTTCTGCTTGTTCAAATATATGTTGATGATATTATTTTTGGATCCTCCAATGAAAGTTTGTGCAAGAATTTCTCTAAGTCTATGCGAATGAATTTGAAATGAGCATGATGGGTGAACTAACCTTCTTTCTTGGACTTCAAGTGAAACAATTGAAGGAAGGGACCTTTATTCATCAAGAAAAATATGCTAATGATCTTGTCAAAAAGTTTGGACTGGAAAATTGCAAAAAGACTGATATACCAATGTCAAGCTCTTTGAAGATAGACAAAGATGAAGGAGGAAAGAAAGTTGACCGAAGCTATACGAAAGTATCATTGGTTCACTTCTTTATCTTACCGCTTCTAGACCCGACATTTTGTTTAGTGTTTGCATTTGTGCTAGATTTCAAGCGAGACCCTAAAGAATCTCATCTAAATGCTGCAAAGCGTATTATCAAATACATTGCCTCAACTTCAAGCATCGGTCTTTGGTATCCTAAAAAGGAGACTTTACTCTTCTTGGATACTCGGATGCGATCTAGCTGGTTGCGAGTTGATAGAAAGAGCACTTCGGGCACTTGTCAACTACTTGGAAGCGGGACGAAGATCTTGGTTTTCAAGGAAGCAAAATACGGTAGCTCTTTCTACAGACGAGTATGTAGCTCTCGGAAGTTGTTGTTCACAAATTCTGTAGATAAAACAACAGCTAAGAAACTTTGGAATTGAAGATTCATGCACGGAGATTAACTGTGACAACACCAGTGCAATTAATCTTACTAAAAATCCAATCCTTCACTCAAGAGCGAAGCATATAGAGATTCGACATCACTTCATTAGAGATCATGTTCAAAATGGAGAAATTTCGATTCGGTTTGTTGACTCAAAGAACCAACCGGCGGATATATTTACAAAGCCTTTGGAGAAAAATCAATTTGAAATCATCCGTTCCAGACTCAACATCATGAAGCTTGAAGAAGTTAAAATCTAGAGACTCTCAGACTCAGACAAACAAGGTTCTTGACTGTAAGTTATTTTATCTTCTCTCATATTAAATCTCGGAAAGGTACGATCATCTATCTATAATTGATTTTTGCTATCTTCAATTTCCGTGATAGGTGCAATCTTTTCTTTTTCAAAAAGGAGTTAATATTTTAAAATGGCAGGTATCTATTTTTTGAAAAAGGCAGTTATTTTTTAAAAGGGCGTCTTTTACTTTCCATTACGACGCTTTGTATGCCTCTCTTCGACTGACCTATAAACAGTCAGCTCCTTTTCGTTCAAAACCCTAAAAAGCATCGATCTTCCACTCCTGTCTTCTTCACTTGTTTAATCTTCGAAAAAGTTATCATCTTTCTTGGGAAAGTCAACTTCGGAATCTTTCAAGACTGTGAAAGATGTCTTCTTCAAGAAAGTCTTCGAGAATTGCAAGCAAGGGACCACGGCAAATGAGTGAGGGGCCTACTCACTTTGATCTCACCGAGGAAGAGGAGTCACCCAGTCAGCAACAGAGCCCACAACATTCTCAGCAGCGTCATTCTCCACCAACTAGTCCACAGGGTGTTGGTCATCGCGAAGAAGAAGAAATCGTTGAAGGAGCTATTCCTGTAAGAACTCAAAAGCCCTCTTTTATTTATAAGCTTTACCGTGCTTTACTCCATTGAACTACATCGATGAGTTTCTTAAGGACAAGGGATATGGAAATGAGTTCATTTTTTTGCGAAATATGGAGCGTTTGGGAATTGCTCCTAAGGGGATGGCAGAAGAATCCCTGGCAAATATTCCAAGTGATCCGCATGTTGGAGGACTGAATCCGATTGATTGGAATGATGATGACAAATTATACAGCCAATTTCAACCAAGAATGGGTGTTGCGGCGAAAATTCGGGGAAAAAGGACAGACTTGTTCCGATCGAAGGAACAGAAGGATCTATACTCCAAATTGTTGAAGCGTGGGGTGATAAACCCTAGGAGTGTGGATTTTGATTTCCTTGATGCTTTGTGAATGTTAATTTGAGGGAAAAGTTCCGTTTTCTTCAACTTGAACAAGTTACGTTCGACACTACGTGAAGCCTATCTTGAACTAATCGCATATTTCTATTCGAATCTTAGCTTCTTGGATGCGAATAGAATTTCTTTTAGTGTCCGAGATCGGGACTTTGTGGTGGATGTAGATATGCTAGCTGATGTGATTGGGGTTGAAAGAGGAAAATATCAACCTATTAATGTCTCTATTGCTCGTGCTACATTGGAACTTGTTAAGGACGGAAGGACGAGAGGGAAGAATTTCCTACTCAAGAATGCGTGCGTTCAACATTCTCGCTTCACAAGATTGTGATAAATTGTCTCAAACCGAAATCTACTTCAAAGACTGATGTTTCAAACTCAGAGGCAAAGCTGATGTACGCCATCAATGCTTTGGAAAAAGGTTTTCTCTTCCTCACACTATTTTGTTCCACATGTATAGAGAGCGGTGGTGAAGGACAAGGGTCAACTTCCTTATCCAGGTCTTGTGTCAAAGTTATTCAGACATTTGAATATTCAGCCTCCACAATTTCTCTGTGTTCGATCGTGTGATAAAATGGTGGTTGGACTGAAAATGGTGTCCGTCTGAAAGAACTCAACAAGGCGTTGGAGAAATTCAAGGAGACAACCCCTGCCAAGCCTCATCAGGTCTCTTTTACAGCAAAAAGGAAAGGGAAGGAGTCTATGACTACTCCATCCAAAAAGAGAAGAGCTCTCATCATTGAGGATGAAGATGATGAGGATGACATCACCATTTCTGCTATGGCATTGAAGAACCTGAGTCGTTCGTTCCAGAATCAATGGAACGACATGAAAAAGAAGCAGAAGAAAAAGAAGTAGAGGAGAAAGAATCAGAGGATAGAGAAGTTGAAGAAAGAGATGCAGAGGAAGAAAGGTTTGAAAAAGAAGAAGAAGAAGAAGAAGAAGAAGAAGAAGAAGAAGAAAGAGGAAATCCAGAGGAAGGAGAGCATGAGGAACACTCTTCTCCACCCGAAGGCATGGAAACGGGGGAGATGGTGAGAAAAGAGGAACGTCCTCATATCCTCGCTACCGGTGAAGGAGTCGGCCGCTCTCCGGCAGATCCGAGGACATTTATGTCTCTCAATTTCCCGAGGAGGGACATGGTGCTTCATCGCCAAATCTGCGTGACTATGCTTTGATGTACCATCGTCCGCCTTTACTCCATCTAATCGTGCCGAAGCCGCACGTTGATCGATAATTCAGCAGATTTCCACGAATTCTTGATGTTCTCTTAGAAATGCGTGGTCGATATATGCTCGGGATACGAAGTTCGGAACTTGCGGAATGCGGGACAAGCTTCTTCGGTTTCTTTGAATGATCGAGATCCAAGCCCTTGCTCTTCAAATTCAAGCAAATGCTAAGAGTGAAGAGGTGGCTCAACTGAAGGAAGATTTGAAAAAGCTTGAAGGCATCGTCCAGTCATTGGGAGATTTCCAGCTTGTTCATATTCCCAAGCAATCTTGACTCTATTCCATTTCCATCTCAACTTTTTTATGATGACAAAAAGGGGGAGAGATGCGAGATTTGAAAACTTTGAACTTAAACTTTTTGTTTGTTTGTTTTGATGTTTGACTTGACTTGTGTGTCTGGTTGTGGACTGATTTTGGGATTTGGATTTCACTGCTTATATTAAGTACTATTGATATCTTATGAATGGCTTTACTCTCATGCAAGACTAACCTATTTTCTGTGGTTGCAGATTCTAGTGTTATCTTTAAGCCATTAATCTTTATGAGATATCCATATTTGCTTGAGTAATGTTTTGCGGTCAAAGATATTCAAATCTGCGGGAAAGTTTTGTCACCATCAAAAAGGGGGAGATTGTTGGAGAAATCTTTCTCGGAATATTTTGAAGCCGACAAAACGTTTCCATCGATCTAGTCGAAGATTTGCGAGACTCTACTATTTAAAGTCTAAAGACCTTTGGATTGCCGGACTCAATACTCAAAGTCTATTCTCATTGACGGTTTGTAGTTTGTCGAAGAATGTCTATCCGGGATCGTGTGATTCGTTAAGGATTTGATCTTATCGACTGACGAAGATCTCTTGGCTGGATATGACATAACGGATTCCTTTATTCGAATTAAGATTGATTAAAGATCCGATGATTGGCGAAGTATACTTGGAAGGTTCTACTTATGGAACCGAGATCCCGATTGTATGGGCGAAAGCGGATTGATGGGCTATCGACATGTTCCTTTAATAGCTCGAATGATCTTCCTAATTGATTCTGTCCAACAGGAAGATTGGAAAAATTCCTTTGGTAAGTGCCAACGGATATGATGGCATAAAGGAGTATATAAGGAAGACGTTCCAGTTGTTCGAGTGTGTGCACGATAGAAGAATTCCAAAGTCTGAAGCTCCTTATTCTTAGTCAATTCATTTACTGCGAGCGAAATCTTGTACACAAAAGAGAGTCTATATTTTGAGATACCTTGAGGAAGTGTGGTAGAATATCTACACTTTGTGGAATCAAGGGAAAGCATTGCTGTAATATCTCTTTTGTTCATAGTGAAATCCAGCCGGTGGGCTGTCGGTGCGAAAAGAGTGGACGTAGGCTTGGAATAAGCCGAACCACTATAAACCTTGTGTTCAATTTTCTCTTCCCTACTCTCTGTTTACTTTGATCATAATCTGTTTTAGAGAACCTCCTTTCTATTGTCTGCCAAGTATTGCTTTCGTATCTCGATAAATTGTTTTTACACCTATTCACCCCCCCTCTAGGTGTTTATACTAGCTATATCACATCCAACATGTGATATCGGAGCAACCATAACCCTAGAACTTCAATGCATAAAGTTTTTGCCCTAATTTGTGATTTTCGAGATTTTTTGTTCAATAAAAGTAAAATTAAATCACAAATTCGGACTGGGCTCGACGAGACGAGCAAAAAGGTTGCCGGCGCGTCGCCGGGGGAGGCCTCACGCGCCCCCATGCGCGGCCACGCGCCGCCAGGGCATCGGAGACGCGCCTCACGGGCGGTCACGTGCCCCCACGCGCTCACACGCGCGGGGCGTGGCGCGCGCGTGAGCTCCACGCGCCGCGCACTTAGGCGGCGCGTGCGGGCACGTGGAGAGTTCGTTCGGCGCGTGGCCGACGGTGATGGACTCATATCTTCATCCTCTATGTCGTGGTGTATTTATTTTACAAGTTTGATGATTTTATGGATGTGAAAATACATACAAAGCCCTAAATACGTGTATTTTTAGTATATTTTTGCGTTTTTGTCTTGTATTTCTTTTTATGTGATTTTGGAAATACAAGTGTTGAGTTACTGGTATGTTATCACATAAACATTGTAAAAGTGTGATTCATTAATAAAAAAAATTATTGTGAACTAAAGTTGGCTTAATGAGATACGATCATTAATGGATAGTATTTGAATTATGTATTGAGATGATGAGAAACAGTAAAAGGTTATGAAACTTTTGTTGCTCATGCATACTACTTTACATGCTGGTAACTTTTGAATGATGGACGTCTTAAAAACCTGTGACCAAATTGATTGTATTAATTAACACATCTGCTGAATGTGGGTAATGCATGTCAGCTAAGTCATTGCATATTGTACCTAAACTCATCTGGTCACTGGTTAAATGCCCATTAAGTTGAATATTTTTTATGGTTAAGGAGTATGACAATATTTACGCAGAGCAATAGTATCTATTGTTAAAGTTTAGATATTTGGTTCTCTCGGTTTGACTCAATTAATAGGCCATTGGTTGATTACAATGATAATTTGTTACTTAAAATCAACTATTAGCCTTGGAGTCATGTTTTGCCTTATGAAACTCATGAGTGATAATGGATAAGCTATCAGGCTTGTCGATTTGGTGTACCCTGTATTACTATTGATGTTATTTGTGAGAGATCTTCTAGATCAGCATTCTTTTTCATGTTGTTCTGGTAATATGTAATCGGGGTGCATAAGAGATGATTTCTTCTCCGTTATGAGAAGTTTCTTGCGTTACTGTGATCGGTGATCTTATTGGAATCTGTCTTTCAGGTTCACTATATATATATATATATATATATATATATAATTAAATATTTTATTAATGAATAAAGCAATGTAATTAGCATGATATGTGATTTTGGTGATATGCTGCCCCTATCACTAAAGTTAAAATCACATGTATATGGTGTATGTGAGAAATAAGGTTTATATCCCTGATATGAGAGAGTTTCAATGATTCAATTGAGTAGTGACGGCCAAAGTGGCACGCTTGATTGGATTTGAGAAATTTCGGTCTCGTATATTGATTGGGGATGTCTCCTGGTCTAATGCATAGTCATACTCCCAAAGGAGGTGATTGTGTATTAGTTCATGGAGGGATACATGATGGTGTGGTGGAGGAGTGACTGATTCTAGTGGTTCATATGCCCAAAGGTGATGAATTCACGAAAGTTAGTATATATTCTCATAACCATTGTCATGTGGGGAGTGTACAACTGCATGTCATGTATTCTGCACAAAGGTGATTATATGATTTTGCATGTAACTCTCTGGATGTGTACTTGTACATCAAGTTACACAATTCCCACATGATGCTAATTACACACATTGCTTGTTATGTGAGCAATAAGGTTTATATCCCTGATATGAGAGAGTTTCAATGATTCAATTGAGTAGTGACCGCCAAAGTGGCACGCTTGATTGGATTTGAGAAATTTCGGTCTCGTATATTGATTGAGATGTCTCCTGGTCTAATGCATAGTCATACTCCCAAAGGAGGTGATTGTGTATTAGTTCATGGAGGGATACATGATGGTGTAGTGGAGGAGTGACTGATCCTAGTGGTTCATATGCCCAAAGGTGATGAATTCACGAAAATTGGAATATATTCTCATCACCGCTATCATGTGGGGAGTGTACAATTGCATGTCATGTATTCTGCCCAAAGGTGATTATATGATTATGCGTGTAACTCTCTGGATGTGTACTTGTATGTCAAGTTACACAGTGCTCACATGATACGAATTATATACATTGCTTGTTTTTCGGTCACCTTTACGTAATTAATAACTCAACTATTATTGAGGTTTTTACTGCTACAAATTTTAAATTGTGGACATATGATTTGTTGCTTGAGAAAAGAGCAATAGAATTTGCTTATCTTGTCCATGAAGTATTCCATTATGGAACACTTGAAAAGTGGTTTGTCTACAAACTGCACTGCTATAAAATGATGTAAGCCATAGTGGCTTGTAATTATGTCTTGTTTAATATCAAATTTAGGACACATATGCAAGATTGTGTTTGAGTCCTAATGGCATGTACATCTCGTATATGGTTGAAGATGTTGTTTCCAAAAAATTTTATGTTTAAGAAATAATTTCACACATGTCTAAAGGAAGAGTAAAAAAGTTGACATTGTTGATATTCTGTATACTCTTAACGGTTATTTAAAGACTTCTATTGATTATTGTGGAAGTAAAATGACCGAGGTAAAATATAAATCGGTTAGAATTAGTCTTGAAGGTTGTCGGGCTTAATAGTGGTCATGAGTATTTTGGCAAGTATGACAATGCGGAATAGCTTAAAGAGTCATTTGTCAAATACTTGGTAAATTCTAGGGTGGTAATTTGATTACTATGCTTGAAAATCTTGACGCGAAAATTTGGCTAAAAGGCATGAAGCACCATAATGAACATGGTGATGAATATGATTAGTAAGACTAATTTATCTGGTCTTCTGAGGGTTGATATTATGAAAGCAACTCTTTTCACATACAAAAGATGTTTTCTTACCAAAGTTATTTCATAAACTTCTTTTGAGTTATGGACTGGACATAAATTACTTGAATCATATTAAATTTAGAGAGGTCATGCAGAAGTGAGGTTATCTAATCCAATATTAAGTGTGTTGGAATTTAGATCCACTCGAAATTATTTTGTATCTTACTCTGATTGTTCAAAGGGGTATTGATTTTATGACCCTAATAAAGATACAAGAATTATGGAATCACATATAGTAAAGTTTCTAAAGTTCAACATAGTTATAGAGGATAGCTGCTCTCGGACTATTAAAAATAATAGTACGATGGAGGTTACTTTGTGTTTTTGTCTTTACCTATATAGATAATTGTGGAATCTCCTAAACCATAGACTGAACTTGTTGAGGTTCAAGATATTATTCTTAATATAGTTAATGGTGAAATTTCTCAAACCTCTCAAGTGTAGAATGAAGTGGTTGTATTAGGAGATTTGTTAGGGAAAGACGATCAGTTATACCATCAGACTATATAGTCTATTTGTGAGAGCATGAATACAATATCCACTACATGGTTGATTTAGCGACATATATATAAATGTTGTTTTTTATTCTTAGTGAAGTATGTGATTAGATGCCATAAAAGATGATAAAGTCTTCACTCGAAAGAGGGGTGGATATTTAATAGTAAAGAAATAATTATTTCTTTCTAGTATTTTTAAAAATTCTTTCGTAGTGAATGTGGCATTAATAGTTTATTTCGATATAAAGTTACACCAAATACATATAAAATCTATAAAGCAACTTGAGGGTTTTTGCAGCAGATGATTTAAGTAAACTTGTGTGCAGACTTAAAAGTCTTAACTCATGGTCTTAAGCAAGTTTCCAGACAATATTATTAAAGTTTCGTAGTGTTGTTATTTTGTTCAATTGGGAACAAAGTAATTCAATATACTGCAAGGTCAGTGGGAGGAAATTTATTTTTCCTCATACTTTATGTAGATGATATTTTGCTTACAAGTTGTGACCTTGAGACATCTTATATCCTTTGTACTGAGATCTGTAAGGATTGTTTTTGCCATATTATATTAGATTATCTCAGAGGACATTTGCTGATCGTATTTTGGAAATATTCAATTTACATAAATGCAAGCCAGGAATTGCTCCTGTTGTTAAGGGTGATGGACTGAATCTATCACATTGTCCTTATTTAAATATTGAGAAAATCTAGTTAAAGGGTGTACCTTGTGTCAGTGCACTTAAAAGTATAATGTATGCTTGAATTTGCACTAGACTAAATATCGTCCTTGTGACGGGACTTCTAGACAGATATTAGTTATATTCAAGACGCGATCATCGCGTTGCTGCCAAGAAGGTTTTAAGGTACTTAAAGAGGACAAGAGATTATATGCTAATTTATAGACATGTTCAATTCTTGCAGCTAGTAGGGTATTTAGATGTAAACTTTGCTGGCTATTAGATGACATGAGATTAATAATAGAATACATATTTATGTTAGCGGAAGTGCAGTAAATAAAGTTCTATGTCTACTATGTAAGTAGAGTTAGTAACATTCTTTTAGGTTGTTACTTGGACAATTAGGCTCCGAAACCTCATTAAGGAGTTGACCATTTTTAATTTTATGAATTGACCCATACGGTTGTATTGAGACAATAAATTTGTAGTATTTTTATTAACTACAGAGGTCTCAAGGGGTCTATATAAATGACAGTTAAATTTTTTGAACATAAAGAAACGGTATAGAAAGGTGACGTTATAATATAGCATATTTTCACAAACGATATGGTTGCAGATCCACTAACTAAAGGACTATGCCCATGTGTATTTGAGCGACATGTCATTAGTACGGGCCTAGGAGTATCATGAGATGCTGTTGTTTAGTGGGAGCCATTTTGGCTTTACTCTGATAAAGTTTACATCTGTGTTCGTTACATTTAGTAACAGTTTGATATGTATCAACTTTTGCATTCAATAAAATATTTTTGAATGTGTTGTCATTATGTTGAATACATATTGATAAAGTCTCAAGGTACTTGTATAAACCTTGAGTGAAGGCTAGGGGCATCTGGTTATTAGCTTTATCCATATGTCTTGTTATATATAAAGAATAGTTAACCATAAGGACAAGACATATGTGGGTTCATGGAACCATAAAGACATTCTCTAATGGCACAAATTTTTTGTGACGCTTAAGGTAAGAGAATGGGCATTCTCTAGTGGCACAAATTTTTGTGACACTTAAAGTAAGAGAATGGTGATCGACAAATGGGATCTCTCTATGAGAGATGTTATCCATTTGACACACTACCATATTGAATCTATATCAATAAAGTTGAAAGCACTCGTGACCATGGAAGGCTCTGTGTGTATACATGCAGTTACCGCCATGATTCGGTGTTTGAGACTTTATGGGATAGGATTGACTATTAAGAATTATCTCTAGACCAAAGTGCACACATAAAGTACAATTTTAATTAATATAGTCCAAGTGGGAGAATGTAAGAGTTTTCCTAATGTGGACTAAATTAATTGATATTGTAATTTACTGTTTTTACGGTTACCGTAAAACAGGGTTGGTCTAAGGTGAGATAGAATGTTTCATAATTAGTCTAATATGAGGCTGGTTAGTGTGGGCCGAGTTGAGCCTGGCCCGTAATGAGGGGGCCTGGCTGGAAACTCTATAAATAGTGCTCAAGTCTCTCCTCTAACCATAATTCTCACATGCATCCTCACCTAAGGAGCGTTTACCTAACGCTAAATGTGAGGAGCGTTTACCTAACGCTAAACGTAAGGGGGGCCGCCTCATTGAGCCAGTGATACGGAGGGCAATAGAGGAGAATGATTTGATGTGTGGATCCCCTTGATGGGTGGGTAATCATTTTTCCGCTTTCGCTTTAAGAGTGATGGTTCCCAGGTGCGTTAATCTTTCTACCCAATTATGCATGTTCTTGTTCTGGTTATGGAGATCTTGGGATTGCGCAATTTGCATCCAACACTTACCACATGTTGGATCGAAGCCTGTATATTATGTATTACTTTTCTCGTTTAAGTCTTTATGATTAGGTTTTTTTTTGGTTGGCTTTCTCATGATTGTATCTATTGATAACTTGTGAATTAACACAAGGCAGAGTACAAGGAATATAGTTCACCTAGGGGTTTCCGTTCTAGCGAGGGAGAGAGCGACCATCATGGAAATTTTTGCAGTGAACCATGATCGTAAACATCATAAGGTGACCTATTCATGTTACAACTCACGGTAATACTAGGCATAATGCTTCTTCTGGCCTAGTGGAGTAACCTAGATCAACATTGTCATGCAAATACAATGAGTAATATGTGTAGAACGAGATTCAATAGTCCAATAAAGACGTTCATGTCACGGCAAACATTCACTGAATGCTTTTGGATATTTAACTCGACGATTAAGTGTTAAAGGAACTATTGGACTAGAGAGTTCGGAGACGAAAGCAAATTTGGTGAATTTGCTAGGTTTAGTGTTTGTAGAGAAGCTTGAATATTGAATAGGCCAATGTGCTGTCCACCGCTATATCACTGGAACATCGCCTTCTTTTGACCAAGTCAAATATTGATGGGGCCCACAAGCAAAAAAAAAAAAAAAAAAAGGCGGCTTCTTAGCTTTTAAAGAGGAAAAGGTGGTAGCAACATGGAGAGGGAAAAACACACGCCCAAGAGAGAGAAAAAAGAGTGGGAAAGAAAGAAAGGGAAATAAATAAAAAGGTAAAGAGAGGGGGTTTCCCATGTGCTTGCCACAAACACCTTGCTAAATCAATTCAACTCCATGCTGTAACGCTTGGTAACTGATCTCGCCTCTCATTCTTCCAATCAGATTAATTTTCAAGGTTAGGACTTAAATTCAAAATTATGTGAAATTTGAATCGCGAAATCCGATTGTTGAGTTGTTGAACTATTGGATTTCATGAAAATGTTAGCTTAGGGTGTTATGGAGCCGTAGAATTTAATAAAATTTGATTTGAGTTTATAATTTACTAGAAATAAAATTTCGAAGTTTCTCGCATGTGATGAATTGTGCACATTTGGCGATTTCAAAGTCGTATTTCGTCGACTTTTGGCTTAATTTTCGGTGGGCCAAGTTGAGATTCTTGTATCACATTAAAAGGGCTTTCTACAAACTGTAAGTTCGTTTGAAACAAGGTTCAATAAAGAGAGTTATGATGCGATCAAATTTGCACTTAATCTCCGCATTGCAAACGGCTTTGAGTAAGCACTTTGGCAAGCAATTTGTGGGTGCATTTGAGTCGTTTTGTTAGTGTTTAAGCTTAATTTAGCCAAATCATAGTTGAGGTAACATTTTAGTCAATGTTAACATTGTTTCTCACTTATTTGATAGAATTGCGAGTTCGACGGTTCGGGTAATCTTTGTTGTTTGATATAGGCATTTCAAGGTGAATGGTGACATCTCTTCTATGAAGTTCTAAACTCGTGTCTTGAAAGGGACAAAGATTTGAGTATCACATGAGTTATTAAAGCATGTTTATTGTATAATCATCTAGATCGAGCAATTACTACATTTTAATTCTTGAGAACGGTTTTACAAAAAGCATTATGAAATATATCTATCGCTTCTAGAACTAGTTTATGGAATGAAATCTAAAATGATTTGAGAAAGTTTTTATGAAATATCGTGAATGCGGTTTATGAAAGGAATTTTGAAATGGTCTTATGAAATGTGTTTAGTTCGATGAACGAAGTCTAGAAAGATAATGTGTTTTGTTTTGTGAAATCAATTGCTGATATTTATCATGGATTTGATTGTTGGTATTGGATAATGTTGGATTGGATTGAGGGGCTTATAGGTATGCATACCGATCATGATATCTTTCTGGGTCGAGTCACCAACTTTGTAAGTAGAGAATTTAGTAAGGGGAAATCTTTATCACCTTGTCACCAAGCATAGTGTCATGACCATGATTTGATATTGAGTAAAAGATTGGTCAATGGGTGGACTATCAACATGTGTTTTAATATGAGATGGATTAGTGGATCAAACATTGATGTGGTTTTTAATAGAGATTAATCAATGGACTTAACCGGTGATCCTTGAATTGTGAGGATGGTTTAAATGAATATTTTCTTAATTGTATAAAGCTTGTCATGAATTGTGTAAAGCTTGTTAAAATGAAAAAAACTGGTATATGATTTGATATGTATATTAATGAGTTGGATGATGAGTTTCTGGTAGTGCTCTACCACACACACAGGCACGCACGCACACATGCATACCTGGCTGCTCGATTTGTTAAAAGAGATGTACTACTCATTAAGTTTGTGGTTGCTCACTCCTCTTTTTTCAAATCTTTTCATGTTCTAAGTTAGTATTCAATAAAGCAAGAGGGATATCAATGGGGACTTTTAGGAGTTAAATTTGGTGATTTGAGGCTACGTCCTTCGAGTAGAAGGATAGTTATATCATTTCCCACTTTTGATGGTTTTGGGGTGTGGCAATCACATCCTCCCTTATAGATACAAAGTTTAGATTGTATGAACGACCACATCAAAACTTATGCAGCACGCACATCTTGGAACATATAGTAAAGGGACATTGCTATCTTCACTTGACCGTTTAGATACACTGATTGAAGATGGGATACCTACATGATATTTAACTTGACGACCAATGATGATCACAAGCCATCCGAATTATTAAGTGCCGTATCACATAGAATTGGAAGACAAAGTTTTCCAGGACATAAAAAGTGGGCATGATGGCCCGAACTACCTATAGTGAAGAGAAGCTGAGCCATCACTCGGAAACACAACATACCTCCATCTTCCGAAGATTAACCAGGGAATGCACACTCCATCACTTGTCATCCATTGAAAAGAACAGGATTCTGCAACAATTGATTATTCAGCTGTAACTGCGCAAGAAATAATATACAACAATGAGGGACAATCTCATAGTAGCGCTGTGTAGCACAAGTGTGATTCTTTTAGAAGATACACCAACGTGGACAAGAACCAATACAATGAGCATTGAAGGCATAGTTACTGCAATAACAAACAAATACTAGGCACCTTTTCATCTAACAACTCATATCAATACTGGGCATTGTGCTTCCTTTGGCCTAATGGAGTAATCTTGATCATGCTAGATTAAATAAAATGAGCAATATGTAAAAGAAGGTTCAGTAGTCTAATAAAAACCTTCAGGTCACGGCAAGCATTAGTCCAGCAAAGTTTTGCCTACTCTTACGCACGCCCATGTCTACATTAATTGTTCTTTCTACATTCACCCTTTTTCTAAACAAAGCATAATTTTCTGCATCAATGGGAATTTGATTTGATTCTGATTGACAATCATTTGATATTTTAATTTGTCTTTCTTTATTTTCTTCTATTGTCAACTCATCCCTCGCCTTGCTGTCGCATAAAATATTCCTCACCATAACCATCAGTCACAATCTGAAGTTTTAATGAATGCAATTAGTTAACATTTCCTGTCGGGAAAGGAGTCGGCATGATTTACTGGAATTTTTTCGGCAGTTGTTGTGAAAAATAAAGGTGGTATTACGTAATGACTAACCATTCAAGTGTGACTGCCTAAGAAGTATTTGAAAATAGCGAAGGACAATCTTATAGCAGTGCCGTGTAGCAAATTTATGCGATTTGTTTATGAGATACAGCAATGTGTACAAGAACCAATAAAATGAGCATTAAGGCACGGCTACTGCAATAGTAAACATATAGAGGGGAAATGACACGTCATTTCAGAAACCTATTTACGTGTAAAAGGATGAAAGTAAAACCATCTTTACAAGGGTGATGGTGCATAACAGTTTCAACAAGTTTCAGAGTCCTAGTAAAGTTACAGGTAAATCATATACGGTTCCCATTAGGAGCAAGTCATACATGAGACAGTGATATTGCATAAAAAAGAGCAAGTAAGAAAAGAGAGGGATGCTGATCTATTCAATTCAGATTGGATCATCAAGTAGAGTATCTTGCCAATGTCTACATGAAAAACATTTCGCAAAATAGAGCACGCTACATTATAAACATTTTGAGAAGTAAGAGTGCATAACAATTTACTCCTCACACTGTAAAGAGTGCCTCACACATATCAGGGCTAAATGATATCCCTTTTTAACATCCTTTCTGAAAGGTAAAAGGATCATTAATAGGCCAGCAAGAGGGGTGCAAACCTATACACAAGAAGAGCTGAAAAAAACTAAAGCCATATTCAAAACAGCTCCCAAAACTAAAAGGGAGCTCAACTACAGGACAAACCATCAACTATATTATCCGGTATGTACATCCCAGGATTTGGTAATGACCAAAAGACGGTTGATATGAAGATTCGATATCTAACGTATAGATTGCAAACCAAATTCTACAGGAGTTCTATATTCATAAAGTGGCAGGCTTCAACCAACACAAGCAAATATGCTCTGAGGCAAACATGGTACTATGTACCGTGTACCATGTTTCAGCATTTTAAAATCTTATTTTATGTACGTTGAAAACCAACCGAGTGAGACTCTTATTTAAAAAGTTTGTAAGAATTCATGCGATTGGGGAAGATGATGAACCTGACCTAGCTAGCTCCTACTAATAACACATTATATAATGCTCAAACACAAAGTCGTCTAGTATGTCACTGATTGAAACAAAGTCTGAAGGAAGGATATGTTTTTAAATTCGAGCAGACAGTTCAACCAAATCACACGATTTTGGCCTCGCCAGAAGGGAAGCAAAGAAACGCCAACTATGTTTATTTGCTTCGACTGCATCCCTGACAACATCTTCAAAGGAAACTACCTTGTTGCTTCCCATGCATACGCAATGAACAATAACTTTCATTAGTTTGTATTAACTCCTCCATCATCTTTATAACCCAACCATTACTATTACACAACAGAAGCATTAGATGACACCTGGACACTTGAAGTACCAAAAGTTGGCACAAGGGGATACTTAAGTGCCAAAATCGGAGCAAAATGAATCACTTAAGTGCCACTTTGGCGAAAAAATCCGGCCAAAATGCTAACGTGTCAATTTTCCGACAAGCAGCGCGCAAAAAACGACGTTGTTTTGTATGCTAATGTGGCTAAACAGTGTCAAAACGACGTCGTTTTGATATAATTCGAATTTTAATATAATAATTAATTAAATTAAATTTAAAAAAATTAATAATAATAATAATAATAATAATAATAATAATAATAATAAATAAATAAAAAAAAGAGGAGGAGGGAGGCGGTTGGCGGGCGACGGCTTAGCCCTCGCTTGCCGTTGGCACCATATCCCCTCCGTCGCCACGGAGGTGGGGGAGGGTCGGTTAGGGCTGCTGGCCCTCGGCTAGGGTTTGGCGGCCCCAGCTGACCGACGGCGAGGGCCTGAGTGCCCTCACCCCATATCTAGGCGAGGGTCGTTGGCCCTCGCCCGGCCAATGTGGTGGCCCCCCAGCAGGCGGCAGCCCTTAGGTCGGCCAGGTGAGGGTCGGCGACCCTCGGCCAAGGCTCAGCTACCCCGGTCGACCCTCCCTCAGCTCCCCGGTGACGGAGGGGAGATGGCGGCAGCAGGGGCAAGGGCTGAGCCCTCAGCCGCCGGTTGCCTCTCTCCTCCTCCTCCTTCCCCCCTCCTTTTTTTTAATTAATTAATTTTTAAATTATATTAACATTCAAATTATGCCAAAACGACATCGTTTTGGCCGATTTAAGTACTCTATTTTGGCCAACTATAAAAACAACAACGTTTTGGGCGAATTAGAGCTGAGTCGGCTCTCCGGCAAGCCACGTAGGCAAGAAATATTAATATTTAATTGCCACGTATGATTTCCGGCCGACTTCGCTGGAGGTGGCACTCAAGTGTCCCACTTGTTTGCGAAAGTAGCACTTAAGTGTCACTTTTGTAACTTTTGGCACTTAAGTGTCCATTTGTGTTGACTTTTGGTACATGAAGCGATCTTTTGCCAGCATTAGACTGTTGTATTCGAAGGTTGTTTCTTGAAGAAGCAAAAATTAGCTTCGAGTGGCCATGTCGCTGAGACTTTTCCATAGACTCGACACTTTGCCAGGACACAGTACTACCACTTCAAGGCCGTCGCCGTCGCAGGTAATTAACTCGTGTGTTTTGCTTCACAATCCCAATGATTGATGAAAGCAACATGGGTTGTATTATTTCATGAATCCGTTTTGGTTAGTGATTCTGCATATCTTAGATTCAATTATCCCGCTTTTGGAAATAAAACATCATTCTCTTTCCGTCAATAGGAATCCCAATTTCTGTGTGTTATTTTTTATAAAGGAATGGGGTTATTCACTGATGCCTACCATCTCTTCTCTATCGCACCAATCTTGGGACTGCTCGGACATGTATACTACATATCCAATGGCTATCAAATCCCACATGCTGTCGAATCATGCTCACTTGCCGTTGCTCTCCTTGGCACCGTGATTGGTCAACTCATCTTCGGCAGGCTGGGCGATTTTGTTGGGAGGAGGCGCTTGTATGGCCTTGCCTTGATGCTCATGATGGCCGGCTCCCTCAGGAGCGGATTCTCCATGGGCACTACAAAAGGCTGTGTTCTGGCGAGTCTAGGGTTTTTCAGGTTATAGCAGCATTAGAACCACTGCGGATCACATTGTAAAATCAGTCTCTGTTCAATTTCTTAGTATTCATAACATGCGAAATCAATCTTTAGTTCTTTTTAGGCTCTTGCTCAGGGTAGTGATTGGAGGAGATTACCCGCTCTCAGCGACTATCATGTCGGAATATGCCAACAAAAGGATGCGTGGCGCATTCATGGCGGCCGTCTTCTCGATGCAAGGGTTTGGGATTCTGGCTAGCTGGTTGTGACGATGGCGGTGTGCAAGATATTTGGCCAAATTTACCCTTCGTTGCCAAAAGATCCGACACCAAAAGAAGCTGATGTGGCCTGGAGGTTGATATGCATGCTCGGTGTCATTCCTGCCATGATAACATTTTACTGACAGATGACGATGCCTGAAACGGCAAGGTACGTATGTACCTTGTGTTGCTTAATAGATTGTTAAAATCGATTCATTAAGTGATTGTTTCATTTGCTTGAGAAAAGTTTTTTGGTCTATGGTAGTTACTGCTGTGATCAAGCATAACTTTCTTTGGTTGCTGGGATTGTTTTTGTCCTTCTAGAGACATTGCCCGCAGAATTTCTTAGGATCAATTGCTGGGTGCTGTAGAATAGGATAACCAAACAGACTAAAACCAGAGTTTGAGCAGTTGTGATGAACAATTTGTATCATCTTGAAACTCTAAATTTGTGTTGAATTATCTTTACTGTTAAGGAACTTCTACAGCAGCTTATATCCAAACCCGCACGAGATAGACAGAGTCAATGTGATAACACATCTTTAGGGTCTAATTAGGTAGTGAAAAATAATGTTCTCCAAGCTACCTGGGACATGGAGCGAGTCCTAGACATATCCCATCGCACAAGTCGCAGAGGGCCATCCCTTACAGCCGAGCCTGCTGTCCTACCCTCTTTTCTCCAAGCAATTCTTCCTCAGCCATGGCCGCAACCTCCTTGCCTGCTCCACTGCATGGTTCCTCATCGACATTGTCTTCTACAGCAGCAACCTCTTCCAATCCAAGATCTACCACAAATACATGCCCAACAAATGCAACGGCAAAGCGGTCACTGTATTCAAGGATGCCTTTGAGGTCGCAAGTTTCCAGGCCATTGTGGCGTGCTACTCCACAATCCCCCAGCTACCTCGCCGCTGTCTTCCTCATTGACCGCGTTGGGTGGTTTCACATCCAAACCATTGGGTTCATCTTCATGGCTATTGTTTACTTCTCCCTCGGAGTGCCGTATGACATATATTGGAAGAGCCACGCGGACAAGCTATTCATGTTCCTGTACGGCCCGATCTTCTTCTTTGCCAACTGCGGGCCCAACACGACCACGTTCATCTTGCCAGGGAGCTTTTCCCTGTGCATTTCAGGACGACATGCCATGGAATCGCTGGGGGCCGTGGGAAAGGCCGGGGCGATAATCGGCGCCATGGGGTTCTTGTTGGCCTCACAGGATGATGACAAACATGGGTACGAGAAGGCATTAAGAATGAGAGTAACAATGATCATATTGGATGGGATTTGCGTGGTGGGGATGGTGGTGACCAGCTTGTTCACGAGGGAGACTAGGGGATATCCCTTGAAAAGAATGAATGAAAATGAGTCTGTTCAAGGCAAGGGATTTCCCTAGTTCTTAGGTAAATAATTTTAGTAATTAAACCAAATTGATTGGAAGTTGTTGATCAAGCAAAGAAGTTATCTATTCACTAAAATGTTCGTTCGACTCCCAAGACTGCTGCATGGAGAAGAGTCATCATTTATGTGTTGTTCTCAAAGTGTCTGTTCGTATTTCTATATTGTGACTGTTTCTGTTTTTAGGTTTAGTAAGTTTTCAGGAATCTATTTTCTTGTAATGCTACAAATATTTTATGAGTCATTAAGAGTAAGAGTCATGTATCAAGCTCATCTTGTAATTTTTCTGATAAGGTGAAAAGAACAAGAAAAGGCCTATCCATCTCCTTCTCTTCCTTTATTGTATGAAACTGTGGACCCAACATGACCACGTTCATCGCGCCAGCCGAGCTGTTCCCTGCACGATTCAGGACGACGTTCCACGGGATCGCCGGGGCCGCAGGGAAGGTTGGGGCGATGATCGGTGCCATGGTGTTCTTGATTACCTCACAGGCGAGGGGGGTGGAAGTTACGTCGATCATATTGGCTGGGATTTGCATGGTTGGGATGGCGGTGACCATGCTGTTCACGAGGGAAACTGTGGGGAGATCGCTTGAGGAGAATCAGAATGAGAATGAGTCAGTTCAAGGCAAGTGCTTTACATGTTCTTAATTACATAGTTATTATAGGGTCTTTCTTGTAATTATATTTTTATCTGTACCCTGACCTTAAAAAACCTCTTTTGTGAGTACATATAATGCAACCTTAATTATGGTTTAGCCACTATAAATACTCAGTGCTTATTCTCTCTCTAAATCTAAAGATCAATATGGTATCTAAGTAGAAATAGGCATCAAATTCTTTGACATCTCTATCCCAAATCAACACTTCCTTCGCTCCTTTTTCTATCTCAATAATGTCTAATGCATCCCCATTTTTTCTTCTTCGCTGCCACCTCTTTACCCATCATCTAAATTTTGTCAAAATTTGAATTTTAGATTAGGTTTCCTACTTACAGTATTTGTCTTTGATTATGACAGCTTTCTAGTTACTGTCTTTAAGATTTGTACTTTGTCTGTACACTTCTTGATCACCATTAAGAAGTTTATGAACGTAAAAGTCATCTGTTTTGACTCAAGGAATGAAGTTCCTTGCAATTCCCTTATTTGTTTTCAATTCACTACACGCATTATTTTAGTAATTCTGATTTTACAAAGTTCTTGAGACTTCAAAGCATAAATCCATATGCTGTTGATTGGACTTTAATCATTGAAGCCATTGGGTTTCTGAATATTGCAACTTGACAAAAACACACACAACGGCTATATGGTTACTTGTGTTAAACTGAATTCAAGTGAGATTTCGACAAAGGAAAAAGAAATGCATAATTGTAAATTGACAAAATGACACGAAAAGGGGGAGAATTCTAATTTCTGGTCAATGAAAATGAATTCTCAAATGTTGAGAGATGCTACTTACATTGAATCGAATCTCGAAAACTTGGATTGCAAAAGTGGTGGAAATATAACAATTTATATGGATTCCATTAGGAGGTCATCTCATGGCACTCGTATTTGGTAAGTAGCTCCATTGAAAAAAAAAAAGGGGGGGGGGGAATTATCCTTACGATATACTCAATCAATATTTCAAAATCGATTATATTCTCCTTAAATAATAAATATGTTAACAAATACCCGGGCACCTCTCAATGAGGCCTCAATAAAAACCTTAAATGGTGCACAATTTTGTGTTGTTTTTTCTTTTACTTAGTTTGGATAGGATAAGATGCCATCTTATTAATGCCACATAGACCCTCAAGCCAAGATAGCATTTTATCCGGATTTGAGTCCAAATATAATAACAAATTATATTATCCAATGTTTGATGACGTCATTCGACCGAATATATATGAATAAAACACCGGATAAAAATCCAGGATAGGATTGGAATAAACTCAAATCGGATAAAAAATTTAAAAATAAATTAAGGTGTGTATTATAACCATTTTGTTTCTGGTTAGATTTATTCTTATGTTTCCGAAATAGGTTTAAAATAGAAATCCGTTAACATAATTTCATTTTTCTATTTCTAGAACAAATTTTATGTCTAAAAATAGGTTTGAAATATAAATGAGAAGTAAAAAAATTTTACTTTTCTAATTTTTGGAAATAGCAACTCTTCTAATCGCTCACCCTTGTTATTAGCCGACTGCTCACTCGCCGCCACTTGCCTCCCGCTGCCACTGGCTGGCCAAGAGGAAGAAATTTTTTGTCTTTGTTAAATGAATTTTTGTTTTGGGAGCAGAAATTTTATGTCATTATCAAATGCGTATTTTTGTTTAAAAACTCGTTCAAAGAATAGAATTTGAAAAATGTATATCAAAAACAAAATAGTTATTGTTTGCGCCTAGAGGTGTCAAACGAGTGGGTCGAGTCGGGTTTGGGTCGGGTCATTAATGGGTCGATCCAAATTGACCCATTAACCCATTTATGACCCATTTAAGCATAATGTAAATTTTTCAACCCATACCCGACCCAACCCATACCCGACCCGACCCATATTAATAAAATATTTTCATATTTAACCAAATTTAGAAAAACTTATTCCTATGTTTTTTTTAAGATTATATTACTAAAATACTTCCAAGCTTATTATTATTATTATTATTATTATTATTATTATTATTATTATTTTTAAATGGTATTGTTAAAATAGTTTTATACAACATAAATTTAATGGACAATTTTTATAATTTTTGAAATAATTATTTATTAAAATCGAATTTTGATTATTTTTATTTTTAAAAAATTATTTTTTAATTATTTTTTTATTTTTTAAAAATAAATTTTTATTTATTTTTTAAAATATATTTTTTTTTCTTTTTTTTTTTTTGTTCCTCTTCTTCTTCAGCTGGCGGCCGGCCACAAGCGAGCCTCGAGCTCGCTTTGCTCACCGACGCCGGTGAGCTCGAGGGTCGCCAGATCCGGCGAGCTCGAGCTTGCCGATGCCGGCGAGCTCGAGCTCGCCGACGCCGGCGAGCTTGAGGCTCGCTTGGCTGGTCTTCAGCCATGGCCGTGCCGGCGACCGGAGGAAGAAGAAAGAAAAAAAAAAAAAAAAAAAAAAGAAAGGAAAACAAAAGGAAGAAAGAAAAAAAAAGAAAAAAGAAAAAAAGAAATTATTATAATTTCGGTTTAAAAAAAAATTGTAAAGTTAAAGAGAGAAGAGAGAGATTGTGAGGCTTTGAGTGAAAATAAATGGGTTCATTTTTAATGGGTTGATAGATGGGTCTTAAATGGGTTAGCTCTCTAACCCATTTAAGACCCATATATCTCAGTCTTGACCCATTAAAACCTATTATGGGTACTTTAGAAAATAAGCCTTGACCCATTAACGACATATTTAAACATAAATGGGTCAATGACCCATTTTGACACCTCTATTGCGCCCTTAACACGCCCTACTATCTCCCAACAATAAAGTGACGAATTGCTTCGCTGGCCATTACACGAGATCCAGCACCACAATAGCCAATCGTCGTCACTTGCGACCACTGTGTAATCGTCAGATTATCATTGCCGGCTAGCTGATTGTGTTCTGACGACTTAGGGTGAAATGTAGTCTGAAGATGATCATCGCGCAAGGTTTGCACATATCATTGTCGACCCCAAACTTCCTTGCGTGGCTCACAAGCTGGCTGTTCACCTGCTGGTCAGCAAAGAACGGCCAGCACACCATCAAATTCCTATCGACCACAATCTCGACCATCAAGTACCACCAATGCGGGTCAAGAATGCCCCAACGGCGTCCTGGTGCAAACCTTCTCTTGCGGGCCCACCCTACGATACACCTCCTCTCCGACGTCGCCTCCCTCAGCTCCTCCGAGACGATGCTGCCGCCTTCTTTGGCGATGGAATTGGGCCACATGACCCACAAGAAGCACCTCTTGCTGTTCACTAGGATCTACCAAAACTTTGTGAAGTCATGCCTGCTGAGGGTCGTGATGCTCCTGAAGGTCACGAAAATGACCGACTTTGCAGATTTCTTGTCGAGCCACGAGATGCAACTACGGTCACCTTTCTAGGCTGCTTGTCGAGAAGTGGGTTTAAATTTGGGAAATGGCAGGGTCCTCTGATCGATCGAAGCTATTGAGGATGAGGGCTCGGGTGATTTGGAGATTTCTTGTCGACTCACGCCGTGCTGCCACTGCCGCCGCCGCCACGCTCTCACCATCTGCAACGCCCTGTCATCCTCTGATGTGCTGTCGCTAGCCTGATCGAACCCGGCACCGCTGCTTCCTCTCGGTCCCACGGCCCCCATTTCTGTTTTTACAGGTCGTTTCCAGATTTTTTTTTGGGCGAATTGTCCACGCCAGAAGCGTCGACGACGATGCCCCATTGCACCGCGAGTTCAGCTGAGACGAAGTCCGTCCCTTGTTGACGTTTCCAGATCATTACAACGCTTCCACTGCTGCGTCCTTGTCTCTGGTCAAATATTGCATGTCTCGATTGTGTGTCCGGTGGCGGCAACATCACATGCAATTGTGATATCTTCAAACCAAGAGCTGTCCCAATTTTGGCCATGACAATGACAGGATTCTATTGGTGCTCTTTAATTTTCCTCGTGCATGTGTTCTGACTATGCCTCTTCACGCTTAGCAATTTTCCAGAGTACTTGGTAATTCACCGAGGGAGAACACGATCCAGGTGAATATCGTGGAAATTCTGATCGCACTTTCGCGTGAAGCCACCACAAGCAGCCGCTGCTGTGAACCGATCACCCAATTGTCTCCGAATTTGGAAACATTATATGCATCATATTGTGAATTAGGTAAAAATCTTGATTAATTCGACTTTCCTCATTGCTGCCTAATTCGTAAAATTGTGATATTGTTTCAATATTCAGTCGATATTTTCATATCCTTTTTTTTTTTTGGAATTCCCGTGAATTTGGAAATTTTCTTAACTTCACAATGTGCATATAATCTTCAATTCTATCTCATGTCCGAGATACTATTCGCAATTGTACGAAAAAATTGGTTAATCCAATCTCATGCCCAAGATATGACTCATCAATTTATTTCCAAAATTAGATGGATATAGATAATATTTTGTCTGATTCGGTGCCATGTTTGATGTGGATGTGATTTCTTTCTATTTTTTCTTGGTTTGAATTAATTTTGTTTCTATGAAGAAAAATCATAGATGACATTGCATGTATAGGGATAAATTTCAATTACTTTCCTAGGATAGATCTTTATTTTAGAAAGATTGGGTAATCTGCTATTTTGAATTGGGATTTAGAATGACTTATTTCCTAGTTCAAATTAGATTTTATTCTAATCTTGATAGTTTATTTTTGGATTTTAATTAATTTAGAATTTTATAAATAAAAATACAAAAAAAAATCATGTGTGTGTCATATAGTTTAAATTGCATCATTCTTGCCATGTTGTTGGCCGCATGTCGTCTAGTAATTATATGTTAAGCTTATGAAATTGTGTGTCATGCTAGAATAGTTGCATATTAATTTTGCTCGTCATTAGAAATTGCATGTTATGTCATTTAATTAAAAATTGCGTATCACATCAAAATATATATGCTTTGTAAGTCATCATAATAAAATAGTTCCATGATAATTTTTGTCCATCATTAGAATAGGTCATTTGCTTGTCATGTTAGAATAATATATCTAGTAGACATTAGGATATTCATATGTTGCATGTCATGTTAGATTCATGGGGTGAATTGCATATAGCTCAGTCGTCATTAAATAAGAGAAAATAAAAAATAAAAATTGAGTGAAATTACGTGTTAATTACAAATCATATTTAGGATGATGATGTGATTTTCCAACTAACATTATCCTTTTGTTGCTTTGAGGTAAGTATTTCCTCCACATGCTTGCAATTTATTTGATGCTTCGCTTTATTGAGTGTTAAATAATATTTACGCACCCACATGATCACCTCACATATAATGAGTAATTTAAAATCAATGCAACTTGCCTGCAAAACTCGTTTTTTTTAAAATAAAAGAGAAAAGATATTGAAAGTACGTTAGAGAAAATCAAGTACTCGAACTCATTTAATCCTTGGTTCATAGAAATGAAGTAATTCTCCTGTTACTTAACTTGGGTTTCTAATCAATCCATCAAAAATAAATTAGCGGCATTTATAATTGAAGAATTATTTGTATGTTAAGAACTTAAACCCTAAGTCGCAAATTAGCATGGGCTTAAGAGAGCCCAAGTGAAGCATAGACTTAATAATTCATTAGCCGAATCCCTAAGTGACCCAACCTACTTGCTTGAGGGACGTAAGGAGAGAAGGCATACTGAGACTATGCACTAATGTCAATGAACCTCAACATGTTGCGGAATTGATGAGCAAAACATTACTAAAGACGACCCATAGAATTCTTTGTAGTGCTGGTATGGCTAGAAGATTCTTGGCAATTACACTTAGTACGACGAACTATTGATGAATAGATCCCCATTGACTACAATTGGATGTCGGACTCTCGAAGAAATGTGGTTAGATAACATTGCCGATTATTTTATTCTTAGAATATTTCGTTGACCATGTAATATTTGAGTGAGTGATGGTAGGCTTGATGGAAGGGTAAGAAAGTGCATGTTCCTAGACTATGCACAGGGTGAGCGGGGCTATAAGTTGTGGTGCCCGGAATTAAATTCACTTGTTGTTAGTAAAGAAGTTACGTTTGATGAGTCTCTAGTACTTCTAGCTAAGAGTGATTTTAGCAATGTTTATATGGATTTGAACAATGTTCGACTTGAGGTGGAGTTGCAACTAGAAAATCTTGAGGTAATGAGTATTAGCGATGTAATCAACATAGATGGTACTTGTAGCGAGGTGGAGTTTGTAGAGCCAACAGTTGTTATAATCGCTGAAATTGACAAGGTACGTGTTCAATCTTTTGACAGATATGGATGTAATAATGGTTTTGTTTTATCTATTGTTGAGGAGATTATGTCGGTAAAGGTTCATACAAAGTTGGTGTTCTGATAAGATCATCAATTATAGTGAAGTTCAAGCAAAGCTTGAACTTGGAAAATATCTATAGCGGTTGAGTCCATTTAGGACAATAGAAGAGTAGTGACAGAGTTCGAAATTTTTTTATGAAGCGATTGTGACCATCGAGCAAATGTAGAGATTATTAAAATATATCTCGAGTTTGAGCATTAAACAAATTTGATCCTAATTGAATTGCGGAGAAAGTTCAATACCGAAAAAAAGAATCCAAGGCCAAGTTTGGACATTAGTTTTCTTAATATCTTTTGGGTTCGGCTCTTCAGGTTGGAAAGTCGAACGTGGACTTTGAAATTTAACTTTGACTCGGTCAGCTTGTGTCAGAGACGGAATTGAAGTCATGCAAAGGAAAGTTAATTGGAGATAAAGAGAAAAAAACATGGCTGGACTTTACTCCTTGCAGAAGTGGGTCTAGGTTCTTAAGGCAGCATGCATATATATATTTTAAAATTATTGCGCGTGGCCATGAGGTTACGTAGTTGATCACGAAGAAATATTGAAGCGTCATTTTCCAAGTGAGTGCTTGACGGGGTAATTTCATGAGTTTTGTTCGTGAATTATATCTAAGAATAATTAGTGTTCAAGTCAATTAAATTTTGTGAGTTCAAGATTTGTATGTAATTCCTTTATGAGATTGAAAGATTATTTTGGGAGGAATTTTGAGGCAAAACATTGCATGCATTATTGATTGTACTTAGAGCTTGGGTTGTATTGAGAATGTTTGAGTAACTTGAATGTGTAACTTTCATTGTATCGCTTGATTTATTGTGAATTCATCGTTACTTGCTCGGTGGATATAGGTTACTATGACTAAATTGCGTAAATTTAGTATCTAATTTATTTTCTTATTCGGTCTATTTTATTGTTCAGTCACTTGCTTTTTGCAATAAAGACGTGTCATGCTACTCATCAATTATGCTGCATGTCGGAGTTTTTGAGCACGAGACGTATCTTGGGTTCAGAATTAAATCCCAATCTCGAGGAACAATCGCATTCATCAATCACAAGTAAGCACTTACCAGATGAACCTTGGCTCTTGACGTGAGGACGGCTCCTTTCTTTCTCTAATCCTCAGGCTTAGATAAAACCACGATATCCTCGTGAATAAATTCATTACGGGAATGTTCCTTCCTTGGTGACTCGACCTTCAATTCTAGATATAAATTCATTACGGGAATGTTCCTTCACGGGTCAAATCGGCAAACTTTTTTTAAGCCAAACTAGGAGGTGGTCACCTTCTTATTAGTGCGGTCGATGTGCTTCAAGTTCCTTGAACACGCCGAATCTCCCAAACTTTTCCTTAGAAGATCCTTCCTGTGTTTCGCCATCCACGACTCGAAGCGATTAAGGAGCTTAACGGTTGATTTCAAATTGTCTAGGGAGTAGCCCACGATCGAGAAATTGCGGCAAAGACAAAGATTGCGAACTGAAAACAAAAAAGTACCGGGCATTAAATTTTTTCATGCGATAACTCACATCAATACCGGGCATTGCGCTTCCTTTTGACCTAATGGAGTAATCTTGATCATGCCAGATTAAATGAAATGAGATATATGTAAAACAAGGTTCAGTAGTCTAATGAAAACCTTCGTATCACGGCAAGCATTAGTCCAGTAACATTTTGCCGACTCTTATGCATGCCGATGTCTACATTGGTTGTTCTTTCTTTATTCACCTTTTACTAAACAAAGTGTAGAAAATATCAGTGGGAGTTTGATTTTGATGCAGTGGAAGATATGCTTGGAAAAGAATTCCAAAAAGATAGTGTTTATTTTGAATAATGAAGTGCGGATTATAATATCTTAGACGCCTATTTATAGAGAGGCCACCAATTAAGAAATAATCAAATAACAAAAATTAAGGAAAACATATTGATAAAGGGGAAACTTTTCAAGAAGCAACTAAAAAATCTACAAAACAAACTTAAATTTTTTGACGTCCCAAAAATTAAGGAAAACACGTGAATTTGAAATTAAATATCGTAAACTCATTTATAAATTCAAAAATCCCACAATCTTCTTTGATTGATAGGACCGCCTGTTCTTATGATGTTTAAAAGTTTTTATATAAGCATTTGCCAATTATTCTACATTAGCTTTGATTTTGATCGACAATCATTTGATATTTTAATTTGCCTTCTTTTTTCTTTTTCTGTTGTAAACTCGTCCCTCGCCTTGCCCTCATATAAATTATTCCTAACCCATCACCAAGAGTCACAACTGAATCTTTTTTTATGAGCATAATTAGTGAGCATATTCGGTCGGGAAAACAGTCTGCATATTGACTTGGGCATCTTTTTCGGGAGTTGTTGCATAAACAACCATTTAGGTGTGATTGCGTAAGAAGTATTTGACAACAGCGAATGAGAATCTTCAGCAGTGCCGTGTAGTCCATAGATGCGATTTTTTTGTAAGATACAGCAAATGTGGACAAGAACCAATACAATGAGCATTAACGCAGGGCTACTGCAATGACAAACATATGACGGGCAAATCACGTCATTCCAAAGACTTATTTACGCGTAGTGGATCACGCATTCCAGAAACTCTTTTACGCGTAAAAGGGTTAGAATGAAAGTAAACCATCTTTACGAGAGTTGACGATGTATAAGAGTTTCAACAAATTTCAGAGTCCCAGTAAAGTTATAATAAATCATCAGTACCCATTAGGAACAAGTTGATGTTACATCAAATGAGCAAGTTAGAAGAAGAGAGCGACGCTGACCTATTCAAATCAGATCAGATCATCAAGTGGAGTATCTTGCCAATGTCTACGTGAGAAACATGTCAAAAAATAGAGCATGCTACATGATGAACTTTTTGAGAAGCAAGAGTGCATGACAATTTTTACTCCTCACACTGTAAAGGCTGCCTCACACAGATCAGAACTAAAAGATATCCCTATTTAACATCCTTTCTGAAACGTAACGGGATCAATAATAGTCCAACAAGGGGTGCAACAGTATATACAAAAGAGCTCAAAAAACTCAGGCCACATTCAAAACAGTTCACAAAACTAAAACGGATCTCAACTACAGGAAAAATCATCGACTATATTACCCAACATTTACAGCCGAGGATTAGTAAAGACCGACAGATGGTCGATAAGAAGATTTGATATCTAACATATAGATTGAAACCAAATTTACAGGAGTTCGGCGGGCTTCAACGAAGACAAGCCAATCTGCTCTGAAGCACGCGCGGTACCAGGTACAGTGTATCAGCATTTTCAAATCTTATTTTATGAACGTTAAAAACAAACTGAGTGAAACCTTATTCAAAAAGAGTGTCAGTGTTTATGGATTGCTGAAGATGATGAACCTGACCTATAGCTTCTGCCATTGACCCGTTAAATAATGCTCAAACACAAAGTCGTATGGTATGTCCGTGGTCGCAGCAAAGTCCGAAGGGAGCTTTTGAGAGCTGCTAGCATAACTATACTGTTATGCTCAAATCGAAACGATGAACTTCTGGCCCCAATTTTTAGATAATGTTAGATAGGCAACCCGGTAAATTGAAAAGGAATGGGTTTATTGTTTAAAGGGCAACCAGATTAGAGAAATAGTGGATTATAAACAAATCTAAGTGAATAATATTCAAATAATTTGTAATTTATGAAGGATTCATTTGCAACTTTAAAATAGTGGACATTGTTCTCTTGTCAAAAAGAAAAAATTGGTAGATATTGCTCCAAAATAAAAAAGAAAAGATTAAGAACTCAAAAAGTAGAAAAAGTGAATATCAAGTATCAATTTCCAATTATTGTAGGATTTGTAATCGATTAACACATATAGAATTTGGTTGGATTTGTCTTCTAAACTTTAGTCTTGACTCATGCAATCCTAAAATTGAACTAAGTTCTTTAGGTCCTTTCACATCTTCATCTATGAGATTCCAATCGATTGGATAATTTTTTTCCTTAGTAATTAATTATTTATATTTTGATTCTTTTCTTTATTTCATCTATTATTATGCAAAATCGACATCACCAATCTTGATTTTAAATCACCAAATACTCCTTGCAAAGCAACTTGATTTGAACGAAAAGGATAAGGAGCTATTCGAACATCCAATGATATATTTATTAGTCCCAATATAAACATTTGAGTTTTTTTTTAAAATAAATCTTTAAAATTTATTAGATCTTTCTAAAAGAATTAAAATCTATTTTTGCTAGCGATAATATTTTTCTGTTTGTGATCACCTCTGTTTTGGTGTTTAATTTGCTTTACAATTATATGTTTTTTATGTTTGTGTATTTATTTATTTATATATTAATATTTAAGGAATCTCACTTGGGGGATTTGAGGAAATCTCGCCAAGTGAAGATTTTCTGATTTTAATTTCTAATGGCTTTGAAAATTTTTAGGTGGAGAAGCCACCGTTTGATCTGCAATTCTCACGTCACCGTTATCTCCTTTTTTTTTTTTTTTGTCGGTCACGTCACCGTTATCTCATCTTTTGCCTTTTTGGTCTCGCCAAAAGGGAAGCAAAGAAACGCCGACTCAGTCATTTGCTTCGACTGCATCCCAAACATCATCGGCAAAGGAAACCCCTTGTTGCTTCCCGTGCTTACGCAATGAACAATGACTTCCATTAGTTTGTGTTATCTCCACTATCATCTTTATAACCCGACCCTAACTATTACACAGCAAAAGCATTAGATTGTTGCATTCGAAAGTTGCTTGAATTTGGAATTTGAAATGAGTTTTTATATTTTATTTATTTATTTATTTATGTTTTCGATAGCATCGCGTATGAGTTTTCATTTATGATCGTGACTTTTACTTTGTAAGTATTTCATATTCTTCAATATTTAAATATAAATTATGATTAATAAATTATAGTAACAAATGGTGGTTATTAAAAATGATAATTCATTATAATCGTTCACACCATATTATCAATGTAGAACCTATAACCTATATCCGAACTTGTCAATGATAGGTTCTAGGTTTTAGGGTACGCATAAGAGTGCTTTATGGCTCCAAAAAATGCACACCATTCCAAATAGGTAAATTTTAGGTTCTAAGTAGAGCTTGTATAGAATTTTAAAACTGCCTATTTCCTAGTTCTAATTTTGTCGAGTTTGTTCGAGTCGATGAATGCTTAGCTAGATTCTCACACGTAAGTTGATTTTTCCTGTGAATCTGCGTAGTGTATGTCCGAATGGTTCTATCCTTGATTCTGCAACCGTTTGCTACCAAAAGAATTGTTAGTGAGATGACACTGCAATGGCCCGGCCGGTCGGCGTTCTGTGTATTGCATCAAGTGCGATCATTTCCCATCACTTTTATGATCTTTAGGTCGTCATTCTTCTTCTTTTTCTCATGCAAAAAGTTGGGAGGGCCACAAGGCGCAGTCTCCCATGCACGATTCCGTCCACCTCCGCGTCAAGTGGGCGTGGAGCACGATGGGGTAGGGCCCCGACTATGGTCTGTGCTTCATAACAGAGGTGCCAATCGAACGAGTCGGATCGGACTCGAAAATCGAATTTAGTACGTCGTCTAAATCGCCCATGACGTAAAGTTTATAGGAAATTTTGGGCGGTCCAAGCTTTTCTTGTATAATACGTCTCGTCAAAACTCGCCCATTTGCCTTTCGGGCCCCTGGACGGCCGAAACAGCCGCCCACATATTGATCACCTCTATGTATTCGCGAGATATCACTAAGTGTTAAGAACTCATCGAGAAGAGGATGTGTTATTTTCTCTATGATTTCGGGTTCAAATGTCATGCCTTTAGCATTTTTTACTACATGTTTACAGACCTCCTAGCTTTTGGCCCCACGATTGGGTTGCCGTTATGGGCCCATTAGCTTCTTCACCTCGAAGTATGAGTTTCAATAAAACGTAAGAATTACGGCTCAAATCACATATTTCGTAACGGAGTGTGAGACTCTCACACTAACGTTCACAAAGGGATTGATGAGATGGTCACCTTTACACTCTTTTTCAACTTGTTTATATGATTCTTACAATTTAAGACATCACTTATAAACTAATTTTGAAAATTTTCAAATAAAAAGTTTGAAGTGTCTCAAATAAGGACTTGAAGTAGATATCGTGTCAAATAATGGCTTAAAGTGGTCGTGGGCGTTTCAAATAAAGATTTGACCTCGTTGATTGCCGAACGACTAAATATTCCACTGTTAATGGTATTTTCAAGCCAAAATACAATTTAATTTTAATTTTTTTCTTTTTTCTCGTTTCTAGCGAGTGCTAGTGAAGGCCCATCAACTCGCCGAGGCAAGGCGACCTCACCCAAACCTAGCGAGGATGGCCCTTGCCTATGGCTTTCAAGGGTGGCCTTGTTTATGGCCGATGAGGTTGTCCTTCGCCCGGCTCTCTTTGGGTATCACCGTGGTTGGGCCGGCCACCGATGAAGAAGAAATAAAAAAACCAAAAAAAAAAGAGAAAGAAAAATTGAAAAAAAGATAAATGACGGTAATATCATTTGACCAACTGTAGTCAACCCTCTTTTTGAAAGTAACATAGCACTTCAAATTCATAATTTGGTAAAACGCATTTACATTTCGGCAGTCCGTTATTTAAAACAATATCCACTTAACGTTTCTACTTAAAAAAAAAATGAGAGCACTTTTAGACCTACAAAAATTGGCCCTACACAAATGAATCAAGAATGCTTAAAATTCTGCCAAACAGAAATACAAGATTTGTTGAACAAAAAACTTATATGTAAATCCACATTTCATTGTAATAGCTTCAGGCATCTTGACCTAAAAAGAATTTAAAGCGCGAGAGTTGCAATATTTTGATTAAGTAAAAATAAAAAGTGAGAGGACTTACTTGTTTGTGTTTTAGCAAAAAGCATTTTGTTTTTCCGCCAAACTCGAGCCTTTTGACACTGATGAACCTTTGCTAGCTCTGTAATATTAGGATAGGCTAAACCATGAATGTGACAAACGCAGCAAAAGATTTCCACGTATGAACTACTACTGACCAGTGGAAGAAAGGCCGTGTAGTCTCGCTTTCGAACCACACGTCATGGTTTGTACCGTAACGATGCCGCGGGTCAATCTGTTCAAACAATATACCATCAGCAGTACTTAACATACTTAAAAATCCTTTTCTTGGAAAGAAAAGTGATTGTGCTATTGCATGCCTCAGGAGGATGTTGGACTTAGGACGATTTAGCTTAAAGATTTCGTGCCTCATCGAAAACGCAAAATGTTTTTAAATTTCAGCCGACTTAAAAGTAAATGTAGCCGCCGTTTACAAACTATACCAAAATAGCTTTGAAAAGAAACGTCGTTTGGTAGAAAACACATTTGAAAAGCCCTTCGATGATAAATATTAGTTTTTTTTTTATTTCATTTGTTTAAAATTGAAAAAAATAATGTATGCAACTTTTTAAATATAAATTTTGACAATAATACTAAAAAAATCAAATACATACATACATACATATATATATATATATATATATATATATAAAAAGACCAATCCCTTCATCAGATTTTTTTTTAATTTTTATTTTCTTAAAATTGAAAAAAATGTATGCAGCTTTTTAAATATAAATTTTGACAATAATGCTAAAAAAATCAAATACATATATATAATTTTTTTTAAAAAAGACCAAACCCTTTTCAAATTTTTTAATTTTAATTTGTTTAAAATTGAAAAAAATAATGTATGTAACTTTTTAAATACAAAAATTGAAAATAATGCTAAAAAATCAAATACATATATATAATTTTTTTTAAAAGATCAAACCCTTCGTTGGAATTTTTTAATTTTTATTTGTTTAGAATTAAAAAAATAATATATGCAACTTTTTAAATATAAATTTTGACAATAATGCTAAAAAAATCAAATATATAAATGATTTTTTTAAAAGACCAAAATCTATTTAATTTTTTTTAGCATTTATGAAAATTTGATTTTTTAGCATTATTTTGGCATTTAAAAAAAATAACGAGGGCGAAATAAGAAATTTGAAAAATGAGTGATGATAGTTTTGGAAAAAAATAATTTTAAGCATTTGACCAAATGCTTAAAGCTTAAAGCTACTCCCCACTAAGACGGGCTTTCAGCCTTTCCACGCCGACTTTTACTGGTGCTTATTTCAAAATTGGGCTCCATTTCCCAAGAGCTGGGCTGAAAGTTCATCGAATGATTTAACCAAACGCACCACGCCTTCAAGCCAATGCAAGAATGCTAGCTTTTGAGACTTCTCATCTTTTTGACAAAGAGTTTACTACTCCAAAGATAATCATCGTAGTCCTAATGATATTGTTAATTGTCAAGGCTGGAAAGCCAGAAAACAAATCGAGCTTCTATCTAACAATTGTCTTTCATGTACCTTCACAACTCAAGTTCTACCCGCCCACCGAGAAAGCTTTCAGCTTATCATTCTCGTAGAATGATACGGAACTATGCTTCTGTGGCTGCGAAGTCTATCGCCTTCGACCTGAAACATTTGCAGTTCAGCACCGATTAGCCATATTAATAAAAGGGCACATCAGAAACAACTAGATGGATTCAATTTAATTCAAGGAAGGCTCACCAGGAGCTCCTCAACCATGACGGCGCAATCTGCCAAGTTTCTTCTTGTTCTGTAACTCTTGTACACTTATCTGCAACTTAACGGAGGCGGCATCGAGCCCGCTTTTGGGTCTCGGCGAGAAAAATATCTCAGGTTGAGGGAGGGGCAACCCTCTGGCCGGTTTATAGGTCGGACCATCTTCGACTCTTAGGGTTATCCAATGCCCGGTTGGCTTTTTACCAGGTAAGAAATTCTCGAAGGAGAGTGTTCGTTCGAGAACCACGTTCTTGGGCTCGCAGTTTTCGAGTTCCATGAAATTCTTAGGATCGGTCTTGCAGGGGCAACTTAAATCGGCCATGACTTGTGTTTTTACCTCCGCGAGACACAAAAAAATGAAAATTTCGTAGGGTGTTGTTGCTCTAGCCGTAATTCGAGACCGTGCAAAAAGAGAGTTTCGAGAATGTTTATATGGAAAACTGGAATTCAGAACTGGCGAACAGGTAAAGTCTTTCGATCAAACATGGGAGAAAATATGAATGAAGCAGCCATGCCCAGTTTCAGAGAGTGTAAACGCGCATCAAGTTGCTGGGAATTCTCTTTTTTTAATAAAATCTTATGCGCTCACGGTGACTTGGAACATGTTCTCATTTTTTGGTCTCTTTGAAGAAAACGAGAGAAGAGCAAGTCATGATCCATGTTATTATAATTATTATTATTTTTGGTCTGCGTTCAACTATAATTCTTTTATTTTCCCGTCTCCTTTCTCCACAGCAGTCATGGTGGTTGAAAAAAATAAAAATGAAAGGCCCACTTTTGCACCTAATTTTCTATCCATTTGGCTGGAAAATACAATCGAAAGCGAGTTCCTGGAAGCCACGTATGATAATATAATAAGGGAAAGAATTCATGAAGTGGTGGAATCGAAAATGGGTTTCTCTTTTGCTCATTCCTGCTCATTCCTAGAAACCTCCATTCGCTTTCTTTTCTATCATCTAACGTCTGTATGTTTGTTTTCTTGCCCTTCTCTGTCGGTTATTATACTTCTTATAAAGAACATCGCCGAGCAATTCCAAATCGAGAAGGACTTAGAGAGCTCCATGCATTTTACGGCATCGCTAATTACCATTTCTTTCGCCTGATGCCAGAAGTAATTAGGATTGATGAGATCTCCTTGATTTAGAATATGCTCGAAATTAAGATTTTTTTCCTTTTTCTTTCTTGTTATATATGTTAATGTGGAGAACCATATCCGCATTATAAACTATGGCGTTTCTCTTCACGTCGAACTCAAAGTCGGGCCTCGACGTGCCCAGATGTTGAGGATCCAGTCTCTGCAAGTGGGCCCATCTGTTCCTCTCTCGAAGCTGAGTAATGGGCCTTACTGTTAGTGTTGGGTCTCCAACTTTCTTAGGGCCACGGGCTTAACTTGATTTGTGCTAATAGACCCATCAAAATGGATTACAAACCTATTTCTTAACCCTTATATGATGGGCTAAATTATTATATGTATTAGTTATATTTAATAAATGAATCATAAATAGGCTTAAACATAATATGAGTATTAAATAGGTTTATGACTTTTTTTTTTTTGTAAGTGATTTACAACTTTCCTAGATCTAACCCGCATTCATTTTCTTCGCTCGCGATCACTCACTCCGCACTCTTACCTCACACACTAATCTTTTCTCTTAGATTGAGTTAAATATGGAAGTGCTTTAAAGAATATGAGTCGGTCGATATGAGTCACTATGAGTGCGCTTTTGTAATATTTCTATTCCTAGGAACAATTTTTTTAGAAATAGTTTTTTTTTCTATTTATTCCCTAAAACAATTCCCAAGTAAAATAACATGTTTGGTAATTATAAAAAAATTTCTATTTTTGGAATTGAAAAAGAATAGCAATGTGTTTGGTGTGACTCATGAATTTTTTATGACGTGGATTTTCTTCTAATTTTTAATAATTTTTTGAGATTTTTTCTTTTCTTTCTCTCTTCTTCTTTCTTCTTCTTCCTCTAACCTCTGACAATCGGAAATCACCGCCACCCGGGTGCAACCGTGGATGACGGTCAATGATCAACGGGGTGGTGAGGCTCTAGCGACTTAGATTAAAAGAGGAAGAAGAACAAAAGAACAAAAAAAAAAGATTCAAAAATTTATCTATTTGATTGTTGATTCATATTGATGATTCATAGGATATTTTTAGAAATTATTCCCGAGAATAAGAAGCTACTCTTGTTCCTATTCCAAATTTATTCATTGGCCATTCTATTATGATTATTAAGTAATGTTACCGTACGGATTTCTATTATTTTTCTATTCTAACAAAAAGCGACAGAAAAATAGAAAACGAAAACATTGCCATGTGGACTCATATATTTGTATTGCATTTAAAATAGATCAAAGCAAGTTAATTGAGTTTATTTGGTTTGAAGTATTTTCCACTTGATCCAAATCCAAATCGACCAACCCGTTTGACAGTTCTACATGCTACTCTCAGTACTTGTTCCACTTTGCCGGTCGCTCACTCAGACCTTTTCCACATGGTTCACTCCTAAGAGGGAAGGTCCTACGTGTGCTGATTGGTTAGCGAACTGAGCAGCAATCTCTTCTGGTCAGATAGACGATGCATACACGATAGGCTCCCGGAAGCTCATTTCCTTTATTTCAAGGAAATAGAATGGGTTATTGTACTAATCGAGAGCGTTCTTTATAACTAATTGAAAAAAGCGCGAGATGGTCGAGTTAAGCTTATAACCCCGGTTTTGCAATTCCCAGGGTTAGATCCTTTTTGAACCGGCGTGTCGAGCTCTAATTCATTTTTCGGCTCGTTTTATTCGGTGTTACCCAATTTAATCCGCGGTTTAGCCACGCCTTTTTTAGGAATCCGATCCGGTCTTGCGAACGCTGTCTTTATTTTAACGCGATTCGTCGTCTCCGTGTTCACGTGGGCCAACCGGACCGAGGCGTCGTTTGGGTCGGTTCCGATCTGGCGTGCCTCCTGTCTGAAAGCTTTCCCCTTCTCCCTCTGCATATTCTCTGCGTACGCTGACTTCTCCCCTGAAATCACATCAGAAAATCCAAGCGAAACACCAAAGACTCTCTCTCTCTCTCTCTCTCTCTCTCTCTCCATGGCTGACGCGAAGACTGAATGGAACGCTTCTCCAACGTCAGGTACCCATCTCCGCAGCATCCGATCATCCCCTTCAAAAATTTGGAATTTTTCATCTGACTGCGATATCGGTTCTGCCGATCTGATCCCTGCTGATTTTTCCGAATTCTTCCGAAAGATGAATGTAGTCGCGTTTGGCTTATCTGGGTCGGTTTCTTATTCGCGAGAGAACGCGGATCAAACGCTAGATGTCGCGGTTTTTATTTTTAGTTGCTGATTGTCTGGGCAGTCAGTATGTGGCGATGGCAATAGTGAGTCGTCGTTCGTTCATCTGCTTTTACGGAATGGTGATTGTTCATGGACGATTTGGAATCCTGACGCTTGTCTCTTCCGGTTGTCGTGTGCGCTGTATATGTGAGCCGACGTCCCGTGTTTCGCTTGGAAGGCGCGAAGGAGGGATCTTTAGCGACGGGTTCGATGTAGAATTTACCCGAACTTTTTTCAGTTTTCCATCTGTATGGATTTTTTAAATTCTAGATTCATCCTGCAGATGAATTGATTGCATCACCTCTTCATTTGCTTGTGACACCTTTGCAAAGAGCTATATTGCGGCAATGGGGATAGAATTTGATCATTTTCTCTCTTTGAGCACGTCGTGCATTAGTTCAGATACATTGAGTAGTGGTGTTCATGGATCTTGATTCTCTGGTCCATTGTGTTAACAGATGACAGTTCGAGTGAGCCTCGTGCAATTCAAAGACCAAAGGAAGATGACAAATCGCCCCATCATCACAAGGAAACGCACGGAAGGCGCAAAGACATTGACGAGAACACCCCATTGAGCGATGTCAAGGCACCTAACGTATTTGAACGAGCGAAGAAGAGATCCAGGCTCTGGTTCAAACTATCCATTTGAAGAAAGAGTCTCCTACTCGTGAAAAAAGGTATTGTCTTCAACCTTTCACTTTTGCAGAAAACTAAGCTTTTAACTATTCGACTCCTTTGACACAACCGAGCTCGAGGAGAATGCAGGGACCAGACGGTGCAGACAGAGTCCAGTGCTAGTGGTTCTCCTCAGGTTTGATTTCTACATGGCAGAAACCTGATGCTTGTTCAGTTGTTCTTGTTTGCACAGAAGATTGGGGGGGAATACGCAATAACTCTAATCTGTCACAATAGCAGAAAATGATGGCAAAGGACCCAATTTCATCGAGAAATCGAAGCAGGAGATCAAGGAATTATGCATTTTAAGAAGTCGCCCCGCCATCATGGCAAGGAAACTCACGGCTTGAGTGAGGACATTGATGAGAACACCCCAATAGACGAGGTTAAAGCTCCAAATGTCTTTGAACGAGCAAAGAAGAAATTGATGCCATCGCACAAGCCATCCATCCAAAGAAAGAATCAAGCAATGATGCCGTGAAGTCACCAAAGAAGGAACACGGATTCAGGTACTCCATCGGAAAAGGTTTGGAGAAGGTATGCTCTCCGTTGGGTCATAAAAGAGACTAGATGTTGAGCTTCGGGAAAACCCTGAAGAGTCTTCGTTGTTTAATAGTCCTTACAGCCGAAACAAAGGAAAAGCCGCGACTATCTGACCACATTTACTTGCATGGCTTCTCTGAGGATGACAGTTTGTTTCTTGTAATCTGCTGGTGTGTTTTGTCACTCAAAGGTGCATATAACGTTGGTGTTTTTTGTTACCCACCCGTCCTGTTAAGCTGTCAGATCTAAGAAGAGCGAGATAGAAACTTGTCACTTGGCTTAGGACTGTTCTTCTGTGACTCCTGCTTCTGGTGCATTGGGCTTTACTGAGTTAAATTATGCAAAGTCCTGTTCATGTATGGTCAATAGAACGATGCAAGCGAATGTTTGTTACCGACTCGATCTATTTTCATCTCATTTTTCGACATAACTTTTTTGCAATTAGGGTGTTGTGCATTGCCCTCATCACGCACAACATCAAAAGTCCGTTATCTGATACAATGAGATCCGTGCATATCTGCAGAGAAACTATACAAGCTTGGGAAGAGTTTCATAGCATTTGATATTCACGCACTAGGCCCGTGACTCTTCATTAGCCCTGGCAACGCCTCGGTCACTTCTTAACAATCTGGTGACCAGATTCTTTTCAAGTTGTGAATGTCTTGACGGTCCACATGTGATGCGTGTCAAAAGGTGAATTTGCTCTACACATCGGGCTGAGACACACCGCAATCTCTTTCGCCTTGAAGACATCTTTTTCTCTCACGCTTCTCACAGGATATTTCATCAGTCCAATACGCATTTTCAATATTACAATAGCATGTTTGTGCGTGAACAACTCTACGAACGAAATGGCTAGGTTCTAGAATAGATGGTTCCAATCTATTATCAGAAAAGATAATGTCAGACTAGATTATAATAATATGAATATGAACGAAGCATCGCGGATAAGAACATCAGAAAAGATAGGAACGAAAACGTAGCCGAAGCGAAGCCCAGATTCCGCGCACCTTCGTCGGGGAGCTGCTTCCAGGTGGCGGCTGTGCCAGTTTTAACTGTAACTGGTTACCTTCAGCTGAAGCTGAAGTTTCCCCACTTTTAATGCCTACGTCAGTCAGGACAAGCTGACAACAACGTTAATCGTGTTCCTCGACGCTCTGTTCTGTTCTCTCTCTCTCTCTCTCCTCGCTTTCGTCATCGTCTACACCTCACTCCCTCCCAACTTTCTCTCTCTAGGACGCCATTGACTTCTCCTCCTCCGCCTCCTCCAGATTCCACGCCCTCTCTCTTCTCTTCCAAACTTCCTCCCCGGCGTACGGCACGCGCTTCGGCGACCGCGATCCTTCGACCGCCATGCCTCCTAGCTCGCCGCCGCCGCCGCCGCCGCTCGCCCCTCTCCGGCCGCGTGCTTTTGCTCCCCATGGACGCCGGGAGGTCCGCCTTATCGGACTCCAACGACATCATCAGCAACAGCAGCAGCATCTACTGCGCTCCGACCGCCAACACCGACTCCCTCTCCTCCTCCCGCGCGGCGGCCCCGGCCGACGGGGCCTCCCTCGTCCGCCTCTCCGACCACCTCGAGTCCGTCTTCGCCGCCGAGCCCGCCGCGGCGGCGACTTTGACTTCTTCGCCGACGCCAAGATCGCCCTCGCCGATGGCCGCGAGGTGCCCGTCCACCGCTGCATCCTTTCCGGGAGGAGCGGTTCTTCCGGGGCGCGTTCACCCGAGGGGCGACCAAGCTGGAGGTCAAGGAGCTGGGGAAGGACTTCGAGATCGGGCACGACGCGCTCATGGCGGTCCTGGGGTACCTGTACAGCGGCAAGGTGAAGCTGCCGGCGGCGGCCGCGCGCGAGTGCGTGGACGAGGAGTGCCTGCACGCGGCATGTCGGCCCGCCGTGGATTTCCTGATTCAGGTGCTCTACGCGGCTTTCACTTTCCAGGATTTCTGAGCTTGTGGGTCTGTACCAGGTGAGTGAATGGTTTCAGGAATCTGCTGCATTTATTTGATTTCATTCGTTAATTGTCGTCTAATCTTAGAATCAGATCCATATACCGAATGATGGCTGCTAATTTTAGCAGTATTTAATTGAGCCTTCTCTGAGTGAGTGGATTTTAGCGGTGAGAAAGCTAAAGATTTACATTTTGGAGAAATAATTCGAGGAAATGATAGTATTGTTCTTGTTTTATGTTGGGGGAAACATAACGAACTGGAAAGTCCTCTATAAGTTGAAGAAATTTTTCTGCTGTCACATTCTTATCCAGCGAAGATTTGCCCAAAAGGGTAAAAAGTCTGGAAAGACTCTCACTTGCTCTGCATTTCCATCTCAATATACATTTTAGGTTAAAGAGCTTGGGTATTCTAGAAATCTTTCCTTCTCCGTTATCAGCCATGTCCAAAGTGGCGCCATGTAGGCTCTTTTTTACTTCATGATCCTGAAGAGTAAAGAGTTGATCATGCTTGTAAGTCTTGACTGCAGTATAATGCATCTGATATTGTTACTTGTCATGGTAATATAATTAATCTCATCCTTTATCCATCGAGCGCTCTTGTTCTTCTTCTTGTGTTTTGACCGGGAATGGCATTATTGTTTAGCCACTTGATTGTTTTTTTAAATTGCAGAAGGACCTGCTAGACATTCTTGACAAGGTTGCCATAGATGATCTACTGGTAGTTCTATCTGTTGCAAATATGTGCAGTAATGCGTGTGAGGGTTTGTCAGCTCGTTGCATTGAGCTTGTTGTTAAATCAGATGTTGATGTTGTTACCCCTAGACAGAGCTTTGCCCCATTATATTGTTAAGCGGATCATGGATGCCAGAATGGAACTTGACTTGAATAGGCCAGGATGTGACAGCTTTCCTGATAAGCACGTGAAGAGAATACACAGGGCTTTGGATTCGGGATGATGTTGGAGCTAGTCGGAATGCTACTTAGGAGGCACATACTACTCTTGATCGTGCATGTGCACTCCATTTATGCAGTTGCTTACTGTGATGCCAAGACTACCACCGAACTTCTTGATCTTGGTATTGCTGATGTCAATGAAAGAAATCCCAGAGGCTATACCGTTCTGCATGTTGCAGCATTGAGGAAAGAGCCCAAGATTATTGTCTCTCTTTAGTAAAAGGAGCCCGGGCATCCGACCTGACTTTGATGGTAGAAAAGCACTTCAGATATCTAAGAGGCTCACTAGGGCTGTGGATTACTATAAATCAACTGAGGAAGGAAAAGCTACTTCCGAGGAGCGACTGTGTGTGGAGATATTGAGCAAGCTGAAAGAAGAGATCCCTACTAGGAGAAGCTGCTCTTTCTCTCGCTATAGCAGGGATGATCTGCGCAAGAAATTGTTATACCTGGAAAATAGAGGTGACTTTCTTGTTTCCCTGTTGTCTTCAATGTAAACATGCACACCTGTGATCATTGAGAATGTTTCTGTATATGCACGTGTGGACACATCATCACATATTTATGTCGCATTTGAGCTGTTGTTACTTGCTAGAGAGCTGTTTGGGTTGCATAAGAAAATCACCCAAAATTTACACTCCTGATGGTGTCAATACATGTGTAACCTCAAGAAAATGTTAAACTAAGTAACTTGGTTTAAGATGTCTATCTTTGATTGGGTAATATAGTATGTGCCAAAAACGTAAACAATTTTGATTTTCTTCGACATAACTTTACTGGTAAATCATAATAACCTCATTTATGTGAACGTCTTGTATGCACGGATGTTAGACAAATTCTATGGTCTATGAATTAGTTGCAGTATCCTAGCCTGTGTGTTGCAGGAAACACGATCAATTAGTCGAATGATATCTGTTTTGAATTACAAAATTAAGTGACTAAGAAGCAGGCCAGATATTATCAATAGCCAGGTTATACTTTGTTCACTTACCCTTACTTTTTCCTAGAAATTGGTTGATCAATGTAGTTTGTGTGGTCTATGAGAGCAGGCTAATAATGGAAAGAAAGAATCTGGTAAGGTTCATTACAAAGCATACAAGATATGAGGTTCATCACACTTAATAAGGCATGGGAAATGAATGAAGAGTACTACTTTTTCTGTTTTCATTGGGTTTAATTCTGAAGGCATTATAATAAAGCAAGGTGAGGAAATTTCGGGTTACTTTTGATGTATCCTATTCTTATGTTGTTTGAAAGTCTGATGGTGATTCTTACCCATGTTTCATTTGTCAGTTGCATTGGCTAAGCTCCTCTTCCGATAGAAGCTGTAAAGTGGCAATGGATATTGCTCAAGTAGACTAAACTTCTGGAGTATCCTTTTGGTAAGCATCGAATTTGGCTCGTAAACAAGGGGCAAATGTGGATTTAAATGAAGCCCTTTCAAAAATCCAAGAGGAGCATCTGAATAGGATGAGAGCACTCTCCAAAACAGGTAATACTCCTTTGCATTGAGTTTAGCTAATCTCTAGAGTTAGAACAGTTGGTTGGGCGTTGCAGATTTTTAGCACAGCTCTAAGTTAGGGTCACCTGCATAGGTCAAAAGCTTGGACTTAACTGGCTCATGGGCCTTAGCGGGTGTTTCATCAATCTCCAGGCAGTGGGGCCTTAATATCTGTTCCCTGATTATAAAAAAAACAAAATAATTAAATGAAAATAAAGAATTGGACTTAGCTTGTGTTGATAATGCAGTGATACCTCGGCATCGTCAAAGTGCACTTCAAGCTTATCAGGTCTAACAGACGAAAAGTAGCCTCATTAGGTGATGTTTTTTCTCCGAATTCTTATATACTTTCCATGGCCGAACTGACATCTTTTGGCACCAAAAATGGTGACATACTCATCATGTCGATCATTGACGAGTTAATACCCATAACTTAGGGCTTCTCTTTGATAAATGCTTATTTGACGTTGGACTCTACAATGCATATGATCAGTTCTTGCCCAAACATGCCCAATCTGTGTACGTTTGAACCATTTTATTGCATTTCCTCCTAATGGGCCTATTTCCTTCATCTTTGTGAGCAGTGGAACTTTGGAAAGCGCTTCTTTCCTCGATGCTCAGCCGTAATCAATAAGATCATCGATACCGGTGACTTGTCATGGCTGGGAACTGTTGGTGATGACACTCCAGAGGAACAACTTCGTAAGAAGCAAAAGCATATAGAAGTTGAAGAAGAGATTACTGAAGCTTATACTCAAGACAGAGAGGAGACTGATAAGTCTAGTATATTGTCTTTCTTCATCGTCGACTTCAATGAGTTTCCTGAAGCCTAATGGTAAATTAACGACAAGTGACCAGCAGCGGCACTGCGAGATTTAAGATGCAAAAAGACATCTTTCTCATTGTACAATATTCCAATTTTTTCCCATGTGATGTATCTTTATAGTCAGTCGTTTGTAAGTACTCATCTACACATCAAATAGATAAGGAGTAAGGAGTAATATACGTACATGCAGATGATTGTCTTAATAGTAAATCATTTCTTTTTGGCTGGTCGACGAATTTTTTACAGATGTAACCGGGTGTATAAGAAGTTATATCTTCACGGTTACGAGAGATGCACTCAGAAAGTTGACTCATCCATTGGTCTTGATAGCTTCCTCTTATGTCTGAATCAACTCAGGTCTAGTAATTTCACCGTTTGGACTGGTACAAAGATAGACTGCATTTAGTTTTGATACGGGGTTGCTTTAATGTAAATATCGCCTTCATCTTATTTTATGTGTACTTCGTTGAACTGCGCATTTACGTTGGAGAAATGTGAGAACGTTATAGAGGTATCCTGTCACAAGTCTAATCTAAACCTGCTTGTGCAATGGTCTGTCAGCCTGGACCCATCCCTTGGCAAATCTCATCGACCGACCTTCATCAACCTAAATTGGACCAATCTTTTACTATATATTATCCGCGGGTTTGCCTTTTTTGGTAACACGAGATCTCTTCGAAAGCGACCTTCTGCCTGAATTGGGAGGGGGCTTTGCTGCTGCATCAGCTTCACTTTGCCCGCAAATCTACAGGGAAGTTTCCAGGGAGAACCCAGAAGTATCCGCCCTTTAAAGGGCGTATAATAATGATAACAATTGGGAAAGAGGATGGACCCAGAAGTATCATATGCTTTGCCAGATTGCTAGGAAGCAATAATTAGTTGACCAATCCTGTCCCCCATTAGGAATGCTCTCAGTTCCATACGTGAGTGCATCGAACTCCTTTCTCATCCACAAATCTCAGCCTCAAATCCGCGGAAAAGCTTGAGTCTTGAAATCTAGGCTATGTGATCGGGCAAAACTGAACGAACGCCATTGGAACTTGGTAAAAAGATCATTGCTCTATGGTGAGGTACTATCATACAATACTGATATATCTATGAAACAGAGCTGTGCAAACTTAGTGGTATTGTAGAAGTAAAGACTTAAGTGAACTTGCTAACATCTAAGAGGTACTATCACCATTGGAATTTACATAACTCTGCAACAGAGCTGTGTAACAAGAGGCTAAAAAGTAATGGACTTGACTTGAACCTAACAGCTTATGCACGGGTTGGAAGAATGGACTTCTAGACATTTTTGAGCCTGCAACTTCTGGAACCAGCTCATGCACTCAAGAGCAAAGTCTAATTCAACCTTCCAAGGGAGAACCTCCCATCTGTACATCTTCACAGGGCGAGAAAATATCATGCAGCCGATGAAGGCATTAATGCCACGGGTTGCTCCTTGAGTTCGTTCACCCTGCCCCAGTCGCGCGGCTCCCCGATCAGGTACTCCAGTTCCATGTATATGTTACTGTCATTGATGGCAAGTTCTTCGATCTCTCCTTCGGCGATCAGGCTACTGTCATCGAGCAGCTTCTCTGACATTGCATCATAGATTGTGGACGCATCCTCGTGCAGCATCACATCGTTAAACTTTAATTCGAGTGCATCAGTAAAATTCTCATTTGACAAAGGATTTGCAAAACCCATCTGGCTTTGATCCACACACTCCGATAAAATCCCTTTCTGGCCATCTCCACAAACACTGGACTTGTCGTCATTGGTCCCTTCAAAGTCGCACCTGTTGGGGTCCGGCTCGGACGTGAGGAGCCTCCTTTCTTGATGAATTTGCCTGCCTGAATCTCTGCTTGGCTTCCTCTTCTGAACCAGCTGCTCCACAAAATGGGGGTTCCTCATTGCTTTGGCCAGGAAGAGGAACATCTGCTGTTGCCGGCACTCTGAGCACCGAATCCGTTCTTCAACAGCACCGATTTCACTCTGCGAACACTCCTGTTGCTGCCTCAGTTCGAGAATTTCCGACTTCAGTGTCTCCTGATCTTCCTTGAGTGTCCGAATTTCGATTCCGCCTCTGTTCTTTGAAAAATCCATCTCCGTTGTTTGAATATCCTCGGGAATTGTGGGTCGTTGTTTCTTGGTGATTCTACCTCTTCTCTTGATGTTCTTGAGCAAGTGCTTCTTCCCTCCCCGAAAGCCTTCGTTGGCGAATTCCCACCTGTCTGGATCAATTTTCCAAAACCCTGAGGCACAGACAATGATCCTACCATTCAGAGGTGGAATTTCAACCAGAATCTACTCATCTTAGGCCTCAAAGGACAAGAACCATCGAATCGCAGAACAATAATAACACTGAAAAAAGACATGCATATCAAGGAGAAATTCAATCTAAGATAAAAACCAGCGACTGCACATGTACAAATACAGATTACAACAAGAAAGGAATATTCAGATTACTCAAAAGTCCTTCACAACGAGTCACGGCACTCAAGGATACAATCAATGCATCCAAAAAGCGCAGTTCTTTTAAGAAATTCAGACCTATGTTGAACAGCGAAGAAAAAATCAGAAGAAGAACGAATCGGAGCTCACATAAGTGTTGAGCTGGCGGATGAAGCTGGAGAAGTTCTGGTGCTTGAAGTATTTGGGCAGGAGGTCCTTGAAAACTCGTGCTGGTCCCAAACCACGAAGCTGTCCCGACTCTCGCTCCACGACACAACCGAGTCCGTCTCCGGGTCCTCCACCATCTCGAACGTCTTCTTCAAGAACGGCGGTAGCCCCGCCTCGTTCAGCCCTCCATCGGCTTCGGCGCCCCTCCGGCGGCGGCGGCGACGTCGAAGAGCAGAAAGACGACCCGCTGTTACCGTTGCTGCAGGCGGCGACGTGACCCACCACCATCTCCGCGTCCTCCTCAGCTTCTTCTTCTTCTTCTTCTTCTTCTTCTTCTTCTTTTTGCTGACAACGGGCAGCCCGGAGGACGAGCTCGAAGGGCCACGACCGACTGCACCACCATCACCGCCATCGTCACCACCGCCACCATCAAGATCAAGGCCAACTTTTCCATTGACGGTCGTCCCTGTTTCATGACGGGCTCCTCCCGCTTAACACTCGACGGAACCGGAGTTCCCAACACGCCACCGCCACCCGCCACCCCAACACCGGCCTCCACCACCATATTCAGCCGGCTACTCGCGGGGGCAGGAAAGAGGAAGGTGCCGTTGGCGTTTTTGCGTCGTTTCGGTTAAGGGGTGAGGATGGAGATGAAGAGTGGGGTGTGCGGGAGCGTGAATGGGACTGTGGCGTGTAGCGTGAGTCGAGAGGGCGAGGCTTATATAGGAAGAGATGGATGCGAAGGGGGGCAGTCACGGTCGCAGTCATGGGTAGAGAGAGAGAGAGGGAAAGTGAGAGTCGCGCCACGTCCAGGTTCGACAGAGATGTTGCCATTTGTAGAGCGATCCCGCGCTCGGTCCTTCCACCGCTTTTTGTCGGCACCCGCCTTCGAGTCCCTCGAGAATGTGTGGATTCCGGTTTAGCCCTAGCCCCCCCCTCCAGATTTCAACATTTCCTTTATGCACAGTGGCCCGATTTTCCACTTAACCAGTTTCAACAATGAGCTACCGACGTAAAGGTAAGCGGTTTTAGGGTCGGCAAATTTTAGACATTTTCCTTTTCTTACTTTTTGTTTCATTTTTAGTTAGGCAAATTGGAAGTATACACAAAAACAATAATCTCTATTTGTCCTTTGTGAATTAGCTTCGTCCTTTAGACATTTGTGTTAATATGTGTTGCCAAAATTGGCAAATAGAAATTATTTTTCAAGAGTTTGGTCATGCGCTTCAATGCGGGCTAACCAAATGGGACCAAGGCGTTGTTGTTGGCATTAGAGGAATAGAGACAATTGGCCTCTCAGTTTGTGGAGAACTAATGTTAACACGTGAAAGTTTGTCTAGAACTCTCGCTTTGGTAGAGCTTTAGAACAAATTCACATGGCATTGGGTTTGGATGTTTTTGCGCTTCACAAATATATGAAAAGTTATGCATATGCTGTGGACAACAATGAATAATTGGTTCATGGAGCATTATGTGATGTTTGGTTCTTATTGATGAATATGAACCAAACCGCCAAGACAATATCGATATCACTTTTTTATGGAATTGGTAACTGTTAATGCTTGGAGCCTAACCGATTCCTATGCCGGTTCGGTCTAGTTCTCAGTTCTATTCTTGATATGCTCACCCCTAATAACATATACTTTAATCCCTAAATTTACATATCAATTTTTCATCTCTCATCATTATGCTATGATATTTAAATTTTCACTTTAATCTAACTCCTTCATCTAAATGGACACCGAAATAGACTATAAAGTTTGATTTGATCTTTGATTATGCACGTAAAGAATTAGATACAAAACTATCAACTTGTGATACGTTATTGTGCTCTTGCGATAATCAGTTTCCTTCGCATCATTAATAAAATAACACAAGCAATAGAGGAAATTCTTAATTATAACCCAAGGTGAAAATGCATTGGACTCAAATTAGCTGTGTCTCTGATGTGTCGTAAATTGTTTGCCTAGCTAGGATATGCTACAACGAAAAGGAGGTAATCTCTAACAAGACCCGCTTGTGAACTTTTAAGTTCATTTGCATTAATATGCCATTTATATCAAACAATGTACACGATATAATTTGAATATATCAAACTTTATTGTTGTGATCACTAAATAATGGATAAGATATAGTAAAATTCATAAATTTTATGTTTTATTATATTCAGTTATATCTTAATTAGAAATGCGACGTAGCTTAAAGAAAAGGAAAAAACTTTTAGGTTCATTTACACTAGTATGCCATTTATATCAAACAATATATATGATATGATTTGAATATATTCGACTTTATCATTGTGATCACTAAACCATATTTAGAATATAGTAAAATTCATGAATTTCATATTCTATCATATGCAGTCGTATCTTGATTAGAAATGCAAACATAACTTGGGGCGTGATAAAATTTCTACTTCTCTATTTCTTTATTTTTATTTCGAACAAGTTTGGGCAATCCGTTTGGTAGCATTTGATTTTTCTATTTTTAACAAATTTCTATTCCGAAATAGATTTGAAAAGAAATCAAACTAAAATTTTTAACTTATCAATTTCAAATAGAAATTGATTTCTCAATTATAGAGAAATCAATTTCTATTCCGAAAGTCAAAACTTCGTAGATAATTTGCGGAGGGCTGGGTTGGGCTGGACTAAGCCCAACTAATGGGGGCTGGGCCGATCGAGCGGGTCGGCCCAAATGGAGCAGCGGTTCATCTCCCTCTCTCCGTCTCTCTCTCACGGGCAACGAGGCGACCTCCACGACGCGGAGACCATCACCAGAGACCGAGTCACTGAGTTCAAAAGCGAGGGAAAACCGAAAACTCGCTCTCACTCACCGAGGCGCAAACCCTATATTCACTCCCTCCGTACCTCTCTCTCTCTCTCTCTCCTGTGGTTCCGCTGCGATGGTACGTCCGCAGTAGATGCTCCGCCGTCCGGACGTGCCGCCGCTCCGCCGTCTCCTCCCTTCCGCCCTAATCTCCACCGGCGCAGCCGCTCGCGTCCGGCGGCGGCGATGGCCAGGCTCTTCCGGGGCGCGTGCTGTCTCCGGCGCCACCTGCTCCAACTAGAGGTACGTCCGAGAGTCGCGCTTCGCGCTTGGCTTTTCGCTTCCCTCGCCCCTATTCGCTTCGCCTGCAATTTCCTTCTGTTGCCGGCGCGTGCCGTGCGGCGAGTCGAAGTTTCGGTTTCTGCTAGCGTCCTCGCGGTCGCATGAGCTGCTGAGTTTCTCACTTCGATCGTGATCGTGCTTCGCAGGGCCGGAGAACGGGGGCGTTGGGGTCGTTTTCCCAGTTTTGCAACTATTCTTCCAAAGGTTAGCTTCACGAACCTCTTCACATGGTTTGAGTTCTAAATGCTGGTCCTTTGATATGGCTTGGTGAGATTTGGTTCATGGAAGATGGGTGGTTTGACGATCCTGTGCAATCTGGGGTAATTTCAAGTTATTTGTCCTAGCAGTGTGAACAAGCTGAGGAATAGCTTATTCATAAGGGATATGGTTGTTGCGTTGGTTGAGAGCCTATTGCTTTGTTGCTGTCTCTACATTACCTTCCGACAAGTGCAAATGCTGACTGCGTACATGTCCATGTTGATCAGTTGTGCATATTCTATACAGGACTGATTTTGAACGAAAAAGTTTGGTTTTTGGATTGTGTGATTTTTATTTGAATTAGTTCTATAAAGAATTTTTTTTTCATCTGTTGTGAAGGTAGGAGAAAATCGAAATCCGACGGTAGCGACTCTAATGATGAAAATCTGTCTAAGAAGGAGTTGGCTCTTCAACAAGCTCTGGATCAGATCACTTCCTCCTTTGGGAAGGGATCGATTATGTGGCTCGGCCGGTCTCCCTCTCCCAGACATGTCCCGGTGATTTCCACGGTTCCTTTGTTCTGGATATAGCTCTCGGTACTGGTGGATTTCCAAAGGTATTGACATATTGCCACCTATTCAGTTTTTCATTAATTACGGAATCCATATATTTGATGTCGAAAGTATCTATTTATGATGCATGTCTGTTTGCTAGAGGTAGGTCCTCCGACTCACAAAAGATACGGTTTTTGAGTTCTTTAGGGGCGTGTTGTGGAGATATATGGTCCTGAGGCTTCTGGAAAGACAACTCTGGCGTTGCATGTAATTGCTGAAGCGCAAAAACTAGGAGGTATGTAATGTTTTGTGGTTTTGGATGCTTTCATGAAGTTTCTCAAGTAGATCATTCTAAATGTGCATCAATGCTGTAAGAAATTTGTCCACCATATCTTGTTCTGCTCTTTTAGTTTCTTGTAGCATACAGTTACTTGTTGTATTGGAAGCATGTCTGCTTGTTTGAAATTCCAAACTGCCCTTGTCAAGAGGGGACACTTTGTACAGAAACTCATCTGGGAGCATAAAAAGCAATGGCTAGCGAAGGAACAGACATCCATCAATAAGTTGATTTTTCAATATCTTTGATGATTAGTTATGGTTTGGCTATCTCTGCATCTTCTTGTCCGGTTGAATAACATGTGCAGATACAGTAAAAGATGCTTTCTATTTAATAAGTGTATAATAAGAATGAGCTGTTTTTGTGCTTTTGCTTCTTAAAGAAATGTATTAGGCTTCCTCCCTGGTTTTTTCTAGACTTGCTTTCATTTACTTAATATCTTTTACCTGATGTTAAAGCTTCTGCTTACATTGAATTCTTTAGGTCACTGTGTATTTGTTGATGCTGAGCATGCTCTCGATCCAGCACTGGCAGAGGCCATCGGCGTAAAGACTGAAAACTTGCTACTCTCTCAGCCAGATTGTGGCGAGCAAGCTCTAAGTCTAGTTGATACTCTCATAAGAAGTGGTTCTGTGGATGTCGTCGTCGTCGATAGTGTAAGTAAGGTGCTTCTTATGGGTCTCAATGTCAATACTTTAGAGAATCTTGTAATGACTGTTTTCTCTCTTTTTCCAAGTTCAGTGGGTTTACTTGGAGGACCTCTTTTTGTTTCGATTGGCTTTTCTTGGATGCACTTGAGATGAGCATGTTTATTTGGAAAGAAATCTCTTACCGCTTTTTGGCATTGAGTGTAGGGTTGCATGGGCACATATTTATGTTTGAGTGCATATACATGATTGATGAGCCATGGTTAAATGTCAGGTTGCTGCACTTGTCCCCAAAGGTGAACTTGATGGTGAGATGGGTGATGCACACATGGCAATGCAAGCTAGATTGATGAGCCAGGCTCTTCGCAAGCTTAGTCATTCTCTATCACAATCGCAGACTATATTGATCTTTTTAAATCAGGTATAATCCTTAGATATCCTAACTGTTTCATAATTGCTGGGGTTTATCTCTTTATTTATAAAAGCCAATGTTTTCTTTCTTTGTATGTGCCAGTGTTGAAGGTATTTGCAGTCACCATATTGCTACCAATCGGATGTGAATTTTTTTTATTGCACTTGTTAGAGCTTGAGTTTTTTATTAGGCTTGAAGGTTAAGCTATTAGAATTTGAGATGGACTGCAACCTTGTTTGATTGAAGCAATCAATTAGATGCGGTCAGGCTGATAAAAGATATTCAGCAGATACCCACACTGACCGAGATTTTCCAGATGACATAAGAGTTTAACTCCAGTTGATTTTGATGTGTATGCCTTCTTTTTTTTCTTTGTTACGGTTACCATGCATATTTGCTGGGACATATTGATGTTAGTTCAATAAGTTATCTGAACCCATTACCTTCATCTCAATTCAGGTGAGATCAAAGCTGTCCACTTTTGGAGGATTTGGTGGTCCCACTGAAGTTACTTGTGGTGGTAATGCATTGAAGTTCTATGCCTCGGTGCGCCTACATATTCGGAAAATAGGGCTTATAAAGAAGGGGGAAGAGGTAACCTGCAAATTGACGCATCTGTGCCATCAATATCCCTGATTTTTCTTTATTTGAGCTGGAAATCTTTCCTCTTTGACCAATCACTTGATACTACGATTAATGAGCAGTATTGTTCTAAGAGCAAGAGTTGCATTCAGTGTCTGACCGTGTTATATTTATTTCTGCCAGTCCCATTATATGTTAATAACTTTAACCAGAAAAAATGTAGATGTTTCCATCAAATTGAAGTGTGTTGGTTGGTTTCAGGTGAAAAATTGGAATTTATCTTAATATACAGTGGCAACTGAGTTTGGCACTTAAACATTCATAGATTTTATGGTCTTTCATTTCTGGTGGGTTTTACTTAAGTAGCTAATGTAAGCAGGATGGGATACTCCTATTTGGAGATTAAAGAAAGAGTGTATGCGTGTTAATAAGATCCAGTTCCAGATGCTCTGTGCTATATAGCAGGTATCGGGGGTTTCATTCCTCTAAGGAAGCATAGGACTGACCTGATCATTTTATTTAGTCAAATTAAACTTAACACCCACTCCATCCTTTTGCGAGAAGGCGTGTCATAGCAGTTGATGATTGGATCAAGCATTTATATATTCACATGTTCAAAATATGTTGCCTGCACATAACTGTAGGGTCTATCCGTAATCCTTGTATTGTTAACTAGTACAGTGGGTGTAATCTTGCGAAGCTTGATTTTATATTTTTTTGTCAGAGAAGCTTGATTGGAAGTGCTCCATTCTTGTCAACATATGGTTCTTGGTTAATATTCTCCACCACTTAAAATATTGTTACTTATCTTTTTGCAGACTGTAGGAAGTCAAGTACAGGTGAAAATTGTCAAGAACAAGCTAGCTCCTCCATTTAGAACCGCTCAGTTTGAGTTGGAATTTGGCAAGGGGATATGCCGCATCTCTGAGATCATTGATTTAGGATTAAAACACAAGTTCATCACTAAGGCTGGGGCCATGTACACTTTGAATGATCGAAGCTTTCGTGGCAAGGAAGCTTTAAAAGGATTCCTGAATGGAAATGTCATTGAATGTGATGAACTTATGATGAAACTCAGGGAGAAGCTCCTTGTCGAGACAGAAAAGGGGTCGGATAAAGATGCTGCGGATGGAGAAACTTCCGAAGAAATTATCTCAGCTGAAACTACCGATGAAGAAGCAGCTACAGCAGTTGG